>OZ057417.1:38588124-39310624 GCA_964056705.1 Troilus luridus | reverse complement strand
TAGGAATGGAGTTAGCTAGGAGTGGAACGATTGGGAATGAAGTTTGTCATGAAAGGGCTGGTATCTGGTTAGGCATTAGGGTCATTCATTATAGATAGATGTCTTTATTCGTAACAAAGTAAGAATCATTGAGGGTTTTACAAAAAATTTTGGATTGTAAAGATTGGAATTATAATTACAATTATTATTAATTATAATTATTACTAGGGGTTCACCTAACAGCGGACCAACTCCCAGTTTACAGATTAAAGCACTGCTCAATTAATTGTACAATAGTTGGTTCTTAACATTTTAATTGAAGTACCCCAATATTATTCTAGAAATTAAAGTTGAGTACTAAATGTATCTCTCTATTCGCCATATTTAATTATGAGTACCAATTTAATAATGTAATCCTAGCAATGCAGACGACGACATGAAAGATATGAAAAATAAGACGTCCTCAAAATGAAAATATTTAAAAATTAAAACAATTAATAAAACATTATAAAATATATAAATTAAAGTATATGATGTTTAGTAAAATATGAAATGAAAAGCTTAAAGCAAAAGTTATAATATAATAATATAAATAGGAATAGCAGAAGATAGACAAACAAAAATTGTTTTAGAGAGAGAAATTAGATCTGAATTAAATGTGGAGGAATTCGACTTAAGTAGGGATGACAACCAACTAGCCAATAACAGTTTTAAGTCCATATAATTTCCAGAATAAAACATTTTACATTGACTGCATCTTGATTAATATTTAACCTTAACTTGCATAACATTACAGAATATTGTGAAGTTTAAAATGATATTTAATAGCTAAGAATGTGAATGAATGGAACAAAACTTAAAAATTATGATATAAAAATATCATTAAGGTGTGCTATATTTACTACTGTCATATTATAATCACTTGAATATTAACAAAATATCTCTGCATGACTATATTGGACAGATGAATTTCTTGTAATAATGTTTTGATTATTGGCCACCCACCACCGTACCCCCACCACGGGACCCCGACCGGACCACAGGCACCAGCGGCAGCGCCGCACAGTGGAACGAATCAACGCATTTGTTGGACATTGGACCAATTCTCAAATAACTAAATTTGTCCTTCATTTTGATCTTAAATTATACATTATACTTCTTCTCAACAAAATCCATAGATAAATTAATTGTGAAATTAAATCTTATATGAAAAATTCTGAATTGAAATATAAATTTTTCTAAAAACTGATATTTTTTAAGCAATCTACTGTTTGAGGTAATGCATTAAATTAATCGTGCACCTACGGGAAAAAAACTCATCCATAATAAGATATTTTAGGCAAATAAAACTTGGGAATATTTCAAACGTCTGGGAATTTTCGGTGAAAATTGGGGGATAAAACTAAAATAATCAATTGCAAAAATCGCTCAAAATCGCCCAAAAAACTATTTTCACAGTAAATAACTAGAATGCTTAAAGTTTTTTTTCCATTAGTCGGATTCTGCTACTAGGTGCTATTTTCCGAGGAAATGATTTTTTTCTTTTTTTTTTCTTTTCCGGACCTTGAGAATTAATTTAAAATAATTTCTGTTGATATTGGCGTCTACTTTTCGCAAGTTTTCTTTTGTTTAACAATGTTTGTTTACATTCATTTATCCGAATCTTTATCTAACATAACAGTATTAACAATGAAACTTAGTTTGTGTGTGGTATTTGAACGACATATGTGTAATGGTGCACATAGATGCAATAGTCCCTACAACAAATCGTCAAGTTTTTAAATTTTTATTTATTTATTTTTTAAATTTTTATTTCGTTATTTAAATAAAACAATTTTATATAGGCACCTACATTTATTATAATTTTGATGTATCAATTATACCTAGTGTATTAACTAACATAAGTAATTATCAATTATTATATTCATTTTGTTTAATAATTAAATTATTTGGTTTGTTACTTTTTCCTTTGTATAACTTTATTTAATACCTATGTATCTGTCTTTCCATAGAATACTGTATTGTACCCATTCTAGTAGTATATAGGTACAATGTTAGATAATAAATTATCTAACATCGAAATATCAAATCTAGAATTTTTACACGTTTCCCCTAAAATGTTTGATCCTGTTTATCATATAATTAAATAGTCCATTCAAAAAGCTTTAAAACCGTACCAATAGCCTTATTCTAGGAGAACCAGAAGCGGAGATATTAATGAATGTCCAATGCTCCCTAACGCTCGTTCCACTGTGCGCCGTCCGACAAACTCTCTTTACATTTGTTATTGCTTGATTTAACTCGTTATCGCGGCACTAACTAGAAGATGTATTCACCTCCTGCAGCCAAGGTGCTCACATCTTCACGAGCCGGGGACTGCTTCAGTCCAGAGTGCCAGACCACGCTAAACGCCAGGCCCACGGCCCGAACGGCACGGCACGCCCCGCCAAGAGGCAGGGGAGGGGGGACCGCCCACCAAGGAGATCGAAGGGATATTTCAATGTGGCTAAATTAATGTTCTATGAATTATTTTAACCTGAAGGAAAATCTTATTATTATTTACTGTCTAATTTGAAATTAAATAAATATTTATTATATGTATATTAATCCTACACCCCCCCCCCCCACACACACACATATATTTGAATCGTAGTCTCTTATGAATAATTTACTCGTTATTGTCTTTTAATTTATGTATTATAAAAAAAGCCTGTTGAATTTAGGAAGTTAAGTTCTGTTGGTTGTTGCCTAATATTTCTTCCAAGTTTCCTAAAACTCCTGATTCTTCTCTTTGATGTTGGTATCTTCTGCATTCGAGTTTGGTTCTAGCATTCGTAGAGTGAACATCGTGTCTTGCAAAAGTTTATTAAAAAGTGGATAAAAGTGAGTGTATGGGGATAAAAAATTGCAACAGTAATAAAATACAGTACCTGTGTTAATTCTACGTAATGGACGAGAATTTACACCGAGTGGATTAGCGGGAAAAAAAATAAGGAGAAAAATTTAAACTGGAGCAACTGGCCACGAGCGGGAACCTGCAGGTAAACTACGTAGGCTAGTGAGTCATAATCCCACAGAGTATACAAACAATATCTTAATTCCTGAAAGATAGAATATAAATGTCTAGCCATAACAAACCCTAACCAAAACAATTACAACGAAATAAAAATAACAAACATTCAATAAACCAAGACAAAATAAGGTTTTCTCTTAACAGAATAAAATAAATGCCAAAATCAATCAAAAATTATACAGTGGAAGGGAAAGAATTGTCAACGCCAATACAAAAATAAGAAAGGGTCAAGAGAAGTCGATCGTCGACGGAAGTTTTAGTGAGTACTAAAATAAGTCGGACAGAAGATACAGTGTCATCAGAAATGGGAGAAGAAAAAATAATAGAATGGATTATGGAGAAATGATGAAACAATTTTCAGCGATGATAGACTCAAAGGGACTGGCGACACAAAAAGATATATCAGAGCTCTTCACAGAAATTAAAAAACTAAAAGACGAAAATTTAAATTTGAAGAACGAACTGGA
This sequence comes from Troilus luridus, assembly GCA_964056705.1. Taxonomy (NCBI): domain Eukaryota; kingdom Metazoa; phylum Arthropoda; class Insecta; order Hemiptera; family Pentatomidae; genus Troilus; species Troilus luridus. The sequence goes on along the minus strand of OZ057417.1, from coordinate 39,307,105 downwards.
GAAATTGAAGACTAAAAATCAAGAAAATGATAAGAGGCTAGAAGCAATAGAAAACCAGTTGAGAAGAAACAATTTAATATTTAAAGGATTTGACGGAAAAGAAAATGTTGAAGAAATAACAACCTTTTGTAAAGAAGTGCTGAATGTTGAAGTGGAAGGGAAGATAGAGGACACCTTTACAGTAGGAAAGGAAGGCAAAGGACGTACGGCTAAGAAGGTAATGTTTACCACCAGTAGAGTAGTTACAGACATACTAAGGAATACGAGGAAACTAAAGGGGACTGGCTTTTACATAGATAGGGATTACACCTGGAAAGTAAGAAATAGAAGAAGCAGGATGTTCTGGATCAGAAAAGAAATTATGAGAAAGGGTGGACATTTAAAATGCCTGGTCAGAAAGGACACTCTGATTCTGAATGGGAAGGAATATCAGTGGGATGATGAAAGTGGTGTTTCAGGAGGAGAAGAAGACATTAACTACTTGAGGGGTCTACTGGGAGAAGAACTGTGGTCGCGCTGCTGTACGCCAGGGGACCGGGCAAATCAACCAGCGAAGAACGAAGAGGTGAAGGTACCACTTAGTAAATAGGAATATTCCGTCTGCCGGGTAAATTCTAATTTAGCTACAAGAGTGTATGAATCTAATAAAACGATTAAATTATTAGGGTACAATATAGCAGGGATAAAAAATAAGATAGATAATGTTGCTTTTTTCAATTTTGTATGTAAGTATGAAACATATTTTGCCTGTTTGAAACCCATTTAGAAATTGATAATTGTAACGTGCACATTGAGAATTATTTTGTTGATTACTGTCTGTACTGCGAGCCAGCCAGCAGAACTAGTAAGTATGGTAGAGCTAGCGGTGGTAAAATATTCGGATATAAAAAATGGTTAAAGGAGGAAAAATTATGTAAATATGTAACGGTAGAAAATCAGACTCTAATACAGTTAGAAACGGGAAAGGAATCAGTACACATTGTTCCACTATATATTAATGCTAGGTATTGGGTAGAAGAATTTGAAAGGCTACAAAATTTAATTTTTAGTAAGGATAAACTACAATACCTGTTGGTAGGGGATGTAAATGCGAGGATAGGAGAAAGACAGAGTACATATTGGGAGGATAATAACCGAGAAGGAGAATTGGTAAAGAATAGGAAATCAAAAGACAAGAAAGTAAGTAAGCAAGGAAGAAAACTCTTGGAACTGTGCGATGATAATGGGCTAATTATACTGAATGGTAGATCAGAGGGGGACAGAGAGGGAGAATTTACATACATCAGTAATGCCGGTTGTTCCACAATAGATTTAGGTATAATTTCAATAGGGGTTAAAGAAATAGTAAAGGGTTTTGAAGTAGAAAAACAAATATTTTCGGACCACATGCCTCTAGTCATTAGCATTGGAATAAAAATGGCGATAAAGGATGAACAATGCTGTCAGCTAATCCCGAAAATGATTTGGCATAAAGAGAGGTCAGCGGAGTATAGGGAAAAGTTAGAAAAAGAAACAGATGCATTTTTAAAAGAAAGAAAGCTAATAGGGCTGGCAGACTTTGAGAAGATGAAAGAGCTAATTAAAAAATGCTATGTAATAAGAAGTAGGGGTGACTTTAAGATTAATAAAAAACAACCTTGGTATGACTATGAGTGTCATAATAAGAGGAAAAGAATATTTAAACAATTGAACTTGTACAGAAATACCAACTCCCACTTGATCGGAAAGGCATATTTAAATAATGTAAAAAATTATAAGGAACTCTGTAAAGGGAAAAAATAAAACTACTTCAGGGAGATAGGTGACAAGTTCGAGAGGGCGAGGGATTCCAGGGACTTGACTAACAAATTTAAGCAAAAAAACTACTTCCGTATTGGAAATATTCAACCACTAAAATGGAAAGAGCATTTTAAAAAACAGTATAACCTTCATCTTTGTACTGAACTTTTCTCATATGCGGCTCCTTGGGTAAAGGATGGGTATTTAGATAATCAATTCAGTTATGATGAAGTGGTCGCAGCCATAAATAAGTTAAAAGACAATAAAGCACCTGGGCTTGACCGAATACCAAGTGAATTTTATAAAAATTCTCCTGAATGCTTTACGAAAGCTCTACTGCAGCTGTTCAATTTCTGTTTTGATGAAGGTAAAGTTCCAGAGAGTTTCGGAAAATCAATCATCTTCCCTCTCCATAAAAAAGGTGAGCTTGGCGAAGTGACAAATTACAGGGGTATTTCTTTTTTAGATTCCATTTCGAAGATATATTCTGGGATGCTAGCAGTAAGACTTACAAACTGGTTGGAAGAAAGAAAATTATTGATAGAAGGCCAAGCAGGTTTCAGAAAGGGCCGCTCAGTTGTTGACAATTTGTTTATTTTAAGCAATTTAATAGAGTACATGTGGCATTTAGGGAAAAATAAAATCTATTGTTTTTTTGTCGATTTCAAGGCAGCGTTTGACTCTGTGGACAGGAATGCGTTAATTTACAAAATGAACGAAATGGGTTTGTCAACTAAGTTCACTAACGCTATAAAAAGTCTTTACGAAAACACGGAGGCAGTGGTCTGGACAAAAGATGGAGTTACGGAGTCATTCAAGACGGGGATGGGGGTCAAGCAGGGATGTGTACTGAGTCCATACCTGTTTACTCTTTTCATAAATGATTTAGCGGAGAATCTCGGGGGAGGAGTCATAGTGGGGCATAAGAAAGTGAATATGCTGGCTTATGCTGACGACATTGTCCTAATATCAGATAATCCGGTTGGTTTGCAGTACATGATAGGAAATTTAGAAATCTATTGTAAAACATGGAATTTGTTTGTAAATCTGGACAAATCAAAAATTATAGTATTTAAGAAGAATAATAGAGGCAAAATTTGTACAAAAAAAGAGAAATGGTTCCTAAATAATGAGCAAATTGAATGTGTGAAATCATACAAATATCTAGAGGTGGTGATGTGCAATTACTTAAAAATGAAATATGACATTAAAGAAAAAGTAAGTAAGGCAAAAGTTGGGATTAATATGATGTGGAGAGAACTGTTCAAAAATCCAGAAGTGCCATTAGAGTCAAAATTTAAAGTATTTGAGTCAACAATTAAAAATGTCATAACCTATGGATGTCAAGTTTGGGGCCACAAATATTTTGAGGAAATAGAAAAAGTTGAAAGGTATTTCATTAAAAAAATTTTTAAATTACTAGTTAATACCCCAAATTACTTTGTGTACTTAGAAATGAATAGAACATTAGTAACACATGTACACACTAAAAATGCAATCCAATTATATTTTAAAAATACTAGATTATAAAGAAAATATGCTATGTACAGTTATAGCAAGAGAAATAATAAAACAAAACATATCATGGTTTAAAGAGTGGGGGGAAATTGCAAAAAAAATAAATTATAGACTGGATTTAACTTTAAACTCCGTGGGTACTTGGGAGGGAGAAATGTTCAAAATGTTAGAGCTGTACAAAGATTATTTTATCCAAGTTTGCCATGCAAAAGCAGCAGAGGGCACTCACCACGGCCTCTATAGCTCATTAAATAAAACAATAGATTACCATAGACATATTAAAGCAACAAAAAAATTAGCGTAGTTATGAAATGCAGAGGGGAACTTGTGAATCTAAATTACAAACCATTTGAAATTGATTCGCAAAATATACAGCTATGCTCACTGCGTAATCTGAATGAAATTGAAAACAGTTTTCACTTCCTTGCAGTGTGCCCCGTCTTAAAATTGTATAGAAAAAAATTCTTAAAATATGAGCTGATATCAAAACAAAAATTAATAGATATTCTGAATGGAGAGAATTTTATAGGTTTATATAATTTTGTAAGTAATGCAGGTCGTTATAGAAAATTTTTAATTTCAGAATTTAATTATTAATGTCAAAAGGAAATTTGATTTATTTTTTAGTTTTGTTGTTGTTTAGTAGTTTAATCAAACTCCCGGCAGACGGTATAAAGTACCATGCTGTGGTTGCTAATGTGGAAAATAAAATTAAAAAGAACAGTTGTAAATAATTTAATAATAAAGAGCATTTTATATCTATCTATCTATCTTCTGCATTCCGTGAGAAGGTGCTTGATATTCAGTGGAAGTCCACACGTTTCACACACAGGGGGTTCTTCTTTACCCATGAGGTAAGAATGAGTTAGACGAGTGTGACCTATTCGTAGCCTGGTGAGAACGACTTCTTCTCTTCTGTTTTCAAGTACCGATGTACTCCAGCTTCTGGCGTCTGCTTTTATCTCACGCAGTTTATTATTTGTGGTATTTTGCCAAACTAATCCCCACTTTTCATTTATTTTTTCTTTGAAGAAGCTAACTACGTCTCCCTGTGTAACTTTATTATACTGATAGCCTTTTTTAATTGCTCCCCTAGCAGCTTTATCAGCCATTTCATTGCCCAAAATAGCGCAATGACCAAACAAACGTCACACCTATTTTGTTTCTTTTTAAATTGTAAAGGGCCTCAAGTATTTCAATTATCAGTGGATGTCTTGAAAATGTATTTTTAATTGCGAGGAGGGCAGAAAGGGAGTCAGTGTTAATTGTAATGGTGGTTGTAGTTGCTATTATTACGTGTAATGCTTTGGCGATAGTTACTAGTTCTGCTGTGTAGTTTGAACTGATTGTATTCATTGAGTATTGGTGTTTCCTGGACCCACAGACAAAGGCAGCACCAACACCGTCTTTTGAACCATCTGTGAAAATGCGAGTAGCTGATGGGTAACCATTGGAAAGCCTGAGGTATTCATTTCTAAACACTATGGGGTTAGTTTCTTTTTTTAACCATCTTTGTTAATGTTAGATTGAATTTTGGGGATATGTAATCCACGGTTTTGATAATAAACTCTGAGGTAAAATATTAGGTAATGCAATCATCATCCTATTACCTATATACCTAGCAAACAATTTTTTTATAGTTTTTGTAGCACATATGTATATTATAATAATTATATAAATATGTTAACTTAATATTTAATTTTTTAATTAGACATCACCTCTTCACACATTAGAAGGTTGGATTGCACCTTTGTCGGGGTATTTCATTTTTATTGCTCGTTTGGCTAATTTTTATTGCACGTTTTTAAAAATTTTTACTGCACGAAATCTGGCCTTTAGTTATCACATTCGCAGGAGTGAGCAGTGCACCTGTTTTAGCCTGGAGATAGTTCGCAGACACGCATTCGCTCATTGGATCTGTTTTAGCCATGTTTGCGATATGAAACCGAGTTGGGTTCATTGTTTTTAATACCTTAATTTTGTTTTTAACTATGTTTAAGTTATTCGAGGAGATTTTAAGTCAAAATTCCGTGGGTAGTATAATAATATTTACGAAAAAGTAGCCTATTTCGGGTTTGGAGAAAAATAAAAATAATTTTACTATTGACTTTTACCTGAAATTAACTGTTGTTTTTAACCTGTAATAAATATCATTGGCAATTAAAAAAAAATAAAAATATTGAAACTACTCACCGGTAGTGCTCGAATAACAGATTCTACTTAGGTCACGTGGCAATCTTCATCTCAGACGCCTTGGAGTTATATCAGGAATTGAATTATCTAGGAATGGAGTTAGCTAGGAGTGGAACGATTGGGAATGAAGTTTGTCATGAAAGGGCTGGTATCTGGTTAGGCATTAGGGTCATTCATTATAGATGTCTTTATTCGTAACAAAGTAAGAATCATTGAGGGTTTTACAAAAAATTTTGGATTGTAAAGATTGGAATTATAATTACAATTATTATTAATTATAATTATTACTAGGGATTCACCTAACAGCGGACCAACCCCCAGTTTACAGATTAAAGCACTGCTCAATTGATTGTACAATAGTTGGTTCTTAACATTTTAATTGAAGTACCCCAATATTATTCTAGAAATTAAAGTTGAGTACTAAATGTATCTCTCTATTCGCCATATTTAATTACGGCTGAGAAAATTAACGGCTTATACTAGCGAGGTCTACCACCTGGGTCGACCCCATCTATCCAGCCCAATCTGGACCTTCGTTTTCCTTGAAATTAAGCGACTACTTAAAAACCGCCGCAGGCCAAAGAAAAGCATCCTTTACGCCGCGAAGTGATCTCCCGATGATATCAATGTCGTATGCATTGCCAGGATTAGATTATTACATTGGTACTCATAATTTAAGCGTGTTTTTTATCCAAAAATTAGATTGACAAGAAATCCCAAAAGGCAAAAACCAGTAACAAGTAATAATTGTTTGCTTTTATCGTTGATTCCATGCATTTATATTTGATGGGATCTATATTATTAACAAGTTTATGTTTTATTTATTTAAACACCATTGAAAAGGACGATTAAACTAATCATTCTAGAATAATATCGGGGTACTTAATTTTAACACGGTATACAAATAAAACAGCGTCAGAAAAATCAAAGGGTATTACTTGAATAATTAATAATTAAGTTTGCTGCATCAACCTTTTCGTAAGATCGTGCTGTAAGATGTAAGATCTTTTCTTCAAAAAGACATTGGGGTACCAGGAAATACCTTCATTTTATCCTATAGTATAAATCATTGCCACTTTTGTATACGTTTAGCTATGTTTTTCTCCAATATCATTATTTCTATATTACATTTCTATTTTTTTATTCTTTAAAATTTTTATGTATTCTTTTAATTTGTTTGTATCCTGTATATCTATCTATCTCCGAAGAGGACCTGCAATGTGATTCGAAGAGTTGGCTTCCTAATAAATAGTTAAATGCCATCCTTCGTGCTGTACCAAATAGACCAGTCTCAAATTTTTTTTAAAAATTTATTTATTGATATTTACAACTGTATACAAAAAAAAATACATCCAGTAAATAGTCTATGTGATACAAAATGACATGAGTAATGGCAAGTTGAGAAACTACCCACTGGTAGTACTCAAATCACTAGTTCAACTAAGAAGGTCACGTGGCCATCTTCTTTTCAGACGCCTAGGAGGATTATCGGGAATCGAAGAGGAAGCTAGGTTTGAAACTAGAGGGTTAGAGTGGGAATGAAGTTTGTTATGAAAGGAAAGATACCGGGTTCGTGCCAAATCAGCAACAAATGGGACATTAAGGTCGTTATGGATGACGGTATTTTTAACAAAATAAGGAGCGTTGAGGATTTTACGAAGGATTTTGGACTGTAGGGATTGGATACGACAGGAATTCGATGGCTTAGTGGAGCCCCAAAGCTCTACTCCGTAAGTCCAAATAGGTCTTATGATGGTCATGTAGATGAGTCTTTTGTAGTTAATTGGGAGGTTAGAGCGTTTGTCTAGTAAGTGTTGAAGTAGCCTGAAACGTCGAGCGGTTTCTTGTCTTTTCAGTCTAGTATGAGGATTCCAGGTTAATCGTTTGTCGAGGTCCAACCCTAAGTATCGGATCTGTTCTACCTGCACCAGTGGGATATTATTAAAGGATACTGAAGGGCAGGAAATCATTGGTTTACGACGTAAGTAATTCTCCAGTTTTGACACCACTCTTCAAGATCAGTAATATGGGATTGGAGCCTTTGGGATGCAATAACTGGATTGGTGTTGACTGATAATACACATGTATCATCAGCATACGTGGTAAGGATAGTGCTAGGATGAGTTGGGATGTCAGCTGTATAAACTGTATAAAGGATTAGGCCAAGGATATACTACCTTGAGGAAGTCTCAAATTAAAAACAATTACCATTTGACAAATTTAAATGTATCTTAGGCCGCGTATCCACTATGTTCGTGTAACACCGGTGTTCCGCGTTAATCCCCGCCGGATGCGGAGCGTGTACCAGTTTTTGGATGTTAATCTGCGCTCCGCCGGCTGTTGGTTTTTGCCCGAACTCAAAGGGGGGCACGTGGGCTAGTGTGGACTAGTGTAACATAAACATGAACACTGGGGGCAGACGGAAAATCTTATATAAATAAAAATTTACTTCTAATACGATTTTATAGAAAAATTCCAATATCATGGATATAAATTATGGATGGGTGTACTTTATAGAAATAAAAATTTGAAATAAGATTCTTGGAAGTAAATTCCGATGAAGATACCTGATGATGTGTGTAAAAATAAAATATTAATTTTACTGTCAGGATAAAGGAAATCAAAAAGTGGAAAATACTTTTTAATAAGTTTAAAATAAGAAAAAAATATATTTTATCGTAAAATAGCGTGGGGTGCTTGACGTTAATCGTTCTAAATATTTTATTGGCATATATTTTTAAAAGTATAGTCATTATGATAATTTTTTAAAAAGCAACATATTTTTTTAACCATAAAATGGATTTTTTTCTTTCAGCCTTTAATTCTTATTTTAAACTTATTAAATTATTTTCTAGTTTTTACTTTTCCGATATCCAGACAGTGAAATTATAATTTTATTTTTACACACATCAGCAGGTATTTTCATCGTAAATCCAATTTCCTTCCAAGAATATTACTTACAATTTTTATTCTTATAATTTATTTTCTTAGGATTCCATAACATTGGAAACTGTTAGCAAACTCTTTGCAAAGCTTTGCTCAGCAATGCTACTAATTCTTCTTTTAATTGTTTCAGCTTAGGTACCGTCTGAGCACCAGTTGCAATGTCATCGACATAAGTGTCCTGCAACAAAGTACTAGAAGCTAGAGGGTATGAGGCACCTTCATCGATAACGAGTTGCTTGATCGTCCTTTGTGCAAGAAATTCTGATGCTTTTCTCCGTAGGTGGCAGTACACAATTCGTACTCCTTGATGTTATCGTTTGGGCTGATCTCCAAAATATATGTTGAAATTTTCTGTCATCTTGTTTCAATAGAATTTGCCGATATATTTTCATAATATTGGCTGTAAATACATATTGATGGATTCTAAAATTTGAAATGACGTCCCTATGTCTAATTGGAATTTGAATCCGGCATGCATATGATCGTTGAGAGATCCTGAATTTGTGCGACAGGAGGCATCAAAGACGAGGCGAAATTTTCTTGAGCCGTTTTGAGTTTTTACCATGCCATGGTGTGCGAGTTTCATGTATTCCAATGATAAGTTAAGTATTCTTGCATGAAATCGTGGTACTCGACCTCAAGCAGCGTTGAAATATCGACTGATTTTTTCAAAGGCAGAGATACGACTTAACGACCTGAGGTTAGCCAGTGGTGAGTAGATAAAAAATGGTTCTCACATGGCAGTTCGTCTTCTGATACAATGGGCCGCTTTGGAACCACTTTAGCTCCCGAAATTTCGACATGACCTCTTGCATCTCTTCCGTTGACTGCGCTGTGAGGCTGGATGTGCCCTTGGGTACAGGATGTCTTTTAGAAGGGCATCCAATAATAAATCCGAAAATCGTTGGTAACAGTTGAGAAGCATCCTGGGATATAGTGATTTTTAACCGAGATAAAACCTAAACGATATTAAAAATTAGAAACAACGATTTTTAGATCCATAAGACTCTTAATAAAAATCGTATTCAGATATGTTAATATTCATTAAATATTTGTAATTACCTTAGTTACGCACTTTGTGAGCCTAATAAATATAAGCACCCACTTTTATAGTTTTGAGATATTGAGTTTTTTTTGCATTAAATGAAATAATATTATAATAATTATTCTATTGTAATAAATTATTTGCAATAAAATAAAATTTAATATATGCAATGCCCATAGAAAATGAAAATTCAAATGATATATTTCAATATTTCGTTTTTGAACCTATTGCGGGGAACCAGCGCTAGAGAAGCATTTGTCCCCTTCTCGCCCCGTGGGACTGGATGTTGAGGGTAGTCCTTGAGAACCTGCAGGATTACTCTGCAGTGGGATCGCTCCCTATTGAGAAGAGGCTCATGAAGAAAGGAGCGATTTGAGCACACCTATTTCCCCGCTCACTATACTCCACTAGCTCTCTTGACTGACTGGCTTCATCGGCACTAAACACGTGATCCAGCCGATCATGTACGAATGCCGGTTGATCATTTAAGAACAACATGGGATCACCCGCGTGTCTTCATCATTAAAGACTATGTAATGAATTTAAAGAAAGGTGAAATTCAGCAGGTGATGAAGAGAAAGCAGTGTTCCCTAACGATATTGTGGTTACTTGATTGGTTGAAGTTTATGAAGTAATAATAATAATAAATAATAAGAATATGTTAAATTTAATTTTCTGACTGTTAAAAATGTATAAAATAAAGTTAAATAAAATATTAGTAGAGGGTAAACGGATAAGTATTGTAAACATTTTGTTCTGTTTGTATATTTTCGACTTTCAGGATATTACTAAGCTGCAAAAAATCTTTGTTGAATATCCCACATATCTAAAATGTATGTCAGAACTAATTAAACATTTGTTTCGGCCTATGGGAAACTACATATTACGCCAGCTTTACATCTAGGTTATATCGTAATTAAAATTCTTGGCCTTGGGGCCTTGCAAGAACTATCTGTAATTAAATTGAAATTTTATAGTTACTAACCGATAAAATTTTATAGGTTAGTTAAGTAGCCACTAAAACCGTATTTTCCTGTCTCATTAAGGAGTAAACGCTCACCAGTATCATAAAAAAGGGCCTTGAAAAATTGGTTAGATGAATAATTCTGCGATCACGTTCACTATTAGTGATAAAATATTATTATTTTTTTCATGTTTAGTTATTTTAGTTGGAGTGGGTGTAGATCGCTAGAAGTACTGAGCTGTAGATCTCGGTTTTGAGCTTAATAATTTAATCTGTAACAGAACCAGATAGACCCTTCTGGGACTCACACATTCTCTACTACAGTCGACCCTTAAACGGGGAAAAACCTGGCGGTCGAATATGAGTATTGCTGCAAAACAGATGGCTGGAGAACAGTAGTCTCTGCCTTGTACTCATGTACAGAACCGTGCATGTTTAATTCCTCAATATGGTAATGTTAAACCAATTCCAGTTATTTACATTTGTTTTTCATCTATCTATATATATAAAAATGAATGTATGTGTGTTTGTCGTTTATGCATTACTTCACCAATCATCCGATCGCCATGAATCCTAGCAAACAATTTTTTTTATAGTTTTTGTAGCACATATATATATTATAATAATTATATAAATATGTTAACTTAATACTTATTTTTTTTATTACACATCACCTCTTCACACATGATTAGGTTGAATTGCACCTTTGTCAGTGTATTTTATATTTATTGCACGTTTGGCTAATTTTCATTGCACGTTTTTAAAATTTTTACTGCACGAAATCCGGCCTTTAGTTATCATATTCGCAGGAATGAGCAGTGCACCTGTTTTAGCCTGGAGGTAATTCGCAGGCACGCATTCGCCCATTGGATGCACCACAATGTTTGCGATATGAAACCGAGTTGGGTTAATTGTTTTTAATACCTTAATTTTGTTTTTAACTATGTTTAAGTTATTCGAGGAGATTTTAAGTCAAAATTCCGTGGGTAGTATAATAATATTTACGAAAAAGTAGCCTATTTCGGGTTTGGAGAAAAATAAAAATAATTTTACAATTGACTATCACTTTAATAATTAACGGTATGAAGATTTTAAATAAAACAGAATAGAAACGTGAATGGATTAGTCTAATACGGCGTCCACCGCAGACATTTCTGACATCTCTAAAGATATGTCCACACTATTAGACCGTTGCATAGAACTGGTCTAGAGACGTAGTCTAAGCTGGTCTCGCTAGACGGTTGTGGAGCCGCTGTTGAGACTAATTCCCGTTGCTGAGATCAAAATCGCTGGTCTAAGTAAGGTCTCCCGATCCGAATGGGAGACTTCATGCAACGAGACCAGACACGGCCCAGTCTGAGCAGTATTCAACATTATTATTGTCATAATAAATTGCGATTATACATACATTTTAATAATAATTATTGTAATTATAGCTCATAACTATCATGTGTATACTTAAAATGATTATTAAAATAGAGCCAAAACTCAAAACGAAACATTATAATTTTATTAGAATGAAAATGGAAAAAAACACAAACAAAGCCTTATGTTTGAAAATAAGGCTTGCGAATAGAATTACTAACAAGATGCGTAAATTTTATATATAAACTTTCCTTTGTGTTCTCGTCTTCAACGACATTTGTCTCCAGTTCTTCCAGGACTTCGGGGCCTTTTATACACACAGACGTTGTGGCTAGGTTCCATTACATCTTATATACCCTTTAGGATGACCTGGAGCAACATTCCATCATAAGCAGCTCTGAAGAATACGGTACGGCTAACGCCTAGAATAGGACACCAACTTTATTGCTAGCATGTTTACTAGCGAATCGCACTTCCGTCACTATAGTGATAGGAGACGAAGTCTATAGTGATAGCAGACGCCGAAGAGTCAAAAGATTAACATAGAATGTGTAAAGTTCCTCCGCTTATGCTCCCTTTAGTGCAGTTTGGTCAAAAAATAGTAATGCCGTTTTAAATGTGGCTACAAATAAAAAATGGGCGATATTTAGTATTACATTTAGGTTAAAGCAAAAAAAATTAACATTTTCCTCAAATGCATGCTCCAAAAAAAAGTATAGGATTAAAACTATATGGATTGATACCAACAATTTGTACTAATTTATGTCCTAAGTGTGACTTATATATATAATGTCTCCCTAAAATCAGGCAAATAATGGAGTATAGAATTTTTAGTAAATATAAGATTTACATTTTGGATATGGAAGAACTCGATGTCTTTCCAAAATAAATGCTAGACTCTCGTAGTTCCTTGACCGTTTTCAAAATTTCTTAGGTTTGAAGTTGTTCAAATATATTCATTAAATATCATGGATGTCAGTAAAAACTCAAAATTAATAAGCAATACGCCGACTTCCCTCCACATCTGATTTGATAGTAATGGCCAAAGAAAAAAAAGCGTGTATAACGACTTTTGGTCGAGCTCATCTATGCCAAATTGTGTGTTGTCCTTCCCTTCTTTCTATACAAATCTTAGCAAAGTGGGCGTGTAGAGACTAAGGTGCTCTCCTGCATATTCCGGGTTAGAATATGGAACATGTAGCACACCATTAATTAAACTATTAAACTAATTAATCGATTAGTTGTTGTGCAAACAGCCAGAGATCGATTCTGTAGGAACTACAGATGATCTTTGGGTTTTCCCAGTCAGTTTAATGTTGGTGCCCTTAATTAGGAGAAAGCCCGCCCATTGATGTGTGATGATGGGCAGATCAATTCCCTGCACAATCGTTGGCTTTGAAGCAGTACAAACTTCACCCGGTACTAAGCCAAAACGCTTGAGGGTTGTAGAGGTACAGGTTTAAATTTAGCAGCACAAATTATGTTGCAAAGGAGATTTTCTTATTTTATTTTGTCATGTCTTAAAAGGGTTTTCTGCGCTGTTAATTAGCTACAAACTTCCTCTTTTCCTTATCCCCAAAGCCTGAAATAAAAATGAAGAATATCAAGCTGTATCTTTTCGAGCCAAGACCATTATTGTTCGTATCTTCGTTATTGTACAAAGAATTGTAGATTTTAGATCAATCAGGAAGTTCGAGGAGACTGTTGACATTGTTTTTCGAATTTTACAATATCAAAATTTCCTCCAGTAGTTCTTGAACTTAAAACATCCGACAGCATATTTGAATAATCGAACATGTTATTTTTTTCGATAAGGTCCATTTTAAAAATAAATTTAGAATATCTATGTTTTTACTTAATAATTATTGGCCAAAATAAAAACCTATACATTATATTTCATCAAACGCCATCACTAGTTCAAGTGCCACATTCACAATACTTTCTTTAGTTTTGAAACTCAACGTTGGTATAGAATAAAATAAAAACAAAAAATGGAAACATGTTCATTAACATTACACAAGAGCGATGCTTTTTATTTTTAATTCTTACACGCCTAACCGATTTGGAAAACCATCTACAATCTAGCAACTACTATCTATGGAGTAGTAGATTGTACCTAAGCTGCAATAACAAACAGTATTACTTACCTGAAAATAGAACCTCTTATATTATTACAGGTTATGTAACGCTCCAACTGCTTTATATTAAATTATATAGTTAGCAAATGATCGTATTGAATACTAAATAAAGTACCAGGATAATTTAGTCTGACCAAAAGTAAAGTAAGAGTAGGATTATTTTCTCTTTACCAACAGGGCAAAGAATAAAAGATAATATTAACTGATTTTATCTGGGGAAGGAAAGTGGTGGGAAGCAATTGCATTTTTCGTTACGGTCGGTCCTGGATGGAACAATTGGAGTTTCACAAATTGGGGAAGCTGATGCGATATCCTCGCTCGACCTTTGTAACCTCAAATCAGGAATCTCTACCATTCTCATCCCCAATCGTTAAAAAAAACTTTCCTCATCCAATAAAACCATTACCTTAGAAGGGATTTCGGTTCGTTTACAAGGTTACATAATTTATATGGTTATTTGTTAAGGAGTTATTTATTCTTCTAAATTTTCTTTTATTAAATTGAAACTGGCTATTTTTTATAAGTGATTGCTCTCAATTATATTCGTAAAATGAGAATGATTCGTCAAGAATCGACTTTCTGCAACAGACTTTTATTTTGCAGTGTTGGATTTGCGGACATTGGATTAGGTATATGTTAGGCGCATGTGGATTTGCGGTTTTTCTATCTCATAGTGAGGTGATTTTTGTTGAAATAAATGGAGGACATGGCCTATGGTTTAGTTGTTCTCTAGTAGGAAGCCATTTTGTTCTTGTTGTAGACCTATGATAACACTGTTCTGCAAAACAAAAAAAAGGGATGTTATACGAGGGTCCCGAGCCTATACGATGTCAAGTACTCGTTAAAAATCCCAATCCTAATTAAACTTGGATAGGATAGAGCTTCCACTATAGTATCGTCTGATTAGCCAAAATAGCATAAAGTGGCATTAAATAATCAACAACAACCAAACAACAGTCAATATAAAAATGCCAATATATGCATTATCTACAGAAAAATAAAATGAAAGATTACATAATGGAAAGCCTGAAATAGCAAATCTCATATCAATAGTCTAAAAGAAGAAAAGATAGGAGAAAAAAGAAATGATTGATTTACTGGAGGCTCCTCTAAGAAACAGCCATAAACAAAATCGCTTCCTACAACCAACCACTGGATAACGGCTATTCCTCTACATAAGTCACATCAGTATGGGGTAAAAAAAACCTCAGCAGGCAGGCAGGAGGGTAAGGATTAAGTCATCAACCATCCAGATGAAAGCAAACATAGCATTCACAGATGAATCAAGTAGGAATTAACATAATATTTTCTGTTATCATTAGGGCATATAATTACATAATGCCTAATATTTTCATTACAATCATTTATCAAAGTACAGTCTACAATCCCAGAGCATGAATATGCCATATCCCATAAAAAAGGGATCGTTGATCCTACTTTAAACATAGCCGGGACGGTGCCTGCAACCTAGCAACCAAGCCTTAGAGATCACAAGTTTCTGACTATTGGTCTGAGAGTGGTGTCTAATAACCGAGATGGAATTATAACTGACATACCCTTAATTTTTTTTTATTCTGAGTAAAGAAAACACGTCTCTTAAGATCAGAAGTGATTTCATTATGGGATAAAGTTAATGTTGCCATAGTAATGATAATTTTCCTGAGAAGAATTGCCGGAGCGACCGGACCCCCCCCCCTCCACCCTTCGCCCCTGATGATATTGGGAAGGGACTTCAAAACCTCTTAGGCCCAAAAGCGCCTTAACTTCAAATCCGAACTGTTATTCACTTGAAATTACACTGATTTCTCCAATAAGTATAACTGTGATTGAATAAATATCCTGAGGGATCATTGAAGGATTGTTTAATTCGGCATCTAGTAGATCTAATTATATATTCGTCGAGGCCGACACCTATTAAAAAAAAACAATTTTGCGATACATTAATATTTATTTGTGGTTTCCATTGTAATGAATAATTTTTTTGTCACCTGGGATACTCAAGCGGTTAATCCCGTGTTACTCGTTAATGATCGGCTGGGCCTGATTCGTACATAATCAGCTGGATCACGTGCTCTTTGCTGATTGAGTCAGTCAGTCACGAGAGTAGTGGAGTATAGTCAGGGGCGAATGAGGCGTACTGCAAAAGTTGATTTCCCACAACCCCTTCTCGATATGGGGCAACCCCCATATACAGCATTGGTTTACGGGTCCAGCAGGACTCTCCTCAGCTTTCAGTACCACGGAGCGAGAAGGGAACAAATGCCCTAGCTCTGACCCCCCGCAATGGGTTCCGAATCGTAATATTTTTGAAAAATTATCTATGCTCTATCTACATTCAAATAATTCCTTAACCCCGCCCCCCCTAAAAACAAAAAACATTTAATAAACAAAGTTTTGAGAGTTTTTTATAATATGAAAAATGACTTTCAGAACTGTGAGTAATGTATTTAAAAAAACAAAACAGCCATAAACAAAAATGAAAATTAATGAAATCATTCTACTAACGTTTATCGAACATACTACAAACGCTTTGGAGAAAAACTACACAGACACCCAAACCCTTTGATAGAACAAATGACCACGATTCTGTTGTCTGAGGGCACTAGGAGGAGATTAAAAGGAACATGGGTGAGGAATCTGTTAACATTAGAAATTAACTCAAGCCAAGCAGCGATACCGCTTCTTCATGCCTCACGTCATATCGTTTTATTTTGAATTTATTAACAACCAATCTGAGTATTGGCTATTCTTTGTACTTGACTGCTGTGGATGCAAATATAAAGAGAGGAAAAATGAAATCGAGAGTAAACAGGCAATTAAGATAGAACTCACTCATTCAACAATTTTTAATATTTGTTTTTTATGAATAGTAAAAAAAAAAACCAGAATTAAATAATATTACAAATAAAACATTCAGAGACTTTTAAGCAAAATTTTTGAGTGCTGGAACGCTAGCTGCACCGGAAGATCAAAGAAATAAAAAGCTCTGGAAGTAAAGGCTTGGACTTCCGCCTCAGAAGAAAGTAATTATATTGTTAACAGAATTATGTTTTATAATATATTTAACATTTTACTCTCGCTTTGATTTGGTTTTTAAATATGAATATGTTTGAGTTTCAAATTGTTAACAGAATTATGTTTTATAATATATTTAACATTTTACTCTCGCTTTGATTTGGTTTTTAAATATGAATATGTTTGAGTTTCAAAGCACGTTTTTCAAATATTTTTATTAGTTATTAAATCGAATGTTGGTAATCAGAAGAAAATTTCAAATGGGGGAAGTAAATAGCCGGACTTAGATTTACTGATGAGAGAGTATTCTTGAGTACAGATCCAGGAGCCACTACAATAATGGATATTGGAGTGTATTCTTGAGTACAGATCCAGGAGCCACTACAATAATGGATATTGGAGTGTATTCTTGAGTACAGATCCAGGAGCCACTACAATAATGGATATTGGAGTGTATTCTTGAGTAAAGATCCAGGAGCCACTACAATAATGGATATTGGAGTGTATTCTTGAGTACAGATCCAGGAGCCACTACAATAATGGATATTGGAGTGTATTCTTGAGTACAGATCCAGGAGCCACTACAATAATGGATATTAATGGATGGATAACACTAATAATTCCTCACACTTAATTAAGGTTTCAAAATAATAAAGATAACGATAAGTGTATAGACAAATATAAAAGGAAAATTTGTGGCGATATAATTTTGGAAATATTATTTATTAAAAGTACAGTTGAGAAATTCAGATGTTTGTAAGACAGTACATTAATTAATACTATTGATAATATTGGGGCGACTTTACAAAGATTAATAATATTAATATTGATACACTAGCTTTTGCCCGCGACTTCATCCGCGTTGATTTTGAATAAAAACTTACGTTGAGTGTAAGCGGAGAGTGAATTTTGAACTACATATTATTCACAATGACTTAAGGCAATAGCGAATTCAGCCAGCCTTCCAATTTTTATCCCTTTGTTGATCATAGTTAATAAAATGTCCTATATAATATTAATGTAATATAAAATATAGATACAGAACTTTAGATTGAAATCCTACATGTAATATCCAAAACTATAATCTCTTGAATTAAAATGTATTCTTGCATAGTATTAGAGGTATTCTTAGGATAAAAACAGTTTCTTCTCGAACACATCCCATAATGAGCTTCTATATTTTGTTGCAAAGCTTTTACCTGCAGTCTATTCCCATTACACAATTTTGGAGATTTTAAATCAAAGGTGCCCCTACATTATGTAAAAGATTGTGTGCTAGCAGACCAAATGGATTTAATGTATTCTAACATTCGATAGAGCGGGGATTTGTAAATTTCGACTACTGAATCTAAAATTTCATTGTGCTAGATTTAAAAATGACGTTTTTGTTTGTATTTTAAAAAGTTGTTTAATCTTTTCACCCTTTTGGGGGACGAATTTTCAAAAATCCTTCCTACGTACGCCAGCCTTATAAAATGTACCTACTGTCCGAATTTCAAGTCTGTAGCTTATGCCGTTTTGGCTCTGCAATGGTCTTTTCAGTCAGGACGAACTCTTTTATATTATATATATATATATATATATATATATATATATATATATATATAAATATAGATAACACGATACGATTTCCCGTATTTTACTCGTTGACAGGTCAATTTAAAAAAAACTACAACAGGTATTTCTTTATTTTTAATGAAGTGGCTTTCGTTGTGCTCAGTTTAAAAATTACGTTGTTTTTTTTTTTGTATTTTAAAAACTTGTTCACCCTATTCGAATTTTCAAAAATCCTATAATAGTACGCGTCGGCGTTATAAAATGGACCTACATTTTAAATTTCAAGCCTGAAAAGACCTTCGAAGAGCCAAAACGGCATAAGCTAGTTTTGGCTTTGCGAAAGTCTTTTCAGTCAGGACGAACCGTTTGATATACATAGATAACATGATACGATTTTCCGTATTTTACTCGTTTAAGGGTCGATTTTCAGAAAAAATAAAACACGTGGCACGACTCTACCATTTGATCTACCAGGGGTCCCCTCACAGTCAGGACATACCCGTTCTCTTCACCGATCCCGTATCCTCGTGTTCTCACAATTTTGCTATGTATACACGAGGAAGAATTTTCATTCAACATTACTTTAATTTTAGGATCTTTTTGACCTACGTCAATGAATATTCTTCCTGGTATATACATCGCAAAATTGCGAAAACACGGGGATATGGGGTCGGTGAAGATAAATTAAAAAAATTAAAACAATTAATAAAAATTATAACATAATAAATATAATTTGGACCACAAACATATTTTAAGATTATATTTATGTATGATGTCCTTCTATTTATAAATTTACATTGTTTATATTTCCAACAATATACAGTAATTGTATAATGTAACAAAAAAATAGTTGAATATTCGAAAATTGAGGAACACTGGTCCGGCTGGGTTGTCCTATTTTATAGAAATAGAAGCTGTTATATTTCAGATAAAATTACTGTAGTTACATTCCGACTTGCCGTGGGTCAGTTTAAAGTACACACTTGTCGTGTCACAGGCTAGGCACGCAACGTTCTACACTCTACACAATACGTATATATCTAGATTAATGTTATTTTATAAATTCTATTTCTCGGATATTTAACAGCTGGAATTGAGTATGTAAGTAACCTATCATTCTTGCTTGACATTAGGGGGATATGGGATCGGTGAAGAGAACGGTTTTGTCCTGACTGTGAGTCGACCCCTGGTAGCTCAAATGGTAGACTGTTGTCACTGAGAGGCGGACGACACCGCCAGGGCAAATCTTTTCTCTTCAAAATAAAAATATATTTATTATACTCTTAGTTGTGATATGCAATGTATATCCAAATATTGTTATTTTTTGTCATCTCGGTACCTTGTAGAAAATATGCCTATTCTACACCCGGGCGAACTGTCATGCTGTTAGTCATTAGTTTGGGTAAGTTTTGGTTAGAAGTGATCTGCTTAGATCTCTTTTCATCCATCCTTTTAGTCACTATTCCTTCTAATTTTTTCCTATGGAGGGATTTTCTATAAGAAGCGACGTGCGCTCCCTCGCAATTTGAGCATTTTGGGTCGCCTAGTCGCGAACATTCATAAATGTTATGTGAGCCGCATCTTACACATTTTACGGGGTGGTTGCAGTAGTTTTTGGCGTGCCCAAATTGCTGACATTAATAGCACTGGGGCGGTAGGATATCCTTTCTTGGGATATTTCACAACCGTGAACATACGTCTATTGACGTGGCGTACTTTGTCTTGTATATCTTTTATAGGGATACCTTGTAGAACAGTTATCCCTGTGATAATTTCATTTTCTTTCCGCTCGGTGCAGTACTTTGCATACTCATGTTTCCGAAGGCTTAATAGATTCAAATGCCTTCCTGTCGACAGATATGGGAATAGAAAGGTCATGAATTTTATTAAAAATGTGTTGGAGAGTTTTGTCGTGATTTTGAGTGCAAAACTGTGGTACTCAATTCCGCGAGTTTTCAGATGCATTCTGATGTGGGTCGGGTCGGTCTCTAATTGGAGGTTAAATGGATCTTAGTCCTCGTCTGTTTGATAAAATATTGATTAATATTAATTTTGTTCATGAAATCACTCACCTCATTTAACGTGAAGTTTTGACGTTCCATTATCTCTGGAAGAATCTTCTTCGGTGGGGCCGCCGTAGGTTCCTCAGTTGATGGTAAATTAGCTATAGGCCAACGGCCAGGTGTTTGAAGGACGCAATAAATTAAAGAGAGCTGCATTTTTGATATGTTGTAAGGGCGTGTCTGACTAGTGGAAATCCAAGTTTGGTAACGAAAAAATCGGATGGGAAAATTTTTGCTGGCATAAAAACATCGAAATTTTCGCAGTTATTTCAGTTTTTGACCTTTATTTCCTTATCGGTGCGTTTTGATAAAAAAAACATAGGTAACTATTTCCAAGTAGCCCACCGACTTTTAAAAAAAAACAGATATTTTGACGTGAGAATTTTCGATTGAAAATTAGGGTGCTTTTTCGATATTAAGTCGAAATAAGGTGAAAAAATAAATTTTTAAAAAAGTTAGTTTTCACCAAATTTCGAGAAATTTTTTTAAAAGATAAAAAATAAAAATCCAAAATCTTGTTTTTTTAAATTGTTCACATACATTTTGAGGTTATGTGAAAAAAACGTAAATACAAAAGTTGTAGATCTTTTCATTGCCTACAACTTTGCGATTTTACTTTTTTCCATTGGACTTGTAGTTTTGCCGGAAATCGAGATAAACCGTTTTTTACCCTTAAACCCCCCCCCCCTTCCACATCCCGAACTCAGATCGCCCGTAATTTATTTTTCCTTTCTTTTTAGTTATATTCTCTTCCTTTTCCAATGGGTTTCATTCTACTATAATTTTTTTTGGTTTCAAAAATTACCGACGCTGGTCTATATTTGTTTATTATATTCTGCTAAGCAACATAGATTTTAGATATTATTTAACCCTCGATAATGGTTTTTTACATCAAGCGCTAAAATTGGAAATTTTGAGGCTTGATCCACACGTTTCCATTTTGTTTTTGTTTCCATAAAGGAAAAAGAAAAAAATCCACACTTATTTGCTTAATATCTTTATTTGTTTTTATAAATTGCTTTATAAATTTATAATTTATAATCATGAGTAACAGTGCTAGCAATAGTAATGACTCAATGAATTTTCTCACTCATTAATATGTTCAGTGCCCGAGGGAATAAACTGTTTAATTGTTTGTAGGTCTAAATCAAATAACATGTCGGTTATTTTTTTTTTTTTTTTTGTGGCTGTGATGATTCTCATACATAAGTTCTGTATTCTTTCTATTTATATAATATAATTTTGTTTTTACTAAAGAGCGGAGATTTTCTACGAAAATATGGGCCATAGTACTTATAAGTTTTTGCCATTACAACATTTGTTATTTATATGGGGAGAAAATGTTAAGCTTTTATCTAACTCCAGACCTAGGAAGTGACATTTTGTGCCCGGGGTATTCGAGTATTATTTAGGATAATGGTATGGTAGGCCTTCTTTTTGTAAATATTATTGCTGAAGTTTTGTGTTCGTTTATTTTTATTTTCCATTTTTAATAATATTTGTTTAATCTAGAGCAGGAGTCGGCAACAGGCGGCCCGCAGGCCACATGCGGCCCGTGGACCATCTCGGTGCGGCCCGCAACCCTGAGGTCCGCAAGAAAAAAATACCGAAGCAAAATACCGTATAAATCCATTAGGAAATGTTTAAAAGTCTTAGTCTCTCTGTTAGAACTTGCGCCCGACGTACCGAAGACTTGGGTGCTAATTTGTGTGAACAACTCAGAGATAAGGCGCAGTATTTGACTGCTTCTCTTTAGCGGTGGATGAAAGTACTGACGTGTTGGATACAGCACATCTACTCATATTTGTACGCGGCACTGACGACAACTTTACTGTACTAAGGGAGAAGATTAATTTCACCATTTGGAACAAGCCCTGGATTCGTAGCAATTAATTTGGGAAAAGTTAAGAAGTGTCACTACTGATGGAGGCAAGAACATGAGCGGTCAAAACAAAGGTGTCGTTGGGAGAATCATCAGCAAAGTGAAAGAATCTGGGTCTACTGTGCCATTGATTTTTCACTGTATTGTCCATCAAGAGGCATTGTCCTCCAAGGTTATATCCTGGAAAGAAATAATGGATACTGTAACATCCACTGTCAATTTTATTAGAAGAAATGGGCTCACACACTGTCAGTTCCAAATTTTTTTGGAAGATCTGGAAGCTGATCATGGTGACGTGGTTTACTACTATGAAGTGAGGTGGCATTTTGGGACGATTTTTTGATTTGAAGAAAGAAATTGGCAACTTCATGGAGACGCTAGATTTGCAAAGTAATAGCACGCTTAAAACGGCATTTAAGGAAAGCAATGGCTTGGTACAGTTCTACGGAGGTTTGAGTTCTGAAAACTTCAAAGGGTTGAAAAAGTTTGGTCAGCAGATAATCACTATGTTTGGTAGTACGTATTTGTGTGATCAGACTTTTTCAATTTTCAACTACCGCAACTAGGCTGATGGAAAGCGTTTTAAGTGGTCTCTCTTGGGAGGTATGCCTGGTATACTTTGACGACATCATTGTGCTGGGAAAGTCCTTCGCTCACCATCTGAAGAATCTGGAGAAGGTCTTCGAACGACTGTGTGCAGCGAACCTAAAGTTGAACCCGAAGAAGTGTAATCTCTTCCGAAGTCAAGTCAACTACCTGGGGCATGTTGTGTCAGACAACGGAGTTGTCACACAAGAAAGTGTGATTAGATATTTCAGCTCCGGAACGCAACTACTGTGTCACAAGGAAAGAGCTTCTGTCAGTAGTAAAGTCCATAGAGCATTTTCATAAATACCTATACGGACGAAAATTCCTCCTGAGAACGGACCACGCGGCTCTAATGCGGGTACTGCGGTTCAAGTCACCAGAGGGACAAGTGGCGAGGTGGATCGAGTGACTTCAAGAATATGACTTTGAATCTACCCATCATTCTGGAACGAGCCACAGGAATGCGGATGCGCTGTCAAGGAGACCTTGTGACGAATAATGAAGGCATTGTTCCCGACAAGAAGAGAAGCAGGCAACACTGTTGAAGACAACGGTTGTCATCGACAGTTGGCAGGACGCAGAGGTGTCAGAGAATTTCCCTTAAAACCAGCTTTTGGGATCACTATTAATGTAGCCCAGGGGCAAACGCTTAAGGTAGCTTTAGAAAAACAGTGTTTTTCACACGGCCAACTATATCTGGCTTCCTCACGCGTATCAAATCCACGGAGTCTGTATCTCTGTACAAATGATGGAAAGACAAAAAACATTGTATATAGGACAGTCTTAAACTAATTTTGTTTTTACCCGAATCTTATCATTAAAATAAAAACTATAAAAATCTTTAACTAATTTTGTTGTTTTATTTTACCTTAAAGTTCATAACCTACGTATAAAATGAAAAATAAAATGACGCACCTGTAGGTGCTTATGGGAACTGACGGGTTAAATATAAAGTCATATTTTTATATATTTTTCCAAAAATTTTACAAAAACGCCAAATTAATGAACATGCAGTAAAGCCAGTTAAGCTATGTAAATTTTATTACAATAATTGCTTTAATTTGTAACGGGAATGAAATAAATAGAATAGAAAAATAATTTTATTCTAGGACCAGGTAATCGTATCAATATATAACATATCAATCTTTTCATGACAAACTTCATTCCAACTCAACCCACAGTTTCAAACCTAGGAACCTCTTTAATTTCTGATAACACGATGCTGCATTCATTAAATTTTTAATCGATGTTTAAAACTAAAATTGTGTTAAAATTAAATTACAAAATAGGTGATTTAACCACAAAATGTTTTGAGTTACCTTCAGCTCATCATAATATTATCTTTCAATTTAAACATGATAGTTGTAACTTAAGAATACATGATATGTAAGTAAATTAAAAATGTATGAAAAAAAATATAAACTTTTGTAGCGCATCATGTAAGGTCAATTGAAACAATTGATTGTAATAAATAAAGCGTTTTTACATTTCTATATAGAAATAAAATATTCTTTTTTAATAATTTGATAATTATAAGCCTCACCAAAATGGCCAAAATCAAGCAATACAATATAATAGTAAAACCAGTGTCATCACCATCTTATTGTATGTGACAGAGACTGTGCATTCCAACTTTAGAAAAACTGCTGAAAACAGAGAGGATTCACAGGAGAATCCATGGGTCCGAATTAACACTAGAAGGAACAAGCTAAAATCCAACTGAGAAATTTACAGTGTAATGCCTGACTTGGAAACAGATATGAGGATAAGAAGACTCAGGTTTTATGGATTCATGCAGAGGATGGGGGAGGAGAGATTAAACAAGGAATTTTCAGTAAAATTATGGGCTACGAATTCAACCACAGATAAAATGTAAAAAATCAAACAAGAAACACAGAGACTCGGGATTACACAGGATTTGCGTAAAATCGGACAGAATACAAGAAATTCCTGAAAATACGGTATTTGCGGTAGAAAGAAAAAATTTCCTTCCAATGCCAGGACGGAAAATAAAGTAGGAAAAATTTCGGTGAAATCCTCAGGCAAACATGAGCCAAGAATAAAGGACTGGAAAAGAAACCTGCATCATAGTCGCGTAGTCCTCCATGGTTTTTGTATCAAATAAATTAAATTTTATAGCTTTTATTGCATAAGTAATTGGGTTTCCACACATGAAATGGCCGTTTTTAGAACCAGAAAAAAAATAAATATTTGAGACCAAATCTAACATATTGTTTATTCAAACTATTTACCACCATTTTCGATTCACTTCTCCCAACGGCTTACCAAGTTTTCTATCCCAGATTTGGAAAAGGTTGAGTCACGTGATGAAATGAATTCAGAAAATGCATATTTAATGTCAAATATTTTTTCTTCAAAATAAATATATTAAAAAATTAAAGCGATGATTAAAAAATTATAATAAGTTATAAATAATATTATTACGTATGTCAAAAAGATCCGTGAATTCAAAAGAAATGTTCAATGAACATTCTTCCTCGTGTATACATCGCAAAATTGCGAGAACACGGGGGATATGGGATCGGTGAAGAGAACAGATTTGTCCTGGGTAGGGAGCGACCCCGGTGGCTCAAATGGTTAGAGCGTTGCCACGGTGAGGCGGAGATCCGGGTTCGAATCCCGGCTGGGGACAAATCTTTTCTCTTCAAAATAAAAATATTTAAAAACAATTACCATCGGACAAATTTAAATGCATCTGAAAATATATATAAATTTTTAAACGACCCCCATTACAACAATGCGTCAAATGTCGTTGCCTTATTCATACAAGCCCTGCCGCCATTTTTTAAAATCATAACAGTCATCTTCTCTAAGTCCTCTTGCCACTATTGCCACCGGATCCCTTCCATCCACCTCTTCTCTGGCTGACCTCTCTTCTCCCTTTCCGATGGTACATGTTTCAGTACCCTTTTAGGCCATCGGTCGTTCGCCATCATCATAACATGGCCAAACCAACTCAGTTTTTTCGTTTCAACTGAGTACAGGATGTTAAGTGGTCTGTTTACTGCTTCCCTAATTCTGTCATTAGGAACGTCTGTTGTAGTCTTGATATCCTACAACTTCGGCTCCAAAAATCCATCTCCATTGAAAGCAGTTTTCTTGACGAGTCAGTCGAAATGAACCAGGTTTCTGAGGCGGTACTTGTTTGTTGCTATCATGGCGTCCTTACTCCACAGAACATAATTTAAAGCACTAATTACTTTTCTGCCTCTTATTACCTTTTCGTCGATATCTTTTTGCTGCTAAAAAATAACATAAACTATATACATGTGTAATTATTGTATTAAAAAGTTCCAAAAGAGTTTGGAAATAATATCAGTGAAACAATAAACAGTGCTAACACTTTTATTTATAGTCTAAATTTAACGCGGGTGAAACCGTTAAAGGTAGAAAACATTTTTTTACATCGGAAACAAAATTTCTAAATAAGTTCAAAATCGAAGCTTATCATTTAATGTGTATAATAAAACGAAAATCCTCCTCTTCGTAAAATCGCCTAAAACGTACGTTACATTTGCCAAAATCTTTGTAAAACTGGGAAGTAAAACGGAAAATGAAACATTTTTCTTTATATTTTTATTCCGATTCTTTAATATTCAAAAGGAGGGGGGGGGACTCTGGCCAAGGCATCAGCTCTCAACATTTGAACAACATGTGAACATTTGAAGTTACCCTTATTCTGGACCTAAATTAAAAAAAAAATGTCTATTATTCACAGTAAAGGCTTGGTTAATAAATTAAATATGTTTAAATGTGCGAAAAACTACTTACAGTTTAGAATAGGTCCGACAGGTAAATCAACTTCAAGACAAATAAATCAAATCTGAGTTTTATCTAGCTCTTTACTAATCCTGAAGGGATTAGTTCAATGGACTTAGACGTTACATTCTCAGTAATAACTAGAATATCCACAAAAACAAACACATTGCTGAAAATTAGCTTTTAATACGAAAAATATGAAGTGTCCGGTTTTTTTTGCTGTTGAGTGTATATTCATATAATCATGTCTATTTAAATTGAATTACAATACTAACATAAAAGTAAAAACTAGTGAGATTTTCGCGGCTGCTTTCTTTTTAGTCGTTGACAAGCGCAGTATCGCGTCTAAATGTTCATCTGTTAACCGCGAACAATTCTTATTTTTGCGGTAGTTGAGAATTAAAATAGTCTGCTCACACAAATACGTACTATCAAACATTGTGATTATCTGCTGAGTAAACTTTTTCAACTCTTTGAAGTTTTCAGAACTCAAACCTCCGTAGAACTGTAGCAAGTCAGTGCTTTCCTTAAATGCCGTTTTAAGTGTGTCATTACTTTGCAAATCTACTATGTTCATTTGCAAATTGCTTGGTACATCATTAATATCAATTGCAAAAGGGTTTTGGAAAATTTCCATGTTAAGGGAGGAGATCTTTTTAACGTCGGTGAATCTGGAGTTACTTAATGGAAAAAAAAGACCATTGATTTTAACATGATAGCATTGATTAATATAGGAATGGCTTATATTCATTAGATGATGTGATAAAATAATTTTATATATATATATTTTGGCACTTTACGGAGTCACTGATACTATAACTTAATCTTACATTCCGATGCTAGCGCCTCTCTTCAGAAGTTTTGATGTGAAAATTATATCACGAATGTTTAACATATGTATATTTAAATAACATTTAAATTAAAAAATAATAATATCTAAATAATAATAACAACATTTATATATCATTTACAATATTCTCTTAAATAAGAAGGGCCTATTTCTTATTGTTTTTTTCTGGAAACATAAATTAAACTATTGTATCACCGTTTTGTTTTAATCCAAAAGCACACAACTCCCTCAAATACATTTTCCACTCTGTGGAGGACTTTTTTGACATGTTTAGTTGTTCTAAACCAAATTTAGCTGTTGTCTTTTATTAACACCAGGTGAAATAAATGAATCTCAAGACATCGACAAATGATTATTTTGTTGGATAAAACCAGGTTCCAAATCACCACCAACCTCACTTACTGAAATTACATTGTGTTTACCCTTTAGATTTCAGATAACCAGGTAGTCATATCGACAGAAATATATGGGGGGGGGGGTTTATGATGAGGAGACACCTTGAAGAGTACAAAAAGGTCCAGGCCCTTTAATATATTAATAGCGAAAAACGAAATAATTTTTTCTTCTCTCTGTGTAGAAGATTGGACAATCCCTCAAAGTAATGCTTTCAAGTACCTTTCAGTGATTATTGACAGGTTTGGCAAAGAGGTATTGAAAACAAAATGGCTAATGGTAAATAGGTTTCCTAATTCATAGGTTTGGCAGAGGAGAGGTTTTATTGGAGGTGAATCTGGGTTGGGAAGTGAGAAAATTAAAAAACCCAATGATAATAAAAAATAAAGCTAATTATTATTCGAGTAATGCAAAAAAAAAACACAAAAAAACAAAATTGAAATTACAATGTTTGTAGTAAAAATATTATATGCTCAATTTTTGCATACACAAAAATGAGGAATAGACAGCGCGTCACTTGGTATGTTGTAAAAATATAGATAATTACATTATTTAATGCTTATTTAATTTAAAATTACTTAATAATTCGAGTCTTTATATTTCATCTAAAGATCGATCTGAAATATTATAAGATCTCTGCACTATATTTTTCTTTATTTATTCAGGAGATTCAACTTTTCATATCTTTCAACTATTAAAATTTGTTTCTTTGATAAGTGTAGAAACAGCATAGAGAAAATTCTTCACATTATTATGGGCATTGATAAGTTATTGGAAGTATTGACCAATATACCTAAAATGTTACTTATTTTGTGGATATAGTGTCCTTTACCTCCTGAGCATAGATATGAAATCAATAAAAGCAGTAATGTAGCTTTATTATGATATTAAAACCATTTATTATATTTATAAATATGTCTACACAGGCTGTAAAGGATGAAAGCGATAAACTTCAGGTACAATGCTTCTCCAGAGCTCCAAAAAGAAAATTCCTATCAACCATCTTCCGATTCTTTAGATATGCAGGAAATCATGAAGCGGCCACTCATTAATAATCAAGATAATTACGTTCCATTAGTTTCATTACTATATAGACAAAATTCCCTTTAAAAAATGTAGTTTGCAATCCATTACATCCATCGGAAGGGGAAGGTAGACTGTTTAATTTTTTAAATTACACATTAATGATGAATGTTTTCTCACTTAGTAAGCTATCAATGCTTTACTTTCAGGAAATCTTATCCTTTTATTAGGCTTTAAATATTTCGTAATAAAGTTCAAGTTCAAAACAGTTTTAACAGTTGAAACTCAATTAGTCTTACCACCAAAAAAAAGTGCTTTGAGACTGAGTTATTAATGATTAATTAACTTTTATGAGGAAATGGTTAAGCGTAAATCTATAGCCCCAGTGAATAAGTGTTTAAGTCAAATTTTGTCCAATATAAATTATTTGTACTGATAGGAGTGGCATCGTATCATTTCTTAGTGCTTAAGCGGCACTAAGTCTAGTCTTGGTTTGAAATGGATTTATAGCTTATAACTCTGTTTCAAGTCAAAGACTGTGTTAGTCAAAGAGGCTCTGCTTTCCAAGTACGATTAAATATTTTTCGAGCTAACCACTTACTCACTGGGGCTGCAGATATATACCAATTGATGTAATAAACTTCAAAGAAAAACAAGAAAAATAATTATTTGACTGAACACTCGAATAGTTTTTAAATTCACTTTAGCTCTAATAAATGAAATTAAACAGACCTAAATAGTAAAAAGGTTCTTTGTAAAGTTCTATACTTCACCAAAAAAAAAATTGTTAATTTAATCGGTATAAGTTCCGCAGGTTGTTGTTTCGAGTTAAGACAGAATAAGTTTTAACTTTTTATTAATTTCTTTTTAAGTATTCATGGAAATAAAAGTAACTATGTGTTTTACTATATGGAAAAGTGTGTAATCATGGAAAATGTATAATCCTTCATTAAGTGAAGAAAATTTAAACAAACATACTACATTATATACCCTGTATATTCCATAAATATACTTGAAAACAATAGATGAAAAGTTTGTTTCTCATTCATCATCATTTATGAAATGACTACCTAAATGTACACATTTTGTGTAATTACATTATTTTTTTATACTAAAACTTGCGAATATTTGTGTTTTTGATCTACACTTCGATAATTAAAAAGCAAACTAATGAAAAGTAAAAACTTGTGACTTTACTCGAAGCAACCACCTTTGGGAACTGATACCACTTATCCAAAAAAAGTCTGAAATTAAGTTGTCATTAGAAATAAAAATGAACAAACAAAAATTAATAATGATTAAATATTTTTTAAAAATAAAACAATTGTTTCGCAACACTTACTATAAAAATACAAAACATGCTTAAATTAAAAGTATTATCGTTAAAATTAATCTTCAAATCAGCCTCAGAGAGTACTCTGAAACAGAAGCTTTTGTAGTAAAGTAAGATTTTAAAAGGAATTTTGTCTACTTTATTATCGTGCAAAAGGGGCTTAATAAACTTGAATATATTATCATTTACTGCTTCATATATAACAAAGAATATAAATATTAAATTTCTTTCTGTTCTATGTGAAACCCTGCAACTCGAATCAAGATAAAAAAACAAAATGGCTTCTATACTCGGTAATGACTGTAATGCCTTCTGTGCCAATCATGGAGGAGGGTGATTTGGGCAAGATCGTGCTTAACCAGCTGGTTTTCCCTCAATTAAAGGTACCAACTGTATAAAGGCCAAGTTAGCTCAGAGGAGTCTCTGGAGTGCACAGGGTCGATTTAAAGCTATTATCTCATTCATTGCTGAAATCAGGACCTACAGATCAGTAGCTCATTAAAAAAAAATCATAAGACTAAAATATATAAATTATATAAATATTGTATCTATTTAATAAAGCAATCAAGCAATAACTTTATTTCTTTCCTTTCCTCTGCTAGAGTTTTCACTGTCTCCAATAATCCTTCGTATGATCATTGGCACGTTTCCTTTGATCCCCTGTCCAACTTTGTCTAACCTCTGGTATTCATTAACCGGAAACCCTTTCAAATTTTTTACTTATTTATTCAAATTTTACATGAATATACTGATAAATTCACTTCTCGGTAACTCACATGTTAGAACTCTTTGATGTTCAACTTTTCTAAATCATTCCTAACTTCTTTAGTCAAAATAATTTTTAACCTTAGTATATTTGAATTTATCCCTCTCATTTTTACCAATTTTTTCCTTTTTCCTGTATTATTTATGTTACATTAGTTCAGATCACTGGAACCAGGTCTGTGAAGCTTCAAAGTAATTGATGGAACGATAATATGGTATCTGTTCCGCAGGTCGTCACTTTGAGTTGAGTTACAAATTTTAACTGTTTATTCATTTCATTTTTAATATTTTCCAAAAAGTTATCATGATTGTGTGAAAAAGAGAATGTAATTAATTAAAATCCTGGCAATTCAGACGACATTGATATCATCGGGAGTTCACTTCGCGGCGTAAAGGAGGGTTTTTTTTGGCCTGCGGCGGTTTTTAAGTAGCCGCTTAATTTCAAGGAAAACGAAGGCCCATATTGCTCTGGATAGTGTTGAAATTTACGTTCTAATAGATCGATTATATCCAGTATTTATGATATCGATCTTCTTGGGAATATTCCCTCCATTTTGCTTTGGTGTTAACCGTTAGATGTGTTGTAACAGCCTCGTTGTTAGTTATTGTGGATATGTATTAAAATATAGTCTTTCATCAATGAGATGTCTATATATTTACCACAAAAATCCAAGGTAGAGCTCTTCTTAGGCTGGCTAAATGGAGAACCGTTCCAAGAGAGAGGGGCCAATGGGCGAAACTACTTGAGGAGGCCAGGACTCAGCGCTGAGTTGTAGTGCCGATGAAGAAGAACTATTTCAATGAGGAAAAGAGCTGGCTTATATTAGCGAGGTCTACCATCTGCGTCGACCCCATCTATCCAGCGCAATCTGGGCCTTCGTTTTCCTTGAAATTAAGTGACTACTTACAAACCGCCGCAGGCCAAAGAAAAGCATACATTAGACCGCGAAGTGATCTCTCGATTATATCAATTTCGTATGCATTGCCAGGATTACATTATTACATTGATAACTCATAATTAAAGGGTGTTTTTTATCCAAAAATTTTTAGACAAAGAAAATGAGGAATTGAGACTATGAAAAGACTAACAAGTAATAATTGTTTGCTTTTATCGTTGATTCCATGCATTTATATTTGATGGGATCTATATTATTAACAAGTTTATGTTTTATTTATTTAAGCACCATTGAAAAGCAGGATTAAACTAATCATTCTAGAATAATATCGGGGTACTTGTATTAAAATGTTAAGAACCCACTATTGTACAATTAATTGGGCAGTGCTTTAATCTGTAAACTGGGGGTTGGTCCGCCGTTAGGTGAGCCCCTAGTAATAATTATAATTATTATAATATATCAAAGCCGCAGTCCTTCTAGACGGTCTCCTATTCAATACTTAAAGCTCAGTGATCAAGAACCCTGCGTACTTCTAAACTTCGCTCCCCTTATAAAAATATTGTTAATTTAACCACGGTATACAAATAAAACAGCATTAGATGCGTCAGAAAAATCAAAGGGTATTACTTGAATAATTAATAATTAAGTTTGCTCCAAAAGCCTTGGCTTTGGGGCCCTGCAAGCACTATCTGTAATTAAATTGAAATTTTATAGTTACTAACCGATACATTTTTATAGGTTAGTTAAGTAGCCACTAAAACCGTATTTTCCTGTCTCATTAAGCAGTAAACACTCGCGAGTATCATGAAAATGGGACTTATAAAATTGGTTAGATGAATAATTCTGCGATCACGTTCTCTATTAGTGTTAAAATATTTATTTTTGATCATACTTGGAGCTGGCGTAGATCCTTAGAAGTACTGAGCTGTTGGTCTCCGTTTTGAGCTCAATAATTTAATCTGTAACAGAACCAGATAGACCATTCTGGGACACGCACATTCTCTTCTACAGTTGACCCTTAAACGGGGAAAAACCTAGCGGTCGAACGTGAGTACTGCTGCAAAACAGATGGCTTATGCGAAGCGTTGACTTTCTAATAAATAGTTAAATCCTATTTACGAAATCATTTCCCTGACCTCCATCCGGACCATTTTATTTCCCAAGTTTATTAGTTCGACTAATATTATTATTATTATTATTAATATGAATAACTTTATTGTATTCCCTTTTTAAATCTATACCAACAATTATTTAGAAATATCAAGAATCTACACTTCAGGTCAAAATGAAAAAAGAAAACTATTTGATGAAGACCTTCAATTTGGGTCGAAATAAATATACTTCGTTGGTTTTCAAATAAATACTTTCTTACTACTTGTAAATTTAATTTCCAACCTGGACCATTTTCTCCTCCTTTTAATTTATACGAATAAACAGATATAATTTAGAAAGTAAAAAATATATTAATTAATAGTAAAAGAAAAATAAGACATATCCATAGACATCAATGCTAACAGATACTTTTAACAGAAATGGGTTAGATTTAATGCTATTTTGGAACTGTAATACGTTGGCCGGACGGGACGCATAATGGACGAAACAAGGGCACGGAGGAATAACTGGGCTGGGAACAGAGCAGTAGGATGGAGGACAAGGCACGCAGCACAGGACGCAAACAGCAAAAGCACCTGATGGCGGTGCAGTGGAAGGTCTTTAATGAACTGACAAGGGAGTTCCATTAGGGGTCGTCCCAGCACGGAGGGAAAAAAGCACAGTACTGGTACTAATAGCTAAGTACTTGTCCAGTGCTAAGTACTAATAAGTGCTAATAGTAAGCATTAAAAATATAATTATAACAAAAATTCATTTATAGTAAAAAAAACAACAAGTGGAGTGGTTTTCAAGATATTTCCATAATGACTCTACTATTAGCAATATTAATCAATAAAATATTTACAACAATTAATCCCTGCCACCCCACGGTTTTTTATGATACCATAAATTGTTCTGTTCTTCACTCTAATCTTATTTTAAACTTAGTGAAGTTTGTAAAGGACAAAGAAGGAAATATTCTCATGGATAACGAAGAAATAATGGAAAGGTAGAAAGAATATTTCCAAGAGCTGCTGGAGGGAAACTCACAGATTCCACGCATAAGTGAACAACAGAACGATGGAGCCCTGCTAAGCATGAAGCTAGGAAAATCCGCAGGTATTGACGGAATAAGTCCCGAAATGTTAAAATATGTGGGATTTAAATGAAAGGAGATTATGCTTCACCTACTGAATTTAGTTTGTAAATAGGACGAAAATCCCGAAGGATTGGGAAGTGGGTGTTATAGTCCCGATCTTTACGAAAGGAGACAACAGGGACTGTAATAACCACCGAGGTGTATCCCTCTTAAGTGTGCAAAGGAAGATATATTCAAAAATCTTATAAAAGGGAATTATTTCCTACTTTTTAGCTATTTTTCCTATTTAAGCGTGATTTTAAACTAATATTCATTTTGTACTTTTTAGTTCGACAAGCAAAAAAGCGAGTCTTTAATTGATTTTTTCGCCCACAATACAAAATCCTCCGTAAAATCCTCAATGCTCCTTAATCCCACAGGGCCCTTAATGTCCCATTTGTTGCTGATTTGAACCAAATCCGATATCAATCTTTTCATGACAAACTTCATTCCCACTCAACCCACAGTTTCAAACCTAGTAACCTCTTTAATTTCTGATAACACGATGCTGCATACATTAAATTTTTAATCGATGTTTAAAACTAAAATTGTATTAAAATTAAATTACAAAATAGGTAATTTAACCACAATATGTTTTGAGTTACCTTCAGCTCATCATAATATTATCCTTCAATTTAAACATGATAGTTGTAACTTAAGAATACATGATATTTAAGTAAATTAAATTACTTATCATTTCATAATTACAGTTTCATAATTATAAGCCTCACCAAAATGGCCAAAATCAAGCAATACAACATAATAGTATAGCCTGAGAGATAAACTTCGGCTAGCTACAAAAGGGTTTTTTAGTTTTTTTTTAAACAATACTTTTTTGTTACAAAATTTACGAAACTAACCAGTTGATCCCGCTAATAGTCATATACTTTTCTCAAAGACTAAACCGTGTATCCTATGCTATGACTTATTGCTTGGCAAAAACAGTTATAAATCAATAATTTTTAACTGCTAAACATTAATTTAACTTAATAAGTATTCAAAATATTTCTAATTGAGAGTAAAAATTATTGTATTAACCTTAAGCTCATGCTAACTTGTATGTTAGGAAGATATTAAAAGGGAAACGAATGAAAAATGACAGTAGCTGCCATGACAGTAGCTGATAGCAATAACTAATGTCACCTATCGCCTCAAGCCTGATAGTGTTGTTATTAGCAACTGTCGCGATGTACACGGCTCTCGATGCTAAGTGAAACGTCGTTGTGTATTGCGGGCACTGTAGTCCGCGATGCTCCGTGATCTGTCTTCACCTTTCACATATGACGACTTGCACCTTTGTTAATATAAATATTTGTTTAGAACTAACAATATTTCGTTTAAGTAGAAATTATATTTAAATTATATAACCTGCAAAGTGCGTGAGGACCACCCAGTAAATTATAAAGGATGGATGGTGCTTAAAAACCTTCAAAGGTTAAGATCCCACCATTCAGTAACCAAAAGTCAAGATGAAAATCGTAATGAAGAAATAGAAAAGGTACACCTATAGTACCTCCACACCAAGACATCCCTTCTCACCGTCTTCCTCTACGGGTGAAGCTTCCACCTCAGAGTGAACCCACAGTTCCATCCCAAACTTCTTCCATGAAAAACCTCCAAACCCAAAAACCATTGAAAGCTGATTCAGCTTCCAGTGTCCCAAGAAGGGCCCAACTGCCAACCAACTTTTTAAGACACACTAATCCTCCACCTCAACCTTCAGAACAATATCCTATTCCCAGTCAAAGTCCAGTAAATATCAACAAAATCCTTTCGAATTTCTTATTAGACCTTAATAATACGATCAAACCACTCATTTCCCTTCTAACCCGACTTCTTTCCGAAATACCATTTAATACCCCACGATGAACACCAAGCCCCTAGCAATCATACTGTGGAATGCAAATGGCTCACATAACCATCGAGACGAACTTATTTCTTCACATAGACATCGCCCTATTGACTGAAACACACTTCACAAAACAATCATATGTTTACATACGTGACTAAATCACTTATAGATCAGATTATCCTGACAATACAGCACATGCCGGTTCTTGTATCCTTATCCATAAATCCATACCACATTCTCTTATTCCTTCTACTCCAACTTTTTTTTTTTTTCTTATTTGGGCCCCCTTCCTGCCATTGCTGGGCATACGGGGTTCTCGGCAGTGATGGGTTGGGTTTACGCACGCCCGCCACTGCCAATAAATAAACTTTTTTTCTTTTTATCTTTATTTAAATAAAATTATACACTATATGGGGGGAGGATACCATTTATTTTTTGGGTACATTAAAAATTTTTTTTATCTGTGGTGCTACCCGGTGCACTGATTTGCACCTTACTGTTGGGGCAGCACCTTTAGGCCTCCTGGTCCGCCGCATCCGTCCGGTACTCTACTCCATCTCTCTTTTCCGGGGGAGGGGGGGTTCCCCGTCTGGCTCCTCATCTGGTGGCTCCTCGTCTGGTGGATCTCCGAGGGGCCGGACCCTGCTAATGGTGAAATGCGCAGGCCCGACCACTTCCTTCCACCCGTAGACAGACTCCTTGAAGAAGGGGTAGTTCCCTTCCTCCATCAAACGGGGGAAGTCGTCCTCGGCGAGGGCGATGATCCCGGTTTTCCGTTACAGCCTGTCACGGTGTCCTTCCATCGCGGTGCAGGAAACAATAACATGCTCCGCTGTCTCAGGGACCCCACAGGCAGGGCACCGGGCGGCGATTTCTCTCTTATGCTCGCTGAGCTTTCCCCGGAACCCGCCGTGTCCTGTGAGGATCTGCAAGACCCAGTAGTCCGGGAGGACCCATGTCGCAGTCATTTTCGACTGGACAGTGGGGAAGAACTTCCTCAAGGTGGAGCCCTTCTGGCTTCCCACCCCAGGGGAAGGGTCCGTTCCGCTCCTCAATCGAGTCCTCCCTAACAATCCTCCTTTAACTGTTTGGGGTCTCGCCGGTCCTTTCTCGGAGTCCTTTCTCCGAGAGCGCCGCTAGCCCCTGCCTCTTTACCTCGTAATTCATGGCGTCCTCCTTAAGGACGAGGTCCAGGGGCATCGCTCCCGCCAGCACCTGCACCGCCTCGAGCGACACCGTCGGTATGCCTTCGTGACTCGCAGCATAGCCAGTCTCTGAATGGTGGCCTTCTACTCCAACTGACGCCATTCAATCAACTCCAGTAACCATTTCATCTAGAGCTTTCCATATAACATTCTCAGCTGTATACTGTCCTCCTGGTAAACCCATTTCTTATAACCTCCTCGAATCCTTATTCCGATCCCTCGGACCGCGTTTTATTGCCGGAGGAGATTACAACGCCAAACGTCAACGATGGGGTTGTTGAACATCCCGTGGTATCATCTTATCCCGAATTTCAACCTCTAATAGTTCCTCTATCCTCGCACCCATAAACCCTACTTATTGGCCTACATCGCTCCAAAAACGTCCAGTTATTCTAGATAAATTTTTTTCCTCACAGATTTCCTGCAATCAAACAACAATGAAATCCCTGGATGAGCTTTCCTCTGATCACAATCCATTTCTGCTTCAAGTGCATTCGATTCCCATTCCCAAGCCCTCTCATCCCAGACTGATTACAGAACTTGTAGACTGGGATAAATTCCGATGGAATCTGGAAAATAATTTAGACCTCAAAATTCCGCTTAAAACAAAAGGAGACATCAATTCTACAATAGACAAACTAACAGAAGCAATACAAGGCAATATAAAATATAACACTTTACCAAGTAAAAATCATTATCAACAGAAAAACTGGCCACTTCATATTCGCGACTTATTAAAAGAAAAACGACGGGCAAGAGCAAAGTGGCACCGCACGAGATATCCATCGGACAGGACTCATTATACCAAACTGAATTTAAAATTAAGATCAGAGAATTAAATCAGAGATCAGAACATTAAAAATTCAAAATTTGTATTACCGTACAGAAAATCTCAGTACTACTGACAAATCCTTATGGAATGCCACTAGAAAACTCCTAAACTATAAAAATTTCAACCATCCACTTTTAACCGAATCCCAAACCTGGTCAAGATCTGATGAAGAAAAGTCACAAATTTTCGGCCAGCACCTATTCAAAAAATTAACCCTCATCCAGATATCCTTAATCAAACCCACTCTGAATGCATTGGAGCAGAATTAAGTATTCCTCTTCAGTTGTCCCCTCCTCCTAAAGCATTCCATCCTTCCGAAATATCAAACAGTATTCACAGATTATCCGCCAACAAAGCCCCTGGACACGACCTAATCAAATCCCACATTCTAAAACGCCTTCCTCGTAAAAGCGATCCTACTCCTTACATATATATTCAATGCCGTACTCCGCACCATATACTTTCCTGATTCCTAGAAATTATCCATAGTTAAGATGATACCAAAACCTAAAAGAACGCCAGAACTCCCATCTTCTTACCGTCCTATATCTCTCCACCCCATAGTGGGCAAAATCCTTGAAAAACTCATTCTTAAACGTCTTCATCCTATCATAGAATCCAATCAAATAATCCCAGATCGTCCCAATCAACCGCTTGGTTTCTCATACATTAAAGGATGAACTATTATAAATTCTATACAGAGGGAACGGAGAAGTTGCCCACTGTTTAGAAGCCAATGGAGACTATTTTGATTCATAAAAACAGTAATAAACCATTAATTTTTTTATTGTTAAACATTAATTTAACTTAATAATTATCCAAAATAGTTCCAATTGAGAGTAAAGATGAATGACTTGACAGATATCTCGTGTAAGGATAGATCAAGATCTAAAGATAGATCTATAGCCGGTATACTTGCTCATTCCCATGGACCGGGCGGCCTTACCCTCCTGCACTTGTAGTTCTCATTCCAACCGCCCTTCAGTCGACTTGAATTTAAATAAAACTGAATTTAATTTTTGATTCCGTAATTTTTGGCACTTTCCGGAGTCACTGACACTATTACTTAATCTTACATTCCGATGCTAGCGCCTCAGAACACAAACCTCCGTAGAACTGTAGCAAGTCAGCGCTTTCCTTAAATGCCGTTTTAAGTGTGCCATTACTTTGCAAATCTACTATGTTCATTTGCAAATTGCTTGGTACATCATTAATATCAATTGCAAAAGGGTTTTGGAGAATTTCCATGTTAAAGGAGATCTTTTTAACGTCGGTGAATCTGGAGTTACTTCAGGGAAAAAAAAGACTATTGATTTTAACATGATAGCATAGATTAATATAGGAATGACTTATATAGATTAGATGATGTGATGAAAGGCTGGCTAACTGGAGAACCGTTGCAAGAGAGAGGGACCAATGGGCGAAACTACTTGAGGAGGCCAGGACTCAGCGTTGAGTTGTAGTGCCGATGAAGAAGAAGAAGAATTTCATATTGTTAGACATTGGGTATTTTACAGTTTTACGTACATTACATTTGCCAAAATCGTTGCAAAACTGGGAAGTAAACCGGAAAATGAAACATTTTTCTTTATATTTTTTCTCCGATTCTTTAATATTCAAAAGGAGGGGGGGCACATACATTATTTATGAATATGGTATTTTATTTATTTATTAGCACGAGTGTCATAGAAGCTGACTACATAAATGCATAAGATTCAATATTACATGACATATTGATATTAACTCACTTTAGTCACTCCCGGTCTAATATTAATATATTTCTCTTCTACGATTTTCAAGCCAAGTATTCAATTTTGTACGGCACAACACCCCTTGCTTATTTTAGGTACAGCTTGAAATTTATATTCATTATTCACATTAAAATATTTTTCGAAATGATAATAATAATAACAATATGGCTGAGCGAACTCGAAGGTTCGATGCCGATACCACCATTCTCTGCTAACTTCCATCCAGGACCACTACCCAAACCCAAATCCATTGATATCACACTTAACGGAATCCTTCCACCTACCCCACCTACTGCTTGGTCTACAACTCAGACGTTAACGTTTTTATGAAAGCTCGCCCCAATTGTTTATATTTTGTATTTGTTTAATCACCTAATGCTGCGATGGCAAATTGTATCATGTCACAGCGGAAGTCCAAAATTTTGCCTATCAGATATACTTTGGAAAGGGATCTATAACGAGTATCTGACACCGCACAGGCTTGGAGCCTCCATTTCACGTCACTTCCGAAGGACGCGAAAAAAAAATGGCCCAGAAGGACCAATTTTTAGAATCTACAGCTATTTTAAGATTTTAAATACGAATTTTTTGTAAAATTCTTTAAGTAGGAACATCTTAGGATTAACAGCTGCCTTAGGACGTAATCCAACATAAGTCCTGAATTTTGCCTTTCCGGGTTTAATTAGAATATGGAATTTTAGCGAGTAATTGTAAAGGCTCTGGATCTGCTTTTTACGTGCCTTCCGAAGGACGGCATAACCAAGGATTTGTTACTCCTTTTTAAAAATCCTTGGGCCATCTCCTTGGCTGCGATCTTAGTCATAGTACTTTATACTAATCATGCTAAACCTAAAAACCTATACAACAATTAATAGTTGCTATGTACATTCAGTAATTAAATTATTAATATAGTTAGTATCAATTCCGCAGGTTGTCGCTTCGGGTTTAGTTACAAGTTATTAATCATTTATTTTTAAATATTCGTAAATATACAAATGATTTTATTACTGGCTGTATATAGATCAAAGAACCGACTAACATATAGTGTTTGGGATATATCATCAATTATACTTGGAAATGTTTGATGAAACGTTCATTTCTGGTTGAATTTATTACCGAAACTACTCATTAGCAATAATTACACTTTTTTTTCATACTTTAACTCACCATTATTTTTATTTCCGAGAATATTGAAAAGGAACCGAACGAAAAGGTAAACACGTGACAACCTTCGGAAGTTATACCTACTTTTATTTTCAAATCGTAACGCTGCTAAATGAATATAATGGAAAAAACAACTCAAAAGGGCTTACGATCGCGAAAGGACTTATAATATTGGAAATATTGGACTCTAAAACTTCCAAAACAGAATTCGACGTGTTATGAAACTGTTCAGAAACACCCACTCCGACATTTATTTTGGATATTGCTCTAAACAAATTACTTAGTTCTTGTAAAAATGTTAAAGTAAGACAGTAAAGAACCGCTCAGTTTCATATTCTGCATTTTTCTTTTTATTCCTCCAAGATTACAGAATAAATAGATAAAAATAGAAAAGAGAACAGTGCGGAATATAATGATTCATTTTGTAGGCTACAAAAAATTTGAAATTTGAATGATGTGAAGTTATAATTGATTTATCGTAAAATAATTCATCATATTCTACAATAATTATTTTTTCTTTTCAATTTTTTTAAGACAAGCTTTTTAAAATATGCAGAATCTTAAAATATAAGTCTTGAAAAAGATGTTCTTTTGAAAAAAAAAACCTTTAAAACGCTTTAAAAGGACCTTTTAAGCCCTCCAAACAGCTCGATTTTCTTTCCCCTACCATGTCCATATGGAGACAAATCACTTTGTGATGCCTCTGTTGCTAATTTATCCGCAATCTCATTGCCCTCAATCCCAGAGTGACCCTTTACCCATATTATTTATACAGTGAAATTTAGAAGGCTAAGTGTGCATAAGTTGATTCTGATATTTTCTGTAAGCTCGTCATGTATGTCTGTGTTGAGAACTGATCGTATCAATATCATGTTATCTGTGTGTATAACTATGTCTGTATGTATGTCGGTTGGAAGGTCAAGAAGTAATTCTGTCGCTTTTACGACTGCGTACTTCTCAGCTTGGTTGTTGGAACACGTAGAGCCTAGTTTGTACTGGGCACTTCGCATCTTCCCATTCGTGTCCCAAAGTAGCCAAGCACAGCCTACATTATTGCCTTCTTTACTTCCGTTTGTGTAAATGTTAGTGATTTCTGTATCCGTTCTCTTAGGTCCAGTCAAGTGCGTGTAAAGTTCGGCAAATTTTGATGGGTGTAACCAATCAAAAGGTTTAGATTCCCGTTCAATCACGCTGTTTTCGGTTTCTCTAAAGTTTCCGTTACGCAATTTAATCGATGGGCGGCCCCTCATTGTTGGCCAGCGAATTCATTGGACTTTCAGAGAATTTCCACCGACCATCCCCACATCCGCCACCCTTAGGACGCTCCCCTCCACATTAATGAGATCCGCCCGAGGATCTTTTATATGTATAGATTATAAATTATAGTTGCAGTTTAGTTAAAGTATATACACGAGATATCTCACATCAACAGTCCAAAACAGACTCATCAATCAGAGACAACCTTATCTCAAGAGGTTCAATCAAATAACTTGATTGATTTGACGAATAATTATTGGTTGACCGTATATGTTGTACGGAGGAGTCAAACAATGGAGTTCTTTTTTTTTTTGCGGTACGGCCTGAATTGGTGAAACTTTGAATTTAGGAACTTCCTTGTGTCTTAGTTTTCTACTTCGATAATATTGTATTTAATGACTCTTTTTTTAATGTTGTTCGATATTTGTTTGTGTGTATCATCTATTGATTACTAGGGGTTCACCTAACAGCGGACCAACGCCCAGTTTACAGATTAAAGCACTGCCCAATTAATTGTACAATAGTGGGTTCTTAACATTTTAATAGAAGTACACCGATATTATTCTAGAAATTAAAGTTTAGTACTAAATGTATCTCTCTATTTGCCATATTAAATTATGAGTACCAATTTAATAATGTAATCCTGGCAATGCAGACGACATTGATATCATGGGGAGTTCACTTCGCGGCGTAAAGGAGGGTTTTGTTTGGCCTGCGGCGGTTTTTAAGTAACCGCTTAATTTCAAGGAAAACGAAAGCCTAGATTGCTCTGGATAGTGTTGAAATTTACGTTCTAATAGATCGATTATATCCAGTATTTATGATATCGATCTTCTTGGGAATATTCCCTCCATTTTGCTTAGGTGTTAACCGTTAGATGTGTTGTAACAGCCTCGTTGTTAGTTATTGTGGATATGTATTAAAATATAGTCTTTCATCAATGAGATGTCTATATATTTACCACAAAAATCCAAGGTAGAGCTCTTCTTAGGCTGGCTAACTAGAGAACCGTTGCAAGAGAGATGGACCAATGGGCGAAACTACTTGAGGAGGCCAGGACTCAGCGCTGAGTTGTAGTGCCGATGAAGAAGAACTATTTCAATGAGGAAAAGAGCTGGCTTATATTAGCGAGGTCTACCATCTGCGTCGACCCCATCTATCCAGCGCAATCTGGGCCTTCGTTTTCCTTGAAATTAAGTGACTACTTAGAAACCGCCGCAGGCCAAAGAAAAGCATACATTAGACCGCGAAGTGATCTCTCGATTATATCAATTTCGTATGCATTGCCAGGATTACATTATTACATTGATAACTCATAATTAAAGGGTGTTTTTTATCCAAAAATTAAAAGAAAAAGAAAATGAGGAATTGAGACTATGAAAAGACAAACAAGTAATAATTGCTTGCTTTTATCGTTGATTCCATGCATTTATATTTGATGGGATCTATATTATTAACAAGTTTATGTTTTATTTATTTAAGCACCATTGAAAAGCAGGATTAAACTAATCATTTTAGAATAATATCGGGGTACTTGTATTAAAATGTTAAGAACCCACTATTGTACAATTAATTGGGCAGTGCTTTAATCTGTAAACTGGGGGTTGGTCCGCCGTTAGGTGAGCCCCTAGTAATAATTATAATTATTATAATATATCAAAGCCGCAGTCCTTCTAGACGGTCTCCTATTCAATACTTAAAGCTCAGTGATCAAGAACCCTGCGTACTTCTAAACTTCGCTCCCCTTAT
Source organism: Troilus luridus (assembly GCA_964056705.1). Taxonomy (NCBI): domain Eukaryota; kingdom Metazoa; phylum Arthropoda; class Insecta; order Hemiptera; family Pentatomidae; genus Troilus; species Troilus luridus. The sequence continues at coordinate 39,262,972 of OZ057417.1, read as the reverse complement.
AAAAATATTGTTAATTTTACCACGGTATACAAATAAAACAGCATTAGATGCGTCAGAAAAATCAAAGGGTATTACTTGAATAATTAATAATTAAGTTTGCTCCAAAAGCCTTGGCTTTGGGGCCCTGCAAGCACTATCTGTAATTAAATTGAAATTTTATAGTTACTAACCGATACAATTTTATAGGTTAGTTAAGTAGCCAATAAAAACGTATTTTCCTGTCTCATTAAGCAGTAAGCACTCGCGAGTATCATGAAAATGGGACTTATAAAATTGGTTAGATGAATAATTCTGCGATCACGTTCTCTATTTGTGTTAAAATATTTATTTTTGATCATACTTGGAGCTGGCGTAGATCCTTAGAAGTACTGAGCTGTTGGTCTCCGTTTTGAGCTCAATAATTTAATCTGTAACAGAACCAGATAGACCATTCTGGGACTCGCACATTCTCTACTACAGTTGACCCTTAAACGGGGGAAAACCTAGCGGTCGAACGTGAGTACTGCTGCAAAACAGATGGCTTATGCGAAGCGTTGACTTTCTAATAAATAGTTAAATCCTATTTACGAAATCATTTCCCTGACCTCCATCCGGACCATTTTATTTCCCAAGTTTATTAGTTCGACTAATATTATTATTATTATTATTAATATGAATAACTTTATTGTATTCCCTTTTTAAATCTATACCAACAATTATTTAGAAATATCAAGAATCTACACTTCAGGTCAAAATGAAAAAAGAAAACTATTTGATGAAGACCTTCAATTTGGGTCGAAATAAATATACTTCGTTGGTTTTCAAATAAATACTTTCTTACTACTTGTAAATTTAATTTCCAACCTGGACCATTTTCTCCTCCTTTTAATTTATACGAATAAACAGATATAATTTAGAAAGTAAAAAATATATTAATTAATAGTAAAAAAATGTAAAAGAACAATAAGGGATATCCATAGAGATCAATGCTAACAGATACTTTTAACAGAAATGGGTTAGATTTAATGCTATTTTGGAACAGAAATACGTTGGTCGGACGGGACGCATAATGGACGAAACAAGGGCACGGAGGAATAACTGGGCTGGGAACAGAGCAGTACAAGCAAGGAGGACAAGGCACGCAGCACAGGACGCAAACAGCAAAAGCACCTGATGGCGGTGCAGTGGAAGGTCTTTAATGAACTGACAAGGGAGTTCCATTAGGGGTCGTCCCAGCACGGAGGGAAAAAAGCACAGTACTGGTACTAATAGCTAAGTACTTGTCCAGTGCTAAGTACTAATAAGTGCTAATAGTAAGCATTAAAAATATAATTATAACAAAAATTCATTTATAGTAAAAAAAACAACAAGTGGAGTGGTTTTCAAGATATTTCCATAATAACGCTACTATTAGCAATATTAATCAATAAAATATTTACAACAATTAATCCCTGCCACCCCACGGTTTTTTATGATACCATAAATTGTTCTGTTCTTCACTCTAATCTTATTTTAAACTTAGTGAAGTTTGTAAAGGACAAAGAAGGAAATATTCTCATGGATAACGAAGAAATAATGGAAAGGTAGAAAGAATATTTCCAAGAGCTGCTGGAGGGAAACTCACAGATTCCACGCATAAGTGAAGAACAGAACGATGGAGCCCTGCTAAGCACGAAGCTAGAAAAATCCGCAGGTATTGACGGAATAAGTCCCGAAATGTTAACATATGTGGGATTTAAATGAAAGGAGATTATGCTTCACCTACTGAATTTAGTTTGTAAATAGGACGAAAATCCCGAAGGATTGGGAAGTGGGTGTTATAGTCCCGATCTTTACGAAAGGAGACAACAGGGACTGTAATAACCACCGAGGTGTATCCCTCTTAAGTGTGCCAAGGAAGATATATTCCAAAATCTTGTAAAAGGTAATTATTTCCTACTTTTTAGCTATTTTTCCTATTTAAGCGTGATTTTAAACTAATATTCATTTTGTACTTTTTAGTTCGACAAGCAAAAAAGCGAGTCTTTAATTGATTTTTTCGCCCACAATACAAAATCCTCCGTAAAATCCTCAATGCTCCTTAATCCCATAGGGCCCTTAATGTCCCATTTGTTGCTGATTTGAACCAAATCCGATATCAATCTTTTCATGACAAACTTCATTCCCACTCAACCCACAGTTTCAAACCTAGTAACCTCTTTAATTTCTGATAACACGATGCTGCATACATTAAATTTTTAATCGATGTTTAAAACTAAAATGGTGTTAAAATTAAATTACAAAATAGGTAATTTAACCACAACATGTTTTGAGTTACCTTCAGCTCATCATAATATTATCCTTCAATTTAAACATGATAGTTGTAACTTAAGAATACATGATATTTAAGTAAATTAAATTACTTATCATTTCATAATTACAGTTTCATAATTATAAGCCTCACCAAAATGGCCAAAATCAAGCAATACAACATAATAGTATAGCCTGAGAGATAAACTTCGGCTGTATGTATGTCGGTTAGATATTGATTTTAAAATGGTGACGATTCGAACCACATTGATTTATTTCTTCTTTAGAACTGAACCCTCAGAGAAGTAGGAAGCAACTGAATCCGCTTTAAATATAGAACTTGCTTTGTTGAACTTGATCCATATGTTACTGTACCGTGAACAATCAGAACATAAAATAAAAAGTTAAAAAGGGTGAGACCTACAAGCGATTCCAGATCTCAAAGCGTGGATATCACATTCGCAGGAGTGAGGAGTGCACTACCTGTTTTAGACTGGAAATAGTTCGCAGACACGCATTCGCTCATTGGATGCAGCACAATGTTGCGATATGAAACCGACTTGGGTTCATTGTTTTTAATACATTAATTTTGTTTTTACCTATGTTTAAGTTATTCGAGGAGATTTTAAGTCAAAATCCCGTGGGTAGAATGATAATATTTACGAAAAAGTATCCTATTTCGGGTTTGGAGAAAATTAAAAATAATTTTACTATTGACTTTTATCTGAAATTAACTGTTGTTTTCAACCTGTAATAAATATAATTGACAATATACAAAAAAAAATTATTGAAACTACTCACCGTTAGTGCACGAATAACAGATTCTACTTAGGTCACGTGGCAATCTTCTTATCAGACGCCTTGGAGTATTATCAGGAATTAAATAATCTAGGAATGGAGATATCTAGGTATGGAGCAAGTCATGAACGAGGGAATGAAGTTTGTCATGAACGGGCTGGTATCTGGTTAGACATTAGGATCATTCATTATAGATGTCTTTATTCGTAACAAAGTAAGAATCATTGAGAGTTTTACAAAGGATTTTGGATTGTAAAGATGGAAATTATAATTATAATTATTATTAATTTTAATTATTACTAGGGATTCACATAAACAGCGGACCAACCCCCAGTTAACAGATTAAAGCACAGCCCAATTAATTGTACAATAGTTGGTTCTTAACATTTTAATTGAAGTACCCCAATATTATTCTAGAAATTAAAGTTGAGTACTAAATGTATCTCTCTATTCGCCATATTAAATTATGAGTACCAATTTAATAATGTAATCCGGGAGTTCACTTCGCGGCATAAAGGAGGCTTTTCTTTGGCCTGCGGGGGTTTTTAAGTAACCGCTTACTTTCAAGGAAATCGAAGGCGCAGATTGCGCTGGATAGTGTTGAAATTTACGTTCTAATAGATCGGTTATATCCAGTATTTATGATATCGATCTGCTTGGGAATATTCCCTCCATTTTGCTTTGGTGTTAACCGTTAGATGTGTTATAACAGCCTCGTTGTTAGTTAATGTGTATATGTATTAAAATATAGTCTTTCATCAATGACATGTCTTTATATTTACCACAAAAATCCAACTGATAGATGGGGTCGACGCAGATGGTAGAGTTCATCTTAGGCTGGCTAACTGGAGAACCGTTGCAAGAGAGAGGGACCAATGGGCGAAACTACTTGAGGAGGCCAGGACTCAGCGTTGAGTTGTAGTGCCGATGAAGAAGAAGAAGAATTTCATATTTTTAGACATTAGGTATTTTACAGTAAATAAAATATTAATTTTAAAATTAACAAAAATTGAAAAGTTTATTTTTTCCTTTGTTTAATAATTTAAAAAATTCGAAGTATTGGTATAAGGTATAGCATGTTTGATTTTTTAAAATGATGGATCCGTTGCTAGGTAGGTAGGTAGGTAGAACTGCTTATGGACACTCAACATCAAGGGTCTTCAGTGTCCGTCGTTCAATCTATATTATTTCTTTCTTTTTTTTTTTTTTTTTTTTTTTTTCCCGTTGCTAGGTAACTACAATAAAATATTACACCACTAAAAACTTTTTTATATAATTAAGGAATTATAAAACTGTTAAACGGGTGAGATAATTAACGGCTTCTATTAGCGAGGTCTACCATATGCGTCGACCCCATCTATCCAGCGCAATCTGGACCTTCATTTTCCTTGAAATTAAGCGACTACTTAAAAACCACCGCAGGCCAAAGAAAATCATCCTTTACGCCGCTAAGTGATCTCCCGATGATATCAATGTCGTATGCATTGCCAGGATTAGATTATTACATTGGTACTCATAATTTAAGCGTGTTTTTTATCCAAAAATTATATTGACAAGAAATCCCAAAAGGCAAAAACCAGTAACAAGTAATAATTGTTTGCTTTTATCGTTGATTCCATGCATTTATATTTGATGGGATCTATATTATTAACAAGTTTATGTTTTATTTATTTAAACACCATTGAAAAGGACGATTAAACTAATCATTCTAGAATAATATCGGGGTACTTAATTTTAACACGGTATACAAATAAAACAGCGTCAGAAAAATCAAAGGGTATTACTTGAATAATTAATAATTAAGTTTGCTGCATCAACCTTTTCGTAAGATCGTGCTTTAAGATGTAAGATCTTTTCTTCAAAAAGACATTGGGGTACCAGGAAATACCTTCATTTTATCCTATAGTATAAATCATTGCCACTTTTGTATACGTTTAGCTATGTTTTTCTCCAATATCATTATTTTTATATTACATTTCTATTTTTTTATTCTTTAAAATTTTTATGTATTCTTTTAATTTGTTTGTATCCTGTATATCTATCTATCTCCGAAGAGGACCTGCAATGTGATTCGAAGAGTTGGCTTCCTAATAAATAGTTAAATGCTATCCTTCGTGCTGTACCAAATAGACCAGTCTCAAATTTTTTTTAAAAATTTATTTATTGATATTTACAACTGTATACAAAAAAAAATACATCCAGTAAATAGTCTATGTGATACAAAATGACATGAGTAATGGCAAGTTGAGAAACTACCCACTGGTAGTACTCAAATCACTAGTTCAACTAAGAAGGTCACGTGGCCATCTTCTTTTCAGACGCCTAGGAGGATTATCGGGAATCGAAGAGGAAGCTAGGTTTGAAACTAGAGGGTTAGAGTGGGAATGAAGTTTGTTATGAAAGGAAAGATACCGGGTTCGTGCCAAATCAGCAACAAATGGGACATTAAGGTCGTTATGGATGACGGTATTTTTAACAAAATAAGGAGCGTTGAGGATTTTACGAAGGATTTTGGACTGTAGGGATTGGATACGACAGGAATTCGATGGCTTAGTGGAGCCCCAAAGCTCTACTCCGTAAGTCCAAATAGGTCTTATGATGGTCATGTAGATGAGTCTTTTGTAGTTAATTGGGAGGTTAGAGCGTTTGTCTAGTAAGTGTTGAAGTAGCCTGAAACGTCGAGCGGTTTCTTGTCTTTTCAGTCTAGTATGAGGATTCCAGGTTAATCGTTTGTCGAGGTCCAACCCTAAGTATCGGATCTGTTCTACCTGCACCAGTGGGATATTATTAAAGGATACTGAAGGGCAGGAAATCATTGGTTTACGACGTAAGTAATTCTCCAGTTTTGACACCACTCTTCAAGATCAGTAATATGGGATTGGAGCCTTTGGGATGCAATAACTGGATTGGTGTTGACTGATAATACACATGTATCATCAGCATACGTGGTAAGGATAGTGCTAGGATGAGTTGGGATGTCAGCTGTATAAACTGTATAAAGGATTGGGCCAAGGATATACTACCTTGAGGAAGTCTCAAATTAAAAACAATTACCATTTGACAAATTTAAATGTATCTTAGGCCGCGTATCCACTATGTTCGTGTAACACCGGTGTTCCGCGTTAATCCCCGCCGGATGCGGAGCGTGTACCAGTTTTTGGATGTTAATCTGCGCTCCGCCGGCTGTTGGTTTTTGCCCGAACTCAAAGGGGGGCACGTGGGCTAGTGTGGACTAGTGTAACATAAACATGAACACTGGGGGCAGACGGAAAATCTTATATAAATAAAAATTTACTTCTAATAAGATTTTATAGAAAAATTCCAATATTGTGGAATCATGGATATAAATTATGGATGGGTGTACTTTATAGAAATAAAAATTTGAAATAAGATTCTTGGAAGTAAATTCCGATGAAGATACCTGATGATGTGTGTAAAAATAAAATATTAATTTTACTGTCAGGATAAAGGAAATCAAAAAGTGGAAAATACTTTTTAATAAGTTTAAAATAAGAAAAAAATATATTTTATCGTAAAATAGCGTGGGGTGCTTGACGTTAATCGTTCTAAATATTTTATTGGCATATATTTTTAAAAGTATAGTCATTATGATAATTTTTTAAAAAGCAACATATTTTTTTAACCATAAAATGGATTTTTTTCTTTCAGCCTTTAATTCTTATTTTAAACTTATTAAATTATTTTCTAGTTTTTACTTTTCCGATATCCAGACAGTGAAATTATAATTTTATTTTTACACACATCAGCAGGTATTTTCATCGTAAATCCAATTTCCTTCCAAGAATATTACTTACAATTTTTATTCTTATAATTTATTTTCTTAGGATTCCATAAAATTGGAAACTGTTAGCAAACTCTTTGCAAAGCTTTGCTCAGCAATGCTACTAATTCTTCTTTTAATTGTTTCAGCTTAGGTACCGTCTGAGCACCAGTTGCAATGTCATCGACATAAGTGTCCTGCAACAAAGTACTAGAAGCTAGAGGGTATGAGGCACCTTCATCGATAACGAGTTGCTTGATCGTCCTTTGTGCAAGAAATTCTGATGCTTTTCTCCGTAGGTGGCAGTACACAATTCGTACTCCTTGATGTTATCGTTTGGGCTGATCTCCAAAATATATGTTGAAATTTTCTGTCATCTTGTTTCAATAGAATTTGCCGATATATTTTATATTGGCTGTAAATACATATTGATGGATTCTAAAATTTGAAATGACGTCCCTATGTCTAATTGGAATTTGAATCCGGCATGCATATGATCGTTGAGAGATCCTGAATTTGTGCGACAGGAGGCATCAAAGACGAGGCGAAATTTTCTTGAGCCGTTTTGAGTTTTTACCATGCCATGGTGTGCGAGTTTCATGTATTCCAATGATAAGTTAAGTATTCTTGCATGAAATCGTGGTACTCGACCTCAAGCAGCGTTGAAATATCGACTGATTTTTTCAAAGGCAGAGATACGACTTAACGACCTGAGGTTAGCCAGTGGTGAGTAGATAAAAAATGGTTCTCACATGGCAGTTCGTCTTCTGATACAATGGGCCGCTTTGGAACCACTTTAGCTCCCGAAATTTCGACATGACCTCTTGCATCTCTTCCGTTGACTGCGCTGTGAGGCTGGATGTGCCCTTGGGTACAGGATGTCTTTTAGAAGGGCATCCAATAATAAATCCGAAAATCGTTGGTAACAGTTGAGAAGCATCCTGGGATATAGTGATTTTTAACCGAGATAAAACCTAAACGATATTAAAAATTAGAAACAACGATTTTTAGATCCATAAGACTCTTAATAAAAATCGTATTCAGATATGTTAATATTCATTAAATATTTGTAATTACCTTAGTTACGCACTTTGTGAGCCTAATAAATATAAGCACCCACTTTTATAGTTTTGAGATATTGAGTTTTTTTTGCATTAAATGAAATAATATTATAATAATTATTCTATTGTAATAAATTATTTGCAATAAAATAAAATTTAATATATGCAATGCCCATAGAAAATGAAAATTCAAATGATATATTTCAATATTTCGTTTTTGAACCTATTGCGGGGAACCAGCGCTAGAGAAGCATTTGTCCCCTTCTCGCCCCGTGGGACTGGATGTTGAGGGTAGTCCTTGAGAACCTGCAGGATTACTCTGCAGTGGGATCGCTCCCTATTGAGAAGAGGCTCATGAAGAAAGGAGCGATTTGAGCACACCTATTTCCCCGCTCACTATACTCCACTAGCTCTCTTGACTGACTGGCTTCATCGGCACTAAACACGTGATCCAGCCGATCATGTACGAATGCCGGTTGATCATTTAAGAACAACATGGGATCACCCGCGTGTCTTCATCATTAAAGACTATGTAATGAATTTAAAGAAAGGTGAAATTCAGCAGGTGATGAAGAGAAAGCAGTGTTCCCTAACGATATTGTGGTTACTTGATTGGTTGAAGTTTATGAAGTAATAATAATAATAAATAATAAGAATATGTTAAATTTAATTTTCTGACTGTTAAAAATGTATAAAATAAAGTTAAATAAAATATTAGTATAGGATTAACGGATAAGTATTGTAAACATTTTGTTCTGTTTGTATATTTTCGACTTTCAGGATATTACTAAGCTGCAAAAAATCTTTGTTGAATATCCCACATATCTAAAATGTATGTCAGAACTAATTAAACATTTGTTTCGGCCTATGGGAAACTACATATTACGCCAGCTTTACATCTAGGTTATATCGTAATTAAAATTCTTGGCCTTGGGGCCTTGCAAGAACTATCTGTAATTAAATTGAAATTTTATAGTTACTAACCGATAAAATTTTATAGGTTAGTTAAGTAGCCACTAAAACCGTATTTTCCTGTCTCATTAAGGAGTAAACGCTCACCAGTATCATAAAAAAGGGCCTTGAAAAATTGGTTAGATGAATAATTCTGCGATCACGTTCACTATTAGTGATAAAATATTATTATTTTTTTCATGTTTAGTTATTCTAGTTGGAGTGGGTGTAGATCGCTAGAAGTACTGAGCTGTAGATCTCGGTTTTGAGCTTAATAATTTAATCTGTAACAGAACCAGATAGACCCTTCTGGGACTCACACATTCTGTACTACAGTCGACCCTTAAACGGGGAAAAACCTGGCGGTCGAATATGAGTATTGCTGCAAAACAGATGGCTGGAGAACAGTAGTCTCTGCCTTGTACTCATGTACAGAACCGTGCATGTTTAATTCCTCAATATGGTAATGTTAAACCAATTCCAGTTATTTACATTTGTTTTTCATCTATCTATATATATAAAAATGAATGTATGTGTGTTTGTCGTTTATGCATTACTTCACCAATCATCCGATCGCCATGAATCCTAGCAAACAATTTTTTTTATAGTTTTTGTAGCACATATGTATATTATAATAATTATATAAATATGTTAACTTAATATTTATTTTTTTTATTACACATCACCTCTTCACACATGAGAAGGTTGAATTGCACCTTTGTCAGTGTATTTTATATTTATTGCACGTTAGGCTAATTTGTATTGCACGTTTTTAAAATTTTTACTGCACGAAATCCGGCCTTTAGTTATCATATTCGCAGGAGTGAGCAGTGCACCTGTTTTAGCCTGGAGGTAATTCGCAGACACCCATTCGCTCATTGGATGCACCACAATGTTTGCGATATGAAACCGACTTAGGTTCATTGATTTTAATACCTTAATTTTGTTTATAACTGTGTTTAAGTTATTCGAGGACATATGAAGTCAAAATCCCGTGGGTAGTATAATAATATTTACGAAAAAGTAGCTTATTCCGGGTTTGGAGAAAAATAAAAATAATTTTACTATTGACTTTTACCTGAAATTATTTTACTTGATCTATACTTGATCACTGAGCTTTAAGTATTGAACTGGAGACCGTCTAGAAGGACTGTGGAATTGATATATTAAAATAATTATAATTATTACTAGGGGCTCACCTAACGGCGGACCAACCCCCAGTTTACAGATTAAAGCACTGCCCAATTAATTGTACAATAGTGGGTTCTTAACATTTTAATTGAAGTACCCCAATATTATTCTAGAAATTAAAGTTGAGTACTAAATGTATCTCTCTATTCGCCATATTTAATTATGAGTACCAATTTAATAATGTAATCCTAGCAATGCAGACGACATTGATATCATCGGTAGTTCACTTCGCGGCGTAAAGGAGGCTTTTCTTTGGCCTGCGGCGGTTTTTAAGTAACCGCTTAATTTCAAGGAAAACGAAGGCCCAGATTGCTCTGGATAGTGTTGAAATTTAAGTTCTAATAGATCGATTATATCCGGTATTTATGATATCGATCTTCTTGGGAATATTCCCTCTATTTTGCTTTGGTGTTAACCGTTAGATGTGTTGTAACAGCCTCGTTGTTAGTTATTGTGTATATGTATTAAAATATAGTCTTTCATCAATTAGATGTCTATATATTTACCACAAAAATCCAACAGGTTATGGGCCCAGGACCAAGCACCCAGGATAATAGAATAATTTCTTAGTTATTTTTTTTCTTAAAGTTTTGTGAACGTGTTTCTTAGAGATCTTTCCAAATCTAATAAATAACGAAAAAAATGGTAGAAACAAGATTTCCAGCAATAAGAAAGTTAGAAGGGAGTAGAAATTATAATTCCTGGGTTTAATAATTTAAAAAATTCGAAGTATTGGTATAAGGTATAGCATGTTTTATTTTTTTAAATGATGTATTCCATTTTATCAATTTGTTTTAAACAAACAATGATACATTTTTTTGTAATGGCTTAAATAAGTCAGTAACAGTGGCTTTGTGGTTTGAAAATGTCTAAATATATTTATAATTCAACTGCGATCGAGCTCGAAAAATACAAAAAAGTAGTTCGTGGATCCGTTGCTAGGTAACTACAATAAAATATTACACCACTAAAAACTTTTTATTTAATTAAGGAATTATAAAACTGTTAAACGGCTGAGAAAATTAACGGCTTATACTAGCGAGGTCTACCATCTGGGTCGACCCCATCTATCCAGCCCAATCTGGACCTTCGTTTTCCTTGAAATTAAGCGACTACTTAAAAACCGCCGCAGGCCAAAGAAAAGCATCCTTTACGCCGCGAAGTTATCTCCCGATGATATCAATGTCGTATGCATTGTCAGGATTAGATTATTACATTGGTACTCATAATTTAAGCGTGTTTTTTATCCAAAAATTAGATTGACAAGAAATCCCAAAAGGCAAAAACCAGTAACAAGTAATAATTGTTTGCTTTTATCGTTGATTCCTTGCATTTATATTTGATGGGATCTATATTATTAACAAGTTTATGTTTTATTTATTAAAACACCATTGAAAAGGACGATTAAACTAATAATTCTAGAATAATATCGGGGCACTTGTATTAAAATGTTAAGAACCCACTATTGTACAACTAATTGGGCAGTGCTTTAATCTGTAAACTGGGGGTTGGTCCGCCGTTAGGTGAGCCCCTAGTAATAATTATAATTATTATAATATATCAAAGCCGCAGTCCTTCTAGACGGTCTCCAATTCAATACTTAAAGCTCAGTGATCAAGAACTCTGCGTACTTCTAAACTTCACTCACCTTATAAAAATATAGTTAATTTTAACACGGTATACAAATAAAACAGCATTAATTGCGTCAGAAAAATCAAAGGGTATTACTTGAATAATTAATAATTAAGTTTTCTGCATTTAGAGAGGCATAGGACTTATTCAACCTATAAGAAATATAGATTATAATATAATATTAATATAACATTAAAGAATATAATATAAGATCGTACTGTAAGATGTAAGATCTTATCTTCAAAAAGACATTGTGGTACCAAGAGCCTAAAAAATCGTCTACCTTAAAACGACGTAGGTCCAGTCCCTGTCCTTGGAAGAAGTATCGAAAAAGCAATTCGAATTGTCAGCTTTGGCAACAATCCATTTATGGTGAGCACAAAATGGGCATATTTCGGCATATCGATGATATTGGGTCCGGCTTTTATCAGCACTGAAGATGGCCTACAACGTAGGTCGAAAAGTCGGCACTCATAATAAATGAGTTTTTCTTATTTTGTGCTATGACTGCACCCTCAGACTGCCTATATCCCACATCAAATATAGTCATTATAATTCTTTTGGTGGTTATTTACCCCAGATGGACTATTTATTTATGAATAATATATTGAAGGTTTGAATACTGAGTAAATTGGTAAACACAAGAATAGACCTCTGGAAAAGAATTCAATCAAGATTAAAGTAAGAATTAATAATTTGAGTAGTCATCTTAAAAAAATACCCTGGCACTCCAAAATCAATCGGAATATTTAAAACATATTGAAGAGTATAAAACATACCAACATTATAAGTTAATACTATAACTTAATAGTTCAATTTATTAATTTATTTACTATTGTTTGCCTTTTTAAATATAATTATTATGTTTCTATAATTACAAGTCTTGTACGTTTTATTTTAAACCCTAAATGATTGATTTTTTAATGCCAAGGTGAATTTCAGGCCATGGGTCGTACACGACGCAGGAGTAGCAAATTTGCCATAGGATAAATGGGTTGTGGAGGAGGGTTAAGCTGTATTATTATATAATGACATAGTATTATAATGTTGTATCTTACAAAATTGAAAATTACTGTAATATATTTCAAAATTTAAGTACATAGCAACTAAGTGGTACATGGGCTTAAAACCAGAAAATGGAGACGGAAAGTAAATTGAAATGATTAGAAGGGTATATTCCCATCTGGAAACCATTTGGCCTGAGAGCAGTTACCAGTTGAGAGGGCGTGTGAGAGAGAGAGAGTGAGAGAAGGAGTGAACTAAATAGGAGTGAACCTGAATGTCTTCTCCATTTTACTTGAACACACAGGATGAATACCTTTAAAGATAAATAACAAGTAGCCATCTTTATTTCGCTATAAAATGAAAAAAACATATACAGGTATCCTGCATATATTTTCGACTTTGGTTTGGCTACATCGCTTTGTAAGGGTACACGCCTACCTTAGTATTACAATGTTGTATCTTACAAAATTGAAAAATCAGAGATTTTGATACGAAATGATTCTGTGGGTCGAAAACTATTCATAGACTTTCAATACGTCAAGAAATTGCGACCAGGTATCAGCCAAAGACCAAAAATTAAAAAAAACTCAGAATCATTGATATTTTTTTTCTCATATTCGTATATATGTATCCTACAACTTTGCAATACTGAGGTAGCGATATGTCTCTTTGCAATACTGAGGTAGCGATATGTCTCTTTGCAATACTGAGGTAGCGATATGTCTCTACTGGTTGGAGAACGGTCTTATATGTATACTCTTATTTATACATCTCTCGGGGTATATTTTATTAAGATTAAGAAGAATTTTATTGAGAGCCCAGTAGCATTACAAAATATATTTATATATGTAAAATACAAGTAGTGGATATTTAGTTAATAATACCTCATGATGGCGTAGGTTTCTATAACCTTCTGGTAATAAAAACCATTCTGTTTTATCTTCGGATACCTCCACCAATTCCTGCTCATCTTCATCTACTTTGATTATGTGGACAAATGATTTCGCTTCTTTTGTCTTGTCCTCCATTTCCATCGACTTGCAATTTAATTTATAAAGTCGGATAGTTACTGATTTTATTAATCTGAAAAGATTTCACATTAACGTTTTAAAAAATACAATACAAAACATATTAATACACTATTTACATAACGCAACTAAACAATACAAACCTGAAACGATTAATTAAATTTACAGGTTGAAATCCAACTAATAAATTGAAACTGATTGTGAGCTATTAGGACCACGTGATCTAATATAAATATGAAGGTTCTATAACCTCCATCAAGGCTAACTAAATATCCAGTACTTGGATTTTACATATATATATATTATATATACACTTACATACATACGACTGATTGTTCAACTATTGCAAACTTGTTAAAACACTGCTACAAAGGAGAACTGGTAGAATATTTCGGTTACGGTGGCATGAAAATATGAAAGTATGGAAGTTAAAAAGGGTGAGACCTACCAGCGATTCAAGATCTCAAAGCATAGTTATCATATTCGCAGAATAAGCAGTGCACCTGTTTTAGCCTGGAGATAGTTCGCAGACACGCATTCGCTCATTCGATGCACCACAATGTTTGGGAGATGATACCGACTTGGGTTCATTGTTTTTAATACCTTAATTTTGTTTTTACCTATGTTTAAGTTATTCGAGGAGATTTTAAGTCAAAATCCCGTGGGTAGAATAATAATATTTACGAAAAAGTATCCTATTTCGGGTTTGGAGAAAAATAAAAATAATTTTACAATTGACTATCCCTTTAATAATTAACGGTATGAACATTTTAAATAAAACAGAATAGAAACGCGAATGGATTAGTCTAATACGGCGTCCACCGCAGACATTCCTGACATCTCTAAAGATATGTCCACACTATTAGACCGTTGCATAGAACTGGTCTAGAGACATAGTCTAAGCTGGTCTCGCTATTTGTAATTATAGCTCATAACTATCATGTGTATACTTAAAATGATTATTAAAATAGAACCAAAACTCAAAACGAAACATTATAATTTTATTAGAATGAAAATGGAAAAAACCATAAGCAAAGCTTTATGTTTGAAAATAAGGCTTGCGAATAGAATTACTAACAAGATGCGTAAATTTTATATATATACTTTCCTTTGTGTTCTCGTCTTCTACGACATTTGTCTCCAGTTCTTCCAGGACTTCGGGGTCAAAACGGTGTTTTGGTAGGCCTTTTATACACACAGACGTTGTGGCTAGGTGCCATTACATCTTATATACCCTTTAGGATGACCTGGAGCAACATTCCATCATAAGCAGCTCTGAAGAATACGGTACGGCTAACGCCTAGAATAGGACACCAACTTTATTGCTAGCATGTTTACTAGCGAATCGCACTTCCGTCACTATAGTGATAGGAGACGAAGTCTATAGTGATAGCAGACGCCGAAGAGTCAAAAGATTAACATAGAATGTGTAAAGTTCCTCCGCTTATGCTCCCTTTAGTACAGTTTGGTCAAAAAATAGTAATGCCGTTTTAAATGTGGCTACAAATAAAAAATGGGCGATATTTAGTATTACATTTAGGTTAAAGCAAAAAAAATTAACATTTTCCTCAAATGCATGCTCCAAAAAAAAGTATAGGATTAAAACTATATGGATTGATACCAACAATTTGTACTAATTTATGTCCTAAGTCTGACTTATATATATAATGTCTCCCTAAAATCAGGCAAATAATGGAGTATAGAATTTTTAGTAAATATAAGATTTACATTTTGGATATGGAAGAACTCGATGTCTTTCCAAAATAAATGCTAGACTCTCATAGTTCCTTGACCGTTTTCAAAATTTCTTAGGTTTGAAGTTGTTCAAATATATTCATTAAATATCATGGATGTCAGTAAAAACTCAAAATTAATAAGCAATACACCGACTTCCCTCCACATCTGATTTGATAGTAATGGCCAAAGAAAAAAAAGCGTGTATAACGACTTTTGGTCGAGCTCATCTATGCCAAATTGTGTGTTGTTCTTCCCTTCTTTCTATACGAATCTTAGCAAAGTGGGCGTGTAGAGACTAAAGTGCTCTCCTGCATATTCCGGGTTAGAATATGGAACATGCAGCACACCATTAATTAAACTATTAAACTAATTAATCGATTAGATGTTGTGCAAACAGCCAGAGATCGATTCTGTAGGCACTACAGATGATCTGTGGGTTTTCCCAGTCAGTTTAATGTTGGTGTCCTTAATTAGGAGAAAGCCCGCCCATTGATTGTGTGATGATGGGCAGATCACTTCCCTGCACAATCGTTGGCTTTGAAGCAGTACAAACTTCACCCGGTACTAAGCCAAAACGCGTGAGGGTTGTAGAGGTACAGGTTTAAATTTAGCAGCACAAATTATGTTGCAAAGGAGATTTTCTTATTTTATTTTGTTATGTCTTAAAAGGGTTTTCTGCGCTGTTAATTAGCTACAAACTTCCTCTTTTCCTTATCCCCAAAGCCTGAAATAAAAATGAAGAATATCAAGCTGTATCTTTTCGAGCCAAGACCATTATTGTTCGTATCTTCGTTATTGTACAAAGAATTGTAGATTTTAGATCAATCAGGAAGTTCGAGGAGACTGTTGACAATGTTTTTCGAATTTTACAATATCAAAATTTCCTCCAGTAGTTCTTGAACTTAAAACATCCGACAGCATATTTGAATAATCGAACATGTTATTTTTTTCGATAAGGTCCATTTTAAAAATAAATTTAGAATATCTATGTTTTTACTTAATAATTATTGGCCAAAATAAAAACCTATACATTATATTTCATCAAACGCCATCACTAGTTCAAGTGCCACATTCACAATACTTTCTTTAGTTTTGAAACTCAACGTTGGTATACAATAAAATAAAAACAAAAAATGGAAACATGTTCATTTACATTACACAAGAGCGATGCTTTTTATTTTTAATTCTTACACGCCAAACCGATTTGGAAAACCATCTAGCAACTACTATCTATGGACTAGTAGATTGTACCTACGCTGCAATAACAAACAGTATTACTTACCTGAAAATAGAACCTCTTATATTATTACAGGTTATGTAACGCTCCAACTGCTTTATATTAAATTATATAGTTAGCAAATGATCGTATTGAATACTAAATAAAGTACCAGGATAATTTAGTCTGACTAAAAGTAAAGTAAGAGTAGGATTATTTTCTCTTTACCAACAGGGCAAAGAATAAAAGATAATATTAACTGATTTTATCTGGGGAAGGAAAGTGGTGGGAAGCAATTGCATTTTTCGTTAGGGTCGGTCCTGGATGGAACAATTGGAGTTTCCCAAATTGGGGAAGCTGATGCGATATCCTCGCTCGACCTTTGTAACTTCAAATCAGGAATCTCTACCATTCTCATCCCCAATCGTTTAAAAAAACTTTCCTCATCCAATAAAACCATTACCTTAGAAGGGATTTCGGTTCGTTTACAAGGTTACATAATTTATATGGTTATTTGTTAAGGAGTTATTTATTCTTCTAAATTTTCTTTTATTAAATTGAAACTGGCTATTTTTTTATAAGTGATTGCTCTCAATTATATTCGTAAAATGAGAATGATTCGTCAAGAATCGACTTTCTGCAACAGACTTTTATTTTGCAGTGTTGGATTTGCGGACATTGGATTAGGTATATGTTAGGCGCATGTAGATTTGCGGTTTTTCTATCTCATAGTGAGGTGATTTTTGTTGAAATAAATGGAGGACATGGCCTATGGTTTAGTTGTTCTCTAGTAGGAAGCCATTTTGTTCTTGTTGTAGACCTATGATAACACTGTTCTGCAAAACAAAAAAAAGAGACGTTATACGAGGGTCCCGAGCCTATACGATGTCAAGTACTCGTTAAAAATCCCAATCCTAATTAAACTTGGATAGGATAGAGCTTCCACTATAGTATCGTCTGATTAGCCAAAGTAGCATAAAGTGGCATTAAATAATCAACAACAACCAAACAACAGTCAATATAAAAATGCCAATATATGCATTATCTACAGAAAAATAAAATGAAAGATTACATAATGGAAAGCCTGAAATAGCAAATCTCATATCAATAGTCTAAAAGAAGAAAAGATAGGAGAAAAAAGAAATGATTGATTTACTGGAGGCTCCTCTAAGAAACAGCCATAAACAAAATCGCTTCCTACAACCAACCACTGGATAACGGCTATTCCTCTACATAAGTCACATCAGAATGGGGTAAAAAAAACCTCAGCAGGCAGGCAGGAGGGTAAGGCTACACCTACATTGGATCCGGTGCGATTCGATGAGACGTCGCTAGGAAACCAAATGACTGAAATATATCGAGAGCGCCTACATTGGATCCGGCCTTAATCAATCCATATTTATCCGACCAATCCCAGGGATTTAGTCGCTCGTGGAAACGAAATAGTTTATTTATACGAAAGTGCCTATATTGGATCAGGCGCGATGTTGTACGATCAAGTGTGATTTTAACAATTCGAAATCATTAGTTTTCAATTCGATAAGCCAGCCGTTAGCATGTGTGCCAACTTAACCTTTATTTGCTAAAATGTTTATTAAAAAATATACATTGTAATTTGATAATTAACTATTATATAAATATCCGTCATAAATCAAAATTAAATATTGTCAATTCTCATTAAAATATTTTATTACTAAACTTCATGATCCATTAAATACAGTAGCGAAGGTTATTTTCCCGTTAAATAAAATTATATCTATCAGAAATGTCCATAAAAAATATACCTACATACAATTTTAATTCGTCAAAGAAAATTGGAAACATTAACTTTTGATAAAATTATCATCTTAATGTTAAATTTATTTGTTAAACATTTAGCAAGGGCTTTTCTGATTTTTTATACTCCTTTGCAAAGATGAACAATAAAATAAACAAAGATTACTCATAGAATTAGTTCGAAAGGAGCCTCCATTGCGGGATCTATGAAATAATAATAATAAACAATAATTTCTATTTTTTTTTTAATTGAAAAACAACTAAATTATTAATTTATAGTGAAACAGCAAGACAAAAATATTCTAATATAACTCATTTTCATAACATTTGGTTCTTTAAATTTATAAAAGATTATTTTTAATATATTTATATTTCACAATAATTTATATAGAAAACAAGAAATAAAAGAATAAAATTAATACCATTATATTCAAAAGGCTAGTTTCATTATAGGTTTGAATAGAATAGATTTACACCAGATTAGTGTAGGCTGTGTGAAATAAAATATGTATTTAACTGATCAAGTTTATCAAATACATTGCACCCTCATAATTATCAGAATAGTTTTAGCTTTATTGAATGTATATTACAAATTCATTTTGATATTACATGAGTAGATCATTATCTCATCATCTATAAGTTCAATAAACAGTGATTTTTTTAATGAAAGTTCAATACCATTATAACTACATTGAGTATTCTCAAGATTCCAGTTTTAGAAAATTGTTTATTTATAAATTAGCTATGTGAGCATGGAAATAAAGAAATAATTATAAAATGTAAGTTTGATTATTTTCTGTTTGTTCTATTTCTACAATCCTTGATTGTTCTATTCAATCATGTCATATATAAGTTACTGGTATTACTCCTATAAGTCTTTTATTATTGCTGTTATTATCCAATTGATATGAATAAACATTTGTTTCGATTAATATTTTGAACACATTTAAGTAAATATTGTAACAATCTGTCAAATACATATATTTATGCAAACTTTATCTATATCTCTTATAGAGTTATAGTAATTGGAAAGTATTATGTTATGATAATAGCAACTAATTGAGTTTTTAAATTTATAGATTATTATCTGGAATTTACTGTTATTTGTTTTATGGGCAATGAATTGCATGTCGAAAGGAGTTATTGATCTTTTAAAAAATGCTTCAGATTATTAGCATTACCAATTCATTTTATTAACCTAAAAGTCTAGTAGAAATTGAAAGTAGGTACTTATATATTATGGTATGGTACCACCACTGTAGTACTCACTGTGTAAAAACCATATAATTACCAGTTTACTTCACATGTGTTTTATAATCATGAAATTCAATGAATTCTATTAAATTCTAAAGTGGTGATACCATAACAAACAAGTACCTGAAAGTAAAATCAAGAACCTCTTGGTAAAAGTTTTTTAAGAACTTATAGTTATCATATGTGTTAAGGTATAGATTCCCAATAGCATTCTATTTTTCCCTTATATTCATTATGTCCAATGTTCTATCGATGCTATCGATAATATTATAAAATGAAAGTTTATTATATTTACATCACTTACACATGCACAATTAAAGGTATGTTGATTGAAGGTCAAAATCAAGTCTCGAATAGTAAGCAATTGATACATTTATTAGCTTATCAATGTTTTCGACCAACATTGCAGGTCTTCATTAGGGCTTATTTACACAAGGTACAAACAAATAATATAATACAAAACATATAGATTAATAGCAGTAATGATACAAATAATACTTAAAAAATATTTAGGTGATAATATAATATAATAATCATCTTATTATAATGATTATATTAATATTTTTACCTAAACATTTTTTAATATGATTTATATCATTTATGAATTATCATATTTTACATTTAATATTTGTATCTTGGTAATTTAAACCTGATGAAGATCTGCAATATTGGCCAAAACATCATGCAAAGATCATCATATATTGAAATTATGTTGTGAAAAATAAAAGAGGACACCAGCATATTGTTAAGGAAGAAAATAAATCATTCATAGAAGAAAATAAATCATTTATTCAATAGCATACATCAGTATTTACTTATAAAATTAAAAGAATAAAATTTAGGATACACATTTTTAACAACAATAGTAGAATTAAGTGGAAAAATAAATGAATAACACAATTAAATATTTCGAAATACAAGTTAAGAAGAATTACACACTACAAATTTTATAAATAATAATTGTCGATTAAGATACTAACATATTAATATGATAAAATAATACATAGCAATAATATATAATTTTTAATATTACAATTTGATATAATAATTGAGGTGATTAAGGAAGATCCTCTGAAGATTTAGATTGGAGTGTTTTCAAATATATATTGGCTTAAGATGCCTTGAATATCCACTATTAATTATACAGTATTTACTCCCAAATTGTAAGATCTTTCTTGATTATCATTGACATCCATTAAGAAAAGTATACACAGAGGTATAAACCAAATTTCTTCTGATACTTGATATACACAATCCAAAAAACAATATCATCTTCGCCACATATGTTCACTTGTAGGAGTGTCTGCTAACATGAATTTGAATAAAATTGAAATTTGAACAAGGCCACTTCCTCATTGGACAACATATTTCCTTTCTGTTTCTGGAAAAAATAATGTTTTCAGATACACATTGATTTAATAATAAATAAAAATTAATTTAAAGTATTCCATAATAAATCTATTAGGTACCTAACAAAAAGTTGAACTTTTTACATTTGTAGCATTTTTCAAAAGAAGCTAAATATTTATATTTATTATTTCTGTTCAGTCTAACCTTATTTATTTAATCTGAAGCAAATTTATTCTAAATACTACTGTGGAATTGTTCTTCGGTGAAATAGAAATTTAAATTAATACTATTTCTAGTTCCAAAATGGATTTTTTCAAATGTAATTGTTTAGTATGGGTGTTATTATTAGTAATCCTAATGTCCACCTGATTTTAATAGTTAATTTACTGGCTAATTGATTCATACTTAATTATATGATATGGGGTTATCTTACAAACAATTATTCTGAATGTATATCAAAGTTTAACAATAGAAATCACTTATCGCTTCAACTATTTTCATTTATTCTCATAAAGAAAGGATGAGAAAGATTAATTAATGGTTCTTGTCACCCTGTGACTCCTACCAAAAATACATATTGCATAAACATATTTCATGACAATTGTTAATGAAGAAAAGTTTAAAACACAATAGTATTTAGATAAAGTACAGTGAATTTAGGTGAAACAAATTTTAATATGTTATACTACACACAAACAGTATTATAAAAATAATTACACTTACCTTGTTCAATGTTTTCACATTAAATCCTTCGAAAAAAGTTAGGAGCCAGTAGGAGATCAATTAAAGATCCAGGATCAAGTAAAAATACAGTAGTAAAGTAAACACTAGTTGAGATTTGATATTATGGGGAGGTTTCAAGTATAACCGCTCGTATTTATGAATTTAATTGCAATCGTTAATTTAAGTACAAACCAAATAGATTTTAAAATATCACTAATATTCCATTAATAAATTAACTCATTATATAAAACATGAATATCTAAAAAATATAAATTCTATTTTATGAAATTGAAAAACTACTAAACTATTTATTGATAGTCAAACAGCAAGACAAAAATATTCTAATATAGTAATATTAGCTCATTGTTATAACATTTGGATCTATAAATTTATAAAATTAAGATTATTTATTAATCACTTTTAATACATTTATATTTTACTATAATATACATATATATTATAAGAAATAAAAGAATAAAATTAATACTATTTTATTCGGAAGGCAGTGGCTAGTTTACTATCTGATTAACAAGAATAGAATTTAGCCTTATCTGATTCACTATAGGCACTCTGGGAAATTTCAGTCATTTGTTTGCTCACCCCAGCATCGTATGTGATAGAATAAGATCACGTCGCGCCGAATAGGATCCAATGTAGGTGTACCCTAAGGATTAAGTCATCAACCATCCAGATGAA
The DNA here is from genome assembly GCA_964056705.1 of Troilus luridus. Lineage (NCBI taxonomy): Eukaryota > Metazoa > Arthropoda > Insecta > Hemiptera > Pentatomidae > Troilus > Troilus luridus. Next base: position 39,240,505 of record OZ057417.1, on the reverse strand, counting down.
AGCAAACATAGCATTCACAGATGAATCAAGTAGGAATTAACATAATATTTTCTGTTATCATTAGAGCATATAATTACATAATGCCTAATATTTTCATTACAATCATTTATCAAAGTACAGTCTACAATCCCAGAGCATGAATATGCCATATCCCATAAAAAAGGGATCGTAGATCCTACTTTAAACATAGCCGGGACGGTGCCTGCAACCTAGCAACCAAGCCTTAGAGATCACAAGTTTCTGACTATTGGTCTGAGAGTGGTGTCTAATAACCGAGATGGAGTTATAACTGACATACCCTTAATTTTTTTTTATTCTGAGTAAAGAAAACACGTCTCTTAAGATCAGAAGTGATTTCATTATGGGATAAAGTTAATGTTGCCATAGTAATGATAATTTTCCTGAGAAGAATTGCCGGAGCGACCGGACCCCCCCCCCCTCCACCCTTCGCCCCTGATGATATTGGGAAGGGACTTCAAAACCTCTTAGGCCCAAAAGCGCCTTAACTTCAAATCCGAACTGTTATTCACTTGAAATTACACTGATTTCTCCAATAAGTATAACTGTGATTGAATAAATATCCTGAGGGATCATTGAAGGATTGTTTAATTCGGCATCTAGTAGATCTAATTATATATTCGTCGAGGCCGACACCTATTAAAAAAAAACAATTTTGCGATACATTAATATTTTTTTGTGGTTTCCATTGTAATGAATAATTTTTTTGTCACCTGGGATACTCAAGCGGTTAATCCCGTGTTACTCGTTAATGATCGGCTGGGCCTGATTCGTACATAATCAGCTGGATCACGTGCTCTTTGCTGATTGAGTCAGTCAGTCACGAGAGTAGTGGAGTATAGTCAGGGGCGAATAAGGCGTACTGCAAAAGTTGATTTCCCACAACCCCTTCTCAATATGGGGCAACCCCCATATACAGCATTGGTTTACGGGTCCAGCAGGACTCTCCTCAGCTTTCAGTACCACGGAGCGAGAAGGGAACAAATGCCCTAGCTCTGACCCCCCGCAATGGGTTCCGAATCGTAATATTTTTGAAAAATTATCTATGCTCTATCTACATTCAAATAATTCCTTAACCCCGCCCCCCCTAAAAACAAAAAACATTTAATAAACAAAGTTTTGAGAGTTTTTTATAATATGAAAAATGACTTTCAGAACTGTAAGTAATGTATTTAAAAAAACAAAACAGCCATAAACAAAAATGAAAATTAATGAAATCATTCTACTAACTTTTATCGAACATACTACAAACGCTTTGGAGAAAAACTACACAGACACCCAAACCCTTTGATAGAACAAATGACCACGATTCTGTTGTCTGAGGACACTAGGAGGAGATTAAAAGGAACATGGGTGAGGAATCTGTTAACATTAGAAATTAACTCAAGCCAAGCAGCGATACCGCTTCTTCATGCCTCACGTCATATCGTTTTATTTTGAATTTATTAACAACCAATCTGAGTATTGGCTATTCTTTGTACTTGACTGCTGTGGATGCAAATATAAAGAGAGGAAAAATGAAATCGAGAGTAAACAGGCAATTAAGATAGAACTCACTCATTCAACAATTTTTAATATTTGTTTTTTATGAATAGTAAAAAAAAAAACAGAATTAAATAATATTACAAATAAAACATTCAGAGACTTTTAAGCAAAATTTTTGAGTGCTGGAACGCTAGCTGCACCGGAAGATCAAAGAAATAAAAAGCTCTGGAAGTAAAGGCTTGGACTTCCGCCTCAGAAGAAAGTAATTATATTCTTAACAGAATTATGTTTTATAATATATTTAACATTTTTTTTCTCGCTTTGATTTGGTTTTTAAATATGAATATGTTTGAGTTTCAAAGCACGTTTTTCAAATATTTTTATTAGTTATTAAATCGAATGTTGATGATCATCAGAAGAAAATTTCAAATGGGGGAAGTAAATAGCCGGACTTAGATTTGCTGATGGAGTGTATTCTTGAGTACAGATCCAGGAGCCACTACAATAATGGATATTGGAGTGTATTCTTGAGTACAGATCCAGGAGCCACTACAATAATGGATATTGGAGTGTATTCTTGAGTACAGATCCAGGAGCCACTACAATAATGGATATTGGAGTGTATTCTTGAGTACAGATCCAGGAGCCACTACAATAATGGATATTGGAGTGTATTCTTGAGTACAGATCCAGGAGCCACTACAATAATGGATATTAATGGATGGATAACACTAATAATTCCTCACACTTAATTAAGGTTTCAAAATAATAAAGATAACGATAAGTGTATAGACAAATATAAAAGGAAAATTTGTGGCGATATAATTTTGGAAATATTATTTATTAAAAGTACAGTTGAGAAATTCAGATGTTTGTAAGACAGTACATTAATTAATGCTATTGATAATATTGGGGCGACTTTACAAAGATTAATAGTATTAATATTGATATACTAGCTTTTGCCCGCGACTTCGTCCGCTTTGATTTTGAATAAAAACCTACGTTGAGTATAAGAGGAGAGTGAATTTTGAACTACATATTATTCACAATGACTTAAGGCAATAGCGAATTCAGCCAGCCTACCAATTTTTATCCCTTTGTTGATCATAGTTAATAAAATGTCCTATATAATATTAATGTAATATAAAATATAGATACAGAACTTTAGATTGAAATCCTACATGTAATATCCAAAACTATAATCTCTTGAATTAAAATGTATTCTTGGATATTATTAGAGATATTCTTAGGATAAAAACAGTTTCTTCTCGAACACATCCCGTAATGAGCTTCTATATTTGATTGCAAAGCTTTTACCTGCAGTCTATTCCCATTACACAATTTTGGAGTTTTTAAATCAAAGGTGCCCCTACATTATGTAAAAGATTGTGTGGTGGCAGACCAAATGGATTTAATGTATTCTAACATTCGTCGGATAGTGCGGGGATTTGTAAATTTCGACTACTGAATCTAAAATTTCATTGTGCTAGCTTTAAAAATGACGTTTTTGTTTGTATTTTAAAAAGTTGTTCAACCTTTTCACCCTCTTGGGGGACGAATTTTCAAAAATCCTTCCTACGTGCGCGCCAGCCTTATAAAATGTACCTACTGTCCGAATTTCAAGTCTGTAGCTTATGCCGTTTTGGCTCTGCAATGGTCTTTTCAGTCAGGACGAACTCTTTTATATTATATATATATATATATATATATATATATATATATATATATATATATATATATATATATATAAATATAGATAACACGATACGATTTCCCGTATTTTACTCGTTGACAGGTCAATTTAAAAAAAACTACAACAGGTATTTCTTTATTTTTAATGAAGTGGCTTTCGTTGTGCTCAGTTTAAAAATTACGTTGTTTTTTTTTTGTATTTTAAAAACTTGTTCACCCTTTTCGAATTTTCAAAAATCCTATAATAGTACGCGTCGGCGTTATAAAATGGACCTACATTTTAAATTTCAAGCCTGAAAAGACCTTCGAAGAGCCAAAACGGCATAAGCTAGTTTTGGCTTTGCGAAAGTCTTTTCAGTCAGGACGAACCGTTTGATATACATAGATAACATGATACGATTTTCCGTATTTTACTCGTTTACGGGTCGATTTTCAGAAAAAATAAAACACGTGGCACGACTCTACCATTTGATCTACCAGGGGTCCCCTCACAGTCAGGACATACCCGTTCTCTTCACCGATCCCGTATCCTCGTGTTCTCACAATTTTGCTATGTATACACGAGGAAGAATTTTCATTCAACATTACTTTAATTTTAGGATCTTTTTGACGTCAATGAATATTCTTCCTGGTATATACATCGCAAAATTGCGAAAACACGGGGATATGGGGTCGGTGAAGATAAATTAAAAAAATTAAAACAATTAATAAAAATTATAACATAATAAATATAATTTGGACATCAACCACAAACATATTTTAAGATTATATTTATGTATGATGTCCTTCTATTTATAAATTTACATTGTTTATATTTCCAACAATATACAGTAATTGTATAATGTAACAAAAAAATAGTTGAATATTCGAAAATTGAGGAACACTGGTCCGGCTGGGTTGTTCTATTTTATAGAAATAGAAGCTGTTATATTTCAGATAAAATTACTGTAGTTACATTCCGACTTGCCGTGGGTCAGTTTAAAGTACACACTTGTCGTGTCACAGGCTAGGCACGCAACGTTCTACACTCTACACAATACGTATATATCTAGATTAATGTTATTTTATAAATTCTATTTCTCGGATATTTAACAGCTGGAATTGAGTATGTAAGTAACCTATCATTCTTGCTTGACATTAGGGGGATATGGGATCGGTGAAGAGAACGGTTTTGTCCTGACTGTGAGTCGTCCCCTGGTAGCTCAAATGGTAGACTGTTGTCACTGAGAGGCGGACGACACGGCCAGGGCAAATCTTTTCTCTTCAAAATAAAAATATATTTATTATACTCTTAGTTGTGATATGCAATGTATAGCCAAATATTGTTATTTTTTGTCATCTCGGTACCTTGTAGAAAATATGCCTATTCTACACCCGGGCGAACTGTCATGCTGTTAGTCATTAGTTTGGGTAAGTTTTTGTTAGAAGTGATCTGCTTAGATCTCTTTTCATCCATCCTTTTAGTCACTATTCCTTCTAATTTTTTCCTATGGAGGGATTTTCTATAAGAAGCGACGTGCGCTCCCTCGCAATTTGAGCATTTTGGGTCGCCTAGTCGCGAACATTCATAAATGTTATGTGAGCCGCATCTTACACATTTTACGGGGTGGTTGCAGTAGTTTTTGGCGTGCCCAAATTGCTGACATTAATAGCACTGGGGCGGTAGGATATCCTTTCTTGGGATATTTCACAACCGTGAACATACGTCTATTGACGTGGCGTACTTTGTCTTGTATATCTTTTACAGGGATACCTTGTAGAACAGTTATCCCTGTGATAATTTCATTTTCTTTCCGCTCGGTGCAGTACTTTGCATACTCATGTTTCCGAAGGCTTAATAGATTCAAATGCCTTCCTGTCGACAGATATGGGAATAGAAAGGTCATGAATTTTATTAAAAATGTGTTGGAGAGTTTTGTCGTGATTTTGAGTGCAAAACTGTGGTACTCAATTCCGCGAGTTTTCAGATGCATTCTGATGTGGGTCGGGTCGGTCTCTAATTGGAGGTTAAATGGATCTTAGTCCTCGTCTGTTTGATAAAATATTGATTAATATTAATTTTGTTCATGAAATCACTCACCTCATTTAACGTGAAGTTTTGACGTTCCATTATCTCTGGAAGAATCTTCTTCGGTGGGGCCGCCGTAGGTTCCTCAGTTGATGGTAAATTAGCTATAGGCCAACGGCCAGGTGTTTGAAGGACGCAATAAATTAAAGAGAGCTGCATTTTTGATATGTTGTAAGGGCGTGTCTGACTAGTGGAAATCCAAGTTTGGTAACGAAAAAATCGGATGGGAAAATTTTTGCTGGCATAAAAACATCGAAATTTTCGCAGTTATTTCAGTTTTTGACCTTTATTTCCTTATCGGTGCGTTTTGATAAAAAAAACATAGGTAACTATTTCCAAGTAGCCCACCGACTTTTAAAAAAAAACAGATATTTTGACGTGAGAATTTTCGATTGAAAATTAGGGTGCTTTTTCGATATTAAGTCGAAATAAGGTGAAAAAATAAATTTTTAAAAAAGTTAGTTTTCACCAAATTTCGAGAAATTTTTTTAAAAGATAAAAAATAAAAATCCAAAATCTTGTTTTTTTAAATTTTTCACATACATTTTGAGGTTATGTGAAAAAAACGTAAATACAAAAGTTGTAGATCTTTTCATTGCCTACAACTTTGCGATTTTACTTTTTTCCATTGGACTTGTAGTTTTGCCGGAAATCGAGATAAACCGTTTTTTACCCTTAAACCCCCCCCCCTTCCACATCCCGAACTCAGATCGCCCGTAATTTATTTTTCCTTTCTTTTTAGTTATATTCTCTTCCTTTTCCAATGGGTTTCATTCTACTATAATTTTTTTTGGTTTCAAAAATTACCGACGCTGGTCTATATTTGTTTATTATATTCTGCTAAGCAACATAGATTTTAGATATTATTTAACCCTCGATAATGGTTTTTTACATCAAGCGCTAAAATTGGTAATTTTGAGGCTTGATCCACACGTTTCCATTTTGTTTTTGTTTCCATAAAAGAAAAAGAAAAAAATCCACACTTATTTGCTTAATATCTTTATTTGTTTTTATAAATTGCTTTATAAATTTATAATTTATAATCATGAGTAACAGTGCTAGCAATAGTAATGACTCAATGAATTTTCTCACTCATTAATATGTTCAGTGCCCGAGGGAATAAACTGTTTAATTGTTTGTAGGTCTAAATCAAATAACATGTCGGTTATTTTTTTTTTTTTTTTGTGGCTGTGATGATTCTCATACATAAGTTCTGTATTCTTTCTATTTATATAATATAATTTTGTTTTTACTAAAGAGCGGAGATTTTCTACGAAAATATGGGCCATAGTACTTATAAGTTTTTGCCTTTACAACATTTGTTATTTATATGGGGAGAAAATGTTAAGCTTTTATCTAACTCCAGACCTAGGAAGTGACATTTTGTGCCCGGGGTATTCGAGTATTATTTAGGATAATGGTATGGTAGGCCTTCTTTTTGTAAATATTATTGCTGAAGTTTTGTGTTCGTTTATTTTTATTTTCCATTTTTAATAATATTTGTTTAATCTAGAGCAGGGGTCGGCAACAGGCCGCCCGCAGGCCACATGCGGCCCGTGGACCATCTCGGTGCGGCCCGCAACCCTGAGGTCCGCAAGAAAAAAATACCGAAGCAAAATACCGTATAAATCCATTAGGAAATGTTTAAAAGTCTTAGTCTCTCTGTTAGAACTTGCGCCCGACGTACCCAAGACTTGGGTGCTAATTTGTGTGAACAACTCAGAGATAAGGCGCAGTATTTGACTGCTTCTCTTTAGCGGTGGATGAAAGTACTGACGTGTTGGATACAGCACATCTACTGATATTTGTACGCGGCATTGACGACAACTTTACTGTACTAAGGGAGAAGATTAATTTCACCATTTGGAACAAGCCCTGGATTCGTAGCAATTAAGTTGGGAAAAGTTAAGAAGTGTCACTACTGATGGAGGCAAGAACATGAGCGGTCAAAACAAAGGTGTCGTTGGGAGAATCATCAGCAAAGTGAAAGAATCTGGGTCTACTGTGCCATTGATTTTTCACTGTATTGTCCATCAAGAGGCATTGTCCTCCAAGGTTATATCCTGGAAAGAAATAATGGATACTGTAACATCCACTGTCAATTTTATTAGAAGAAATGGGCTCACACACTGTCAGTTCCAAATTTTTTTGGAAGATCTGGAAGCTGATCATGGTGACGTGGTTTACTACTATGAAGTGAGGTGGCATTTTGGGACGATTTTTTGATTTGAAGAAAGAAATTGGCAACTTCATGGAGACGCTAGATTTGCAAAGTAATAGCACGCTTAAAACGGCATTTAAGGAAAGCAATGGCTTGGTACAGTTCTACGGAGGTTTGAGTTCTGAAAACTTCAAAGAGTTGAAAAAGTTTGGTCAGCAGATAATCACTATGTTTGGTAGTACGTATTTGTGTGATCAGACTTTTTCAATTTTCAACTACCGCAACTAGGCTGATGGAAAGCGTTTTAAGTGGTCTCTCTTGGGAGGTATGCCTGGTATACTTTGACGACATCATTGTGCTGGGAAAGTCCTTCGCTCACCATCTGAAGAATCTGGAGAAGGTCTTCGAACGACTGTGTGCAGCGAACCTAAAGTTGAACCCGAAGAAGTGTAATCTCTTCCGAAGTCAAGTCAACTACCTGGGGCATGTTGTGTCAGACAACGGAGTTGTCACACAAGAAAGTGTGATTAGATATTTCAGCTCCGGAACGCAACTACTGTGTCACAAGGAAAGAGCTTCTGTCAGTAGTAAAGTCCATAGAGCATTTTCATAAATACCTATACGGACGAAAATTCCTCCTGAGAACGGACCACGCGGCTCTAATGCGGGTACTGCGGTTCAAGTCACCAGAGGGACAAGTGGCGAGGTGGATCGAGTGACTTCAAGAATATGACTTTGAATCTACCCATCATTCTGGAACGAGCCACAGGAATGCGGATGTGCTGTCAAGGAGACCTTGTGACGAATAATGAAGGGATTGTTCCCGACAAGAAGAGAAGCAGGCAACACTGTTGAAGACAACGGTTGTCATCGACAGTTGGCAGGACGCAGAGGTGTCAGAGGAATTTCCCTTAAAACCAGCTTTTGGGATCACTATTAATGTAGCCCAGGGGCAAACGCTTAAGGTAGCTGGCATTCATTTAGAAAAACAGTGTTTTTCACACGGCCAGCTATATCTGGCTTCCTCACGCGTATCAAATCCACGGAGTCTGTATCTCTGTACAAATGATGGAAAGACAAAAAACATTCTATATAGGACAGTCTTAAACTAATTTTGTTTTTACCCGAATCTTATCATTAAAATAAAAACTATAAAAATCTTTAACTAATTTTGTTGTTTTATTTTACCTTAAGGTCATAACCTACGTATAAAATGAAAAATAAAATGACGCACCTTATTATGGGAACTGACGGGTTAATATAAAGTCATATTTTTATATATTTTTCCAAAAATTTTTAAAGCCACCAAATGGAAGAAAATGCAGTAAAGCCAGTTAAGCTATGTAAATTTTATTACAATAATTGCTTTAATTTGTAACGGGAATGAAATAAATAGAATAGAAAAATAATTTTATTCTAGGACCAGGTAATCGTATCAATATATCAACATATCAATCTTTTCATGACAAACTTCATTCCAACTCAACCCACAGTTTCAAACCTAGGAACCTCTTTAATTTCTGATAACACGATGCTGCATTCATTAAATTTTTAATCGATGTTTAAAACTAAAATTGTGTTAAAATTAAATTACAAAATAGGTGATTTAACCACAAAATGTTTTGAGTTACCTTCAGCTCATCATAATATTATCTTTCAATTTAAACATGATAGTTGTAACTTAAGAATACATGATATGTAAGTAAATTAAAAATGTTTGAAAAAAAATATAAACTTTTGTAGCGCATCATGTAAGGTCAATTGAAACAATTGATTGTAATAAATAAAGCGTTTTTACATTTCTATATAGAAATAAAATATTCTTTTTTAATAATTTGATAATTATAAGCCTCACCAAAATGGCCAAAATCAAGCAATACAATATAATAGTAAAACCAGTGTCATCACCATCTTATTGTATGTGACAGAGACTGTGCATTCCAACTTTAGAAAAACTGCTGAAAACAGAGAGGATTCACAGGAGAATCCATGGGTCCGAATTAACACTAGAAGGAACAAGCTAAAATCCAACTGAGAAATTTACAGTGTAATGCCTGACTTGGAAACAGATATGAGGATAAGAAGACTCAGGTTTTATGGATTCATGCGGAGGATGGGGGAGGAGAGATTAAACAAGGAATTTTCAGTAAAATTATGGGCTACGAATTCAACCACAGATAAAATGTAAAAAATCAAACAAGAAACACAGAGACTCGGGATTACACAGGATTTGCGTAAAATCGGACAGAATACAAGAAATTCCTGAAAATACGGTATTTGCGGTAGAAAGAAAAAATTTCCTTCCAATGCCAGGACGGAAAATAAAGTAGGAAAAATTTCGGTGAAATCCTCAGGCAAACATGAGCCAAGAATAAAGGACTGGAAAAGAAACCTGCATCATAGTCGCGTAGTCCTCCATGGTTTTTGTATCAAATAAATTAAATTTTATAGCTTTTATTGCATAAGTAATTGGGTTTCCACACATGAAATGGCCGTTTTTAGAACCAGAAAAAAAATAAATATTTGAGACCAAATCTAACATATTGTTTATTCAAACTATTTACCACCATTTTCGATTCACTTCTCCCAACGGCTTACCAAGTTTTCTATCCCAGATTTGGAAAAGGTTGAGTCACGTGATGAAATGAATTCAGAAAATGCATATTTAATGTCAAATATTTTTTCTTCAAAATAAATATATTAAAAAATTAAAGCGATGATTAAAAAATTATAATAAGTTATAAATAATATTATTACGTATGTCAAAAAGATCCGTGAATTCAAAAGAAATGTTCAATGAACATTCTTCCTCGTGTATACATCGCAAAATTGCGAGAACACGGGGGATATGGGATCGGTGAAGAGAACAGATTTGTCCTGGGTAGGGAGCGACCCCAGTGGCTCAAATGGTTAGAGCGTTGCCACGGTGAGGCGGAGATCCGGGTTCGAATCCCGGCTGGGGACAAATCTTTTCTCTTCAAAATAAAAATATTTAAAAACAATTACCATCGGACAAATTTAAATGTATCTGAAAAGAATCATAGTATACAATGAAATATTAAAAATACATATATATATATATATATATATATATATATTCAACGACCCTCATTACAACAATGCGCCATATTTCATAGCCTTATTAATACAACCCTTGTCCCCATTTTTTTAATTCATAACAGTCATCCTCTCTAAGTCCTCTTGCCACTATTGCCACCGGGATCCCTTCCAACCACCTCTTTTCTGGCTGACCTCTCTTCTCCCTTTCCGATGGTACATGTTTCAGTACCCTTTTAGGCCATCGGTCGCCTGCCATCCTCATAACATGGCCAAACCAACTCAGTTTTTTCATTTCAACTGAGTACAGGATGTTAAGTGGTCTGTTTACTGCTTCCCTAATCCTGTCATTAGGAACGTCTGTTGTACTCTTGATATCCTACAACTTCGCCTCCAAAAATCCATCTCCATTGAAAGCAGTTTTCTTGACGAGTCAGTTGAAATGGACCAGGTTTCTGAGGCGGTACTTGTTTGTTGCTATCATGGCGTCCTTACTCCACAGAACATAATTTAAAGCACTGATTACTTTTCTGGCTCTTATTACCTTTTCGTCGATATCTTTGTTGCTGCTAAAAAATAACATAAACTATTTACATTTGAAATTATTGTATTAAAAAGTTCCAAAAGAGTTTGGAAATAAAATCAGTGAAACAATAAACAGTGCAAACACTTTTATTTATAGTATAAATTTAACGCGGGTGAAACCGTTAAAGGTAGGAATCATTTTTTTACATCGGAAACAAAATTTCAAAATAAGGTCAAAAAAGGAAGCTTATCATTTAATGTGTATAATTAAATGAAAGTCCTCCTGTTCATAAAATTGCCTAAAACGTACATTACATTTGCCAAAATCGTTGCAAAACTGGGAAGTAAACCGGAAAATGAATCATTTTTCTTTATATTTTCTTCTCCGATTCTTTAATATTCAAAAGGAGGGGGGGGGACTCATACATTATTTATGAATATGGTATTTTATTTATTTATTAGCACGAGTTTCATAGAAGCTGACTTCATAAATGCATACGATTCAACATCATGACATGACATACTGATATTAACTCACTTTAGTCACTCCCGGTCTAATATTAATATATTTCTCTTCTACGATTTACAAGCCAAGTACTCAATTTTGTACGGCACAACACCTTGGTACAGCTTGAAATTTATATTCATAATTCACATTAAAATATTTTTCGAAATGATAATAATAATAACAATATGGCTTAGCGAACTCGAAGGTTCGATGCCGATACCACTCCATTTCATACTCCATTTCACGTCACTTCCGAAGGACGCGAAAAAAAAAAATGGCCCAGAAGGACCAATTTTTAGAATCTACAGCTATTTTAAGATTTTAAATACGAATTTTTTGTAAAATTCTTTAAGTAGGAACATCTTAGGATTAACAGCTGCCTTAGGACGTAATCCAACATAAGTCCTGAATTTTGCCTTTCCGGGTTTAATTAGAATATGGAATTTTAGCGAGTAATTGTAAAGGCTCGGGATCTGCTTTTTACGTGCCTTCCGAAGGACGGCATAACCAAGGATTTGTTACTCCTTTTTAAAAATCCTTGGGCCATCTCCTTGGCTGCGATCTTGGTCATAGTACTTTATACTAATCATGCTAAACCTAAAAACCTATACAACAATTAATAGTTGCTATGTACATTCAGTAATTAAATTATTAATATAGTTAGTATCAATTCCGCAGGTTGTCGCTTCGGGTTTAGTTACAAGTTATTAATCATTTCTTTTTAAATATTCGTAAATATACAAATGATTTTATTACTGGCTGTATATAGATCAAAGAACCGACTGTCGATTTTCTTTCCCCTACCATGTCCATATGGAGACAAATCACTTTGTGCTGCCTCTGTTGCTAATTTATCCGCAATTTCATTGCCCTCAATCCCAGAGTCACTCTTTACTTATATTATTTTTACAATTAAATTTAGAAGGCTAAGTGTGCATAAGTTGATTCTGATATTTTCTGTAAGCTCGTCATGTATGTCTGTGTTGAGAACTGATCGTATCAATATCATGTTGTCTGTGTGTATAACTATGTCTGTATGTATGTCGGTTGGAAGGTCAAGAAGTAATTCTGTCGCTTTTACGACTGCGTACTTCTCAGCTTGGTTGTTGGAACACGTAGAGCCTAGTTTGTACTGGGCACTTCGCATCTTCCCATTCGTGTCCCAAAGTAGCCAAGCACAGCCTACATTATTGCCTTCTTTACTTCCGTTTGTGTAAATGTTAGTGATTTCTGTATCCGTTCTCCTAGGTCCAGTCAAGTGCGTGTAAAGTTTGGCAAATTTTGATGGGTGTAACCAATCAAAAGGTTTAGATTCCCGTTCAATCACGCTGTTTTCGGTTTCTCTAAAATTTCCGTTACGCAATTTAATCGATGAGAGTTGTACTATTTCTTGAATTTTCAGATCAATAGGTACAATTCCTGCTAGGACACAAGCTGCGTCATATGAGATAGTTTTATATCCCTTCACAATCCTGATCCCAATGACTCTTTGTAGTCTTAGCAGTTTCTAAAGATGGCATCTTTTCTCAATTGTTTTATGCCATATCGGCTCCGCGTAAAGCATTTTGGGAATCAACGCCCCCTCGTAATTTGTCTTCAAACATTCGGTCCCAAGGCCCCAGGCTGTCCTTGCGGCAATAGTCAGAGAGTTAACTGTTTGCATTGTCCTGACATATACTCTTTCCATGTGTTTTGACCAACTTATTTTTCTGTCGAACACAACACCAAGAAAGGTCAATGGTTGAGTGTTCTACAATTGCTCATTGCAGAGGACGATGTCTAACTCCGGTATATACCTTTTCCGACTAAAAATAATAAAATTTTCTTTTCCTTTCCTTGGTGAACTAAAAAATAATGTGAGCAGGGCATTATAGCCTACGGCACTTCCATCCAACAAGGCTGGGGGCCGCCCTCATTGTTGGCCAGCGAATCCATTGGACATTCAGAGAATTTCCACCGACCATCCCCACATCCGCCACCCGTAGGACGCTCCCCTCCACGGTAAAGAGATCCGCGCGAGGATCATTTATATGTATAGATTATAAATTATAGTTGCAGTTTAGTTAAAGTATATACACGAGATATCTCACATCAACAGTCCAAAACAGGCTCATCAATCAGAGACAACCTTATCTCAAGACGTTCAATCAAATAACTTGATTGATTTGACGAATAATTATTGGTTGACCGTATATGTTGTACGGAGGAGTCAAACAATGGAGTTCTTTTTTTTTTTGCGGTACGGCCTGAATTGGTGAAACTTTGAATTTAGGAACTTCCTTGTGTCTTAGTTTTCTACTTCGATAATATTATATTTAATGACTCTTTTTTTAATGTTGTTCGATATTTGTTTGTGTGTATCATCTATTGATTACTAGGGGCTCACCTAACAGCGGACCAACGCCCAGTTTACAGATTAAAGCACTGCCCAATTAATTGTACAATAGTGGGTTCTTAACATTTTAATAGAAGTACACCGATATTATTCTAGAAATTAAAGTTTAGTACTAAATGTATCTCTCTATTTGCCATATTAAATTATGAGTACCAATTTAATAATGTAATCCTGGCAATGCAGACGACATTGATATCATCGGGAGTTCACTTCGCGGCGTAAAGGAGGGTTTTTTTTGGCCTGCGGCGGTTTTTAAGTAGCCGCTTAATTTCAAGGAAAACGAAGGCCCATATTGCTCTGGATAGTGTTGAAATTTACGTTCTAATAGATCGATTATATCCAGTATTTATGATATCGATCTTCTTGGGAATATTCCCTCCATTTTGCTTTGGTGTTAACCGTTAGATGTGTTGTAACAGCCTCGTTGTTAGTTATTGTGGATATGTATTAAAATATAGTCTTTCATCAATGAGATGTCTATATATTTACCACAAAAATCCAAGGTAGAGCTCTTCTTAGGCTGGCTAAATGGAGAACCGTTCCAAGAGAGAGGGGCCAATGGGCGAAACTACTTGAGGAGGCCAGGACTCAGCGCTGAGTTGTAGTGCCGATGAAGAAGAACTATTTCAATGAGGAAAAGAGCTGGCTTATATTAGCGAGGTCTACCATCTGCGTCGACCCCTTCTATCCAGCGCAATCTGGGCCTTCGTTTTCCTTGAAATTAAGTGACTACTTACAAACCGCCGCAGGCCAAAGAAAAGCATACATTAGACCGCGAAGTGATCTCTCGATTATATCAATTTCGTATGCATTGCCAGGATTACATTATTACATTGATAACTCATAATTAATATGTGTTTTTTATCCAAAAATTATAAGGCAAAGAAAATGAGGAATTGAGACTATGAAAAGACTAACAAGTAATAATTGTTTGCTTTTATGGTTGATTCCATGCATTTATATTTGATGGGATCTATATTATTAACAAGTTTATGTTTTATTTATTTAAGCACCATTGAAAAGCAGGATTAAACTAATCATTCTAGAATAATATCGGGGTACTTGTATTAAAATGTTAAGAACCCACTATTGTACAATTAATTGGGCAGTGCTTTAATCTGTAAACTCGGGGTTGGTCCGCCGTTAGGTGAGCCCCTAGTAATAATTATAATTATTATAATATATCAAAGCCGCAGTCCTTCTAGACGGTCTCCTATTCAATACTTAAAGCTCAGTGATCAAGAACCCTGCGTACTTCTAAACTTCGCTCCCCTTATAAAAATATTGTTAATTTAACCACGGTATACAAATAAAACAGCATTAGATGCGTCAGAAAAATCAAAGGGTATTACTTGAATAATTAATAATTAAGTTTGCTCCAAAAGCCTTGGCTTTGGGGCCCTGCAAGCACTATCTGTAATTAAATTGAAATTTTATAGTTACTAACCGATACATTTTTATAGGTTAGTTAAGTAGCCACTAAAACCGTATTTTCCTGTCTCATTAAGCAGTAAACACTCGCGAGTATCATGAAAATGGGACTTATAAAATTGGTTAGATGAATAATTCTGCGATCACGTTCTCTATTAGTGTTAAAATATTTATTTTTGATCATACTTGGAGCTGGCGTAGATCCTTAGAAGTACTGAGCTGTTGGTCTCCGTTTTGAGCTCAATAATTTAATCTGTAACAGAACCAGATAGACCATTCTGGGACTCGCACATTCTCTACTACAGTTGACCCTTAAAAGGGGAAAAACCTAGCGGTCGAACGTGAGTACTGCTGCAAAACAGATGGCTTATGCGAAGCGTTGACTTTCTAATAAATAGTTAAATCCTATTTACGAAATCATTTCCCTGACCTCCATCCGGACCATTTTATTTCCCAAGTTTATTAGTTCGACTAATATTATTATTATTATTATTAATATGAATAACTTTATTGTATTCCCTTTTTAAATCTATACCAACAATTATTTAGAAATATCAAGAATCTACACTTCAGGTCAAAATGAAAAAAGAAAACTATTTGATGAAGACCTTCAATTTGGGTCGAAATAAATATACTTCGTTGGTTTTCAAATAAATACTTTCTTACTACTTGTAAATTTAATTTCCAACCTGGACCATTTTCTCCTCCTTTTAATTTATACGAATAAACAGATATAATTTAGAAAGTAAAAAATATATTAATTAATAGTAAAAGAAAAATAAGACATATCCATAGACATCAATGCTAACAGATACTTTTAACAGAAATGGGTTAGATTTAATGCTATTTTGGAACTGTAATACGTTGGCCGGACGGGACGCATAATGGACGAAACAAGGGCACGGAGGAATAACTGGGCTGGGAACAGAGCAGTAGGATGGAGGACAAGGCACGCAGCACAGGACGCAAACAGCAAAAGCACCTGATGGCGGTGTAGTGGAAGGTCTTTAATGAACTGACAAGGGAGTTCCATTAGGGGTCGTCCCAGCACGGAGGGAAAAAAGCACAGTACTGGTACTAATAGCTAAGTACTTGTCCAGTGCTAAGTACTAATAAGTGCTAATAGTAAGCATTAAAAATATAATTATAACAAAAATTCATTTATAGTAAAAAAAACAACAAGTGGAGTGGTTTTCAAGATATTTCCATAATGACTCTACTATTAGCAATATTAATCAATAAAATATTTACAACAATTAATCCCTGCCACCCCACGGTTTTTTATGATACCATAAATTGTTCTGTTCTTCACTCTAATCTTATTTTAAACTTAGTGAAGTTTGTAAAGGACAAAGAAGGAAATATTCTCATGGATAACGAAGAAATAATGGAAAGGTAGAAAGAATATTTCCAAGAGCTGCTGGAGGGAAACTCACAGATTCCACGCATAAGTGAACAACAGAACGATGGAGCCCTGCTAAGCATGAAGCTAGGAAAATCCGCAGGTATTGACGGAATAAGTCCCGAAATGTTAAAATATGTGGGATTTAAATGAAAGGAGATTATGCTTCACCTACTGAATTTAGTTTGTAAATAGGACGAAAATCCCGAAGGATTGGGAAGTGGGTGTTATAGTCCCGATCTTTACGAAAGGAGACAACAGGGACTGTAATAACCACCGAGGTGTATCCCTCTTAAGTGTGCAAAGGAAGATATATTCAAAAATCTTATAAAAGGGAATTATTTCCTACTTTTTAGCTATTTTTCCTATTTAAGCGTGATTTTAAACTAATATTCATTTTGTACTTTTTAGTTCGACAAGGAAAAAAGTGAGCCTTTAATTGATTTTTTCGCCCACAATACAAAATCCTCCGTAAAATCCTCAATGCTCCTTAATCCCACAGGGCCCTTAATGTCCCATTTGTTGCTGATTTGAACCAAATCCGATATCAATCTTTTCATGACAAACTTCATTCCCACTCAACCCACAGTTTCAAACCTAGTAACCTCTTTAATTTCTGATAACACGATGCTGCATACATTAAATTTTTAATCGATGTTTAAAACTAAAATGGTGTTAAAATTAAATTACAAAATAGGTTATTTAACCACAATATGTTTTGAGTTATCTTCAGATCATCATAATATTATCCTTCAATTTAAACATGATAGTTGTAACTTAAGAATACATGATATGTAAGTAAATTAAAAATGTATGAAAACAAATATAAATTTTTGTAGCGCATGATGTAAGGTCAATTTAAACAATTGATTGTAATAAATAAAGCGTTTTTACATTTCTATATAGAAATAAAATATTCTTTTTTAATAATTTGATAATTATAAGCCTCACCAAAATGGCCAAAATCAAGCAATACAATAAAATAGTAAAACCAGTGTCATCACCATCTTATTGTATGTGACAGAGACTGTGCATTCCAACTTTAGAAAAACTGCTGAAAACAGAGAGGATTCACAGGAGAATCCATGGGTCCGAATTAAAACTAGAAGGAACAAGCTAAAATCCAACTGAGAAATTTACAGTGTAATGCCTGACTTGGAAACAGATATGAGGATAAGAAGACTCAGGTTTTATGGATTCATGCGGAGGATGGGGGAGGAGAGATTAAACAAGGAATTTTCAGTAAAATTATGGGCTACGAATTCAACCACAGATAAAATGTAAAAAATAAAACAAGAAACACAGAGACTCGGGATTACACAGGATTTGCGTAAAATCGGACAGAATACAAGAAATTCCTGAAAATACGGTATTTGCGGTAGACAGAAAAAATTTTCCTTCCAATGCCAGGACGGAAAATAAAGTAGGAAAAATTTCAGTGAAATCCTCAGGCAAACATGGGCCAAGGATAAAGGACTGGAAAAGAAACCTGCATCATAGTCGCTTAGTCCTCCATGGTTTTTGTATCAAATAAATTAAATTTTATAGCTTTTATTGCATAAGTAATTGGGTTTCCACACATGAAATGGCCGTTTTTAGAACCAGGAAAAAAATAAATATTTGAGACCAAATCTAACATATTGTTTATTCAAAGTATTTACCACCATTTTCGATTCACTTCTCCCAACGGCTTACCAAGTTTTCTATGGGATCGGTGAAGAGTACAGATTTGTCCTGGGTAGGGAGCGCCCCGGTGGCTCAAATGGTTAGAGCGTTGCCACGGTGAGGCGGAGATCCGGGTTCGAATCCCGGCTGGGGACATATCTTTTCTCTTCAAAATAAAAATATTTAAAACAATTACCATCGGACAAATTTAAATGTATCTGAAAAGAATCATAGTATACAATGAAATATTAAAAATACATATATATATATATATATATATATATATATATATATATATTCAACGACCCTCATTACAACAATGCGCCATATTTCATAGCCTTATTAATACAAGCCTTGTCCCCATTTTTTTAATTCATAACAGTCATCCTCTCTAAGTCCTCTTGCCACTATTGCCACCGGGATCCCTTCCATCCACCTCTTTTCTGGCTGACCTCTCTTCTCCCTTTCCGATGGTACATGTTTCAGTACCCTTTTAGGCCATCGGTCGCCTGCCATCCTCATAACATGGCCAAACCAACTCAGTTTTTTCATTTCAACTGAGTACAGGATGTTAAGTGGTCTGTTTACTGCTTCCCTAATCCTGTCATTAGGAACGTCTGTTGTAGTCTTGATATCCTACAACTTCGCCTCCAAAAATCCATCTCCATTGAAAGCAGTTTTCTTGACGAGTCAGTTGAAATGGACCAGGTTTCTGAGGCGGTACTTGTTTGTTGCTATCATGGCGTCCTTACTCCACAGAACATAATTTAAAGCACTGATTACTTTTCTGGCTCTTATTACCTTTTCGTCGATATCTTTGTTGCTGCTAAAAAATAACATAAACTATTTACATTTGAAATTATTGTATTAAAAAGTTCCAAAAGAGTTTGGAAATAAAATCAGTGAAACAATAAACAGTGCAAACACTTTTATTTATAGTCTAAATTTAACGCGGGTGAAACCGTTAAAGGTAGGAATCATTTTTTTACATCGGAAACAAAATTTCAAAATAAGGTCAAAAAAGGAAGCTTATCATTTAATGTGTATAATTAAATGAAAATCCTCCTCTTCATAAAATTGCCTAAAACGTACATTACATTTGCCAAAATCGTTGCAAAACTGGGAAGTAAACCGGAAAATGAAACATTTTTCTTTATATTTTTTTCTCCGATTCTTTAATATTCAAAAGGAGGGGGGGGGACTCATACATTATTTATGAATATGGTATTTTATTTATTTATTAGCACGAGTGTCATAGAAGCTGACTTCATAAATGCATACGATTCAACATCATGACATGACATACTGATATTAACTCACTTTAGTCACTCCCGGTCTAATATTAATATATTTCTCTTCTACGATTTACAAGCCAAGTATTCAATTTTGTACGGCACAACACCCCTTGCTTATTTTAGGTACAGCTTGAAATTTATATTCATAATTCACATTAAAATATTTTTCGAAATGATAATAATAATAACAATATGGCTGAGCGAACTCGAAGGTTCGATGCCGATACCACTCCATTTCATACTCCATTTCACGTCACTTCCGAAGGACGCGAAAAAAAAAATGGCCCAGAAGGACCAATTTTTAGAATCTACAGCTATTTTAAGATTTTAAATACGAATTTTTTGTAAAATTCTTTAAGTAGGAACATCTTAGGATTAACAGCTGGCTTAGGACGTAATCCAACATAAGTCCTGAATTTTGCCTTTCCGGGTTTAATTAGAATATGGAATTTTAGCGAGTAATTGTAAAGGCTCTGGATCTGCTTTTTACGTGCCTTCCGAAGGACGGCATAACCAAGGATTTGTTACTCCTTTTTAAAAATCCTTGGGCCATCTCCTTGGCTGCGATCTTAGTCATAGTACTTTATACTAATCATGCTAAACCTAAAAACCTATACAACAATTAATAGTTGCTATGTACATTCAGTAATTAAATTATTAATATAGTTAGTATCAATTCCGCAGGTTGTCGCTTCGGGTTTAGTTACAAGTTATTAATCATTTATTTTTAAATATTCGTAAATATACAAATGATTTTATTACTGGCTGTATATAGATCAAAGAACCGACTAACATATAGTGTTTGGGATATATCATCAATTATACTTGGAAATGTTTGATGAAACGTTCATTTCTGGTTGAATTTATTACCGAAACTACTCATTAGCAATAATTACACTTTTTTTTCATACTTTAACTCACCATTATTTTTATTTCCGAGAATATTGAAAAGGAACCGAACGAAAAGGTAAACACGTGACAACCTTCGGAAGTTATACCTACTTTTATTTTCAAATCGTAACGCTGCTAAATGAATATAATGGAAAAAACAACTCAAAAGGGCTTACGATCGCGAAAGGACTTATAATATTGGAAATATTGGACTCTAAAACTTCCAAAACAGAATTCGACGTGTTATGAAACTGTTCAGAAACTCCCACTCCGACATTTATTTTGGATATTGCTCTAAACAAATTACTTAGTTCTTGTAAAAATGTTAAAGTACGACAGTAAAGAACCGCTCAGTTTCATATTCTGCATTTTTCTTTTTATTCCTCCAAGATTACAGAATAAATAGATAAAAATAGAAAAGAGAACAGTGCGGAATATAATGATTCATTTTGTAGGCTACAAAAAATTTGAAATTTGAATGATGTGAAGTTATAATTGATTTATCGTAAAATAATTCATCATATTCTACAATAATTATTTTTTCTTTTCAATTTTTTTAAGACAAGCTTTTTAAAATATGCAGAATCTTAAAATATAAGTCTTGAAAAAGATGTTCTTTTGAAAAAAAAAACCTTTAAAACGCTTTAAAAGGACCTTTTAAGCCCTCCAAACAGCTCGATTTTCTTTCCCCTACCATGTCCATATGGAGACAAATCACTTTGTGATGCCTCTGTTGCTAATTTATCCGCAATTTCATTGCCCTCAATCCCAGAGTCACCCTTTACCCATATTATTTTTACAATTAAATTTAGAAGGCTAAGTGTACATAAGTTGATTCTGATATTTTCTGTAAGCTCGTCATGTATGTCTGTGTTGAGAACTGATCGTATCAATATCATGTTATCTGTGTGTATAACTATGTCTGTATGTATGTCGGTTGGAAGGTCAAGAAGTAATTCTGTCGCTTTTACGACTGCGTACTTCTCAGCTTGGTTGTTGGAACACGTAGAGCCTAGTTTGTACTGGGCACTTCGCATCTTCCCATTCGTGTCCCAAAGTAGCCAAGCACAGCCTACATTATTGCCTTCTTTACTTCCGTTTGTGTAAATGTTAGTGATTTCTGTATCCGTTCTCCTAGGTCCAGTCAAGTGCGTGTAAAGTTTGGCAAATTTTGATGGGTGTAACCAATCAAAAGGTTTAGATTCCCGTTCAATCACGCTGTTTTCGGTTTCTCTAAAGTTTCCGTTACGCAATTTAATCGATGAGAGTTGTACTATTTCTTGAATTTTTAGATCAATAGGTACAATTCCTGCTAGGACACAAGCTGCGTCATATGAGATAGTTTTATATCCCTTCACAATCCTGATCCCAATGACTCTTTGTAGTCTTTGCAGTTTCTAAAGATGGCATCTTTTCTCAATTGTTTTATGCCATATCGGCTCCGCGTAAAGCATTTTGGGAATCAACGCCCCCTCGTAATTTGTCTTCAAACATTCGGTCCCAAGGCCCCAGGCTGTCCTTGCGGCAATAGTCAGAGAGTTAACTGTTTGCATTGTCCTGACATATACTCTTTCCATGTGTTTTGACCAACTTATTTTTCTGTCGAACACAACACCAAGAAAGGTCAATGGTTGAGTGTTCTACAATTGCTCATTGCTGAGGACGATGTCTAACTCCGGTATATACCTTTTCCGACTAAAAATAATAAAATTTTCTTTTCCTTTCCTTGGTGAACTAAAAAATAATGTGAGCAGGGCATTATAGCCTACGTCACTTCCATCCAACAAGGCTGGGGGCCGCCCTCATTGTTGGCCAGCGAATCCATTGGACTTTCAGAGAATTTCCACCGACCATCCCCACATCCGCCACCCGTAGGACGCTCCCCTCCACGGTAATGAGATCCGCGCTTGAATCATTTATGTGTATAGATTATAAATTATAGTTGCAGTTTAGTTAAAGTATATACACGAGATATCTCACATCAACAGTCCAAAACAGACTCATCAATCAGAGACAACCTTATCTCAAGACGTTCAATCAAATAACTTGATTGATTTGACGAATAATTATTGGTTGACCGTATATGTTGTACGGAGGAGTCAAACAATGGAGTTCTTTTTTTTTTTTGCGGTACGGCCTGAATTGGCGAAACTTTGAATTTAGGAACTTCCTTGTGTCTTAGTTTTCTACTTCGATAATATTATATTTAATGACTCTTTTTTTAATGTTGTTCGATATTTTTTTGTGTGTATCATCTATTGATTGACTCAACGCTTGGTTCACTACACCTAATCTTCCTAAATTAGATACTTTTGATGGTTTGGATAATAACCTTAAACCATAATAATCAAAGGTACAATTTTATTTTATTTCAAAATCCCGTGGGTAGAATAATAATATATACGAAAAAGTAGCCTATTTTGGGTTTGGAGAATAATAAATATAATTTTACTATTGACTTTTATCTGAAATTAACTGTTGTTTTTAACCTGTAATAAATATCATTGACAATTTACAAAAAAAATTATTGAATCTACCCACCGGTTGTGCATGAATAACAAATTCTACTTAGGTCACGTGGAAATCTTCTTCTCAGGCGCCTTGGATTATTATCAGGAACTGAATTATCTAGGAATAGAGTTAGCTAGGTTTGGAACGAGTGGGAATTAAGTTTGTCATGAAAGGGCTGGTATCTGGTTAGACATTCATTATAGATGACTTTATTCGTAACAAAGTAAGAATCATTGAGGGTTTTACAAAGGATTTTGGATTGTAAAGATGGAAATTATAATTATAATTATTATTAATTTTAATTATTACTAGGGGTTCACCTAACAGCGGACCAACGCCCAGTTTACAGATTAAAGCACTGCCCAATTAATTGTACAATAGTGGGTTCTTAACATTTTAATAGAAGTACACCGATATTATTCTAGAAATTAAAGTTTAGTACTAAATGTATCTCTCTATTTGCCATATTAAATTATGAGTACCAATTTAATAATGTAATCCTGGCAATGCAGACGACATTGATATCATGGGGAGTTCACTTCGCGGCCTAAAGGAGGCTTTTCTTTGGCCTGCGGCGGTTTTTAAGTAACCGCTTAATTTCAAGGAAAACGAAAGCCTAGATTGCTCTGGATAGTGTTGAAATTTACGTTCTAATAGATCGATTATATCCAGTATTTATGATATCGATCTTCTTGGGAATATTCGCTCCATTTTGCTTTGGTGTTAAGCGTTAGATGTGTTGTAACAGCCTCGTTGTAAGTTATTCTCAATATGTATTAAAATATAGTCTTTCATCAATGAGATGTCTATATATTTACCACAAAAATCCATGGTAGAGCTCTTCTCAGGCTGACTAAATGGAGAACCGTTGTAAGAGAGATGGACCAATAGGCGAAACTACTTGAGGAGGCCAGGACTCAGCGCTGAGTTGTAGTGCCGATGAAGAAGAACTATTTCAATGAAGAAAAGAGCTGTCTTATATTAGCGAGGTCTACTATCTGCGTCGACCCCTTCTATCCAGCGCAATCTGGACCGTCGTGTTCCTTGAAATTAAGCGACTACATAAAAACCGCCGCAGGCCAAACAAAACCCTCCTTTACGCCGTGAAGTGATCTCCCGATGATATCAATGTCGTATGCATTGCCAGGATTACATTATTACATTGGTACTCATAATTTAAGCATGTTTTTTATCCAAAAATTGGCAACGCATAAGGTCCACGATCTCCAACAACAAGTAATAATTGATTGCTTTTATCGTTGATTCCATGCATTTATATTTGATGGGATCTATATTATTAACAAGTTTATGTTTTATTTATTTAAACACCATTGAAAAGCACGATTAAGCTAATCATTGTGCTTGTATTAAAATGTTAAGAACCCACTATTGTACAATTAATTGGGCAGTGCTTTAATCTGTGAACTGGGGGTTGGTCCGCCGTTAGGTGAGCCCCTAGTAATAATTATAATTATTATAATATATCAATTCCACAGTCCTTCTAGACGGTCTCAAATTCAATACTTAAAGCTCAGTGATCAAGAACCCTGCGTACTTCTAAACTTCACTCACCTTATAAAAATATAGTTGATTTTAACACGGTATACAAATAAAACAGCTTTTTTTAATGAGCTACTGATCTGTAGGTCCTGATTTCAGCTATGAATTGTTGAAAGTCAATGTTTTTTATAGTTATTTGTATATTATGTTGGCCTCGGCTACCTTTTGTAACCTACCTGTTGATAGAATAAAAGTGTGAGTTAGTTCTGTTACCCCGTGTGTATTTACAATATTATAACAAAGGTTATGGGCCCAGATCATTAAGTTATTAAAAGAAAAGTGTTTCAGTATGTTTGATTTGAAAAACCCCGGAATCATCATGTTACAAAGTGGTCAAGTATTCCCACAGCTCACGGCAGTAAACTTTTCAAATTGGTTATGGCGAGTTGAGTTATTGTTGGAGAAAGAAGGTGTTAAAGACGTATTGAATTACAATCTTAAGGCCAAAGATGTGAACAAATTTGAGGAGAAGGACAGGAAAGCTAGGTGGATCATTGTCCAGTGCGTAAGTGATAAACACTTGGAAATTGTTAAAGGTGCTGAAACGGCGAGTGCTATGATTGTTTCGCTGAAGAGTGTTTTTGCACGAAAAAGCCCGATTTCCAAGCTATTTATCATGAAGAAATTATTGAGGATAAAGTTTCAGCGGGAAAGTGACCTACAGGATCATTTCGTTGGGGTTGAGTCACTGCTACGTGAGTTGGAGGCTGCAGGAGCCACGTTAGACGATACTGACAAAGTGTGCTACTTGTTGTTAACTATGCCGGACTGTTTCGACAACGTAATCACGGCAATCGAAACAATGACCGGGGATATTTCTATGGACTTTGTTAAAGGCCGTCTTTTAGATGCGGAACTCCGAATGAAGGAGGAATCAACACCAATAGTTGATAAAGTACAAGAAAATTGCTCATTCTATAGCAAAAAGACATTCAGGTGCTATGAATGTAATGAGGTGGGTCATACGAAAAGGTTTTGCCCCAAACTTAAGAGATCTACTCCATCAAGAGGACGAGGTGGCGCCTGGAGATCAAGCAATCAGATGGAGCTGCCACAGATAGGAGCAGGGAAGCTTATGTTGTTGATGAAGACTCTTCAGTTGTTTTCACACCCACCTCTCTTAAAGGTGGTGTGACTGATCTCAGTGAGTGTTGTCTAAAATTAAAAATTTCCTTTCCATAATCTGTACAGACTTATGTGGACCTGTTACGTCTGAGACTTTTGATAGGTACAGGTATTTCCAAATTGTGATGGACACTTTTTCGAATTTCACCACAATCTATCTGCTAAGGAACAAAATAATTTTTGTAAATCATTCCTAACTTTGTTAGTCAAAATAATTTTTAGCTTAAATATATATTTGAATTTATTCCTCTCATTTTTACCAATTTTTTCCTTTTTCCTGTATTATTTATGTTACATTAGTTCAGATCACTGGAACCAGGTCTGTCAAGCTTCAAAGTAGTTGAAGGAACGATAATATGGAATCTGTTCCGCAGGTCGTCGCTTTGAGTTGAGATACAAATTTTAACTGTTTATTCGTTTCATTTTTAATATTTTAAAAAGTTATCATGATTGTGTGAAAAAGAGAATGTAATTATGGGAAATGAGAAGATTACTGTAAGCATTTCATCAAGAAATAAAGGTTTCAACTATTATTTTGAAGTATAGATGATCTGTTTTTGTTCAAACGTTCCTTTCTAGATGAAATGATTACCAAAGTTTAAACATTTCCCACAATTACATTTGTGATCCAACTGGAAGTGACAACCGGCGGAATAATTACCGATTTTATTAATTAAAATAATCTTTCTAATTCAATATGTTCTTCTTTCTACCATGCTTCAATTGAAAGTAGTTTATTGAAGAAAAGCCGAAATAATATACCCTTTTTTAAAAATAAATTTATAGGAGGGAATATGTCTGCGGAATGCATTGGAAACTAGTGCAGCAAGAGTATATAGCATCTTGGAGGTACCAAGGTTTGCAAGGGACAGAGAGGTGTGGACTGCACGCTTAACGGCGCACAGGAGTTAGATGAACAAGAAGAAAATAATAAGTAATATAGAAGCATCAATAAAAAATAATAAATTGAATTTTACAAACTGTTAATAATTTTAAAGAAAAGTAATTATATGATTTATTGGTTATTAATTAATTAATTACTAAACAGTAAAAAATATATAAAAAATTATAACCCTGTTTTTTAATCAATGCTAAATATTTCGGTAGGTGGTGTATATCTGTAGGTCTTGGGTTTGAGACCAGCTGAGAGAATAGATTATTTCTTCTGTAATCAGCCATGAATCAACCCTGTCGGATCTCCAGACCTTCTTGTGGCTCACCCAGTCACTATGCAGTGGGTACTCTTTGGAGGAAAATAGTGCTATTGGCCAAATCACCTTCATTCCCAACCACAAGCTTTTAAGAAGTACAGTCCTTATCATGTACTCTAATTTAGTTTTTTGGTTTAATTATTATTCTGTTCATTTAGCTTTAGCACTTAAACTAGGGTATGATAGAATGTTATCCTTCTAATTACCAATATTTTCTTGGCAGACTGAGGAGGAATCAAATCTGCATACCTGATGAAAGAATTCAAGATCGCTGCTTTAACACACTCGGCATCGCTAGCAGAAGAAGTGCTTGATCTACTGAAATGTAAGGGTTTTTTTTTTTTTATTTAGATTTTACTTTTCATTTTATAAGTATGTTTTGTATATTTATCACTTATGTTTACTTTTTACAATTTTATACAAAAACAGTTTTTATTTCTTTAGTGACAACTTTAAATATTCCAACATAGTTAGGTACATTGGGCTATATGTTAATAATTTGGAATTGTTTAAAAAAAAGTTTAATTACAAAATTATTTTTATCATTATGAAACATATTAGTAAATCTCAGCTCTATTATAAATCATATAATTATTACAGTCATAGATATAATTATTATTGTTGCTCTGATCTTTGTGATGAAATTAATAATAAGGATGCAGTCAATGTAATATAATTTTAATGATGGATTGAATTAGTCTGGGGGTATAGTCAAAGATAACATGAAATAAGCAAAACTTGTTTTAATTGTGACGATGTTGTAGCCTACAGTGTGGCCCCTCTTCATACATTGGCCGAAACGTTGGCATGATTAAAAAGAAGTTCTGGTAATTTTGTGTAATCTTCGACTGCACCCCCTGACCAATTCAATCCATCATTAGAATTACCCAGTCAACTATTTTTCACTCAAACGTAATATAATTTAATGCTAAAGATATGATACATATTTCTAGTAATGAATAATAGTTTAGATGAATTTCTAGTAATAATGTTTTGATTATTGGCTTTGCTCTTGTTGCAGTAACATTTTTTTTTTTGGCGTGCCAACCTTAATTCATTAACGCCAGTGGATAATGATGCCGTTGATATATATATATACCTTTAGTAAATATCTTGTTGGAATTTATGTTGAAGTATCTATTTAATCCTTTATTTGCTTTAACTGATAACATGTATTGATAGATTAAAGCTCCCTTCCACCTCCCAGGCCAACGGCCCCCCACCACCGTACCCCCACCAAGGGGCCCCGACTGGATCCTATTTTAACCTGAAGGAAAATCTTATTATTATATACTGTCTAATTTGAAATTAAATAAATATTTATTATATCTATATTATTCCTACGCCCACACACACACACACATACATATATTTTTGAATCGTAGTCTCTTATGAATAATTTACTCGTAATTGTCTTTTGATTTATATAAGTTTTAATAGGCCTGTTGAATTTAGGAAGTTAAGTTCTGTTGGCTGTTGCCTATTATTTCTTCCAAGTTTCCTAAAACTCCTGATTCTTCTCTTTGATGTTGGTATCCTCTACATTCCGTGAGAAGGTGCTTGATATTCAATTAATATTTAATTGCTTTTAATACACATCACCTCTACACACATTAGAAGGTTGAATTGCACCTTTGTGAGTGTATTTTATTTTTATTGCACGTCTGGCTAATTTTTATTGCACTTTTTTACAATTTTTACTGCACGAAATCCGGCCTTTAGTTATCACATTCGCAGGAGTGAGGAGTGCACTACATGTTTTAGCCTGGAGATAGTTAGCAGACACGCATTCGCTCATTGGATGCACCACAATGTTTGCGATATGAAACCGACTTGGGTTCATTATTTTTAATACCTTAATTATGTTTTTAACTATGTTTAAGTCAATCGTGGAGACTTTAAGTCAACATCCCGTGGGTAGAATATATACGAAGTACCTTATTTCGGGTTTGGAGTAAAATAAAATTAATTTTACTATAGACTTTTATCTGGCATTAACTGTTGTTTTTAACCTGTAATAAATATCATTGACAATTTACAAAAAAAAGTATTGAAACTACTCACCGGTAGTGCTCGGATAACAGATTCTACTTAGGTCACGTGCCAATCTTCTTCTCAGACGCCTTGGTGTATTATCAGGAAATGAATTATCTAGGAATAGAGTTAGCTTGGTTTAAAACGAGTGGGAATGAAGTTTGTTATGAACGGGCTGGTATCTGGTTAGACATTAGGGCCATTCATTATAGATATCTTTATTCGTAACAAAGTAAGAATCATTAAGGGTTTTACAAAAGATTTTGGATTGTAAAGATGGGAATTATAATTTTAATTATTACTAGGGGTTCACCTAACAGCGGACCAACCCCCAGTTTACAGATTAAAGCACTGCCCAATTAATTGTACAATAGTGGGTTCTTAACATTTTAATAGAACTACCCCAATATTATTCTAGAAATTAAAGTTTAGTACTAAATTTATCTCTCTATTTGCCATATTAAATTATGAGTACCAATTTAATAATGTAATCCTAGTAATGCAGACGACATTGATACCGCTCCCGGCATAAAGGAGACTTTTCTTTGGACTGCGGCGGTATTTAAGTAACTGCTTAATTTCAAGGAAAACGAAGGGCCAGATTGCTCTGGATAGTGTTGAAATTCATGTGAAGTGATCTCCCGATGATATCAATGTCGTATGCATTGCCAGGATTACATTATTACATTGGTACTCATAATTTAAGCATGTTTTTTTTCCAAAAATTTGCAACGCATAAGGTCCACGATCTCGAACAACAAGTAATAATTGATTGTTTTTATCTTTGATTCCATGCATTTATATTTGACGGGATCTATATTATTAACAAGTTTATGTTTTATTTATTTAAACACCATTGAAAAGCACGATTAAGCTAATCATTGTGGTTGTATTAAAATGTTAAGAACCCACTATTGTACAATTAATTGGGCAGTGCTTTAATCTGTGAACTGGGGGTTGGTCCGCCGTTTGGTGAGCCGCTAGTAATAATTATAAATATTATAATATATCAATTCCGCAGTCCTTCTAGACGGTCTCCAATTCAATACTTAAAGCTCAGTGATCACGAACCCTGCGTACTTCTAAACTTCACTCACCTTATAAAAATATAGTTGATTTTAACACGGTATACAAATAAAACAGCTTTAATTGCGTCAGAAAAATCAAAGGGTATTTACTTGAATAATTAATAATTAAGTTTGCTGCATTTAGAGAGGCATAGGACTTATTCAACCTTCTCGCAAGATCGTACTGTAAGATGTAAGATCTTTTCTTCAAAAAGACATTGTGGTACCAAGAGCCTAAAAAATCGACTACCTTAAAACGACGTAGGTGGAGTGCCTGTCCTTGGAAGAAGTATCGAAAAAGCAATTCGAATTGTCAGCTTTGCCAACAATCCATTTGTGGTGAGCACAAAATGGGCATATTTTGGCATATCGATGATATTGGGTCCGGCTTTTATCAGCCCTGAAGATGCCCTACAACGTAGGTCGAAAAGTCGGCACTCATAATAAATAAGTTTTTCTTATTTTGTGTTATATTGACTGCACCCTCAGACTGCCTATATCCCACATCAAATATAGTCATTATAATTCTTTTGGTGGTTATTTACCCCAGATGGACTATTTATTTATGAATAATATATTGAAGGTTTGAACACTGAGTAAATTGGTAAACATAAAATGGACCTGCGGAAAAGAATCCAATTAGTCATCTTAAAAAAATACTCTGGCACTCCAAAATCAATCGGAATATTTAAAATATATTGAAGAGTATAAAACATACCAACATTATAAGTTAATACTATAACTTAATAGTTCAATTTATTAATTTATTTACTATTGTTTGCCTTATTAAATATAATTATTATGTTTCTATAATTACAAGTCTTGTACGTTTTATTTTAAACCCTAAATGATTGATTTTTTAATGCCAAGGTGAATTTCAGGCCATGGGTCGTACACGACGCAGGAGTAGCAAATTTGCCATAGGATAAATGGGTTGTGGAGGATGGTTAAGCTGTATTATTATATAATGACTTAGTATTATAATGTTGTATCTTACAAAATTGAAAATGACTGTAATATATTTCAAAATTTAAGTACATAGCAACTAAGTGGTACATGTTCTTAAAACCAAAAAATGAAGACGGAAAGTAAATTTAAATGATTAGAAGGGTATATTCCCATCTGGAAACCATTTGGCATGAGAGCAGTTACCAGTTGAGAGGGCGTGTGAGAGAGAGCGAGAGTGTGAGGGAGAGAGAGAGAGAGTGAGAGAAGGAGTGAACTAAATAGGAGTGAACCTGAATGTCTTCTCCATTTTACTTGAACACACAGGATGAATACCTTTAAAGATAAATAACAAGTAGCCATCTTTATTTCGCTATAAAATGAGAAATACATATACAGGCATCCTGCATATATTTTCGACTTTGGTTTGGCTACATCGCTTTGTAAGGGTACACGCCTACCTTAGTATTACAATGTTGTATCTTACAAAATTGAAAAATCAGAGATTTTGATACGAAATGAATCTGTGGGTCGAAAACTATTCAAAGACTTTCAATACGTTAAGAAATTGCGACCGGGTATCAGCCAAAGACCAAAAATTTTAAAAAAACTCAGAATCATTGATATTTTTTTCTCATTTTCGTATATATGTATCATACAACTTTGCAATACTGAGGTAGCGATATGTCTCTACTGGTTGGAGAACGGTCTTATATGTATACTCTTATTTATACATCTGTCGGGGTATATTCCGATTAAGAAGAATTTTATTGAGAGCCCAGTAGCATTACAACATATATTTATATATGTAAAATACAAGTACTGGATATTTAGTTAATAATACCTCATGATGGCGTAGGTTTCTATAACCTTCTGGTAATAAAAACCATTCTGTTTTATCTTCGGATACCTCCACCAATTCGTGCTCATCTTCATCTACTTTGACTATGTGGACAAATAATTTCGCTTCTTTTGTCTTGTCCTCCATTTCCATCGACTTGCAATTTAATTTTTAAAGTCGTATAGTTACTGATTTTATTAATCTGAAAAGATTTCACATTAACGTTTTAAAAGTTGCAATACAAAACCTATTAATACACTATTTACATAGCGCAACTAAACAATACAAACATGAAAAGATTAATTAAATTTACAGGTTGAAATCCAACTAATAAATTGAAACTGATTGTGAGCTATTAGGACCACGTGATCTAATACAAATATGAAGGTTCTATAACCTCCATCAAGGCTAACTAAATATCCAGTACTTGGATTTTACATATATACACTCAACAGTAAAAAAACCGGACACTTCTCATTTTTCGTATTAAAAGCTAATTTTCAGCAATGTGTTTGTTTTTGCAGGTATTCTAGTCATTACAGAGAATGAAGGGTCTGAGTCCATTGAACTAATCCCTTCAGGTTTAGTAAACAATTAGATAAAACTCAGATTTGATTTATTTGTTTGAAGTTGATTTACTTGTCTGACCTATTCTAAACTGTAATTCATTTTTTGAACATTTAAACATCTTTAATTTATTAACCATGCCTTTACTGTGATTAAATGACATGTTTTTTTTTATATTTTGGTACAGAATAATGGTTATTTCAAATGTTGACATAGCCCGAGCTGATGCCTTGGCCAGAGAAGGCCGGAGCTTGGGGTAGCGAAGTCTACCATTCACGATGCACTCCGGCGTTTCCGGAAGACTGATAACTACGATAGGAGGGCCGGGAGTGGGCGACCATGGGCAACAGCGGTACCTAATAAGTACTGAACCCAAGATCCGATGTCAGTATGATTTAAAAAAAAATCTAAAATATAACTAAACTACA
Source organism: Troilus luridus (assembly GCA_964056705.1). NCBI lineage: Eukaryota > Metazoa > Arthropoda > Insecta > Hemiptera > Pentatomidae > Troilus > Troilus luridus. Next base: position 39,207,623 of record OZ057417.1, on the reverse strand, counting down.
ATAGCTTCAAGAAAGGAAGAGCTAAACACATGATATTTGCATGTTTTTTGTTGGCCGGTTCACAAAAAAAAAAAAAAAAAAAGTAATTATGGAATAAAGAACTTAGTGGTATTCTGGGGGGAAATATAATCAATAAGGAGAGTGTTTGTCAAAATCCATTATTGCATTAAACATGAAAGCAATTCCATCAAGAATAATATTACAAATAAAAAGAAAAAATTCTGGAGAAAATATGTAATTGTCAAGAATACACTTAAATAAACTGGGAATTGCAGTCTAAATTGAATATAAATCTTGTTTTTTATGTTAAAAAAAATATAACGACACCAAAAATAAGTTAATATTTAAATATAGTGCATTTAGTCATTGTTATGAAATGGTTATGAAGAAATTAATGAAACCTTCTGCTTAGGCATTTGGAGCTCTACACACTGAGAAACCCCATGTCCAACATTATTATACTATCTCCATGCCTATTCGCCAACTTCTTCCATTTTTTCTTGCGTGATATGTATCCTCTTTTAAATCTCTAAACATAATCGTCTCCACAACAACCTCTCTCTCACAATTCTCCCGTGTAATCGTTGTCCTTATCTACGTAGACCACGGTGGTATCCATTACTATTACGGGCCACAGGGTGTAAAATGAATTAAACTACTCCTAAGTTCAAGATACTAATATTTATTAACAAAGTAAATAGAATACCATGAAATTACTTAATACAATTAAATTATTAAACTAATATAAATTTGCAATAACAATATTCTATAGATTATAACCTAGGCCTAACTCCTGTTAATCTCTAAAATAATATACAAATAATATAAGACATTGCTAATACTAAATAACTTAACTATTTTCATAAACTTGTTCAAATACAATAAAATTACACTTGAGTTTATAACTACAAATTAACACTTACAGTTCACTAATTAAAGTCCACCGACCTTAAGACTCTTCAAATATGACAAACTGACACACAGTAATAAACAGAAACAGTTTAATACACTCACTTATCTATCACTTAACACTGACTGACTTATCACTGACCAGTTCATCACTCTGACACTGACTTAGTACTCGCTCACCAGGCTGAAGTGGATGCGATATAAAGGCCCGTCGACCGTAACATTACCAATAATATGTCAATGGCTTATTTTCATTAAAAAGGTCTCGGGGTCAAATCCGGCTGTATCATATAAATTATTTAATATGTTGCACCTTGTGGAATCTGAAGATCCTCCTGAAGCTCAATCAGGCCCTAAAAAGTGGGTACTTTTAACTAGGAAGAAGAACTTAGCGTTTAAACGTGATATCGAACATATTACCTCCTTGTAAGTCCGCTGTCTTAAAGTACAGTCAATGCCATGTACAGAGGACAATGCCCTAATGTTCTGTAGTAGTACAGCTTTTTCTCCTCAAGTTAAAGAATTACTTATACTTGTATCAAAAGTAGTTATCTTATTTTAACTGAAAGAAAACTTCTGCACTTAATTTCTTATGTTTTTGTCATTAGCATTATGACAACCCATTGACAATTTTAAATGTTGAGTTAATAGTAGTTTTTTCTTTATATCCTTAAAAATGTTCTGAATGTCTGCTGTAATACTAATGTTATTCCATATTGAATCAAGTATTGTAGTTGTTTACATAGCTGCATTAATCCGTTTGTATATTTGCTTTACCTTGTTAGCATGTAGTGAAGGATAAATTTCTAATTAAGAATAATTCCTATGTTCTTTAAAATATTCAAATATTTTCTTTTAATAATTTAGTTGAAAGTCTGTTAGATCTTGATATACATTGCTAATTTTGTTTTCATGTAGAAGCAAGTAATGTATTTTTATTCACTTATATATTTTCATCATCCTTTCAGAATCTATTGATGACATTCTATTGTTCTTGTTAAGAATTTTTTTTTTTGTACCATTAAAATATTCTTTAATATTTTCTATAGTAATACTTTAATTCACATTCTCTAACAGTTTTTTTAATTAATTGATAATATTATCTCATGTAAAACCGAGTAAGGTAGTTTTATATATTTCCTCCACCGTGCTAGAATGTACTGGTGACTCCTTAATTTCCAATTAAGAAAAGTTTTTTTTTATCCTTGCAAATATTCAGAATATTTATTATAATAATATGTTAATTGGCATTCTTTCATTGCATGTACAATGATAAAGTTATTTCCTAAAGAGACAATTAATGTAATCTTATTTTCGTTTATGTATTGGCTTCACCTCACAGAATGCAGTGGTGACTTATAAATTTCTTGTTAAGAATAGTTTCGGATCTTTATATTATTCGAAACATTTTCATTATTGTGTTACTTAAGATTCATTCACGCTCTTTATATTCATTGATAATGCCATTTCGTAAAGAGCCATTTAATGTATTTTCTTTCCTTTTATATAGCTGCATCAACTTACGAAAATATATTGATAATTTATAAATTTCTATTTGAGAATAGTTTTAATACTTAAAAATATCCAATATATTTTTATAATAATATTTTGGTTGCCATTATTTCAGGTTCTTAATACTTATTGATATTTTTATCTCTCTAAAGAACCAATTAACCAAGTCATTTCGTTTATATAGCTGCATACCTAATATGAATATATTGATGCCTTAATTTTTTCCTGCTAGAAATAGTTTGTTTTTGTTCATAAAAATCTTTACAATATTCCATGTAATAGTATTTTAGTTGACCTTGATAGTATTTCAGGTTCTTATTATTCATTATTATTATTATTATTCCTCAAGAACCCATGCATGTAGTTAGTTATTCATTTATCAAGTTGCACATTTTTTAGAATGTATTGATCACTTACCAATGTCTTTTTAAGAACAACTTTTACTCGCTGAAATTATTCAAAATATTTTATTTTACATGCTTCCTGGTTCTTGATATTCCTTTCTAATGTCATTTCATGTAGAAACTGTAAATTTTGTTATAACCAATATCTGTTCATTCATTGCAATATGCTTCATCACTAAGAACATATTTATGTCTTCTATTTTTTCTTGTTAAGAATAATTTTAGTCCAAAAAAAATAGTCATGCCATTTTTTGTAATATTTTAGTTTACATCCTTTTCAGGTTCTTGATATTCCTTGTCAATGTTATTTCATGCAGAACCTAAAAATGTAATTTTCATTCATTCACATTTATCTCACCATTAATGTATCATACATCATACACATTTTAGAACATGATGCATTCTAACTTTCTTTATAAAAATAATTGTTGTTAATTCATATAAAATAGTCATACTATTTTTTGTAATATTTTAGTTTACATTCTTTTCAGGTTCTTGATATTCCTTGTTCATTTTATTTCATGTAAAGCCTATAAATTTATTCTTCATTCATTTATATTTGTATCACCATTTATATTTATGTATCATCATGCATCATGTATTTTTTAGAGCATATCCATGTCTTTTACTTTCTTGTACAGTTGATGTTAGTCCATAAAAATTGTCTAATAATATTGCATTTGAAATTATCTCAGGATCTTTATCTACATTGGTAGTTTTACCTCATGTTAACTCAGTTAATGTAACTTTTTTCATTTTGATATTTGCATAACCTTTTAGAATTTATTGATAGATTATAAATTGCTAGTTAAGATCAATTTTTTAGTTTTTAAAAGAACATTCAAAATATTTCTAACATAATTTTAATTTACAATCTTACATGTACATTCTTAGCGTACATTCATTCATGTACTTCAATCACCTTGTTTATACTCATTGTAAATGTTATGTCATTTGGACTAATTAAGGCACTTTCATTCGTTTGTATGGTTGCCTCAACCCATTTGAATGTATATGACTTTTATTTCACTCGTTAATATTATTTTTTTATTTCTTAAAAACATGAAATATTTTCTCTAATTGTATCTTAGTTAGCATTCTCTCATGTTTTTGATACCTCATCGGTAATGTTACTTCATACAGAACCAACTAACGTAGTTTGGTCAGTTAGTTTTAGTTGCATCACTATTTTTTAAAACGTCTTGCCATAATCCACAAAATTCTGCATGGTTGACTGTGATGTATGCTAAGATTAAAAATTACTCATTTTTTGTGATGCACTAAATGATATAATTCTAAGAATTTTGTTCATGAAATAAAAATTATCACACCAGAATCTGTGTAAATACTGACATAATAATGACATATTGTACTTAATTAATATTTAACTTTAAAAATTTTGTTACATGCAAACCCATTGCATATAATCAGGACATTATTATTCAACTATATTGATTGGGCAAATAGATGGGTTGTAAAATGGGTTGTTAGGCCAAATATTCTTCCAAGATTTTATCAAGGTTGTGCTTTTTAGTTGCTGCCAAGCAAATGCTGCATTCAAAATCGCATCCTTAATGTTAAAGGATTTCAAAATGGCTGCAATGTCATCATTAGGTTGACTGACAATATCCATTAAAAGGCGCTTTTTGTAATGTGCCTTGAGAGTCTTTATGACGTTTTGGTCCATTGGCTGGATCAAAGCAGTCGTGTTTTTGGGCAAGTACATTACCTCAATGTAACCATCGGCAGTTTTAACTTTTAATTCATCCTTGTCAGGGTGTCCGGGTGCGTTGTCAAGCAATAGAAGGGCTTTCACTGGTAACTTCTCCTTTTTTTAGTTCTTGCTTAACTTGAGGGACAAAGCTTTTAAAGAACCAATCATGAAAAACCTCTTTTGTGACCCATGCACGGCTTTGACACATGTAGGTTACTGGTAAGGATTCGACCTTTACGTTTTTTAATGCACGTGGGTTTTTTGATTTACCAACAACTAACAGTTTTAACTTGTGAGTTCCTGAAGCATTCGCACATACCATCAGAGTGATTCTTTCTTTTTGTAATTTTCTTCCAGAAACTTTCTTTTCATCTTCGGTTACAAATGACTTTGTTGGTAGCTGACGCCAATTCAAGCCGGTTTCATCGGCGTTATAAATTTGTTCAGGAACTAGGCCAAGTTCATTGATTTTTGCGTCCAATTTTCCAATGAATTCCTGGATTTCAGACTCGTTAGCAGACACTTTTTCGCCACTCATCTGCATAAATCGTATACCATGGCGTTTTTTGAAGTTTTCAAACCACCCGTGACTAGCACGGAAGTCGGTTTTCTTTGTTATTTCTTGGTAAAAAAACTGGGCTTTTTGTTTCAAAATGTCTCCTGAAATAGGTGCATTCCGGTTTCGCTGCTGTTTGAACCAAATGAAAAGAGCGTCTTCGACCTCGGGCAACTCGCTAGTCTTAAGAGTTTTTCTGTTCCTGGGCTCATCATCAACAGACTTTATGAATTTTTCAATTTTTTCCCTATTTTTCACAATATCGTAGACAGTAGGTCGTCCAATGTCATACTCTTTAGATATTGGACTCGGAGTTTCACCACGGTCTATTCGTTTAATAATTTCCCATTTTTCAGATAAACTTACTTAATGTTTTATGTTTACGTTTCACACTTGTGCTTGCCATTTTTACACTGTCACTACACGCAATCACACTGTCAAAACGTAACACAAAGCAATAGTAAATATACATACATACTTTCCGTCCGAAACTAAACAACACAACTGCTGAACTAACTACACTTGACTGATCTGTCACCACAGAGCGGAGGGAGGAGGATTCATGTCACTGCAGGTTTTTTTGCTTCCTGCCGGAGCGGTGGGAGGGAGATGCATGTTGCTGCCTGTAGCGCGTCGGACTACCGAGTACGTCGGATTAAAAAGTGTCGGATTATCGAGGGACAGCTGTATATATATAAATTTTTTTTTTTGGGTCCAAAAAATGTGAATTAAAATATAAGAATTGTTTTATATTAATGATGTTTTTTCTGAGAATGTTATAAGTTTCTGTTATATTAAATTAACAGGAAGGTAGATTGATTTGTAATAAAAATAAATTGTGGTTAATATTCTAGAAATTTTACCTTTTTTTTTTTTCTGAAATTCTTTCTACGATGGAAGCAATCGGACTTAGCTTTATCTATTTTTCTTAATTTTTTATTTTTAAATAGATTAATCATGATATTTATTATTCTTTACTACTTATCAAGCAATAATGGCAAAAACCATCCTTAAAATGATCTCATCTTCAAAAACAAAATAGCTTTATAGTTAAAAACTAAATCTAGATAAGCTCAATACTAATTACATGACAGAATCCGTTTACAAGACCGTTTATTTTTTGGTACATTCCATACTTCAGTATACTATGTGCCTTTTAAATTTGTTTTTACAATAAACTTTAACAACAAATTGGTAATTCTAACATATATACAAAATAGTATTACTATATTATTACTACATTATACTATATTAATAAAACATTATTACTATAACATATGTACAAAATATTATTATTGATTATATGAGGTTTTGCGAATACGAAGGGTGAACTCAACAAATGGTGGTTTCGAGAAAAACGGATTTGAAATTTGTTTTTAATCGATAGCGGATGAAGGGGGAACTCAGCAAAAGCTGATGTTGAATTTTATTATTTATTATTTTTGAATATCAATAATCTAAAAAAATTGTTAAACTTCCCCCTCTCTTGTCACATTTTGAAATTTTACATAAAAAATTTAATTAATAAATAAACAAACTGTGAAAAAAATTATTTTTATAATGTACATAAGCTCTTGTTACAAGTCAAAAAGTAAAGTAAAATTTTCATTCAACAAAATCGAACTGGTCATCTTCCATTTCCTCGTTGGGCCTGGGCAAAGGTAGTTGATTATTTTGAATAATAGTTTCGAAGTATGTTGAATACCGAAGTGGAACGTATGGCAGGAGATCTATGATATCTTTAAGTTTAGATGGAGGCACAGGCAGTGGAGAATCGTAAAGCCGCATTAGTTTAATATTTGCCAAATTGAATTTGGATGGATCATAAGATCTCCCCTTTCCTTTTTGAAGTTTGACTGCCGATTCTAGCCAAAATTGTAATTTTTGTGGATGAAGAACCCCTGCTTGTATTCTTTGCAGAACTCGAACGTAACACAGTCCTTGAATTTGGCACCTTGGAGCTGGAGTAAGAATGACAAACTTCAATCCCACTCAAACCCACAGTTTCAAACCTAGTAACCTCTTCAATTCCTCATAACCCAATGCTGCATCTATTAAATTTTCGATTGATGATTAAAACTTAAATTGTGTTTTCAACATATTTTTTCATGCTGAATTCAATTTTAGAGTCAGCTTTTCTCGATCACATACAAATTTCCTACAAAATCCATGAACACAGATGAAACACGGGACATGGCTTCAAAGGAAAATTAGAAGTAAAATACAAATTCAAAACTTTAATTTCTTTAGTTCTTAATGAAACAACAATATTTAGGTTCGGTATTTATTATATATATATATATATATATATTAAATATATATTCCCCTGTTTTCTGTGATTCCTGACGATTTGGCTGCTGTGTTACTGATTGTCAGGTTAATCTGACTAGCAATGGCTGATAGAGAAAGAAGAATAGCATTTAGTATCGGAGAATATTAAGAATACGCTGCTGAGATTCAATTAAAAAAATAATTAAAATTTCAAAAGTTCAAAAAGCAGGGAGGGACAAAGCAAGGCGCTCGACTCATGCGTCGGAGCCCTTTGCTTTTCTTCTCGGGCTCTACCCGGTTTTTCCATTTTACAATTTCCATTGATCATATCTTCGTGGTTTCTTAACCGATTTTTGATGTTAATACCTCATTGGAAAGGCAGATGTTTTTAATTATTATGTAAGCAATAATTTAGGGAGACTTTTGAGTAAATCGACGTTTTAGAGGCAGTCACCTTTTTTTTCTTCATTTAATGTTTTTGTTTAACGATTTTCGCGTAAGATACCGAAAATTACGAAGATTTGACCATTAATATTTCTTATTTAAAATATCTTTGTTGCAAAACAAAAAAAAATGGACCAGAAAGACCAATTTTTAGGATTTACAGCTATTTTAAGATTTTAAATAGGAATTTTTTGTAAAATTCTTTAAGTAGGAACATCTTGGAAAGGGTTAACTTTAGGGCAGTAGGTCTCATAGTAATATCGACTGGAATTGCCCCTTACTATCACACGTTAACGGTTCCACCACTAATTACCAGTCACCCTGTATATATATATCGCTGCCTTAGTTCACACATGTGTTAAGTGCCGAAAACAAGATTTTACATGAGCCAACTTTGATAATAATTTAACACAAGAAAGCACACAATATATTTTTGTAACCGTCACACCTTCTTTATTAATTTTATATCAACATATGATATATATATATATATACTTATATTACATTATACTATATTATATTATATTTTTACCAAATTTTGTTCAATTGAAGTACAAATTAGTCACTATTGAATTTTCTTTTTCTTGACCTTCTGGATGTTCTTTTACCTTCAAAGTCCCTTTTTAGGTTCCAACAGTAATCAGCAATCATGGTAGTATTCCACTTCCCTTGGTAACGTTGCTCGATCACTTTTATATCCTGGTGGAACCTCCTTGTTCTACACTGTAATCCTCTAAATTTTGGGGGAAATAGTCAATGTGAGAATGAAGAAAATGAACCATTAGGCTCATGAGGTAGCCGAGGTTCTGGAACGTTTTCAGCAAGCGTTCCACCAAATTTCGGTAATGTGGGTTCTTGCTATTGCATAGAAATCCTTCCACCACAACCTTAAGGCTTAGCCAGGCTCCCTTTTCCAGAGAATTCATGGTGTTCTCTAACTCCATGACTCTAAGAGTATAGAACTCATGAGCTAGTGGAGAGGATGGAGCCAAACAGACTGACGAAGAAGATGCTCTAAAAGATGAACAGGAGGGAAAAAGAAACGAGGACGACGGATTGATGACGTGGGAGCAGGGACTGATGGTCCAGTGGTTTAATAGGGCTAAACTGATTCCATTACCAGGCCCCAGTTCCTGCTACTTGATTCAGTGAAGCGAACCATCCACTATAAAAAATGGGTAACGAAACCACAGGCAGAACCTCATGGGTGGTTTGGAATCCTGCCTATGTCATAGGTAAGTATTTTCTTCTTCTTTTACATCCTCCAAGTTCCATTCTGCTTCGATTTGTTCTACCCTATTATCTGCATTATTCTCTGTCCCTCCCCAGCTTTGTCGTCCCCTGGAATCTTTCCAGTAACCCATCGATACACTTGCTGTTCTTCTATTACATATTTCTTTTGTATATTCATGAATATGATGAAGAGCAGAGGGTTCAGACTGTCTCCTTTGTCCATCGAGAAGTATGCTGTCACTTTTAAAATTCACTTACTTAAATAAGCTATTAAATACTTGTTTTTAATCTATAATTTATAAATAAATATATTTTTTATAAGTTTAATTAGCGTGTTTATAATTTAATATTATTCAAGATTCGAACCATTCATTCTTAATTATTCGTCCGAATATGTATGTGTTATTTGCCAATTTCGTTTTATTTTCAACCTTCATCATTTTATTTATACCCTTCTTCCTCTTCCTCCTTGTGCCTTTCAGCGTGGGGGTGCCTCCGTCCATGCCAGCCACGCATCCCGGTTCCTGGCCATCATAGCAAATTTCATTTACAAAATCATTCCAAATCATAACCATTTAAAAATGGTTACTAATTTCTTTTTATCAAACACGCACCTATAATGTGTTATAGGCCAAAAACTGAAATAACTCCGAAAATGTCGAGGTTTTTCGGCCACCAAAAGTTTTCCCATCCGTTTTTTTTCGGTAGCAAACTTGGACTTCCACTAGTCAGACATGCCCTTACAATATATAAAAAATTCAGCTTTATTCAATTTATTGTAACCTAAGGCCCTTTTTTGGTACCTGGCCGCTGGCCTAGAGAGGAACGAGGAAAATAGCGTCTAGACTTATGCCTTATCAAATACTGACTTGACTATCTCCTCTGTGAATCCCATACATCTAAGGCTACACCTACATTGGAGCCGATTCGGTGCGACGTGATTCTATCACGTACGATGCTGGGGTGTATACATTATACATAATTTACTATACATTATAGTAAAATATAAATGTATTAAAAATAATTAATAATTAATCTTAATTTTATAAATTTAAAGAACCAAATGTTATAACTCTCGGTATATTTCAGTCATTTGGTTTGCTAGCGATGTCTCATCGTATCACACCAGATCCAATGTAGGTGTAGCCTAAGCTAGGAAGGTACGTACTACATAGAGCCTCTCTTACATTTTTATCTCCCTTACGCTAGAGATATACAACCGTGTAGCACAAAAACTTAGTGTGATAAGAATATAACTCTAACAGATTTGAATTCAGCATGGGAAAATAGTGTAGACAAATGCATACGAAATCAAACAGCATCTCATGCACCATTGTGTAATCATCAGAGGCCTCTTAAAAGAATATGGCCTCGTGACCTAAGTTGAACTTGCTATTTGAGTACTACCACTGGGTAGTTTCTCTACTTGTCTTTCATACTATTATGTACCAATCATTCTATTTACTTGATGTATTAGTATAATACAGTTGTAAATTTCATTGAATAAATTATTAAACAAATATTTTTAAAAAATTTCCCGCCGAAAATATAAGAAACTCCTCTTGATCCTGCCAACAGTAATAACTTTATAACAAAAAGTAGGCCGTGTATAGCACTTGCAAGTAGTACTTGACACTAAGCACTAACCTATCTTCATATATGAAAAATAAATTAAAATAATGCATGGCACAGAATAACACTACATGGTAAGCAAATGTTTCGATATAGTGTTATTATTATAATATAGTGTTATTCTATGACATGTATTATTCTAATTTATTTGTATCTTGCATATTTAGCCCTGGAGAAGACCTGTAATGTAGGTCGAAACGTTGGCTTACCAATAAAAAGTTCTGGCTAAATAAGAGAATTTTCTTGACCTCTACTCAGACCAATTTCTTCCTCATATAATGACTTATGTATATATTTACATTATTCATTTCAATCTTAGGTTTAATATATCCAAATAATTAATTAATAAGAATTATACTAAGCTTTGAAAAGTGGTATTTAAAGTAAAGTACGAGGGAAATATAAGATAATTCGCAAGTGCTATTAAACAAGAAAACACACAACACAAATGAGGAAGCTATAACAGTCCTTGTTCTTCAAAATCCTCAAAAAAACATTTGTTTAGACTCAGCCTTTTAGGAAATACTCATGAGAAAATGGAAATTATCTAGAAATAAATTTAGTTCTTTGTCATTTCTCATTAAACATCTGGGCGTTATCGCGCAGAAAACTTGTAAAAGTAATTAGTAAAATGATATATATTCTATATTCTATAATACTCACTAATGGCTCATTCATTTAATTTTGATGAAGAATATTTCCATTATTAAAACTCCACTATTATAATCATCAATATATATTCGCCTGTATGTAACGGTATATTTGAAATCAATTTTCTACCACTTCAAAACATCAAAGTAAATTGGGACTTTGCACACTTCTCAAGGACCGAAAACTATACAATAATTTAATGATTTCGTCTAATTATTCTGACCAGGATCTCTAGGATTAGCAATTTTTCACATACGAAGATAGGTTAGTGCTTAGTGTCAAGTCATACATGCAAGTGCTATACACGGCCTACTTTTTGTTATAAAGTTATTACTGTTGAAATCAATTGTTTCATTTTTTACAGGCTGATTCAAATAAATGTTTGAGAATGATCTTGGCCCCTTTGAGGGATCCTTTGAATCACCAAGGAATGAATTTTTGAAGTGAGACGAAGAGGATGAAGAATCAATTAGTATTAATTAAGATAAGATCAAGTAAATAGGAGAAAGACCTAAATTGTAATAATAGCAAGGGAATCGGTTGTTGGTGGTCAACTTACTATTCAAAGTGAGGATCTTTTCTAAGATGTGGAAATTAAATAAATTTACTGCATTTTCAATAAACACTTATAAAATATTAAAGAGGGAATACTCGTGTTTGAGCGAATGATCTTTCTATGTATTCATATTTTACATAATTCTGTAGATATTTGATATCAAAAAACACTGGAGAGGAAGGACCAGGAAGTCTACGGTTTATATAGTAATACTGATACGAAGAGGCACATACGTGTGCGAATGCCGAGAAAAAAAACGGAAAGTATTTGGATCTAACGGATAAGAAAGAAAAGTATCATGTCATCCGGGATACCAGAAATCTGACGTATGCCCATGATTGAATGTATCTTACCTGTATTGGTTTTCTTACCCATTTAATTTTCGGAGTAGTAAGGACAGTTAATAGTACCTCAAATATAACCATTGACATATTATACATCATGTAATCATAAATTACAATTCACTTAAAAACAACAATTACAGTCTCTTTGGAGTATTCTTATTTGTTATGTCATAATATATACAAAACCTACATAAATATAACCTACCCCAATCACGTTTATGTTATCGCCGTTCCCAGACCTATTAGCACAATTTTAATGACATATTTATATTTAAACCAGATTAACCACTAATCATGGATAGCCCACTTCAGCTGCTACAATCAGTAATATCTTCAAAAAACGAAACCAATCTTCCCGGCATTATTAAGTTTTGTTCTGAAACAAAATTCTTCTGCAATGAAGTACGCACTTCATTTATAGTTACATGTTCTGTTTTAATCATAGTTTCTGTCAATTTAGTCGTTTATCTAAACTTTTCATGTATTTTTTTAGACAAAGGAGGGGTCGAGTGTTGCAAATTTTATCAATTCTCTGCTATCCAAAGCAGAAACCAGTTCAGTGGGCCTTTCTATCCTACAGTCTTTCATCCCACAATGTCCTAGAGATCTTTTGAATAATAACATCATATCTTGGATTCAACATTGTAACAAAACACTCATTATGGATGGTTTGATCTCAAACATTTCATTTGAGCTACTTGGTAAGTCTTTGTTTTTGTTCTCTATTACGTATTCAGCTTTCATTATTCACTATTCATATTATAAATTAAATTTTGTCTTCATCTTTTGCTACATAATGTCCTCCAACCACTTAGACCACACATATCTTGCTAGCACTTTTATTCTCGCTAGATATTTTACTCCTACCAATGGATGTCCTCGGAATGGGTTCTCCTAAGCCTGCCAATTCCTGGTTTCCGTAAGCTTTATTCAGACCCTGTCTTCCTTTTTGCATGTTTGTCCAAAATAAATATGAATATTACCTATTAAGGATAATGTGTTTTTAAATTGCTATTTGGTTCCTTGTATATATATTATTTGAAAAAAATTAATTCTCCAATATTTATAAACATTTTCCTAGTTTCTAAAATTGTAAATACTTGATTAAGGTTTTATGCACCTGTAGTTTTCTGAAAAGTTCTTGTTTTATTTTTACATAACATGCTGGTTTAAATTAAAAATGTATGTATGTGGAATGCTTTAGCAGTTTATTTAATTATCTTATGGCATAGTCCTTAAATCTGAAGACTACACTTTACCTTCTTTGTTTTTAATTTATCTCTTTTATTACATTTTCAGGTGAGTTAATAAGGTTATCTAGAAATTTTCCAGAGGCCAGAAAGGAAATTGCTTTATCTATAATCCCTAAATGTTTGGATCACTTTATTCGAGAAGCAAAAAGCCAGAAGCAGGTTGGTATTAAGCATATCTAAGTTTGATATTTGATTCTGTGTATACTGTCTGAAAAATAATTAATTTTTCAATATTAATTATTAAGAAATTATTGCTTAGATTAATTAGTGATTTGTTGTGCTGTTTACAGCCTCATGTTTAAGTACTTGTTTTATTAATATACTGATCTAATTTCTCAAGTAATAACGTCAACTTTTCTCATTTTGATGTGCTATTTTACAGGATGTTTTTGTTATTCTTCAATGTCTTGTACAAACTTTAGAAAGTTATGGAAAATCATCTGGTGCCCATAAGGTAATTATCGATAATTTCTTTATTTACTTGTACCAAATATGTACATTATTTATTTATAAATTTTTCATTTTTATTTTAATGTTTCCGCATTAATTTTAATTCATATATGTTAGAAGTAAATTATTATTTTTTTAACTTATACTTGAGTGCCATTTTCTGGATCCTACAATTTATATTAATTTTTTTTTAATTATTTTAATCTATAAAAACGTTTTATTGATTTTAGGATGAAATAACATCGTTAGTTTTCCTCTTCTTGGAATCTTCGCCTCAGAATGTAAATATCTGTGCTAAATGCTATCTCAACCTAGCGGCGTGCGGTAGTCCTGGGCAGAGCAGTGAAAACTATGCGTCCAACTGGTTTCTACATGAAAAATTTCTTATTAATACGCTTCATTGTTTATTGGACTCACTGTTCGAAAATATCGATCTGCATCAGGTTAGCATGGTTAAATAAAAAACATAACTATGTCACTGTATGGTTACTTTTTGATTTATTTGTTTTTGGTTTAAACATTTTCTGTCTGAATGGTCTTTAAAACATAAACCGTAATAGTCAGTTGAATGTGAATCGAATTTTTAACGATAGTATCAGATGCATCATTTTGAATTTGTAAATCTGATAGAAATTCAGTATTATTTATTAAGCTCCAAGCAGCGGATTCTTACCTAATAGTGATTGTTAATGGTTATTACCTACATTGGTTGGTAATTTTTGATACCATTTTCATTCCCTTAATTTGAATTTCTGAAACTTAACTAAAAAAAACAGATTCATTATCAGTATAAGAAAAAAACTTTTTTTTTTATCATTGTGATCTACTTTGATACTATAATATGAGATTTGCTAAATTGATATTTCGATAAAAAAAAGTTTGTAAATATGCTTGGCTTTAATTTGATTCTAGGAACTATATTATTCTAATGTTTAAAATGTGTTTCGTATTTCTGTGGTGTTTCAGTCTAAAGGGTGAAAGTCATTTTTTCCAACTTTTTATTTAAATTATTTATTATATCTCACTTCGCTAAATGATTAATGAGTTTCAAGTTGGTATCATCACACTAATTATAAAATTTTTACAGCTTTAATTTGTTATGTATTAAATTATTGTTAACTTCCGCTATTTTTGGTAAGGTTCACCTCACGCAGTAATAGTTAAGTTTACAGTTAGGACCCATCGCCAACTGAAAAAGCCTTATTGGTGGTTATTATTTCTTAATAAGGCTTTCTTTTTATTCTGGTCCTTGATTCTGCTATATCTCAAGCCAAAGCACGGATGTGAAGTTTCCATCTGGGATTTAGATACTTGAATAATAAAGTTATCTACTCCGTGATGGCCTTTGCTGATGATATGTTAGTCCTTGCCAACAACAATAGAGACCTAATATACAATATCAGGGTTCTTAGAGAAGATCAATATGGAAATAAACCCTGACAAAACAAAGGTTATGAGAATTGGCAGGATGCCTCACCGAAAAATGAGAGTCATAAGAATTAAGGATAAGCCCATCGAACAGGTGAGAACCTTTAAATATCTAGGAGCACACCTTGATGAGAATGGAGTCATGGACAATGAAATCCGGGAGAGGGTCAACTCAGTTGGTAAATTGTTCCATGCACTAAATAAAAGGTTCCTGGATAAAAGAGAAGGTTGGAAGGTATCCAAGGACACAAAGTTGAGGGTATATAAATCTACTTTCCTCCCCATATTAACATACTCCTCGGAATCTTGGGCATTGACCAACAAACATAAAAGTAGGATCCAGACTTCAGAAATGAGATTCCTAAGGAAGATAGAAGGGAAAACAAGGCGAGACCGAATTTGCAACTCGATCATTAGATCAAGCCTCGAAGTGGACCCTGCGGAAAAAGTCATTGAAGAAAACAGTCTAAGATGGTTTGGACATCAAGATGACATACGAGGCTAAGGTTGAAGGAAGAAGGTCCAGAGGAAGACCCCGACGTACCTGGGAAGATGGTATTAAGGCAAAGAGAAGTCTGCAATGAAATAGAAGGAGAGAAATGGTAGAGGATCGTACAGTGTGGTCCGGGCTATACAGAAAGAAACCTCACACTGCAGAGCGGTAGAGAGGAACGACTATGATTAATAAGGCTTAACAAGCAGAAGGTGACAATTTAAGGAAGTTTCATGTATTTAATTTATTATTCTTTTCTTCGAAAGTAAAGTTTTTTACTACGAAAAAGTTATAATTTAAATCTATTTTCACAAAAAAAATTGACTTGATTCTCTTATCCTATATGCCACGACTATGAATATTACCAATAGAACTCCCTATGTTATAATATTCAATGTAGAAATTATTTTTTTCTAGGATAGGCATACGTTGTATGACATAGGAGATTATAATCCTTCAATTCCAAATGTTAACGAGAAGAGTTTACTCAAAAAGAAGCAAAGACTTGCTGCTCAGTTTCAGAGTATTGCTGAGTATCTTAGCGTGCATCTTATGTAAGTGTTAATTTTATAGTTTGTTTCCTGCATGTTTGCTGATCTCTCAGCATACTGAAGATAAACTTAAACACTAGCCTTATGTAGTTAAAACAATAGATTAGTTTAGTTGAATTAGAATTACTTTGAAATAAGTGACAAAAACAATGTTGACAATGGACAACCCTTTTAAAATAACGAGTGCAAATTCAGAATTTAAGATAGCCACCTCATAGCTGACTTAGATTTATTGTTATTATTATGGAATAATCTTTTTATATTGACTTAATTTGAAATATTTATCTACTTTAGGGGATCATTTCCAGCAGCTAAGAAAATACATCCAGAGTCTATACTTAACCTGATATGGAGAGGACTATCAACTAATTGCTCGACTCTCAAGGGTGTCAATATATCTGCTGACGTTTCTAATTTATTAACAGTTATCTCGAAGGTCAATCTATCCTGTCTTAGACTATTGAACGCTTTAATCGTCAGGTAAGCTTAAAAATATTTATAATTTATAATTATAATTTCCGTAATGAAAGTAAGTAGTTCAATGTTTACAATAGAAAATATAACAGTTCCATTGACAGAAAAGATAAGAATGAAATACAATGAACAAAGGGTTAAATTATAAAATAATAGATAAACATTTTAAAAAATAACAAGAGTGAAATGAAATCTGTGAAGATAATAATAAAACATTGTAAAATTACATGAGAAATAATTATATTAGTATATATAATGAATGTTGTGTTATTTGTAAAAGTCAGAATGAGTTTGAAATTAGTATCCATTAAAAGGAATATGTAGTTATGTTACTTAATTAAAATAATAAATATGATTTTGTATGTTGAGAAAAAGTTATAGTAAATAACTATCCATTTTGAGATTGGCCTTCCAGGCCCTCCAATAATTCAAAACTGTAGTTCTTCAGTACCCAACCAATTACTTCTTTTTTCTCAATAACTATTTGTTTGTTTGTATTATGTCATGATGCTACGGCGGGAGCTTTAAATTTTGCCTAACCAGGTTTAATTGGGATAGGGATTTTTAACAAGTACCTGACATAGTATAATCTCGGGACTCCTATTTTACGAACATTCCAAATAAACGCTTAACCAAGGATTTTTACTCTTTAAAAAATCCTAAGACCAGTCCGGGTTGCGACGCCATGATCTTGGGCTTATGTTTACCGCTACGCTACATGTCTGACATCATACAGGCTCGGGACCCCTGTTTAACGTCCCTTCCAAAGAACGGCATGACCAAGGATTTTTTACTCACTTTAAAAAATCCTGAGCCACCTGGCAGGGAACGAACCCACAATCTTAGACTTATTAGTTTGTAATACTAACCACTAGACCACAGGTGACCTCTTCTCAATAACTTGGATTACTTCTTAAAATGCTGATTATTTAGAACTGGTGATTCTAAACAAAATAGCTTTAAATTATCTATTTTCTTTCTGACTCCAAGTTATTATGATTAATTATTCATTTGTTAATTTAAATGAGATCAATTGATTTATTTGTGTACTATTTGCTAAGATAACTTTTTTTTTTCTAGTTGCCGAATGAATTTGATTTCTTACTCTCCTTTTATTTGTCGCATTCTCGTACAATCTCTCAACTGGATAAATGTGGAAAATTGGCCTTATGGAATCGGAAAACCTCACAAGTAAGTTTTCTTTTGGAAAACTTCGTAAGTAATTTACATTTAGTTGTATTTTCAAATACCTAAATTAAGAATTTTATTTTAAAATTATATTGTATATATAACTTAGTATATAGTTATACTAAATTGGATATTTAGTTAGCTTCATTATTGTAAATAATCAGTTGTAATAGTTTGTAAGGTATCAAAAATAAATATTGAACAGAATATATATGTGTGTGTTTTGTATATATATATAATTATTTAAAGACGAATATTTGGATTTGGATGATTATAAATTGAAATAGGTTATAATAGGTTAAGCGATGTATAAAGGTTATGATGTAACTTGTAAATATTATTTTGTACTATTATAAATTAATAAGTAATAGATGTAATTATAAATTAAACATTCTTTTGGCATCACATTTGATGTATAATTGTTAAACGGTGTTTATATGTAAAAGTCAAAATGGCAAAAGATCGATTGTAAGATCGACGAAATATGGAGAAGGGATGAAAAAGTGGTGGGGTGGGGGTGCAAGTGGAGAGAGAGCGTGGTCTTATGAATCTGTGGACGGAAGTGGAAGGAGCAGGAGAGAAGCCAGCTGAAGAACAAATCTGGAGAACAAAGGAATAAGAGAAGTGGATATTTTGTTGACATATACCTCAAAGTGACAAAGGTACTGTAATTCTTATATGTTCTTAAGTGAAGTGCTATAAAGTGTGGATTAGGATATAATTTAACATTTGAAAGTGTTTATGTCAAATGAGTGGATAAAACCCGATTTATGTTATTTTTATAAAAATGCAAATCTTCGTCTATTCTATTATAAGTTTATTTGTCATATTAATTCATATTATAAAAAGTATTATTAAATTCAGTATTTATTTATTGGCGCCCGCAATTAATATTTAACTTATAATTAATCGAAGTAGAGTATTTTAGAGTTAGGTTTTTCATGACAAATAATAATTAATGGTCAGGAAACTGAAGGCAACCTAACAAGTTTTTATAAATTTTTTTTTAAGGTCAGTTAGAGTGGAAGTTTACAACTGTACTAACAACTGGCTTTCTGTTAGTCGTGCTTGTTCTGGGATCAATAAACATCTTGATGATATTTTATCTTCCGTCATTTCAGATATCAATGTAGAACCACCTGCATTAACACTCAAGGTAATTTTTCATTCTAATTTATCTATTTTTTTCTTAAATTTGATCTCTTAGAGTACCATATAGTTCTCTTATATATTACTATCGCTAATAATAAAATATTCTGATCATCGAAGAGGTGATTTCTATGAATACTGCTAAAAACCGGTAGAATATAGTGTAAACATTTTCTAAAAAATAACAGAACTCCAATCGAAAGTGCATTTACATTAAAGAATGAATCCCTTATTAGACTGAAAACATTCAGTTGGAAAGAATTTTTAAAACAATAATTTTAGTGCTGTAACAGTGAATAAAAAAGAATAATTTCTATTGAATACACATTTATATTTAATTGCTCATTTTCATAAAAAGATAATTATGTTTTTTGTTTTTTTAAATGTTTACGTGGTAAGGTCCAAAAGTTTCCGGGCCTGGAATAGAAGGAAAGGTGTAAGGAACATACTGGTCTTACTGTTTTCAATATATTCTCCTCTAAGTTCAACACACTTAATACAAGACGGTACTTGTGTACATAACGCACGGCGGAAGCAGGCCAATGTTCTGCGCATGCCCCAGCGGTTACATTTTATAACAGTTACATTTCTACCAGTTATCTTGGATAACCTTTTAAAATATTTTGATTTGACGCCTCCCTTCGGATATTTTGAAGGGAGGCGATCTCAGATTCAAATCAAAATAGGAATGTAATAATAATGGAAATACATAAATCGAAGTAATAACAATATAATTTAATATATAACATATTATAAAATAATTTGGTATATAATGTAAATAAATAAAATAATGAGATCAATAAATACTCCAATATATAAACGATTTAAAATTAAAATAATTATCTAAAACTATAAGTATAATAAATAAATAATAAGTATATTTAATCATAAATAATAAGTATATTTAATCATAAATAATAAGTATATTTAATCATAAATAATAAGTATATTTAATCATAAATAATAAGTATATTTAATCATAAATAATAAGTATATTTAATCATAAATAATAAGTATATTTAATCATAAATAATAAGTGTAGGATGTAAAATAATGGAACATATATAAAATATTTAAAATTAAAAAAAATATTTAAAAACTTAACATTCAATCGCATTTCGGTGGAAAATGGGTTGCTATACAGTTCAACATGGATTGAAAAGAGTCTTTATTCCTACATTTCCTATTTTTCTGCAAAATGTTTTTCTCCTGGCAAAAATGAATTGCATCTTCCTCGGTTCTTGCCAAATCCCAAATAAGCATTGTCGTATAACTAAGAAACACCAAACAACAAAATATTGACATTATCTTGTATTATTAACAAAGAACAACTGAGCAACAAACACAACAACGCTCGAACAGACTAGTAAACAAACAATGATGTCTGTCAAAAATGTAAGGTTATCCAAGGTAACTGGTAGAAATGTAACTGTTATAAAATGTAACCGCTGGGGCATGCGCAGAACATTGGCCTGCTTCCGCCGTGCGTTATGTACACAAGTACCTACAAGACTTTGGGAACATTTCTATACCATGAAAAAAATAATTTTCTTCTTTGTTCAAAAAATGTTCTTCCACTGCTGCTTGGAGCTCTTTGTTGGTGTTAAATCGCCTCCCACCAAAGTCAGATTTTAACTTTTAGAAAAGGTAGAAGTCGTTAGGGGCCAAGTCTGGGCTGTAGGGTGGATGAGAGATTTCTTGGAATCCACAGTCCTTCACAGCGGCCTTGGAAATCAATGCTGTGTGGACAGGGGCACTCTCGTGAAGGAGGCGGACACCTCTGCTTAACTTCCCCCGCCTCTTCGCTGTAATGGCGCCTCGTAACCAGTGAAGTAGAGCTGCATAATATTCACCATTCATTGTCATATTCCTTTCTTTAAAATCTATCAGTGGTCTTCCTTTACAGTACCAAAAAATTGTGGCCATTACCTTTTTTATTGACTGCATGACTTTTCCCTTTAAAGGAGGCGCTTCTCCTGGTCATAATATAGAACCATTGTCTCATCCCCAGTTACAACTGAGTCCAAAGAATTCTTTGGGTCGGCATTATACTAGCGTAAAAATTCATTGCAGCAGTGAACTCGTTCCTGTTTTTTAGCAGCTGAAAACATGGTCTAACCTTGTTCATATGCAAATGTTCTTTGATGATCCTCAAAACACTTGTTTTTGAAAGCCCCAATTGGCTGCTATTTCCTTGGTTTTCAGTCGCCGGTCAGACAGCAATTCAGATTCCACAAGTTGGATTGTTTCAGAAGTGACAGCTTCCAATGGGCGACCGGGACGCGGGTCATCTTCTAGACGTTCTCTCCCTAACTTAAATAATGTTGCCCATTCTTTCACTGTGGAATACGAGGGGGAGGACTGCCCGTATACACAATCCAAGCACTCTTTAATTTGCGCAGGAGTAATACCCTCTTTACAAAAGAATTTAATAACCGCACGGTACTTGAGTTTGAACATTGTAAAAATGGGGAGTTTCCTTCAAGGCTGGACACTGACTGACAGGGGCGATGGATATGGAGTGAGCAGGCATGGACCTGCATAGGCGTGCAGGTCCCGGCACGTTTGAAGGAGGGGGAGCAGGACAGGCCGGAAACTTATGGACCTTACTATATAAGTATCCATTTAGTCTGGTAATTTTACCTCCTTATAGTAAAAGTCTGTTATCCATGGCAAAGGGATATAAAATTCTAATCTTCCAGTTTGAAACTTTTAAAAATTATCTGTTCTGTAGAATTTTTGTAATAGAAGTTTTCATTATATTTGTCTTAATTTCAGGTCCCAACTAATAAAGGAAAAGGAAAAAAACATAAACATAAAAAGGAAGTATCATTGACCTTAGATCATATCGTGTACAAAGAAGAAGATAAAGATATTTGTAACGTAGCATTAGATCTCATACCAGCTATTTTGTCTTCGACGTCAACTGTTATGAAACCTCAACAACATAAGGTAACTATGGTTTAGTATTATTGTTACACGTATCTTGTTATCATCCTTATCTCCCAGGGTTAACAGATCCTTTAGATTTTTGGTGCCCAAACATTGAAATTGGACACATAGCCAAGCTGTTTTAATTGCCTTTGAATGGTTCTGAAACCTATTTTCAGTGTCTCTGTTTTGTTTTTTTCATACCTGTAGCGACCATTCTTGTTCGATTAGAGCCTTGATATCATTTATCAAGATACCTTTCATATCTTTTGGTGTACTTACAAAGCTCACTTGCCTTTGCCTTATGCCGACGTTGCATATTATAATTTAACATATTCACTACGCTTTAGCCTAAACAAACCTAATTTCAATGAAGCCAAACTCAACAGTTCATAAGAGTGGACTTTAACTATTCCCATAAATATTGTTACGGCCGCTCAGTTGATAATCATAAATAATTTGTATAGGTTCATGGTGGATATTTGTTTTTTTCAATTATTCTATATTTTTTATTTTCATTCGAAAATAAATGTTTGTAAAGTGCGTAATTTATAAGTAGCTGACTCATACTTTTGTCGGTATGATTCAAACTAACTTATTCCAACCAGTATTGGCTTCGATAGCAGGCCGAGAGGTTTTTTCAACATCAACATTACTGTCGTCTTGGCCAGTGTACCTTCAGGAACTACCTTACGGCAGTCAGTGTTATTGTTTTTTAGTGCGACCATTGTTGTCCATTTGTTTTCACAGTTTTTTGTGAGTGCGACCCTGATTGTCCATTTTCAACCATGAATCATCATGGTGTTGTTTTCTTTGTCAACTTCGCTCCAGCACATCTAAATCTACAGGGTATTTAGACATTTATTTATTTTAATTGCACAATTAAATAACCACGTATTAGTTCATTTAAAATTATTATTTATTTCATTTCATATTCAAATTATTTTGTTTATTAAATTTATTCATTTTGCTCAACTGATATTGTATGAACGAGAGACATTGAAACGCTTGGTTGCATCAATTTGCTTACTGCCACTGGTCACGGCATTTATGATTTGTTGTTTCTCTTTAACCGAGAGGCTAACGTATTTTGGAGGCATGATTACTTGTCACAACGGTAACAACAACGAGACTGAATTGTAAATAAAAGTGTGATTGTAAGAAAAGCTTTAAAAAATTCCTAGAACTTCCCCTCTCTTCTCCCCCCATTTCGTTTGAGTGAAAACAGTACTAATTACTTATGAGATTTCTTAGAAACTTGTCTCTCTCAATCGCTCTCCCGTAAAAACAATAGGATCTACCATGCCTCTATAAAAACAATACAATTGTGTGATTTCTTAGAAAACATTTATTCTCCCAATCTGCTTCACTGTTCTCTCTCCTCCTTTTGAAAACCGTACTAATTAACGAGATTTTAAAGCTGGAAATACATTGGAATTATAAGATGTTATAAGTGACCTTGAGTATAAAAATAATACGAATTACCGAGAGGTCTGAAATGCATTGTTTTTATACCATTTATCTGGATTTTCTCTGGGGACCGGCAAATTTATACGAAGTAGCCGGAAATACGAATAATCAGGATATGAAATATAAGTGAACAAAAAAATCTTAAATTTCAATAACTTTTCTTGAATAACTGTGTTTTATTTAAAATATTTTTTTAAATTAATGATTAATGTAACAGTGGCTAAGGGTCCAGCCGATAGAATTATACACACAAAGTAGTATAATCTATTTACTATGTTCTAATGTATTTTTTATATTTAATTTAATATTAGAGTGCTGCCAATGGGTAGTGCCTCTACACGCCCTTTCATGTATTTATTTATTCATACAGCCCTTGTACTAGATGTATATATTACAGTTGTACAATTCAATAAAATAATTAAAAAAAAAAAAAAAAAAATTAATATACTTATGTTTTTTAATTTATTTGATAAAAGAATTGTTTTTATTCTTTTAATTAGCTTCTTCAAGAAGTAATTGTCAGAAAACTGCTGCGTATTCAACATTCCAGACTGTCTGATGCCCCGATACCTTACTCTGATGAAAGCTGCCGTCTAAGTTTGTATAAAGCTCTCCTCTCACTTTGCAACTATTACCATCCTTCTTTTCCTCCACCGAACAACTTTGCAACAACTATATTTTCAAAAGGGATGAAGGATTCTTCAATTGAGGTAAATCTTGTTTATTTACTCTTCTATTTGATAAATTTGTATATTTGTATTCATATTTTGTGAGGTGAGTTCTTCAAATAACTGTACAATTCAGCATTTTAAAACAATATTTCAACTTACCTGATTATTGAATGAAATTGTTTACTGATGATGAGCTTATCTAATTTTGCTGAAAATGATGAATCTTAAGGATCACCTAAAATAGTTATCTAGTTGAAATATTTTGTGGACTTCTGAAATTATCCTAATCTTGCAAACATTTTTACATCTAGCTATTTTGTTATGCGCTTAGGTAAAATAGCAGAAAAAAAGTAATATATCAAAGATTAACCAAATTCATTAAAAATAATAAAATCTTAATAAATGAACAATTTGGTTTCAGACACCAGGATTCTGCTATAGCTCAATTAGGCAGACTGACCGACCACATTACTGAGGGGTTTAATAATAAACAACATACGGGTATGGTATTACTCGACCTGCAAAGAGTATCTGACATAACGGGCTAATATTCAAACTCACTCTTTACAATTTCCCTCCATATTTAATAGCATTAATTAAATCTTATTTAGCAAACCGCACGATTAAAGTAACTATAGAAGGCTATTACTCCACAGAGCGTTCACTCACAGCCAGACTCCCTCAGGGCGGGGTTATATTGCCAACGCTCTACAGTATTTATATTAATGACATACCGAATACATTCAAAGTACAAAAATCCCGATTAACAGCTTTTTATACTACAAGTTATAGAACAAACACAATTACAAATAAACTGACTACAGCTCTAAAAAAATAAAGAGATTCTAGGAAAATTGAAATAAATCGAGATAAAACCCAAGCCATATTATTTACTAAGAGATGACCGAATATTATCCCCCAAATGAATGTAAACAGAATGCCTGTACCTTGGACAAAGCAGATTAAGTATTTAGGACTTAACATGGAGGTTAACTTTTACTTTCCACACTGATTATGTGTGTAATAAAGCTTACAGGGCTCTGAGTACTATATATCCATACTTTAGCAGGAATTCTAAACTAACCACAGATAATAAGTTAATATTATATAAAGCCTGTTACGATCTATTCTAACATATGCATGCCCAATATGTAGTTATATGTTGAAAACAAATTATAAAAAACTAAAAATATTTCAAAACAAATGCCTAAGAATTGATGGAAACTATGCATACTACACTAAAGTTCAAATTATGCATAAAGAGTTATGTATACCATATATTAATATATTTATCAATAAATTATGCAACGAATTCTTTTTTAAATGTAAACAATAAAAACCCACTTACAAAAAATATTGGGAACTACACAAAAAATAGTACAAATCGGTATATACATAAAAGAACAAAGCATTTATTATTGTAGGATACCAAATTATCTTATATTATTGTTATTGTTCATATAGATGTATATAAGTTATTAAGAATGTATAGATACAATTTTTGTTTATTTTGATTATAATTTTTTTTTCTCTCTGTTGAAAGTTTTTTTGTATAATTTTTTTTTCTTTCATTGTATATGTGATTCTTTATGGATATACATATTTAAAATTGTCTAAGTTTTATAAGTTTGAGACTGGTCTGCTTGGTACAGCATATTACTTTTGTGATTGTAGCAAATTATATTAGAAATAAAATTTTTTTTAAAAATCTAGCTATAGAAATCATCCCACAATTCTTCACAAGCCTTCTGCTACTGTTCTAAAGATACAAGGTTAAACTAGGTGTTAAAAAACAAACAAAAAAAGCAATATACGAGGTGTGGCTATTAAATAACGAGACTGACGTTGCAATAAAATTTATTTTTATTTTAAACATAATTATTTACTATCACCTTCAATATACACCCGTTCTCTATCCCTACAACGCTCCATGCGAATTTTCCATTGTTGGAAACAGTGCTGGAAGTCATCTTCTGTCAGCTCCTTCAGGACGCATGCCGCTTTCTCTTTTACAGCTTCCACGGACTCAAATCTCTTGATAATGAACTAGAGAAGAAAAAAGGAAAATATTTGGCTCGATTAAACAGTAATATTGATGTATAATAGGCCATTGGAACTCTAAAGAATTAAAAAAAAAAAATGATCTGACTTATAAATTTGTCAAAGCTAATGTAAAAAAGGCATTAACTAAATTTATCATTATATATGATAATTTATATTATTGTTTTATTTAATGGGATCCATGTATAGATATTAAATTAAATGGAATTTCCACATAAACTAAATTTTAACTTTCAAAATTTATTTCATTTAACGAGGTTAATGAAAATTTTATTAAAATTTATTAATTTTATTTTCTTAAAATTATAAAATGAGATGTGTACCACAAAGTCATTTTGGTATTTCTTTATTTTTTAAAAGGTATAGATTTTATTAAAATAATTATTATTGTTTATTGGCAGGTATTGACGTTTTGCCTACACGCTCTTAGTAGCATAGGAAAAATACTTAAACCTCCATTCTCAACTCTAGAGTACCAAACTGCAGAAGAATGTTTGAACTATTTTAACAAGCACCACCAGAGAGAAACCAGAAAACCAGCTAAAAAAGGTAACAGAAGTTCCTTAGATTCGAATTACAAATCTAATGATATCTTAAATTCGACAGAAATTACGGCTGTAAATGAAACGTTTCTTCAAGACTTTGACAAATCTATCTTCTGTGCGGATATCGAGCCAGTTGAAAAACAAGTTGACGATCAGACCAATAAAGAAGATGAAACTAATGGACATACTGAGATAATGGATGCTTCAGAATCTCTCAATCTAAGCTATGATTCCGGACCGAATAGTCCACGTGTAAACGTATATTCTGAACAGAGCATTAGTGCGTTAACCTCTGGCTCTATCTCTGAGGAGGAAGTAAAAACTAATGGAAAAGAATATGAACCAAGTAATATGTTAGAAACGATGAAAAAGAGAAATTTAGAAGAAGTTGAAAATTCACTTTCGAAAAAGACTAAAATAAATGGCGTAAGTGAAGATAATTTTTTAACTGTAGAGGACAGTGATGATGAAATGTTGAGCTCGTTTGTTGATGAAGTGAATGATGATTGAGTTATTTTAATGATCATTATTGTTCTAGTAACTTTTAAAAACTTTTTTAATGAAAAATTTTATACTAAAAAAAATAAATAATAATATAATTTTAAATAACGTTATTTTTTTGGTTCATATTCATTAACCAGTTGGAAAGAAATGTAACAACACATATTCTTATTTGGTAAGTTATCCTCCTTCCATTGTTTAAAAATATCTTACATTGAGTGTTGTGCCATCCAAATTCATCGAAATATTGTTAGTTTAATCAACATATAACTTATATTATATTGAATGATCATGACCTTATGTTTGATATAAATAAACTTCTAAAACAATATAAATATTAAGTGTTGATAAAGTTATATGTGTTTATTAAATTGTTGCAAGAAAAAATAAATTTGAAGAAAAGATGAAATAAAGTCATCTGTACAATATATTTATGTTTAATTTATTTTCACACCTCAGCCACAAAACCAAAATTGAACAATAAGGGTCTAACTATGGGAGCAATAATATATTAATATATGGAACAATATATTTTACTGATAAATCTGGAAGAAAGGTATGACATTGTGACATAATGTTTTATAGAGGTCAAGAATATAAATCCTATCTGTCCTTTTTTTTTTTTTTAATTTACTTTAATAAGTATATTTTTATTTTTAATATGCTTAGTAATTCTTCTTTTTTTTTTTGCAATCAAATGAAATTATGTTAAAAAATTCATTTTGATTTGTCATTGTTCATTTGACTTTTTATTTCGAAGGACAGATTTACATTTTTTGTGTGTCGAATTGTTCTATAGATGTGAACTTTCTTGCTCTCTTGCTATAATACCACCTCAATAAATATTTCCTTAAAATAATAATATTAATATGAAAATAAATACAATATTTTTTAAAATATTAGAACAGATTTAATCATACCTTTATTGTTACCCTGTTGAGAAGATGTATTAGAAACTAAAGTGATTCCATTTAAGAATTGATCTGCTACGGATTTAGCTGGAGTGTGTTCAAAACTGTAAAGATATACGCTTTTGGTTTTTTGAGACCAGAAGTTGGATAAAATAAATGTGGGCAGATTGAAAAGTGCATCAGTTTTATGCTATGGAGAAGAGTAAAAAAAAACATATGAAATTGGATCTCTTTATAAAACAATAAATAAATAAAAACAAAAAGTCAATTACCTACTTAGTTATTTAAATAAATACCTGAATAAGTTTTTCTATACCACTGAGGGCGCTGCCGACTAGAGTATCAAAAACTTTTAAATACTGACTGCTGTCAAAAAGCTTACTCAAACTTGGGTTGACTGAGTTGTTAACATAAAGACCTATAAATTGATTGGTTAATATCAAATGACCAACATAATGATCAAATAAATTAAATAGAATTCAAGGAACTATGATATAAATATAATTATCAATATCCGTATTTGCAGTCAACAAATCTTTAAAAACTCGTGTAAGGAAAGTTGCCGATTTCAATAAGCCTGTTATATCTTGCAATAAGTTTCCTAAAATGATAAACCAATTTATTAAACATCAGAAAAATTTATACTTCTAGCCAATATATATATATGAACTAGTCTTCAAGTTCATTTAGAAGATTCCTTAGAAGATGTGGATAGTTAAAAAAAACATGAATGAAATGCCACATTTGCCCTAGTACCTAAGTAAAGATATGTGGTCATTACTGTATTAAAATTGTGTAACACAAATATAAGAAAAGTACTATATGGGTGAAGAAAATGGCAGTGGTGAAGGTCAAATAATTAATTCCTTACATAGTGATAAATTATTTATTAGAAACCGGTATTACATTACAGGTCTTCAGGGCTAGACAGTCAAGACACAAACATATTTAAAAATGGAGTAATTAAACAATAAAGAATATAAATAAATAAAAATAAAATTGTTTCTAATAAATATTTCCTCCACCTGGAGCATTTTCTCCATATTTATACGGCCAACTAATAATTATTTTTAAAAAATACTGTACCTTTCACGCCCCTACCAGTCTCTTGTTTAGTTACTCCTACATCAGGGATATGATGATGGGAAACAGGATCTAAAGGAGGCTCGACAATAAAATTCAGGAGGAATCTGTTATTGTCTGCTCCCTCTACATTTGGCCCAGGAAAAAACAGACTCGTCAATTTCTTTCCTACATTTTTCTCTCCATTATTCATTTGCTAGAATAATTACAACATAAATTTAATACTGTTATTAATGTGATATGGAAATTTAATAATGTGAATTTGAATTGGTTTTGTAAACTAGCCTTTGACATCACTTTTAGCATCACTTTTGCCCCACAATTCTACATCCTGGAAGTATTAGTTCGTTTAATATCAAATGTCTATTTTAATTATTTATAAAATTCAATGTGGAATCGGTTGACTTCTGTTGTTTACTATGTTTTCAGATTGTGATGAGCGGTTATTAATCCTCTTTCTTTTGAAAATATTTACTATCGCTATAACCGAAAGAACATGTATCAAATATGGGAAGCCAAAGCTGCAAGAAACATTGTCACTGTGTTCGAGAATGGTTAAATATTGGTGAAAGACTGGGACACTTGTCAAAACCAAATTTACATTTAAAAGATTGTTGGTTACTATGTGGTGATCAATGGCTGGAACAATTCATTTCTACTTTTTACCCATAGGTGAAACCATCAAATACACATCGTAGTGCAAGAATATCGACATAGTGTAATAAAAACTTATCAAAGATACATACATTGGTTAATCGGAAGGGACCAAGACTTTTACACAACACCAGACCTCATGTTTTACAAAATAAAGGAAAGAAACTAAACAAGCTGGATTACGAAGTTCTTCCACACATACCTTTTTTGCCACACTTATCTTCAAGAGATTTCCTTCTGTTCAGAAATTTAGACAAAGTCCTTAAGGGTCAAATTTTTGAAAATGATTTCCAAGTTAAAAAGCATTTCCAGACTTCATTTCTTCACAAAACCCTGAATTTTTCAGTTCTAGAATTGAAAATTTGATACAATGTGGAGAAAAATGTAAAGAAAATGAGGTTAATTATTTTTATTTAAATATTTTTTTATTTTTTATTCTTTACCAGATCGGCCTGGTGGGCCTTTACATGGTTCTTATAATATTGGTTTTATTGATAGCAATTGATTGTGGGGGGGTATAGTCTCATTCAATAGACACCCCTAACTAAATACATCGTTAACTGTCTCAAAAAATTTAATATTTTGATTTCACTAACTAAATAATCAATTTAAATATTTTTATTTTGAAGAGAAAAGATTTGAACCCGGGTCTTCCGCATTCGAATTTGAATTCCGGCCTGGACAAATCTTTTCTAATCAAAATAAAAATATTTAAATAATCACCATCAAATAAAAATAAATAAATAATCAATTGTTTGACTAAATAACTTTTCCTTTGAAAACAGATATTTCATATGAAACGAGCGATTACAACTGATGAATCCTCTCAGTATAATAATAAGCAAAAATATTTGGAGTTATGAAAACTCTCTTCATTTTACTCACTTGTTCAATAGTCTTGTCTTGTTCACAAATGTTCTCGAACGGTATCGATTGCAAGCAATGCTCCGTAGGGATGCTTCCTCTTCCGGTGAAACTGTTCGCTTTTACAGCCTTGTCACCTGATTTTATTGCATTTCGATCTATTGCGAATAGAGAAATTGGACCATCACTCATTGATATTATTCCCTTGATATGCTCTAATAAGAAGTTGTAAAAATCAGTGAATAATGTTATATATTTTTTTAATTATTGTGAAATAAATATATAAAAATAAATTTAACTAGAAGCTCAGAATAAATTAGAAGTAGCTTGAAGAAAATAATATTATATTATTTTTATGAAGGGTGTATTCGGAAAAATCCCCAAAACAAAGCCTCTAAAATACTGGAAAAAAACCAAAAAACAGTCAATGTTTCGCAAATTCAGACATCATCAGGACTCATACTAAAAGAAAACACAAATGCACAAAATGTAAAACAAGAAGACAAAATGCAGCACATCTCACACTAACAGTCTTGATAGACTTATCAAATAGAAACAGCAACCTTGCTCCAAGGTGCTCCACAAACAAATAACACTAGTTGTTTGAGGAAGCAAATTTTCCTATCGCATCCCGTTTATAATTTATGCCTCTTTCTAAGCTTTCGCTCGCTTTTATTGATTTTTTTTTGTCTTTTAATACTCTGACGATAGTAGTTTAGCTTTGTTAGTATGTTGCAGAATATAATCCATGAATCTCAATATTAAATTACATTACAGGTTGGCTAATTAATATTATATTCTTGTTTTTTTTAGCAATAATAGCATTCAATTTTATCTTAATCATTAAAGCATGTCTGAATAAGAAAGATTTATTTGAAAACAAAAAAAATTTAATGAGGTTGTAATTTAAAAGTGAATTATTATTGAACTAAAACAACAACATTATGTAGTTAAAACTTGAATGATATTTCACAAATAAGAATTACTTTATTGTAAAATTAAGTTGAAAGTTGACATTTATGAATCAAACTTACTTCCGAGAAATCTGTTGAAAGACAAGTGTGTAACAGAACTCGCTCCAAATCCCAGGCCTGCTACAATTATTCTTTCCGGATTGCCCCCGAAGAAGCTGATATATTCTCGCTTTTAGGACAGATATTTTCAATTTCTGTTTTAGTTTTGAGACTTATAGGGCTTTTTGTTGGAATTTTTCCGCTAGCTTAACATTTATTTAAGGTCTCTTTTTCCCTTTTCATATTAATGAAGTATATCTTTTTAAATTAGCTCTATATCTAAGAATATAATATTATTCTATATTAATTCTTCATGTCCACCATTGCCTATATGTATTTTGCCATTCCTATTAGATTTATTTGTATAATTTTCCTAATTTTTGTTACCTTATTTTTACATATTTCTTCCTTTTCATTTTTATTGCCATATGCCTCAATTTTTATTATTTGATTTATTACTTACTGTATTGTTTATAATTTTTTTATTTTCCCTGTCACTTTGTCATTAATACTCTACATTGATTATCTTTGCTCTGTGTGTATATACCTCAGGCTCCCCCCCCCCCCCCCCCCATTTTCCACCACTGAGACCTTTATACTTATGAATTTTAATTTTAATATTTACCATTATAATTTTTTATTTTTATCTTTATTAACTTATTCTGTAATTTTTAATACCTTCTTTTTTATTACTTATTTTATTCTTTATTACTTTTTGTACAACCTCCTGTCACTTTTTTATTTATACTTTTTATGCTTATAGATTTCAACTTTAATATTTACCATAATTCAGTCATTTTTAATAATTTAGTAATTTTCATTTGTCTGTATTATACATTTTTAGCCATGAAGAAGATCTGCAAAGTGGGTCGAAATGTTGGCTCTTTAATAAACTTTTCTCCGTACTTTTGAGAAATTTATTGAACTCCACCTGGACGAATTTCTTTCTCTTAGCATCATAATATCTGTTTCGCATCATAATTTTTAAACAGTGCTTATAGGGTCATTTAAAAAAAAAAATGTCATTTTCCATCTATTACAGTAACTGATGGGACTCTATTAGTGATTTATTTTTAATTCTACCCTCAATTTTTTTTTAGTTTGGGAGTTAGGGGCCACACAAGTACACAACAGCTAATCATCTCGTGGAACCGAATCAAACGCGGATTTGAGGTCAAGGAAAGCCAAATACATGTTCTTATCGAGATCCCAGGATTTCTGTAATATATTTCTTATTGAGAAAATGTGGTCATGGGTCTGGTGCCCAGGTCGAAAACCGGCTAGGTCTTCTCCTATTAGGTGTTCAACTAGTGCCCTTTGTTATTCTTGGTGTTCATGGATGAAGTGGAACCCATTTGTTGGAGGAAAACGGACAGAACATTCCTGGGACGTAGAAATCTTAATCCAGTAGTGATACAGCTTCTCCTCTATGCCGAAGACGTGGTATTGATTACGGACTCTGTGGAAAAGTTGCAGCTGGCATTGTAGGATGGTATGAAGAGCTTTACCGAAAAGGGATGCTTATTTATAAATACCAAGAAGAGAAAGATCCTACAATGTGGAAGGAATAAAGAAGATATCTATATATTTTATATCAATGTGTTAAAATATTTTAATAACATTATCTGCATATATTTTAACTGTTGCTCATTTATTTTTGTGTTTTACATTAGACGTAATCATTTAATAAATCACATTACGAGAATTCTTTGAATTATATTGCTATGAATAAACTTTTCTATCATTTAACTTATTTGGATATCTCTAATGTCCTTAAAAAAGTGTTCATGAAATGGAGATTATAGGGTTATCAATGTCAATCAATAATTCACAATTTCTTTATATACAATCTCCAGTAAAGGAATTAAATTACTAATTTACTGTTTTATAAAGTGCAATTTAATATTTAACAAACATTTATTTATTTGTTTTTTATTGAGCAATATAATAAAATGGAAGATTGCTTTGTTTAAGATTTGTTTGATGCGATTCCAACTCAAGAGATAGGTCTCTGTGTTTTAAATTTTATCATGAAATTTATTTTTTATATTTACTTTTCTTATTAACTTTTATCATATTTTTTCTATCTAAAATATATTAATCTAGACAACCCGGCACACAAGGTTTTGAAGTGTATTTTTCTCATCTTCTGGAAAATTTAGTAATTAGCCAAAATATTTTTATTCTTTAAATCAGTGGTTCCTAAACCTTTTTGTACCATGCCCCCTTGGTCAATTGAAAGGCCTCCACGGCCTCTTGGTCAAATAAAACTCTCCCCGCCTCCCTTGCACAAAATTTGTATGGGCATTTAAAAAAAACAAAAGTATTATATTGAAAACAAAAAATTTAGTTTTACTATCACAAGATATATTATAAGTTTCAATTTAAGACAAAGTAATATTGGTAAGAGAAAAATAACGAAAACTAAGTGATAATATTTGTTTATTTTCAACTGTCTCATGCAGCCCCCTCACTTGACTTCACCCCTCCCAGGTTGGGAACCAGTGCTATAAATCGTATCCTCATTTTTCCAAATTTTCATCATCATCATCATGTTCCAAGAATATAAGTTTCCTTTGACAATGTTTCCTACAATTTTTTTTTTGGAAAAGAATAGAATAGAAAAGTAACTTTATTCTGGGACTAAGTCCCTTTAGAATAACAGATATGAACAGGAAAAAAAAACATAATATTTATCTGGCCAGAAGGCTAAATGTTACAAATCATTAAACGTGTAAAAAATGGCAGAAAACAATTTAAAAAGAAATATGTAAACAAAAATTATAGTAAGTAAATAAAGAGTAAAGATCTTGACAGGATATTAAGCAATTAAAGAGAATAGATAAATCCATAGATGCATGAGCTAGCATGCAATAATTTTTTTATATGATGTACAGCTTTTCAAAAAGCAAAATTAAAAGAACTAAATAACACAATGAGTTATTCTATACATTACATTCTAAGCAAATGACTAACCTGCTTAGAGAACATCCTTTTGGGAAGCTAGGAGGGGTTGAAAAACCAAGGATTTAAATGATGATAGTGAGGGACTATGACGCATATTAGGAGGGATTGAGTTCCACACTGTGGCGTAGCGGGCGAGAAAGGAACATTTGAATGCTTTAGTTCTGTATGAACACAGTTTTACTTGGTTTTTAAAAGGTATATCTTTATAATTGTTTTAATCTAATTATATCTGTATTAAGTTGATATTGAACTGTTTTATTTCATTATAAGAAAACTCTAAACCTAAGTTTTTTTGATAGCAAGAAAAAATAAATAGTTAAGTGTGAAGAAGAAAGATGGAAATTAAAAATGGTGAAGAAATGCTAAAAAAAAAATAGCAATTTGAAAATCTTACAGAGTAAAGCCACTAAATAAAACTATTATTTCATAATTATTTATCTTTGCATTAAGGATGAATTTCTTTATAAAATTATTAAAATATTTTAAATTCTGAATAATTATTATTATATTATTGTAGTTTAGCAAAAGAATAATAAATCATGAAATTTCTAAATTTCAGTTAGAAATGATTGAAGACTTTGAATATAAGTTACTAGAATAATGGCATTGAATTTATGAAGGCCAGTGCAAACATCTCCCATCTCCAGACTCAATATTGTTCTTTTAAAATTTTGTTTTTTAATTAAAATATGAAATTCAGGAAGATATTTCAGATTTACTCTTGTATTATCAAGTATAAAAAACAAAGATAACTGACAAAATATGGTAAACAGTTAATGAACAAATAGAAAATAAAAATAAAATAGAAGTTAAAAAGGTGATTTATATTCCTGAATTTAACATTTTGATTAATTATACAGATAGTTATGGCATAAATATCAAAAAATTCAAATTTATAATTTTTTAATTAAAACTAAACCATACTATCAATATTGTTTAGAATAAAAAAGGGTTGTATGTCTATAATTATGGTGAATAGGATAATGATTAATAAATAAATTGGTGTAGTATTTCACCCTAATTTTGGAATTATTAAAATAAATATAAAGGGAGTAGGGGGCTCAGTGATGTTATGCTGAGTTGCGGTGACGAAGGTCCCGGGTTCAAATCTGGCTGCAGCAGATTTTATTTAATCTGCTGACAGTATTGATCCTTTGGGACCTGGGACCCTCTTGAGGCTCTCTAGGACAAATCATCTCCCTGAACAACGTTCTCCAAGAAACAGTACAGTTTCTACCATGTACTGAACCCTCTACATGGGTTGTAGTGGTACAGTTTTTTTTTTAATCTATTAAAAAGGTATTGTTGTTGCAGTTGACTACTAACTACTTCTTTACTAACCACATGGCAGCTGGAATCCCTTAATGATGCTCTAACCGAAGCCATTATGGATGCATATACCAGCAGTAACCATGTGTGCAACATCAGTTCCAACAGGAAAACCTCCTGGTGGAATGAAAACCTAAATAGGCTAAGAAATAGCACCAGGAAGCTATTCAATGCTGCCAAAAGATCTGGTGGATGGGAGACCTACAGAGCGTCTCTCACTGAATACCACAGGCAAGTCAGGAAGACCAAGAGACAGGCATGGAGAAATTACTGCAGTAGCGTGGACAGTGTTCCTGCTGCCTGTCGCATTAAAAAGATAATGTCCAAGGATGTGGGACATACAGGCATGGGCACACTCAGGACAAGGAACGGCCACACGCAGAATGAGGCGGAAACCTTGAAGGTGCTGGCCGAAACTCACTTTCCGGGGTTTGAGGCCCAGTTAGTGTGTGATGCTGCTCCAGTCGAGCACATCCTGGGAGCGGGTGGCGCATACTGGGCCAAGGCTAAGGAGATCATAAATATGAACTCCCTCAAATGGGCAATTGACTCCTTCAAGCCCTATAAATCAGGGGGTCCTGATGGTGTTATGCCGGCATTGCTGAAGCAAGGCTTTCTAGTGATTAGGACCCACCTGCTTGAATTACTAAGAGACAGTCTAGCACTTGGTTATATTCCTCAGAAATGGAGAACTTCCAAGTTGTGCTATATTGCCAAACCCGGCAAAGGGGCTTACGATGGCCCTAAAGCATTTAAGGCCAATTAGTCTGTCATCCTTTTTGTTGAAGACACTTGAAAAGATCTTAGATAGATACATCAGGGAAGGTGCTTTGGCAATCAAGCCAATCCATCCGCTACAATTGGCATATCAAGCAGATAAATCCTGTGAGGTTGCTCTCTTCAACCTGGTGTCAAGACTGGAAAGATCTATGAAAGAGGGCGAAACTACAGTAGGCGTCTTTGTGGACATAGAAGGTGCCTTTGATAGAACACCCTACAGTACCATAAGTGGAGCCTTGAGGGGCAAGGATATTGAACCAGTTGTGTGCAGGTGGATTAATTTCATGCTGGAGCAAAGAGCTCTCATCTTGGAACTGGGCGGCACCAAACTGTGGATAAAGCCCAAAGGAGGCTGCCCGCAGGGAGGTGTCCTATCACCCCTGCTCCGGTGCTTGGTGGCGGATTCTCTTCTGTCAACAATCAATGGAGCGGGCTTCTATGCACAGGGATATGCGGATGATGTGGCTATTCTTGTTAGCGGCAAACATCACTGTGTAATCTCAGATTTGCTTAAGACAGTAACGAACATTCTGTCGTGGTGGTGCTTGGCTAGGGGTGTGGGCATCAACCCGAGTAAGATAAACGTTCGGGCTTTTACAAGAAAGCGGAGGGTGGTCATAAGACTACCAACGCTCAATGGAATTCAGTTACAGTGGAACACCGCAGTTAAGTACTTAGGACTGACACTGGATGATAAACTGAACTGGAAACAACACGTGGTCAACACGATTAATAAAGCCATCAGATGCCTGTGGGCCTATAAAAGGGCCGTGGGTAGGTCTTGGGGCTTGAGACCGGGAATGGTCTGTTGGCTGTATGGGATGGCCATCTGACCCATTGTCACCTATGCAGGTGACCTTGCGTGGTGGCAAGGCGCAGGTAAAAGTGGAACCAGGCTTAAGCTGGAGAAGCTACAGAGATTGGTCTGTCTAATGATGACGGGTGCTATGAGGACGACTCCTA
This sequence comes from Troilus luridus, assembly GCA_964056705.1. Classification (NCBI taxonomy): domain Eukaryota; kingdom Metazoa; phylum Arthropoda; class Insecta; order Hemiptera; family Pentatomidae; genus Troilus; species Troilus luridus. Next base: position 39,169,668 of record OZ057417.1, on the reverse strand, counting down.
CTGCTACAATGGAGATGGTGCTGGGGCTTAGGCCACTGACATTGGAACTTAACTACCAGGCCATGGTCTCTACGTACAGGCTATCAAAACAGAACATAATCTCCTTGGATACGGGTAGTGAGAGCTCGAGGGAACTGTTCTCTAAAATTGAGGCGGACTGCATTTTGGAAATGCGATCTGATCTTCGGATTCGGGCCTCAATGTCACCAAACTACAGTGTTAAAATTGACACAACGAAAAGGCACAGGCCCTGCAACGGCATCAATTGTTATACTGATGGATCCCTTATGACTTCTGGTGTGGGTGCAGGGTTCTGGAGGATGGACAAACCTTGGGAAGGAATTTGGATCTCCCTGGGAAGGCACTCCTCAGTATTTCAATCTGAAGTACTTGCCATCAATCACTGTGCACAGACACTGCTGGACGAGCGAATGTCGCTTAGAAGGATTACCTTCTTTACTGACAGTCAGGCTACCATAGGTGCACTTGGTGGACACTGCACTAATTCACGGATTGTGTGGGACTGCTATGTAGCTCTTAACAAACTGGCTGAGAACAACAGGGTTAGCGTTGAGTGGGTTCCTGGTCACCATGGAATCCCTGGCAATGAAGAAGCTGATAGACTGGCCAGGCTGGGTTCGGACAAAATTCCGTGCACCCCAGAACCAGTCTGTGGCATTAGTCTCAGCTATGCTAAGCGTAGAATAAAAGAACATCTACCTTAGAAAGATGAATCAACTCTGGTGCATGAAAAGTGGCTTAAAACACTCTAAATTATTCATAGAAGGCTTCAATGAGAAGATGAGAAAAGTCCTTCTGGAGCTGGACAGAGCAGATTTGAAAACAATTAAAGCGGCAATTACGGGTCATTGCAGTCTCAATGCACACATGTTCAGATTGGGACTGGTGGAGATTCCCACGTGCCGCTTTTGTCATACAGCGGACGAAACACCCTATCATATTATCTGCCTATGTGATGGGTTGGCCAGCTTAAGGTTTGCAACCTTTGGCATGGACAGAGTCACTAACCCCAGGCAGTACGACTTAATCAATCCGTCAAGCTTACTTAAATTTGCGGTTTCGGCTGAATTAAGATTATAACAATCGGATCAATCAATGGGGTGCACAATAGATCAATAAATGGTCGCAGTGCAAAGTTCTTTACGCCCACCTAACAAAAAAAAAAAAAAAACTACTTCTTTTAGGTACGATAGTTTAAACAAATAAAATATTTTTCCATTTTACCTGAAATCGACGATTCTTTGTAAGGCATATCGAATCTTAAGAAAGCTGTAAGTGCTATCAGGGTTCCTGTTACCCACTACTTCAGCCCTCCTCCTGTTTGTCTTGACGAACACTAGAGGACTGCTGACATCCGATTCCAGGGTGCTGAAGGGGATGTTCTCACTCGGGCTGGAAGGTTCCTGGGCCTTCTCCCCGCCGACGATCCGACGTACTCTGGAGTTGCCCACGGCAAGGAAGTTCAAGGCGCTGAACACTAGGAGTGGCAGTGCCATCGGAGAGGATCACACTGATGAAAGATTTCGCAAGGATAGTCCAAATCTCCCCCACCCCTTCCTTTCCCGATTCAAGCCCGCTCCAGGAGTTTCCGGATTGAATTCCATACAGGGAAAACCAGTTTATTAATGATACTTCTGTTCAACATCGCCTGTAATTGAATGTTCATCCTCAATTGAAAAATTGAGGTATAATTGTGATAGTATATATGTACAGTTATGAGGTATAGTTATTATTTTTAATATTCATTATTATTTATAGTAGTTGGGTGTTTATTTTTTAATATAATGGTTTGTTTTGAAGATTTTTTTTTTTCTTCTCTAAGCTATTCACAAGGTACTCTTTATTGTCCCATGTTTTCTACCCGACCCTTTTCAGGTGTCCATTAGGTCTAAGAGCAGTCTGAAGGTAATATAAAGAACTCATAATTTACTTGGGAACTGGCTTGTTAAATGCTTTATTAAAATAGATAAGCTTATTTTCTGTTATTTTTCTCCTTGTTTTCATTTAAGAAACAATATTGGTGATTTATTTAAAATAAAGAATATTTAACTAACTAGCAATTTACCCAATATTACTAGACTCAGTTGAATCATACTCAAAAAGATAATTTTCAATACTGAATAGGGTTGGCCTCTTAGGGCTACAGTCAAAACTATATTACTTCCAACTTTTTTTGATAAGTGCTGCTCTCTTTTGGCTTTTACTCAAAACAGTCACGCTTCCTCTGCAAGTTTCTTATGTTCTGGTTTGTGCTGCTGCCTTTTAGCTCTTTTAGAAACTATTTTATAAACTGATTTTTTTAGTTCGGATTAATATTTCATACGTTATTTCAATTAATTTATAATAGATAGTTACTATTTTTATTATATTATAATGAAGACCAAGTCTTATTCAAGGTAGGAATGATTATGTTCTCCAATTTAGAACAATGTGTAAACAAAATTAGTTTCAGATATTAAAAAAAAAAATAGAACACATTTTTAAAATAAAATTTTAACTATTTAAAACTAAATGCATAGAGTTTACCTTTTTTCTTTGCAATGAAGTGGTTTTCCATAGTTTTAGTATTGCATTGGATGGTTTTTGTATTAATAGTTGACTGTATGTGATCACCCTAATTAGAAACAAAAACAAAAAATAGTTACATATACCAATTTATTTAATTCCTATATTTCAACCCACATCTTTATTTCTATCTTTATATCCATCTTTATATATCTAACCAAGATCTTTATTTCTTACAAGGAAAAGAATTACACTGTTATTCTTCACCTTTTATTTATCGAGTATGATGATGACTTGGTATTTTGGTAGATTGATATGAAGGCATTGAGTAAAAAGTTACATACTATTGCCATTCTTGTCAACTTTATAATTTCATTGAATGATTGTGGTCTTTACTTTATTGTAAATTTTTTATAAATATTACTGTTAATACCCTCATACTATGTATTATCTTTTACTTTTCTTTATTATACCAATTTTTGGCTCCACATATGATTGAGCTTAACTGAAAGGAGCCAATCTCAACTGTTGGTTAAAATCCTGACAAGATTCATACTTTTTAGTTATTTCATTATTATTTTTATTTTCCTTTTGTATTTGTCACTTTTTAAGTACTCCATGATATGTATTATTATGTAGCCTTCTGGGCAGATATATATTATGTTTGTTTTTCTGTTCATGTTTGTTATTCTTAAGGGATTTGGTACCAGAATAAATTTTGTTTTCTATTCTATTATATTACCCTCCTTATGTATGTATATTTATTTTATACATTTCTGTCTTACAATGTATAACCCATGAAATAGTTATACAATACAGAAGTGCAATGATTAATTAAAGTTAAATTGGTCAGCAACAACTGCAACTTCAAAATGATCCACTGGTAGTTATAATTTATGATTTTGTTCCATTATTGTAGCTCCAAGAAAGATAAATGGGAAAATATCCCCTACTCTTTAGAAAAAAGATGAAAATTTAAAAAGTAAAGCTCAATTTATTACCTTCAGCATATCAGTGTATTACCTTCTGTCATTTAATAATTTATATATATTAGTTGTTTTTTTTTAATGAGCCAGTATGGACTGCTTTTTTTAAAACATTCTCCTTCATCTCATCATCTCCTAAATTTCCTTTATTCTTGCTCAATGCTTTTCTTTCTCCTCTTTTGTTCAACTTGCCCTTGTCTTCTTTTTAGGTGCTACCCAATAACCCATCAATTTGTGTAATTTCAGCTCCTGTATGTCTATTTCCACTACTGTAAACCGAGTGTTGTTTAATTTTAGTTTCCTTAAATATCTAAAATTTTCTGCAGTTAATCGTCTGGGCTCCATTCTACAAAGATGCCCATAGAATAAAATTCCTCTTATCTTGATTGCATCTGTGACTTGCACAAATCGTTGTTATGGTATTCATATTCATATTGCTGGTATTCATTTCCGACTTTATTTGGGGGCCAAGGGAGAGTATGAGAGATGTGTAAATAGACATTTGCTCCCAAATTGGCAACCTCAACAACTGTATTTTTACTAAAGATGCTATGGCGACCGAGTTTCACACGTTATAAGATGACTGTCCCATGAAGTGCCAATGTTCTTTTCAGAAGTCAGAGAAGCATGTGTCAGGCATCCCTTTGCCCTTAGGATGTGAAACTATTCCTAAAGACTGATGAGCTATTATGTGACCTACAGCAGAGGACTCCCAGGACATGGCTGTAGCTTAGGCTAGTTGAAAAACTGCTTCCCCCCCCCCCTTGAAAATTATTCAACTGGAAAGCATGATGAGATATATAATATTATCATTTTTTTAATGTTTTCACAATTGTAAGGTTGAAAAACCCCTTCATTAACATTTTGTATTGTAATGAGGTAAAAAAAGCTTGAGACAAGTGTGTTCTGTTATAAATTGGGTAAAAGTAACTTCTTTATCTGGTCGAATATACACAATTAAATAGTGTTTTAAATAAATTTCAGTTTGATGACCATAGTCACTTATAGACAAACATATAAGATGTGTTTTGTTTATGACTTTAGTAATGATTAGCATCATTATTTGTTTTTTTCAATTTCTAAACTTTTATATATGGTTATCAATATGTAATTACATTTTACAGTATGGTCATCTACATAAGTAGAGTATATAACGTCTTCAGAGGATTGTGGCCATCTTTGGTATTGTATATATATAAAAATGATTTGCATTTGTCTCCTAACATTGCATGTACTTTGTCCTCCATTCTTGCAGCATGCTTTTAAAATGATTCCATTGAGGAAGCTCCAACTTGCTACATCAAGTCATGAGAAACAGCTGTGGTAACTACGTATCTGGAACCTTGAACGATTTTTTAAACGGAAATCTTATGCAGTTTGCCTCCCTCCCTTCACGAAAATTGTCTTTGGGTACCTATGATTATTCCTGCAGGTTATTAACCTACTCTAATGAAAACAGGAATTTAATGGATCCACTACAAATAAATTTCAACCCACCAAGGTTACTGTGGTGGTCCCTTCCCTGCACCACAGCCTCTTGAAAGATATGTATTTTCATATACAGATAAAAGCATTCGATTTATACACTTATTCTTTTAAGAAAACGTCCTCACAGCTACTAATCTCCGATAGAGTCCAACAATGGACAGAGACTAGTATGGATTGTTCAAGTTAGCTGAAATTAACATATATTAGGAGTTAATTTTTTACAATAATGCAGACTTTGTTGACTGGTACTCCAGGTAAGAAGTATCCCGATCGGAGCTGTTGAAAGATAAATTCAGAAGGTAGGAGTCTTTTATACTATAGTTTTAACTTAATTCTAGGTATAGCATGGTATTAGTTTCATTTGATGATAGAGCCTATTTACCTGTTATAACTATCAAATTAGTTTTTTGTAACGACTCTATCACTAACCAGATGGGGTTGTGAATTTAGTTAGTTGAGTATTGTAGTTACTATTGTCAATAACTATTATAGTTATTGACAGTTGTTGTGTTTATTTTAGATTTAATGATGCTTTGAGTTTGTTTATTTTCTAAGTCTTCTACATGTGCCCTTAACTTACCTTGTTTACCGCCCTTTCCATTTGTCCATGAATTTCTTTATTATTCTATATCTTTCGCCATCTTTCATTCATTTCAAAGATTACTTATTAGGTTATTTTTTATTATTTGTTAAATATCACTCACTAATTATTCATACTGTTTTTAGTTTATTTACATGGTTTCCCATCGTTATTGTTATTACTCCTATCCCTCGTTTTAGTTCATTTATAAGTAATCATTTAATATATATTGTTGAGGGTCGAAAAGGGTCAAGGAATAAATCAAAATAATTATCGATGTTTGGCGTATCGAAAGCGGACCATAAAGTTAACAATTGAAAAATATTCTAAAACTTGTTAAATAATTAATTATCAATTTCACGCTGTCTCTACAAATGGGAGTCCGGGAGAGAGGCTCTCTAAGTTATTACTCTATATGAATGTCAGCTGAGGTGATAGGAGCTCTCAAGTGAAAACTCTCTTTGAATGTATATATGTATTAGTTAATGGACCTGTTTCCAGTTCTCAAGAGGAATTAGTATTATATTGTGACTCAGAAGCTTTTTTTATGAAGAACTAGGTTCAGTACAGAAGTTTGATCAGCATAAGTGTGAGTATTTGTTTAAATCTTTGTGCTATAAAAGTTGTGTTTATCGTTTGAATTTGTTTTTATTACCCCGAATTAAATATAGTTTTCATTGAACCCACGGAGATTAAGGTTTCACATTTAATAAAATATTTTAAGATTAATAAACTAGTATGTGTGACAGTGAACATCAGTTTTTATTTTAGTCGCAATTTAAATTCAATACATTTGGCGCCCAACGTAGGGCCAACAATTAATTAACAGCATCAATATAAATTTATTACATTTTGGCGCCCAACGTGGGCCCAACAATTAATTTAGCCACGATATAAATTCAATACAATATATACTATAAGGGTGCTGTTAGGCCTACATTATGTTATAAGGATGTTAGTGTTGTAGTGTTGTAATAAACTGGCTAATAGAGAGGGTAATCCACTCATGATGAAGAATCCAGAGTACACCTGTTCCATGGATTGAGCTGTTGGAGGAGGGGGCTATAAAGGATTCCGTGAGCGTGCAAATTGTTGCGGGGGGGGGGGAGTTGAGTTGATAGGGTTTTTAAGAGGGTTAAAGATAACAATAGGCGTTTACAGGGCGGCCGCGATTATCATCCTCTCGTGCTCTTCATCCAAACATCTTCTTCCTACCGCACTAATGTTCCTGCGCCAACAATACAACGCTATGAGAGAGTTTTCGCACGAACCTACTTGATATCTGTATAATAATACGTATGTGTCGTGGGGCTGGGCGAAATAAATCAACAATACGGAAATGCGAAGCATCATGAAACTAACATTAAACAATAGTTGTCATCAGCTTTTGAACCACGGTAAACCTTATTTCAATTTTACCAATATCTATATTACCAACTTCCGCATACCTTATTTATTTGCGTATCGACCAACAAATCAACACCCAGGTATAATGTCTTTCCAAAACAAATCTCTAAGAATCATAAAAAACTATCCAATATATACTCAAATCACCACAATGCACAATGAACTAGATATTCCAACAATACATGAATTTATACACCAACCAACCCTCAGATTCTTCACCTCATCCCAACTATCAGACAAGATACTCATTCAAGAAATAAGAAGTTATACAAAAACAACAACACCAAAATACAGACACAAACGAACAAAACACATTCTACTATAAATAATATATATATTTTGAATTTAGTTCTTCTTTAAATTAATGTTCTTATATGCTATATATAAGAACAATGTAGTATACAATAATAATGTTGTATATAATAATGCTTTGTATGTACTCTTATAAATGTATATCTTTTGTATAAAATCCTATGTACTTCTTTTTTCTGTTGGGTTTTTTAAATTTTTACCAACAACAAAAACTTAATAACCAAACAACCATGTATGCAAAATCATTCTCATTGTAAGGGGTTATCCCACCAATGTTTAAAATGTATGTATATAATTTAAAATTAAAATCTCAAAAAAAAAATAATGTCTTTAGCTTTTCTTTCTTCTCATCCAATAATCCTTCATTCTCTCTGAATGTTGCCTTCTTCTCTCTTCCATCCCCCATACCCATGCTTCGTTCTCTCTTCCACAAGAACACGAACACATCAATGTGTATGGTATTCAAGGCCCATGTATCCTTCCTAATATTTCTCTTCCTTCACGCTTGAGGGACTCGCTGTTTCCGTGCCATATAAAATCACTGGCCTTAGTGTAGCTTAGACAGATTCCAATTTTTTCGGTGTCGTGTTTAAATTAGTTATTAAGAAATAATTTTGAAAAATGACAAAAAAATCGAGGAAAGTTTATTAAATTTTATTTCTATAAAGAATATCTTTGGGAGTTCGAGTTAGTAAGTGACACGGTGAACATCGCCTCTGTGAATATCAAATTATTATATGTAGTTATCTGGACTTTTGAAGGTTGAGTTTGTACATGTTTATAGTTTTCACTCACAATAGAATATAGTTTAAGAAGACACTCACAAAGTTTCAATTGGATATTCCAGGAATTAAGCTTTTAATTAAGGTAAGATAAATTAAACCATTTGGTGCATAGAGGGACAGTCAAGGGATGGGGAAGCTCTGCCCATTATATATCACTTCAAATCCTTAGGCTAATAATTAACAACACAACATATAAATATTACAATAATAGGATGTAAATAGTTGGGGGTGCAGTCAAGAAAACACAGGAAATAAGTGAAACTTATTGTATTTTATATGTGCCGACGTTTCGACCTACTGTGTAGGTCATCTTCAGGGCTATGAGAAAACAGACAAAAACAGAATAGACTGTAAAAATACATAAGATAGAGATACAGAAAACATAACAAAATATAGAGATATAGAAGAATTGAACGAAAAAAGTGAAGGATATATAATGAAAGGATATATGACTAAAGATGATTACATAGTAGATGTATAGAAAGGTGATAATGCAAAACAAAATACAAAGAGAGAAATGAAGTTGAACAGAAAAAATAAAATGAAAAAGATATAAATATAATGAGTATGGAAAACTTAGTATAATAAAGATAGAATTGTATTGCAGAGAAAAAAATAGTATGAAAATAGACTCCTGGGGAGTACCATAAGTGAAATGAAAGAACATGAATTAAAAATTATGATACCTAAGAATAAATAGAGAAGAATATTGTTTATTTATTTATTGTTAGGTATCATAATTTTAATAAATATAGAAGAATATTGTATATTGAACAATATTCTTCTATATTTATTAAAATTATGATACCTAACAATAAATAAATAAACAATATTCTTCTCTATTTATTCTTAGGTATCATAATTTTTAATTCATGTTCTTTCATTTCACTTATGGTACTCCCCAGGAGTCTATTTTCATACTATTTTTTTCTCTGCAATACAATTCTATCTTTATTATCAGAGTTTTCCATACTCATTATATTTATATCTTTTTCATTTTATTTTTTCAGTTCAACTTCGTTTCTCTCTTTGTATTTTGTTTTGCATTATCACCTTTCTATACATCTACTATGTAATCATCTTTAGTCAAGTATCCTTTCATTATATATCCTTCACTTTTTTCGCTCAATTTTTCTATATCTCTACATTTTGTTATGTTTTCTGTATCTCTATCTTATGTATATTTACAGTCTATTCTGTTTTTGCCTGTTTTCTCATAGCTCTGAAGATGACCTACACAGTAGGTCGAAACGTCGGCACATATAAAATACAATAAGTTTCACTTATTTCCTGTGTTTTCTTGACTGCACCCCCAACTATTTACATCCTGTTATAGTATCTACCAGTCAACGAATTTCTTTCCTATATAAATATTACCATTATTTACTTCATAGCTCCCGCTGATTTAAAAGTAAGAAAGGCTAACTATTTAAATTTAAATAAAGTAGAAATGGAAGAAAAAATCAATCAAATCCTCAATACGGTGACAGCTATTCCGACAATAGAAGCCAATGTTGATAATCTTCGAACAGAAATAGGAAATATCAAAAAGGAGATTTGTTATCTTAAGCAGTGCCAGCAACGTCAAAAAAGGCATTATATAATAATCACAGGATTACAAGCTAGTAACAACCACGAAGTCGTATCAACGCTAACGAATATATTCGCCTTCTTAGAATTAGAGGTGAGGAAATATGATATCGTGGATATAAGACCAGTGAGAAATAAAGACATGGTGATTATTAAATTCTCGTCAATTTTAATTAGAAATTATGTATTAAGGGCAAAACGTAAATTGAACGAACATGAAATATTTAAGAATATTAAAATCAAAGAAGACTTTCCATTCGAAGTAAGAAAAATACGGAGAGAAATATATAGATTTATGTTACACGAAATTGAAAAAGGGCATAAAGTTATGATGGAATATGACAAATTATTGATCGACGGGTCTTTATATACATTAGAAGAATTAAATAATAGGGAAACAAGAGATAGCTAAAAGACCAAGAAGTGAAGAATCCACTCCAGAAAATAAGGCCCAATCCCCTCGAAAAAATGGAATAGAAGGTTCACATAAAAAAAAACCAACAAATAGGGAAAAAAATGTTGGTCTCAAAACAAGAAGCAGTAGTCTGAACCGATATTTTCAAAATGATACGAACGAGATTAGAAAAGTAACAAATACACAGGAGAAACTAACTGAAATTAAAAAAGATGAAAAAATATTAGGATCCACTGAGATGGGCTCGGAACCTACTTCTTAGCAGCTAACAGGCAACACAGTTATCAACACGGGATATGACCTTGGAAATTCGGATAGGAAAATAAACAAAAAGAAAAGCAATAAATTAATAAAGATAAAAACGAGGGATATAATCATCTATAATTGCAGAACATTGATGACAGATTCTCAACTAATCGAGTTAAAAACTGAACTGGAAGTTATGAACTGGACTCTCATTGGCCTGTCAGAAATGAGGAGATATGGTACTGGCTGTTTAGTGTACTAAGATGGCACCACACTTCATTATAATGGCACAGTGAAAGGACAAGGAGGAACAGGATTCCTTATAAATAGAAATATGGAATTGGGAGTGCTATCATTCAAAACATACACTCATCGGATCTCTGGGCAATTACTAAAGTTAAATAAAACAACCCAGAATAATACAACTTTTCTAGAAAAAAACTTTTAAAATAATACAAGTTTATGCTCCTACTACTGATGCAGAAGGTTGAAGAGTTTTATTTAAACCTACAAGTAGCTATAGATGAAGGAAAATATAATCAACTAGCATTAATCGGAGATTTTAATTCAAAAATTGGTAGTAAAGTTAAATCGAAATGCATAGGCAAATTCAGAACATGATAAATAATTAAAAGAGATGAAAGGCTTGTTGAAGCAAATTGTTTTTATATCATGAACAGCTTCTTTGAAAAAAATCCCCAAAACAAATGGACATGTCAGAGTCCAGATAAAAAGACAAAAAATGAAATAGATCTTATAATTGTTAAAAATAGACAAATAGTGAACAATGTGGAAGTTTTAAGTCACCCTGACATAGGCAGTGATCACAGAACAGTAGGGTCAATATTGAATACCAAGTTCACCACATTAAAAACTAAAAAAGCAAATAAGAAATCCGACAAAATTAAATCAGAAAACTGAATAAAATGGAAATTTGAGGACTACTTAAAATCAATTATGCCAATATTAAATCACGAAATGACACCTTCAATCCAAATTAAGAAGGAATGCTGTAACATGGACCAGGCAGCTTATGGATTGGTATCCAAGAGAGCATGCAAGAAAGAGAGGACGCCCACCGACAGACTGGGACAAGGAGATGAAGAAGAGCTGCGGAGGGGCAGCCTGGAAGAGAGTAGCATTGGATAGGAAAGAGTGGAAACGGATGGGACAGGTACATTATTTAGTGTGGTTGGAAGAATGATAGGTAGAAACGATCCAACTTAAAACCTCAACTAAAGGTTGATTTTCTTTATACGTGAATAGGTATAGGAAAAAAAAATAGTTTTGTATATGTTTATTATATTGTATGAACAAATAAAGCTTATTGTTATTATTATTATTATATCTTTGATCTCTTCCCAGACCTTTGTGCCCTATTTGATATTATAGATGTGCGGCCATATTAATAATCATACTAACAATAGAAAATATTTAAATTTTGAAGAGAAAATATTTCCCTCCAGCCGGGATTCGAACCCGGATCTCCGCCTCACCGTGGCAACGGTCTTACCATTTGAGGCACCGGGGTCACTCCCTACCGAGGACAAATCTGTTCTCTTCACCGATCCCATATCCCCCGTGTTCTCGCAATTTTGCGATGTATACACGAGGAAGAATGTTCATTGAACATTACTTTTAATTTTAGGATCTTTTTGACATACGTCATTATATTATTTATAATTTATTATAATTTTTTAATCATTGCTTTAATTTTTACCCGGATCTCCACCTCACCGGCAACGCTCTAACCATTTGAGCCACTGGGGTTCGAATCCCGGCTGGGGGCAAATCTTTTCTCCTCAAAATAAAAATATTTAAAAAATAAAGCAATGATTAAAAAATTATAATAAATTATTAACAATATTAAATTTTATGTTTTATATTTTTAGCGCATACATTGTATGGACCTAAATTATATTATTCGATTCTTATTCTGCCTAGAATAAGAATTTTATTTCGGAGAAACAAAAATTATACAGAAGGAATCTTTTTTTTTTTTTTTACCTTTTTCCTTTCAGGATTTTAAGATTGGACTCAGCCTGCTCAACTGTAAGCTGTAAGAATAAACTTTTCTAACGAGAAATATTCCGAGATGAGGAAGATGTTCTCATTGTTGAGGGAATCACGCTCGACCAGAGCTCATCAAGGATTAATCTTCAAGAACTGAAGAATAAAGAGCTGCATAAGTAGCCAAGTAAGGGAAGAACTAGGGAGGAAGGGATGGATGAACTAAGGGAGGGTAATCACACTTCATCAGTGGTCAGCTCCTTGCCCTACCTCCCTTGCTCAGGTTCTAATCTCGCCTCCTATTGTCTTCTTTCTTAAGAGCTTCACAGCTAACTTGATATCGCTTGTACCAACAGTAAATTAAGATTTATTTCTACGAAAAATAAACACAAACTATTAATTGAGACCTTTGGTTTCAAAATTTATAAATTCTTAATGCCAGAAATGGTGTATTAGATGTGTTTTTTGCAAAACCCTCTAGATCCTTCAAAAATTAAAACCTTACGATTCCATTTCCTATTAAAAGTGGTTAGATCCATTACATTAAAAGAAAATTTTTGATGTATGAAAATCAAAACACTCAATATATCTATTTTAATTATTTATTTATTTTTATTAACTAACCACTTTTATTTTATGAACTAACCAGATATCGATATCCAACATATTTTTTTATATTAAATTAGATTTAAAAAAAAAATCAAAAAAATGTCACTAATTATTGTTTGAAGTGAATTGTTAGCAAAATAACGAAAAATGATTTTTAAAAATTTGTGAATTAATTATTTTTTTTAAATTAAATCTTTTTTGATCAGTACTGGCAATTTTTTGAAGATGGATGTAACCAGTTTTGAAACGCAACACCTCAATTAAAACAAATATATTTTTATTTGAAAAGAAAAGATATGTCCAGGATCGGGACTCGAATCCGGGTCGCCCAGATTGCTAGTCTGGAACTCTACCAATTGAGCTATCCTGGCTCGATCAGGCTCGCTCCCCGGTCATGGCCATATCCTTTCTTTTCACTGATCCCATGCCCCCGCGTTTTCGCAATTTGCGATGTACGAAAAATATTTAAAAATTAATAAAATCAATAACTAATAAAATAAAATAAAACAAAAATAGATTGAACAACTTTCATCCCGTTTTAATTTCGTATTTCTCATTTTTAATTAATTGAATTCGGTAAATATTTAAATATAATTTACCAGTACCATATCTGCAGGTCTGGTAAATAAGTGGTTAAGTCGAATTAAGTCTAAAGTGAGTGAAACGTTTTGAGGTAGGCAGATTCGTGTCACACTCATAGTTTTGGGCTTGAAATGGAGTTGTAATACAAGCCATAACTCATTTTCAAGCCAATGTCTAACTTTGCCACTTATTCACTACTATAATAACAAGATTCCGCTTTCCCAAGTACAAGAAACTAATTTTTTAGAAAATTAGACATAACTTCTTATTCACCGGGGCTGCGTATATAGTTTTATTGGTTTAAATTGACTCCCTGTCATCCTGTATTGTTTAATAACATCCCACTGATTCCTGTAGAACAGAACTAAACTGAAACGACAAGAAACAGCACGCCGTTTCAGGCTACTTCAACATTTACCAGACAAACGTTCTAAGCTCTCAACTAATTACAAAAGATTCATATATATGACAATTATTTGGCCCATCTGGACTTACGAATTCCTCTTGTATTCAATCCTTAGAATCCAAAATCCTTTGTAAAATCCTCAATGCTTCTTACTTTTTTAAGAACAAAGTAATCCATAATTACTCATTTGTTGCTGATCTGGCTCGAATCCGATATCAATCTTTTTATGAAAAACTTCATTCCTACTCAAACCCACTCGTTTCAAACCTAACAACGTCTTCAATTACTGATAATCCTCCGAGGCGTCTGAAAAGAAGATGGCCTCGTGATCTACTAAGTTGAACTTTCTATTTGAGTACTACCATTGGGTGATTTCTCTACTTGCCTTTATCTCGTGTCATTATTCATCTTTCATCATATTTACTGGATGTATTGTATTATACAGTTGTAAATTTCAATAAGTAACTTTTTTTTAAAAAATGACGACCCTTGTTATGCTTATTGAATTATGCACAGATGTAAAGTGAGAAAAAAAACCCTGTCCTACTATGATCCATGAAAGGTCTTGGGTTCAATACATGGTTAAGGCTGTATTGTTTCTTAAATAACGGTCGTGCAGGAAGGTGGTTTCGCCGAGATCACGCTCAGCCGCCTGGTTTTTCCTCGAGTTTGGGATTGATCAGGCACCGGAGGTTCTACTTATATACGGCTTTGAAAAAAAATGACGACCCTTGTTATGGTTCTACAGATATATGGCTATGAACAGAAAAAATACCACAGCCGGTTTTGAACTCTGGATTTACAGATCATCAACCCAGCTATCTACACATTGAAATTCCTCTTCACAACGGCGTTATAGTATACGACACTTTTGTTCCTTCCACAGCCTAAGGTCACCTTCCACATCGCCCTGCCTGCCTCTTCATCTTTCTCCATCCGGACGTCCCTCCAAGATTTGGGAACCTTTTTTTATTCATCTGATGAACGTGGCCCAACCATCTTATTCTTGCTTTTTTGATACATTATAATATATCCTTATTATTATTGTGTGATATTTGATTAATTGTGTGATAATTAATATTGTCAAAACCCCTATTGCTATAAGGCAAGGAAGGGTGTTTAAATAAATAAGTGAAAAATATATGGCTACTTAAGTTCTGTATTAGCTTTGAAATGATTTCCATCTTTGTTTGGGCGTATACTCTAAGAATCTTTCTCTCCCTCAATAATCTCTCTTGCTGCTTGGTTAGGGTCCACGCTTCCCCTCCATAACTGAGGTGCCTCGCTTCCAGCAAAAGAGGTAGCGTGAATTTAATTATTTCTGGGAGGTTTTCGAGCTTTATGAATTTCTGAAATTCGGTGCGGTGCGTTCATTGCAGAACTTCCATTGATCACCCTATTGTAATTAATTCTTTTTAAAAATAATTGTAAAGAATTCTCAAAAGCACTTCCTAATGCGTTTGCCGCAGCATTTGCCAGTGGTTTACACAGAAGGATAGACTCATCAGGATATATCCCTCTCAATTAGTTCATGGAAACATTATGTTTTTCATACACCCAACATTAGGTTTATATTTTACCAGATGCTTTTGCAACCAATAACAAAGCATTCAAACTTATTTGGCGATGGTAGGTACTTGAGATCATCGATTATAATGTGTCATTTTCACTATGATAATTCCACCTTCACATCTTCTTCTTAATAGTCACATCCTCTTTGGATTCGGGTGATTATAACGGTCCATCTTATTTTATTTACCGCTGCACGAAACCAGTCTAACGATGTTAATCCTGCCTATTGCCTCAGTGTTTCCAACCAGGAATGACGTCTGCAACCTGGACCCCAGTTTCCTTCAATGTTGGTTAAGTGCAGTCGTCAGTGTTTTTAATTTCGCATCATGTAACCAAAGTATGACGCTTTATATTTCTCCATGCTGTCCTTGTTATCTTGAGAAGCTTCTGCACACGTTGTAGTAAGCTTTAATTTCTGACATAGTGTATCCATGAAACTCTCAGCAAACGCCGATGGAACAACATTTCGAATGCTTGTTGACGTTTACAGGAAGCATAATGTTTTTCTTTCTTCTGATAAAACTAGGATTATTATTTGAGTTAAGATGAAAGACGCGTTATTTGCTTGAAATAAATCAATATGCCTAAGGTACTAAGGTAATAAGTTTGAAATATAATAAGATTTTTAAAATTAAAATGTAAAAAAAAATTGTGCCAATACAGCCCATGATGATTCAGTACATGAAAGAGACTGTGTTTTTTGTGGACAATGTTTGTGCAAGGAGATTATTTGCCGGAGAGCTAAACAGCCAGGTTCCCACCCCCTATCCCCCGATTAAGAGACCGACTTTATCGAGGCTGAGCGAGTCCGTGGAGGGTCTGTAGATCCCACAAGTCCATCCGTAGCTGTTAAGAGATTAATTAATTAAATAACTAAATATGCTACCTATTTAGTTCTTTTCCAATAAACTGAAGCAAATAATGTTTTTTAAGAATTAGTTTTTCTTTGCTTTCTTTGATTTTTTTTTCCTTGTAGATGAATGGGTTTACCTTGCTGCGTAACAGATGCTAATTTTTTTAGGAATAAAGAAAACATCATATAATATTTAAATAAAACTTTTATTTACATCAAAACAACATATTTAGCATAAATGTAACACTCCTTCATTGTTAAATGCTACTGACTAGGTTTTTTTATACAATTGCTATTTGCTCAACATACAATTAAAGATCTAGGTATATTAATGATTATGAATGATAGTTAAGTAAAAAACGGGATTAGTTTATTAACTAATATAATAATTGTATTGAATGTTATGAACAATTTATTGCACTATCAAAGGCTAATTAGTAATAAATAGTAATTATAAAAAATAGAGAAAAAAAACAAAATATCATATGTTGATTATAAATTAAAAATTAAAACATAACATGTAATATATTTTGATTTAATTAATGTACTTTTATTTAATTACAATGATAGTTATGATACCTGGGCAATTACGTTGTTGTTTTATTCATTTTTAATGAAAAGTCTGCATTAGTTAAATTTCTGTTCAAAATAAATAACAAACAATCCGTAATGTCTCATGAGATGTAATAAATACTTTAGCAGTCAATAAGAATTTTTTTTACCAATCAATAAAAAATATGATTCGATAAAACAATTTGAAACAGACCCAGAATGTATAGATTTATTACTTACATAATTTTTTTTTACATATTTTTTGTATGGAATTATCTATCCAATGCATATAGAAATCAAGTGACTAACAAAGATTATATTTATTACATAGCACGTAATTCCTTCGTTGGTCAAATATATGTTTATCCATTTCTGTCTTAAGTTATTATTGATAAAAATCTTTTCCAAAAAAAATTCTAAATAAATATTTATTTAAGAAAACATTAATTTTAACTTTCAATCAAACTGATCAATTAAAAAATCAATTAAATTGAATGTAGTTCGATTGTGATGACATTTAAATTATTGAAAATAAAAATGATAAAAAATACAATTTTTTTTTCAAGTTTGACTACAGAGCTAAAACTTAATTCAAATGATTTATTAAAATTAGGAATAATTAAATTTCCAATTGTTACTAATTTAGTTTACAATTAAAAAATCAAATGTATTAATAACTAATTGGTGGATTTAAATATGAACACTTCACTACAAATATTAACATAGTGGTATCATCAAATTCTATACTGAGTTAAAATATTAATACAAGTTGTTTACAAATAGTTTAATTACAAATAGATAAATAATAATTAAATAATTTTACATCTCTTGCGTAAGGAAAATATTCGTGACACAAGTGTAAATATATTTCTGCTATCTAAGAAAGATAATTATACAAATATGCTACTTTTCTAAATTTACAATTTAAAATTTAAAATAATAACAGACTCGTTGAATAATTAATATATAAATAATTAATTAATGATCTATTTGACAGGTAACTCCCTTGTTTCCTGTACTACCGGAGGAGGCGGTTCAGGATGACATTGGTCATGTTGGCTTGGGGAAGAACAGAGCCTGCAGATCTGAGGATATCCTGCCACCAGTCCTCCGCAGAGCAAGTTCCTAAAAATTATTCATATTTTTAATAGTTGAATTACCCAATCTAATTGTAAATTCTAGAGTTATTAGAACTGGAAAAGTACTGAAACAAATTAAGGGGTTGAATATGACCTGAAAAAAGTTTTAAAGGACTCGGATCCAAGAAACAGTACAGTCTCTACCACGTACTTAGCCCAAGATCCTTCATGAAATGTAGTGGTACAGGTTAAATGAAATTTAAATAAGGCTTCATTCCATGATGTCTTCCAGCATTGAAACTTCAGCTCCATACACTTTACTGGGGACACTGTGATCATTAAGTCAGTAAATGGTATATTGTTGTTGTTATTTGTTGGTGTTTAAAGCTTCGTTGTCACCAAGTGCCTTCGCTAAATCTGGGACTAGTCCTAATTTATTTATTGTTGACTGGTAATATATAGGTACATTCCTCAAAAATGTGTCTAACTATAAGGTTGGCCTTACAACGTTGGCATAAAGGAGTATGCAGTTTGTAATGATATGTAGATGAGTGAGCCGAGTGTGGCCTAGCCTCAAGCGAGTCAGACTCAACCTCATCTCTACGGCTCTTCCTGTAAGAGGTAGACCATGCTGTTACTGTTTTTTTAATAATTTTTAATTTGCTAGGTTGGCTTTCTTCCCGTGTGGCTTGCAATTTCTCTGATATTTCTATTTTAAGAGGCCTACTTAATTCTGATGGAGTGAGAACCGTGGTGCCTCGCGAGCTTCCTGATCTGCGAGTTCTTTACCCTTAATGCCGATGTGGCAGGGATCCATATAAAATATATGGACTTGCCCTGCTCTATGAGTCTTATAAGTATATATATGTCCTTGAATGGTATATTTCTTTCATATTTAATTTGTATCATTTTCAAAATTAATATTGTAATATTGGCAATTAAACGGATGCCGTCAGCAACCGCCTGTTTTAGCTGCATTAGATTATTTCAATTGGCTGACAGCCCTGTCAAGTTATGAAAAAATCCAGTTAGAACGACATTCTATTAGTGGATAATACGAACCAATTCCTTATCTCAGTTTGATATCGACCGGTCGGTGTTTACTGATTCCGATCGCAAAGCAAATAGCTCTTGGCTTTCTGTTTGTACCAATAAGTGACCTATTATCTTTATTGTTTGTACTGGTATTGCACCATTGGGATTTCTGTCACGTCTAGGTTAAATAAGAAATAATTTGTTACGACTAAGTTGTCACGAAAAACGAACGATTTTTTTGTCATCACATCTATTAGTAATTATTTTATTTGTTTTGTTGTTTGTTTTCCAAGAGTAATTTTCTTTTCATTTAAATACAGAATTGTTTCGACCATGTACAAGTACAATGGCTCCCAACCCTTTGTGATCTATCTCCCGTTTCTAGAGGCTCACTAACAACCAATGGGTTCGGCATATATTGAAGATCTAAAGAAGACTCCTGCAGTACAAGTCCCTTGGTTTGCGCAGGATTTTAAGGACAAGAACTTGATAGAGAGATCAGGTGGGCAGAGTTGCCGCAGCTATAGGTATACTTAATTGTAGGGAAAGGGCACGAGACAGGGAGTGGTGGAAAAATCGCTCAGATGAGGCCAAGACTCGGGATAGGATTTACAGAGTGTTTTAGGGTAGAGTACCCAAACTGAAACTCCTATGGAGGTCTGTCCGTAAAACAATTTGCTTAGGACATATTCTCCTTAAAGATTTTCATTGTTATTAATAATTTTGGCATAATAAATAAGTAAAACTTATTTTGTTCGTTCCAATTACTTTAGTAATGAAATGTAAACATTGAAATTCACATTAAATACTGTTCAAAGTGATTTTCTTGAGCATTAAGACAGGTTCGGAATCCTTCTTCAACAGCTCCACTGGTAGAACGGCACTGGACATGTGATATTGTTTCACAAGATTTAATGATCCTCCTTCGTAAAGATTTAACGACATTGTCCTGCCTTGCATAGACTTTTTGCTTGATGTCACCCCAAACTAAAAGATCCAGTGATGTCAGTTATGGAGAGAGCGCAGACCAAGCCATTGGTCCTGCAGGCCAATCCAGTGATTGGGATAATTAACATTTAGCCATTTCCGTAGACCTCGTCCGTAATGTGCAGGACAAATACCTAATTGAAACCACCTGTTCCTTCTCAGTTGTAGTGGAATATCTTTTATAATAAGTAATTATTATAGTAATTATAACTTACTAAGCCTGAATGATAGTCTTTAGGTGTGAATATCCCCTTACAAAACGTTTGCAGGCATACTTCCATAGGAGATTTTATACTTGTTTTGAGGTCATTAGTTTCAATTTTCAGTTTGGCTACTACCCTGAAAGATCCTGTATATAAAAACAGCTAGAGCAGTTTTGCCAGGACCCTCTTAAATTAAATAGAAAAAATAATAAAATGCAGATTTTTTAACTCATTCGAGACGAGGATTTTTTTCGAACACGGTCCTCAGGAGCGAAATTATGGTTCCCTTATATTGGTCATTTTTAATCAAAAAAGACATGTTTATTATGGAAATCACCCAACTCGTAAGTGAATTCTCATAAATAAGATCACTGCAAACCAGGTGTGCAGCTCCCTCCTCGGAAAAATTTTATTGCGAGGAGCGGATTATACACTAAGTGTTTCAATAATCTATTTCAAAAACAGTTAGATAACATAAAATCGTTATTTTGCTCTCAATAATAAAGAACAGAACGCAAGGAAATTTTTAAAAAGTTAAAAAAAAATAAGTTGAATAATAAAAAAAACGCATTGTAAAATCAGTGCCCAATTTTGTTTCCCGTACTTTACAGTTTTCATTAGTTCAGGAAAAATCTTATTTCGACGACTAGTTTACTCAGAGTAACTGGTAATTGCACATTACTGTTATTGCACACACAATGTGCAGGCCATCTTATAAACTCGGAAAACAATTGCATACACGGTGTGCAATCGGTATCGAATGGGTTAAAGAATGAGGAAGTGAAATAATAATACAACTCATGGAGAGTCGTGGTTTCAGTACCCGTTAGAAACTAAGCCAACGGTTCTACATGGAGGTGATTTGTCCCAGTTCATATTCAACCTCCAGATTTTTACCTCAAATAAGGGAATACAATAGAGTCAATCCGTGGCTGTTAGCGTATTCAATATTTTGTTTATTTAAACAGATTTTAACCTTCAGAACAGCAATGCAGCTCTCTGTACTCTGAGCTAAACCGCTCACCAAGCAAAATATTCGAACTTGGGATAAAATTCAAGATAATAGATAACAAGGTCCGATTTATTACCGTCTACTTCAGGGAGTTGGCGAACTAAACTATAATTACACTAGACATGATAGTGTTCCTACAAGTGCCCTGTTTTATCAACAATACGCCCTAATGGAGACCCCCAGGGCTTTGTCATCCTAGGAAGCGCTAATAGTAGTTAGGTCAGGACTGATCCTCCGGACAACCCGAGCTAGCCTGTTCTTTGGCGCGGTGACAAACGAAGCGAGGATCCGAAATCCCAGCTCAATCCTAATTTGCGCGAGTCATTAGGACGTGTGTTGTGGGAACTGGCGCAGGCGGCTGATACAATCTCAGCTTAGGCATTGTGGCCGTGTAGAGCACGCTTCGTCGAACCTGCGCCGAGCTACACCCTCCTTCCCTCCGGCCTATCTACCATCGACCAATCAGCTCTCTTCTGTCAAATGATTCGATTCAGCTAACCCTCTCTCTCTTGCTCATCTAAAAGCCATCCTCAAACACTGATAAAACCCATCTTCCAGTCATTATCGTTCGAACAGATTAAATTTTTTTTTGTTCCATGATTAGCTTTGAGTACTCATTGCCCCCCTTGTTTGCATCATTACTCACTCTCCAAAAGTGAGTTTTAATAAATATTAGTTTAAAGAAATATCAAACACGCTTTAATAGAAAACAAAACTATTGGGTTGTCCGGAAAATAATGCAGGATTTTATGTTGTCTCTATATATATATATTTATATAACACAATTTAAGCAGAAGATAGTTGACTGATTTATTCTAATAAAGGTTTTTTGACTCTTCTCCTCTGAACCTCGCTGCCCTTCAGATGGGCTACATCTTAGCCCAAATCGTAGGGACAATTAAATAAGTCATTCTTATTTTCTGTAATCATTGACTGCACCCCCTGAACATTTCATACCTTTATAAAAAAAATGTTACCTGCGGCTCTTCTCTAGGACTTCGTGGACACCTAAAAAGGACTGGGTGAGGACAGGGTTTCGTCGAGGTCACATAGGGAAACTGGGTAAAGAAATAAACCCAAAACATCCATTTATCAAAAATAAAACTCTACAATATTCAACCAAAATAATATACAATTACACCTAACATTTAATAATGGTAATAATAGTAGTCCTAAAGTCGTTAAGAAAAATAATAATTACAACTACAAAAGATTCACCCTCAATAATCATTATCCCAAAACTACTAATAAAACTAATAATTTCAATATAAAACGAGATCCATCATCCATAAGAATAATCAAATAGACCCTAATAATAATTACCATTTAAAACAAGTTCCATCCTCTCTGACCATAATTCTATATGCACTAATAATAATTACAATTTAAGTAAAAGATCTCCTATCTGTTTTGTGGCCGAAACGCGACGAACGAATGATAAAAATAAAGTATTTAATTGTCAGAATTGAGTGGCTCTATCTACAACTGAACTACCATCTGGCTTCACCCAGAGTCAACTCTGACTATGGAGGGAAAACGGTCGGGTATTTAACGGCTTATTCAAGCTAGCGTAAACATTTTTACCGCTGGATCCGGAAGGTGCTTCTACTGGTGGCAAAATTAGCAAAACGTTTTTGAATTAAATCTAATTTTATTAAATATTAACGTAGGGATAGAAGTGAAAAAGCCCTGAGTCATATCCGGCCTCCATTCCCGACTTGGACCTATGAATTGTTGGTCAGCGCGTCTTGTACACAGATGAGAGCCTTTAAACAATTATTCACAAATAATATACCCAACTTAACTTTACTCAGTCAGTTACAAAACAATTACGCGAAAATCACGTTTTAAAATCATGTATAAGAATGAAATATTTCACTTATAGTATAAGTATCGAAATCCTACAGAAATAAACAAACATTTTTGTTTGATGTTTGAAAAAGGGTTAATAAGTGTTTACATTTATAAAAGTCAATAGTCCTACAAACAAAAATATTTTACTATTTGGAGGGGTATTTTAAAGATATCATTCTGTATTATTTTCCGACAACCCAAAAGTAGCAAATAATATTCAATACATTTAAAATAAGAATATAGTGATGTGCAAGTCTCTTAAATACTGAAAAAAAAACAGTCAATGTTTCGCCTTTCTGTCAGGCATCATCAGGTCATACACCAAAAGAAAATTAGAACAAAGAATACCAATATTAAAATCAGTTTCATCAATTAGAGACGGCACCTTTGCTCCATGAGGTTCCAAAATCAATTACATACATACATAGATGGCTCTACACCCCACGTGGGGACAAGGACTCCCGCAGCATCAACCGCCAGTCATCTCTGTTCATAGCTGCTGCTCTCCAGTTACGTATGCGTAAGATGGTCCGAGCGTCCGCAGCCGCACCATCCTCCCATCGGAGCCTCGGCCTTCCAACCCTTCTTGTTCCATGCACTTTTTCCTGCAGTAATTTTTTAGGGACTTCATCTGTTCCCATACGTGCGATGTCTGCTGCCCATCGTAGCCTGTTCACCTTGACAAACCTGATAATGTCGTTATCTTTGTATAGTCCAGTTATTTCTAAGTTCGACCGTTGCCTCCACGTGTTATTATTAAATACTGCTCCATGTAATATTTTTCGCTCAAACCTCATGATAGCGAGCTCTTGTGCTTTCGTGAGAGTCCAACATTCTGAAGCATATTGTTACGGGCTACTGGGTGTAAAATGGACTAAACTATTACTTAATTCAAGAATCTAATATTTATTAACAAATTAGAAAGAATACAATGAGATTATTTAAAACAGTTAAATTATTAAACTAATATCAATTTACAATAATAATATTCTACTAAATGTTATCTAATTTCTAAGATAATATACAAATAATATAAGATATTGTTTATACTAAGTAACTAAACTATTTATATAAATTTGTACAAATACAATAATATTACACTATAGTTTACAATTACAAATTAACACTTACAGTTCGCTAACTAAAGTCCACCGACCGTAAGACTCTTCAAATATGACAAACTGCCACACAGTTTATTACACTTATTACACGGCCACTAATTATCACTGTTGCTCACTAAGCACTTATTACAGACTGATACTAACTCACTGTAACTCACGCACTATCACTAGTTAACGACTGCTACTCACTGGCTTATTACTTCACTGCTTATTACTACTCGTCTTAATACTACTGCCGCGGCCGAAAACGCTGTCCTTTTTATATAGGCAAGGTAGGTCGTGGTGGGGCATTACTCGGAACACGGACGAGGACCACCTAGACCGATCTAGAAGGTTCTACGCCATTCTATAATCCCTTCCGCTTAATCCCATTGTTTGCCTAATCCACTCTAGGCAGATCAGAAGCCGGTCCTGCTTTCCGCTCTGACCGTAACACTGCCCCCTCCTTAAAAGTGCTCTGCCCCAGAGCATAGTCCGGAGAAATCGGGCGGTCATGAGCTTCCCTCGATGGAGACGCATTTCCTTTCCAGGGGTTGAACGTGCACACCAATATGGCGACTCCAGAGTTGGCGAATATCTGTTCAAGCATGTTCCTGACAACCTTCCACTCCAGGCCGTCATATCCACAGCCCAACTTAGGGATCGCGAGCTTGGTGACACGTAGTCTCAGAAGCTTACTCCGCAGGTCGTCGAGGCTTCGCCGCAGTGCGTCATATGTGGGCTTCTGATCAGTAGCACACTTGGTAACTAAGTAGAACAGGTGTCGTCCTTCGTGCGTATGGTGGAGTGCTTTCCCGACGCGTGGTCCTTGGCGTTCCAGTTCCTCAGTTCCAGCAAACTTCTTCCTGAAGACGGTTGCAATCCCTCGGGAAGTCCTCAGATCTTCGGCTACACAATGGGCCAGAGAATAGTCCGCGGGTAACGAGAAGATATCTCTGTATACTGCCTGAGTTACTCCACGGGAACCTTGTACCTTAGGTTGTGCAACTGATACCTTACTGGCCTCCACGTTGTTGAGGTACCTGACTTGCTGTTCTTTTGTCGGGCCATGGTCTCCTTTGTATGGGGCCAGTCTATTAAAATGGACTACCCTGGGTTTTCCTTTTGGCTGCTTTCTGATCCTATAGATGACGTCGTTTATCCTATTGATGATCTCAAACGGGCCATCCCAGGAGTTCTGAAGTTTAGGTGAGTAGCCTCGCCTTCTTCGAGGATCATGTAGCCAGACCAAATCTCCAGGTTGGAATCCACCTTTCTCTGCCCTGATGTCGTAACGCTCCTTCATTCTGTCACTGGCTCCCTGGATGTTTGCACGAACCTTTTCGTGGATATTATCCATCCGCTTCCGTAGATTCGTGACGTACTCCTCTCCGGCCACTTCCTCATTAGGCTTGAACCCGAATTTCAGATCACAAGGCAAACGAAGTTCTCGGCCGAACACCACATTTGCGGGGGTCTGCCCCGTTGCTTCATGGACTGAACTCCGGTAGGCTAACAAGAACAAGTGAAGATACTGGTCCCAGTCTCGCTGATGCTCGGAGACCACTTTAGACAAATATCGACCCATTGTCCTGTTCATGCGCTCCACCATGCCATCCGATTGAGGGTGAAGAGGTGTCGTCCTGGTTTTCCGTATTCCCAGTGCTTCGCACATCCCGGAGAAGACTGCAGACTCAAAGTTTCTTCCCTGGTCAGCGTGAAGTTCCATGGGTACTCCAAACCGGCTGACGAGGTGCTTCACAAGTACGTCTGCAACCGTGACTGCCTCTTGATTCGGAAGGGCATACGCTTCCACCCACTTAGAAAAATAGTCCATGGCCACGAGAATATATCGGTTGCCTTCGTCTGTCACAGGGAAAGGGCCAGCGATGTCAATCGCTATCCTCTCGAACGGTGCTCCCACGTTGTACTTCTTCATAGGGGCCTTCTTTCTTCTTGTTGGTCCGTTAGAAGCCGCACAAGTCGCACAACGCCTGCACCAGTCCAACACATCGTCCTTAAGGTTTGCCCAGTAAAAGCGTTCACGAACTTTTTCCAATGTACGGTGAACTCCAAGATGGCCGCCAGTTACACCGTCATGTAGTTCCCTAAGCACTTCGGGCACTTTATTCCTTGGAACGATGAGCTGTAGCCTACGCTGATCTCCTTCCGAGTTCTCCAATGCCCGTTTCAGCAGCCCATTGTCCACTAGAATGGAGTCCCATTGGGCCCAGTACGTTTTTACATTCTTCGACATTGGAGCAACATCCTGCCAGGTAGGTCTTCCTTGCCCCGATACTTTCCATTGTTTTATCTGTTTTAAGTCCGGGTCCTCGTCCTGTCCCTTTGACACCTCTGCGTCTTGCCAACTGTCGATGACAACTGTAGTCCTCAACACCGCTGCCTGCTTCTCTTCTTGTCGAGAACAATGCTTGCAGCCTTCATCACAAGGTCTTCTTGACAGCGCATCCGCATTTCTGTGACTTGTCCCAGAACGATGAGCAGATTCAAAGTCATACTCTTGAAGGCGCTCGATCCACCTCGCCACTTGTCCCTCTGGTGACTTAAATCTCAGCAGCCACATTAGAGCCGCGTGGTCCGTTCTCAGGAGGAACCTTCGTCCGTATAGGTATTTATGAAAATGCTCTATGGACTTTACTACTGCCAGAAGCTCCTTCCTCGTGACACAGTAGTTGCGTTCCGGAGCTGAGAGTGCTTTGCTGAAATATCCAATCACCCTCTCTTCTCCGTCTTGGACCTGAGAGAGGACGCTTCCAATAGCGATGTTGCTGGCATCTGTGTCAAGTATGAACTTGCCCTCGGGGCGTGGATAGCTCAGAATAGGAGCACTAATCAATTTGCTCTTCAGCTCCTCGAAGGATGCCTGACACTCGTGATCCCAATGGAAAGTCCTTTTCTCCTCGGTAAGTCTGGTAAGAGGTTTTGCGATGTTAGCGAATCCTTTCACGTACCTCCGGTAATAGGTGCAGAGCCCGAGAAAACTTCTCACCTGGTGCTTATCCCGAGGTACTGGCCAGTTGGTGATCGCTGCTATCTTCTCTGGGTCAACAGCAACTCCGTTGTCTGACACAATATGCCCCAGGTAGTTGACTTGCCTTCGGAAGAGATTACACTTCTTCGGGTTCAACTTTAGGTTTGCTGCACGCAGTCGTTCGAAGACCTTCTCCAGATTCTTCAGATGGTCAGCGAAGGACTTTCCCAGCACAATAATGTCGTCTAGGTATACCAGGCATACCTCCCAAGAGAGACCTCTTAACACGTTTTCCATCAGCCTCTCGAATGTGGCAGGAGCATTGCAAAGCCCGAATGGCATTACTGTAAACTGCCAGAGCCCAGTGCCAATTGAAAACGCCGTCTTCTCTTTATCTTCAGGTGCCAATCCAACCTGCCAATATCCACTGCGGAGATCCAAGGTAGAGAAGAGTTTACACCCCTCCAGGGTGTCCAGCGTATCGTCAATCCTGGGAAGCGGATAACTGTCCTTCTTGGTGACGTTGTTTAGAAGACGGTAGTCTACGCAGAACCTTGTCGTTCCGTCTTTCTTCCTCACCAATACGACAGGAGACATCCAGGGGCTACTTGAAGGCTCAATGACACCATCAGCTGCCATCTCCTTAATAATCTCCTCGGCGTCCTCCCGTTTAGCTAACGGCAGCCTCCGCGGGACCTGTCGGATAGGCTTCGCATCCCCAGTGTTAATCCTGTGCTGGACGATATCCGTTCTACCCCGTGGTCCTGGGCCGATCTCGAAGACGTCATGCCATCGGGTAATCATGTTTTTCACCTCCTCGCTCTGTTCAGGTGAGAGGTCGCGACATGATTCATCCACAAATCCTTTTAGTTCCTCTGGGAGCCCTCGAAGCTCGGTGGGATGACGTTGCAGCTGACGAACCACTGAGGTAGCGGTGGTACACTCCCCGACCGGTGTTCCTTTCTTTAGCGTTACCGGGAAGCTGTTCAGGTTCATTAGCCGAATTGGAGTGGTAGGTCCGATCTTGATGAGAGACCTAGCAACCAGTACGCCGCGTCCAACCTCTTGTTCTTCGTGCCTTCCAGGTTCGAGTAGTGCACATTGACCCGCGGGTAGATGGCCTTCGACCGTCCCATGCGTCACGATTTGGCTCCGTGCTGGTAAAGCGGTGTCTTCTGGTAGCAGCACTCGAGCGCAGAAGTCCTTTTCCTGCCGAAGTATGACTTCCTCGTCTCCTAGCGTCATCACACCTCTCGACATATCCAGCTTGATCCCGTATGTGATCATAAAGTCCATACCCAGTATGACGTCCTCATCTATATCTGCCACGAGAGCGAGGTGCTTCAGATGTTGGCCCCCGATGTGGAAGGTGGCATCTGTCTCCCCGTAGACCTTGGCTGGCTGTCCCGTTGCAGTCCGTAATGCCCAAGTTGTTGGTAAGATCTTCTCAGCTGGAAGTGTCTTCGAGTTCAAGATTGTCATGGTTGCGCCGGTATCTATTAGCAGACTTTGCAGCTGTCCGTTCACCATCCCATCAACGTAGAAACTGTTCGTTCTGCTTCCTATTGACGCAACCCTGGTGGTCTTCCTGGGGCCTTTGACGTTACGGGTTGACAGTTGCCCCTTCCCATCAACCCTATTTAGTTTTCCTGTGGCTTTTCTTGCTTCTTCGATGGACACTTGCTTCTAGGGTGTCCAAGTTGGCCGCAGCTCCAACAGCGTATCTCCTTCTTACGGGTCCTGAGAGCCTCCAAAACTTTCGTCACAATTTCCTCGACGCTGGGGACCGCATTTGGCTCCGCTTCTGCTCCTCGTACTCGCGCATGGCCCCGTACAGACTGTCTAACAGCCTCGAACTCCATGGCCTGGGATAATGCGTCTCCTAAAGTTTTCGGCCTGGCGAGCTTCACTGCTTGCTGTGTCTCTGGGTCCCGAAGTCCATCTAGGAACTTGTCGACAGCCAAGCTTTCGTAGACATCGTCGGTGACCGATGGGTAGGCGTTCCTTACCAGCCGGGCAATATCCGCTTCAAATTCCTGCAAAGTCTCGTTGGTCTTCTGGACCCTGCTTCTCAGCTGTGAGCGATACAGCTGGTCCATGTGGCGGTGGCCGAAACGCATCTCCAGTCTTCTGATCAGCTCCCCGTAGTTGGACCGCTCCGACATGGGTATCCCCTGCAGAACTCCCAAGGCGTCTCCACGCAAGGCCAGGCACAACGCTGAAGCTTGGGTCTCCTGCGACCACCCGTGGATCGAAGCCGCTGTCTCGAAGAGAGTCATGTAGTCCTCCCACGGCGTCTTTCCGTCGAATACTGGAATGGTGTTGTGAGCTGGTGGCGTCCCATTATTGGCGGGCAGAATAGTTTTATGAAGACTGGCCTCGGGGGAACGGTCGGTGTCGTTCGTCGGTGGGTTGCTCATACGTCCCTCTAGAGCCTCTACTCTTTGCCTAAGTTTGCTTTCAATTGAATTCAATTTTTCTCCTAACCTAGATTCTACATCAGCTACTTTATTATCTACATTTTCCATTAACTTAGTTTCTAATGTGCCTAATTTAGACTCTAGCCTATTTTCTACATTGCCTAGTTCATTTTTAACACTGCTTAATTCATTACCTAGTTCATTTTTAACACTGCTTAATTCATTACCTAGCTTATTTTCTACATTGCCTAATTCACTTTTAACACTGCTTAATTCATTTTTAAAAGTTGCAGACAACTTGCTTAAATCAGTTTCAAACAGAACGTCCTCTGGATTTTCCCCTAACTCTACAAAAAATTGACGCAAGCGATGTTGCAGTACACTTTTATTTCCGGAAGAATCCAGATCACGTTCTTCTAATTCTCGTTTTAAATCTGCAACTTTTAAATCCATTAATTTAAGACTTTGAGAAGCCATTTTTCATACAGTAGCCCAATAATTACAAAATAATAACAATTACACAAAATATCCCACTTCTGACACCAATTTGTTACGGGCTACTGGGTGTAAAATGGACTAAACTATTACTTAATTCAAGAATCTAATATTTATTAACAAATTAGAAAGAATACAATGAGATTATTTAAAACAGTTAAATTATTAAACTAATATCAATTTACAATAATAATATTCTACTAAATGTTATCTAATTTCTAAGATAATATACAAATAATATAAGATATTGTTTATACTAAGTAACTAAACTATTTATATAAATTTGTACAAATACAATAATATTACACTATAGTTTACAATTACAAATTAACACTTACAGTTCGCTAACTAAAGTCCACCGACCGTAAGACTCTTCAAATATGACAAACTGCCACACAGTTTATTACACTTATTACACGGCCACTAATTATCACTGTTGCTCACTAAGCACTTATTACAGACTGATACTAACTCACTGTAACTCACGCACTATCACTAGTTAACGACTGCTACTCACTGGCTTATTACTTCACTGCTTATTACTACTCGTCTTAATACTACTGCCGCGGCCGAAAACGCTGTCCTTTTTATATAGGCAAGGTAGGTCGTGGTGGGGCATTACTCGGAACACGGACGAGGACCACCTAGACCGATCTAGAAGGTTCTACGCCATTCTATAATCCCTTCCGCTTAATCCCATTGTTTGCCTAATCCACTCTAGGCAGATCAGAAGCCGGTCCTGCTTTCCGCTCTGACCGTAACAATATGTTCCAAAATCAATTACAGAATTAAATTTAATTATTGAATGCCTATGAATTAATTGTATATGAAATTTTTTTAAATATACATTTGTTCATGCTTTTTTTGCATGATTCTCAGCCCGGCAGGCGGCCATGTCCGATTATCCATAGCAGCATAAAGCGACGTTAAATGAATAAACAAACGACATAGCTTCCTTTTCACAATAAATAAGTGGAAACCTATTATATTTGATGTTTGTCTAATATATAATATATATCCCTATTATATAAAATATAATAAGTTTCCACTTATTTATTGTGTAAATTTTTGACTGCACCCCCAACTATTTCCATCTTCCATTATCAACGAATTTCTTCTCTAGCTTCCTTTTCGTATAGTTTATTGTGAACTTAACTATATTAGAGCGAAACGAGGACTCTGGTCATTTTGATTGTTAAAATCGGTGCTACTATCTGATCCACAATCCCAGAGGTCCCGTGTAATACGTCAGTTATCGACGAGTGTTCTTCCGTGCCCCTCATGACTCCTATTGAACCCAGGTGCGTGATTCTGCTCGCCAGCCCCGCCAGTCATCGAGCACGCTGATTGGACGAGCCTGCCAAGGTAATTACATCCGTCCAAAGTTCTATCCTTATCAGAAGTATTTAAAAATTTATGGAACTCAATTTCAATATTAAAGCAACACTATATTTTTTTTAATAAGTTCAATCCCGTCAAATCACATTTACTCTTCGTCGTAAATCAATAACTTAAATAATATCCCACTGAAGTCTAATAAAAATCACTGAACTTAATAATATTTATTTTATTTTATTTTTTATTCATTTTTATAATTAATTTTTTTTTTGAAAAGAAAAGATATGTCCAGGGCCGGGACGCTCTCTTTATATTTGTCAACTATTGTCAATCAGCAGATTTTCTGTCAGTGAAACAGAACAAAATGACATGAGAGGCATGAAGAAGAACAGTACCCAGTGGTACCTCTCCCATGGTTTGATTTAATTTCTTATGATAGCACATCCCTCATCCACGTTCTTTTTAGTCTCTTCCTTGTGTCCTCAGGCATAGAGCCACCATTTGTTCTTTCGATGGGTTCGGGTGTCGTTTTTTCTTGAAAGCGTTCACATGTGCTATTCAACTGTTGGTATTTTTATGTCAGTATGCATGATTTAATATTGGTCATTATAAATGTTATGTTTGTCATTTGTTCTCCTGCTTTTTTTATACGACCATGGTACTTTTGCTATCCTGGACAACTATTTCCTCCAGTCTTCCTGGTACTTCGGACGACGCTGGAATATTGCGGTATTGATAAGAGACTGGAACACATGGCAGGAACAGATAGAGGAGAGATAACCATTGCTAACTGTTCACAACAAACACCCATTCAATAGCCTTCGGATCAAAGTGATTAAATGTTGGCAATAATCTCCCAATAAACCTTATCTAATATCTAATACAATTAAACTTGTAATTTTCCGATAGATAGGGTCAGATTGTTGTTGATACAGCCACGATTGTTGATTTCTCGGTTACAGATACGGGCATGTTGCGAGATAAAAGCTGTTTTTTTTCTCTTTAATCCATCAAAAATTATTATTGCTTATTTTTTTTAACTAAAAAAAAAAAGGTTATAGTCAGAAAAATGAAGTAAATAAAGAGATTGGGAAGAAAGTATATCTACAATCTCTAAAAAGAACAAAATCAGACGCTATGAAACAGTTGAGGGATCGATGATACTAAAGGGTGTCCCAAAATTAACGCATGATTTGAATTAAATAGAAAACACAGTTTTTAGTCTTTTGATTGCTATTTTTTTTTAATGAATCATGAAGTACATAGGGTTATTTATGGAATAACACGTCAGGCAAATGACCTCCACGGCTTTCCATGCACATACTCACTCGTTCGTCGAAATTTTCCATGACCATTTTGCAGAAATGTGGCTGAATTTTGTTGATAAAGCGCTGATTCTCCTCCTTTAATGCACGGGTGAGTGTGGGCTTTTTGACATGGACCTGTGATTTCAAATAACCTTCTAAAATGAAATCTAATGGTGTTAAATCACACGATCTAGGGGGCCAGTTCTGATCACCGAAACGAGGGAGTACACGACCTGGAAACGTCTCATGCAGTAATTGAATTGTTTCACACGCTGTATGGCATGTGACACCGTCTTGTTGAGACCACAAATTGGCCACATCAAATTCCGGCAGAAAGAACTGTGTTACCATGCCGCGATATCGAGCACCAGTAACAGTCACTGCTTAACCAGCCTCTCACGCACTGCTTTGATATTGACATTTGAACGGCTTGTTTTTGGACGACCAGCGTGTTTGGCATCTACAACGGATCCAGTCTCCCTGAATTTTTCAATTAATCTCTTCACAGTTGACGAAGTTAAAACACTAATCTGACCATATTTTGTATGAAATTTTCGAACTGCGGAAGACATGTTGTTCTATCGTGCATCGCTCCATATTTACTAACCCTAAACTGTCAGCTGTCGAATTTTTTTTTTTTTAGGGTTTCCAACACTTTACTGCACTAATGGTGACAAATTCAAATCTTGCGTTAATTTTGTGATACCCTTTATATGGTAAAGAAACAAATTTACTCTCGAAAATTGCAAGAAATGAAAAGAATAAATTCTAAGATGGATCTACGGCCAAAGAAATGTAGGAGAATAATGATGGTGTATAAAAAATAGCGAAAGAATGAAAACAGGTTGAACTAATAGATATTTAACAAAGTGATGGAACTAGGAAACACAGAATGGATTTTCCAGTAAAAAAAAATAAAAAAAATAAAACCTGTACCACTTCAACCCATGAAGGATCTGGGGTTCAGTACATGGTAGAGACTGTACTGTTTCATGGACAACGGTTCTGCAAGGAGGTGACTTGTCCTAGGTCACGCTCAACCGCCAGATTTTTCCCCCTTATTTTTGGTACCCTATTTTTATAATATTTTATAGAGACTGGGTGTGCCCCAGGAGGATCTTAGATCCTATATGATCCATCTCCCGCTGCAAACAGACTAAATAAAAATCATGGCCTGCAGCGGGATTTGAAGCAGGATTTCCGGCATGGCAGCTCAGTACTCTACCACTGAGCCACTCCTCTCTCCTTTTCCAGTCAAATGAAAGAGAAAATATCAAAAAATTCTTCTGCCTTCGGAAGGACATTAAAATCGGAATCCTGTGCGTTAAAGACCCATGTCCTAATTATTCCTTAATAGTATTCCCCATTTTCGATTAGCCATAGCATTTTTATTATTAGAACTAACTTAAAAATTTGGGCAAAACTTATGTTTTTAGCACTTATCACTTAGAAAATAGTGATTTTATAAATACTATTTTAAATTTTATTATGAAATAATATTCATTTGTTTTATACCACTTTCAAAAATAACAGATCATTTTTATTTTTTATATTATCATATCAAATTTCTTTAGAAATGCCTTTAACCATTTACAATTTATGTTGCTTATTTACCTTATGTATTATGTCCTACATTTATTTATATTTCAACAATGATATAGATAACTAGATAATATAGAGATATATATATTAATTATTTATAGATATATATAATTATTTTTGTTTTTTAATATTATAGGCGTTTAGGATCAAAAGCGGATAACTCCAAAAGTTCAAATATCGACTTTTCCACTCTGCTCGTTTAGTCAAGCAATTCTTTTGCTCCCGAAACTTCAAGCTCAGAACCAGTCTGAAGCCAAGATAAATGGCGTCTTAGACGAAACCGCTTGATTGTATTAGCGAAAAATGTGGAAAAGTAAGGTTTTCTTCCGCTATTGATCCTGAACCCCTCATATATAAGTGACCTGCAAGATACCTGTACTGCTGGTCGAGATGGGCCTTCTCTATCCTCTTGTCCTTGGCCCTCCTGTTCTGGAACCAGATCTTTATCTGTGTCTCAGTGAGCCTCAAGGACTCCGCCAGTTCGAACCTTCGTCCCCTGGAGATGTACTCCGACCTGTGGAACTCCAACTCAAGGCGAAGGGTTTGTTCCGTGGAGAAGGTGGTCCGCTGCCTCCTCGGTCTGCCTTCCTTCCTCCTTCTTCTTGCCACTGCAACATCACATGGCTTAATTTAGATATTTACTAGAACGAAACAAGAAACCGCTCGCCTTTCATCCTTAATTCAACGCTCACTACACAATCGCATTAAGCTCTTAATTAATTAAAAGACTCATATACAATAGTATAACCTATTTGCAATTACGGAGTAGAACTTTGCGGGTCTACTAAGCAATTGAATTCTTCTCGTATCCAAACCTTACAATCCAAAATCCATCGTAAAATCCTCAATTCTTCTCAATTTCTTACGAATAAAGTCATCCATAATGACCTTAATGTCCCATGTGATGCTGATTTGGCTCGAACCTGATATCAATCCTTTCGTGACGAAATGTATTCCCACTTAAACCCACTAGTTTCAAACCTAGTAACCTCTTCAATTCCCGGTAACCTCCGAGGCGTCTGAAAATAAGATGGCTTCCTGATTTTATTAATCGAGTCTTAGCAATGACTTGAGAATCTAATTGCATCAATACTCCGCCATTGTGCATCAACGCCATTGCGTATCATTAATTATATTGTAAATAATAATAGAGTTGTCCCAAAATTCGGCTGTTAGTTTTATTTTCTCTATTTTAGAGCCCTGTTTTCAGAGATATTAAGTTTCTGAGTTTACTAATAGCTAAATAAAATGCCACGAAACGTTATTAAACAATTAAACCAATATTAATAATGTTAGCAGTAAATTAAAGAACAGTACTAGGGCTAGCTTAAGCCTGAAGCTTCGCAAGATTCTACTCTTGTAGTTTCGGTACAGATGGATTTGTTTTTATTCCATATTCGTCGGTTTGGTTTATTTATTTACTTAACTTCACTTTATATTCTTATTGCTAATCGAATGATGCTACAGTAGATAAAATATAAATTTTATAACAAATAAATAGTTAGCGATATTCCTCTAATACCCTTAGATCATGTTGCCTTGTCGAGAACTCGGGCCGAGGATATAGGAAAGAACCCTAATATGGTCAGTTCTTTGACGGATTAAAGATCATTTCTTATCGAAAGAGGGGGGAGGAAGAAGCACAAAGAAGTTAAGTGGGAGGTCTTGGAATCTATCTTATAAATGTTTGTAGAAAATATATAACCAGATATTGAAGAGATTCGGTAAACATTATCATTAGTATTGCTCAACTTCGTGAATTAATTTTCAACAATATAATTTATAATTTTTAAATTAACTATTTAATTAGCTAACGTTGATGAAATATAGTGGAGCGGGGTAACTCAGTGAGTTGTTATGCTGAAAGGACTCGAGTGCAAGTCCGGCTGTGATAAATAAATGGTTTAATCTTGATGGACGCTGTGGGATCTGACGACCTTCTACAGGCAGTACCTACCCTTTATTGGGGGAAACCTGGCGGTTAAGCGCGACCTCGTGAAACCCCTCCCTGTGCAACCGTTGCCCTAGAAACAGTACTGTTTCTACCATGTACTGATCCTAAGACCAATCATAGGTTGTTGTGGTTCAATTTTGTTTAATTAATTACAATTTATCTAATTAGTTAACGCGCAAAAAAAAACCCAACCTAAATTTGTAATCATTAGAGAAGTTCAAAATGAAAAACACATCCAACTTTCTTAATTGTCAGAGGTACTATTTTTTTATGGCAGATTTAACCAAATCATTTAAATTAATATTTTAGTGAGAGAAATAAAGTTGTGGAATCTGGTTTAATTGGTTTAGAAATTAATAGAAAAAAAAAGAACATAGTTATTCCATAGTCTTGAGTTTTCACTTCTGTTGGCAGTTCTCATGAATTCTTCTCCTTTCATGGCCCTACAGCCAGGGCCTCCTTGATACGTCCTCATGACTGCCTAATTTGTTTTCTCTCTCTCTCTCTCTCTCTCTCTCTCTCTCTCTCTCTCTCTCTCTCTCTCTCTCTATATATATATATATATATATATATATATATATATATATATATATATTTATACACACCTGTCAATAAAATGACAATCAGCAGATTTTCTGTCTGTAAGGTTACTTACTACAAAATGGGATGACTGGCGTGAAGAAGAAAATACCCAGCTATACCTTTCTCGTGGCTTGGTTTGATACTCTTCTGGTCGTAAATCACTCATCCACGTTCTTTTTAGTCTCCCTCTTGTGTCCTCAGGCATTAGATTTAACACTGACTGCCTATTTATTTATTTTTTTAATTGACGTATATTATTGTTTATCTAACACGGCAATGGTCCTTATCGGTTCCAAACCCATTAGTTTTCATAAACTAAACAATAATCGCTAATGACCCGGTTAATTAGAACGGACCAAATTCTATACTCCACTTCGGGGGCCTGCGTGTCGAACACCCTGGAGAAGATATTGATGATGCCCACCTGGACCACACGTGTTCTCCTTCCCCGGTTCCGATATAATTGTGAATTAGATTCTTTTAATTGAAATCCCCATCGCGAGCCATCTGCTTGCACCCCGCGGAGCCTATGGGAACTGTCCTCATCCTTCTGCTGTCCGATATCGAGGGGCATCTATTCGTCGACATGCACAAACGTTGTTTTATACTATTGGATAATTGGATACCCGGTCTATCCAGGGTCTGATCTTGATCAAAAGTAATAAAATAACTGGAGTGTTGTTGTGTCCATTAAGGAAATTAAGTGTAATTTAACATCTCAAAGTAATAAAACAAACGTTTAATAAATGGGGTGGCATGAAATAGTTATTACATTGTTGTTATAAGAGTCATTATATTTTTCATAAGGCTAAGTAACATTGTGACCTATACCAACTAGAAACCGTGGGTTCAAGACATAGTAGATTTTGTACCGTTTCTAAAACAACGGTTGTGAAGGGAGATGATTTGGCTGTGATCACGCTCAACTGCCTAGTTCCTAGTTATTTTTTAAAAGGCTAAATAAATAAACATTGATTATTTTCTTAAAATATTTGTAATTTGACTATAATATAATATATATTATATTATTAATATTATTTATATATGATAGAATTTATTGCAAGGAAATTTCCAAAAAACAGTGCCTTGAGTCTCTAAAATACTCAGCTTTTCAGGTATTTAAAAGAAAAAACACATCTTCAGTACATCTCAAACCGATAGCTCAAACAGACTCATGGAATTGATGAAGCAATCTTGCTCTAAGTCAATTCAACAACTTCTCATTGTGTTGTGTGAGTTTTCAAAAAAATATTAAATACCATAAAAATAAAAAAAAGTGTGATCTATGGAATTAATAACGTGTACGCTATAGACTACAAAGGGTCTTGGGCACAGTACAAGGAACAGACTGTCCTGTTTCTAGGACGTTTGTGGAGTAAGGCGATTTGTTCGCGGTATGGAATGAGGCTCTTAACTCATGGAGGAGAAGGACCAATATAGAATTGCACACGGAAACTGGTCAGGCAATATCTCAGGATATGAAACGAAGAAGGTTAAGATGGGCGGGGCATGTAGCTCGGAGTGATCCGTCAGGAAGCCTCTACACAACTATGAATGCCACAATAGTTGGCAAGAGACGTGGGAGGCCAAAGACCAGATGGATGGACAGGATCAACAAAGATGCTGCGGAGGTACATGTAGCTGACTGGAAATCAGCGGCCCAGGATACCCAGGATAGACAGAGGTGGAGAAGGTTGGTAAGGGCGGGAAAAGATCTACAAGGAGCCAACCGGAAAAAAAGTATATATATATATTAGCTAACTGTGTTTCGTTATAGCTATGCTTCATCATCCCTCTCCTAATTGAATAAATAAACATTTGAAAAAAAAGTGCAGAATAAGTATCTTTTTCAGCAAACAGCGTAAGGAAAAAGAAATTCGTTTTTCCATAAAATGCTTAAAAAGAATTATAAATTTTCTAACTCCGTGGAACGATTATGAATGAAAAAAGACGTTATAAATTTCGATCGGATTCCTTTACTAAGGCTCTTTACATTTCCACATTAGTTGAAACGTGGAAGTTAACATAATTCATATCGAACAGATACGCTAAAACATAATTCGTACAGAGAGAATTTACACACAAAGAGGAGGAGCGGTGAATAAAGACAGTAAAAGCTGTGAGAATGGAAGTAATATTGTATATTTTTATTAATATTGTTAAGTGGCCGTGAATGGCTGCCGAGATCCCCCCCCAGTTTATTGTTACAATATTGTGATGTGATTTGCATTAGTGACGCTCGAAGTGACACAAGTCCCCGGCTTAGCGGAGTACACCCTGTCCTGAAAACATCTCTTCACAGCGCCCCCCTCAGATATCAACAGGCATTTCTCCTCAGCTCGAAGAAAATAATAAAATTTCATTCCTTCGAAAATCCTTTATTTATTTATTATTTAAAAAAATTCTACCCTTCAAAAAACTTTTTACGTCGTCATTTGGACTATCATACTATACTTGGACCAATGACTTGTATGGAACATACAATATAATTTAATATATAAAAATCTAAAATAACAAGAATTAACCTTAGGGAAAAAAATTAAAAGCGCATAACAATATAAAAAGTGGTATCGTTGTAAGTGAAGAAAATAGACAGTAAATCATCCATTACTTGTGATGGATATGAGCTGTTAGTTATAACTGATTAGAGAGCTTACGTTTGGCAATTTAGGAGATGTAGGCAATGTAATGTGGATGAGGAAGAAGTATGGCGGATATTTGTTGGGTGTGAGTTCCAAAGTGGTGGAACGGGCGAGAAAGGAATGCTCGAATGTTTTGGTTCTGCGGGAACAAGTATACGATCGGAAGGCGAGATATTGTGTCCTGGGATTGGATAGAGGATTTGAATTGTAGAAGACAATAGATGTTCTTGACTATAATAGTTGTTGATGGTATGGTAAAGGAATGAACATAGGAATTAGATTCTACGGATTGAGGGGAAGAGCCATTTTAACTCATCATAGAGGCGGGAAACATGAGACTTCCTTGGGGTATCGAAGACAAACAGAGAGCAGCATCTTTCCTCGAGCCCAGTCAAGATGAGCACAGAGTCGTTGCTTCACTGCCCAAGCAACGATCTCAAGGAAAAGTCAGATACTTTGATCTGAATAATATTTAAATAATTAAATGGGATGCCACCCTTAGATCGCTATACTTAATATATAGTCATTGTATATCTTTAATGAATAAGAGATATATCTCTCTCATTTCCTCGAGCCCAGTCAAGATGAGCACAGAGTCGTTGCTTCACTGCCCAAGCAACGATCTCAAGGAAAAGTCAGATACTTTGATCTGAATAATATTTAAATAATTAAATGGGATGCCACCCTTAGATCGCTATACTTAATATATAGTCATTGTATATCTTTAATGAATAAGAGATATATCTCTCTCATTTCCAGAAGGTCGCGTATTTGACTGCATAGTTGTTTAGTGAATGAAGCTCTTTTTTCACTTCAATAAATAACATTATATTTATTGTGTGCTGATCATAGTTACAAGTTAATGTTATACATCTAATTACAAAGTCAGAAATGGGGGACCTTTGTTTGTTCATTTAACGTCACTTTATGCTGCTATGGCTAATCGGACGATGCTACAGTGGGAGGTCTAAATTTTTGCCTATCCAGGTTTAATTAGGATAGGGATTTTTAACGAGTACCTGACATCGTACAGGCTCGGGACCCCCGTTTAACGTCCCTTCCGAAGGACGGCGTAACTAAGGATTTTTTTTCTCCCTTAAAAAAATCCTAGGGTCACCTGCCGGGCTACGAACCCGCGATCTTGGGCTTAGTAGTTTGTTACGCTAACCACTAGACCACAGGTGACCGTATGGTGACCGTATGGGGGACCTTTTCTATATGCGACAATCTACAAGTTGAGTTGCCGCTTCTTGCCTACAACAGCCGTCCTGTCTCTTAAAGGGAAAGGTACCGATCCTAAGCGACACTTAAGCTAACTCCTCAATGAACCTTATTCTATTTATTTAGATACTCTTAAGATTCCAAATAGTGTCTCGTGCAGCAACCCCTGCTTGGACTTGAAGAAGGTTTGGTTCATTTGGGACAACTAGACTTATGCGCAAGCTATAAACCTAAATGGGTCATTTAAAAAAAAAATGTTATTTTTATGTATAATGTACACTTCTAACGTGAATTGTTTAGCGATTTATTTTTTAATTAAAAATAACGTCATCCTACCCCCTTTTTTTTTTTTATGACTGGAAGTAAGGTTGCCTCTCAAGTACATTCAACAGCTAATCACCAAACGACAACTTGATTAGCCTCAAGGACAATAATTTATTTTACGGTAAGGATGTGACAGAGAATTAAAAAAAAACATAACATGCTTTTAAGGGATAGGCCAAGGATACAACTGCAGGCATCCGTTCATTAATAATGTAGGTGCAACATTACACTAACATAGTGTAAACAACGAAAACTTGTTAATGCGTAGAACTTTAAAAAAAAAAACGCATCGAAAACAATGGCAGGCCGTTTCTCTGAATCAGTGTTGCCACGGGATCAATAACTAGAGTGATGTAACTTATTGGACAAATCATCTTAGTCAGTATTTAACAACTATTTGGATAATTTGAAGTAGCTATTGGAAAGTAACTAACGGGACAAAATTATGGCATCAGCTTGAAGAACTTTTTCTCCTATCATTTTCGAATAATATGATGTGTAGCTTATTCTGCTACATTAGTTTTTGGAAATAAGACCTATTAATTGAGAAATGAAGGTGAAAGTGAGAGTAACAATTTTTTTTTATATTATTTAAATACATATACGGTTATTACAGGGAGTGGTGTGGCTCAGTGGTCCAGAGCCTGGCTGAGCCAGCTTTTCGGACTATTTTTTAGGCCATCATCGGGGCTGAAAATAACAGAAAACTGTATTAACAATGCGGTGCCATCTAAAATATAACAGGTTATATAAACAGGAATGACAAGAAAGAAATACCAAA
Organism: Troilus luridus; assembly: GCA_964056705.1. Lineage (NCBI taxonomy): Eukaryota > Metazoa > Arthropoda > Insecta > Hemiptera > Pentatomidae > Troilus > Troilus luridus. Next base: position 39,127,821 of record OZ057417.1, on the reverse strand, counting down.
AGCCCCTGATAAATCATGAAATAATTGATGAAAAATAACATGAATGGAAAGATATTTGGAAGATAATAAAGATACTAAAATAAGAAGATAAATGATTTTGTTACAGAATATAATGAAAACCATGTCATAGGTGCGGTACAATATGAGTTTGAAATAGATAAAATACTTTGAAAAAAATACATAACTCTCAAATATATTCTTTTTAATAGTACCTATATCTTTTTTTAAAGTACCTATTTCAAAACCATTTTGCCTCTCACTAATAACATGGTTTTCATTTAATGCACCACCAACCGTTTCACGCTCTTATGAATCATTATGGAAGCTGCGGTAGAGCGCTGAGTTACCTAGACTTCTTGTTAATCTTAGCATCCGGAGATGGATCTAGTATCCTATGGGATCTAGGACCCTCGTGGGGCTCACCCAGCCTCCGAAATGTGGGTATCCAAAATAAGGGGGATCTGTGCGTGATCAAACCACAGGCCCTTCACGAGTTGTTGTGGTACATTACCTAATCTCGTTTATTCTGGATTCTTTCGCAGATCGTTTTGCCACGATTTCCATGTCTTTAATTTGATGTGGAAGACGAATCCTTCGGGCTGGGTTGTGGCGAACAACTGACACTATATGATATATTTTTTAGCTGTACTATCTGTCACCTCAATGCCTCTGATACAGGCTAGGCTTGATACCCATAAAAGATAATTCATACAATCAGCAATCTTCTGTCATTTAAATCTATCTCGAGTTCCAATTACATGAGAAAATGGATCCTGCATTAATATGTGAATCAGATTTTGAGTCATAATAAATTAGAGCTTTAATAAATTATTTACTATTTTATGCTACTATCGGAGGACGCTACAGTGCGGGTCCTGTATATCGCCTCTGCAGGTACAATTAGAATGCGGATATATAACGAGTACCTTACACCGTACAAGCTCGGGGCTTCCATTTTACGTTCCTTTCGACGGACAGCATAACCAAGGATTTTTCCCTCCCTTTTAAAAAATCCTAAAATCCCCTATCCTGAGATAATATATCTTGATGATGTCTAAACTGGCGAAACATTTGCTAGTTATTTTCCCCTATACTTTAAAAACATAAGTTTTTGCTTTTTGGATTCTTTACAAGCCCGCCAAATAAATTCCACCAAAATACATTCTATAGGAATTTTGAACAATTTAAGGACGTTATCTATAACTATTTTTGAGAAGCCAAATTTTTATAAAATTGAATTTCAAAGGAAACTTTCAAAATGTTTTACTTTGTAAGTACAAAATTGGGTGCTTACCAGATTTTTTCTTGAATTATTATAATTAGTATTCTTTTTTAATATTTCTTATTTTATATTACCTATAATTCCATCGATAATCTATTTCAAATCTGTTGGTAGAATATTTTTTCTATTTTTTGTACAGTAAAATCCTTAGACAAAAAAGATGAAAACTTGGTTTAAAAATCCTTGAATTCCTTTAAGTTTTTCAAGAATCGAAAGACCCTATCAAACATTTAGTACAGTTATAATTACAATTAATGTTTATAGAGATAATAAAAAATGGAAAAGTTGGGACCTTAAGTCCATGCTTTAATTTATATCTAAATTTATACATACATATATATACATATACATATTCATAAATATTGTTCGTGTGTATTTAAATAATCCTCTTAGGCTTCCTAATAAAAATGCTATTAGTAAAGAATGTTTTAGGTTTCACCAACTCGGTCGATAACCTGTAGGCAATAATAATTTAAAATTTACAATATCTTTTATTTTTATTTACAATGTAATTTATTTTTATTTACAATGCCTTTATATTTCAATTATATTTTATTTAATTAATTTTAACTGTCCTAGACAATTTTGTCACAATCGTAAGTGTTTATATTAACTTCATGTACATAATGAAATAATATAACGAACTTTAACATGGTTTTAATTTTTTTTTCAATGAAGCATTAAACTAGGTTTTTTGAAATATAAAGAAATTGTTTTAACATAATGATCATCCAATAGATATAACATGTTAATGATCTCAGTTCCAGTTGTGGGAATGCGTTAGCAATTATAATAATTTACGATTTACATTATGGTCTTGAACTACTTACCACGAATCAATAAATATTTGTTTTATATTTTTTTCAATAACGTTTTAGCATTTAAATTTTTAAAAAATAACTATTTTCGTCATTTCACCTGTAGAAATTCCTTCTATTGTTATAAACAATACATATTTTTTGTGTACTTGGCTTGGGAAAATATTCCTAATTTTTTTCTCCTATAGTATTATAATATAAATATTTCAAGTTTGAATTAATCATTTTTACAACTTTTTTAGAATGTCATTAGAAAAATTCGGTATTAAAACTTTTAACATTTTTTAAAGCTGTCTGTAATAATTTGTATATAAATTAAGCTTATTTTGATTGTTTGAAAATCATAACTAGTATTACTGTATGGATCTGAAATCTTTTGTCATATGTGGTAGCGCCTGAATACCGGACCCACAATACATATATTCAGGCAATTTGAGATGCTAGTGTATTTTTTTTTATTAATGATCCCATGTGATTAATCAATAAAAAGAAAATTCTAAATTTTTCCTAACTCAATATTTGAGGATTTTCATTTCATATTAAAAATGGTAAGAAAAAATCCATCCGCCGTATTCCGTAAGCGTTTTTATTTTTATTTTTTCTGATACTCATAGATTTATTTAGTTGAGGTTTGTTACAAAAGACCTGAATTATCGTCGATTAAGGTTACTATTACTGAATTTTAATAAAGATGTTGCAGATATTAAAGATTCAATATACCTTTAGCCATCATAATGGATGAAAATTTAGAAATTCCATCATATAATAACTCCATTTATTTGTTATATTTTTTATATAATATTTTTACTGAATTTTATTTATTGGTCTAATTTAGGATCTTTATGTCAAGACAATAATAGAAATTCTAAATAAATGCTATTGATTTTATTTTTTTCAATAATTATTTTCCGCAATCCATCAAATTCTCACCTCACCTCGTAATTAAGATTTTACACTTCAAGTTAAACAGAAGACAATTTTTCTTTTTTTAATTTATTGAAAATTAATAACATACTCCTTCTATGTATAAAAAATTATCGAACTTTATTAAGCAGAGATTAAGGGAACGGGGTAGCTAAGTGTGTAGAATGGTGAGTTGCTGTGCTTAAGGTTCCGGGGTTCGATTCCGGCTATGGTAGATAAATTATTTAATCTGTTAACAGTCACGGAATGATCGTCTGGGATCTACAGACCATCCTGGGACTCTTCCCAGCATTTAGAAATTGGATACTCTTAATCGGGGGAAAAATATGGCGATGGAGCTTGTTTTCGGACAAATCATCTCCCTGCACAACCGTTTAGCTGGAAACACTACGGTCTCTTCCTTGTACTGAACCCCAGACCCTCTTGGAGTTGTAATGGCACAGTTGTTTTTTTTTGTTTTTTATAATCAGGTAGGCATGAGGTTCCATATCAAATTAGAAATTACAGTGATGTATTTTAAATGATTTCAAACAATTGTAAATTTTTTAATTGAAGAACTGATTCGTTTACACAACTGAGTGATACTAATTACATCTCTCTATACTACACAAAAGTGTTTAGTGACCGTATAATATTTTATTCTAAATATATAAAATAATTAAAATGTAAAATAAATAGTAATATGAATAAATGTAATAATGGGATTCGAATTTTTTTTTTAATTAATAAAAAAAATTATAGTTTTATAAGTTGGACTCGATTTATTCTCGATATAGATATGAGTATTTGAAAATATAAACCCTTATGATTAAATAATAATCATCATCATTAAAGAAAATAACAATAAATTAATTAGTAAAAATAATTTTATTTTCCAGAGAAGATGGCCTTGTATCCTTCTAAATTGAACTTATTATTTGAGTACTGCCACTGGGTAGTTTCTCTACTTGTCTTTCCCAATATAATCCTAATATAATGTACCAATCATTATATTTACTTGTTGTATTATTTTAATACAGTTGTAAATTTCATTAAATAAATCATTAAATTAAAAAATATTTTCCTAAGCTTTCCAGAGTAGATATAATTTTCTAATCAGTTGTATTGGAAATGTGAAAAAACTATCGGGAAAAGGTATTGAATGATGACCGTAGATTAATAAACTTTTCCTGGATACGATTTTAATATTTTATTGAAACCGAATACATAATGTATTTGTATTCAAATCCAACATGTAACACCTCAGCTCATTTAATTGTTGTAATTTTTTATTGAATGCCCACGTATGAATAATTATATCATCGCTTAAGCCGCTTTAAAACCACGAATCTGATTTTTTTTATTACTAATTTTACGCCTATTGTAACTTCATATACAATTTAAATTTGCTATTTTAGTATGCGTTGTAATAATCACTCATCACTATATGAAATATTTATATAGTATTAGTTTATTACTCAATAAACTAATATTAACAATTGTGGAAGGGAATTTCGTGCCGGCACATTTTGTCTAGAAAGGGTAATTCATTTTAAAATATGCGTTTTAACAATAAAAACTTTATATTGTTACGAAAAAAAAATCACCATTTTTTTTTATTAAACTTTTCTTTTCTTAACTTAGAAGTTATTCTTTATAGTTTTAAAAGTTAGAGGAATTTTGATCTTACCAATAGCCTATCTAATCTATTGTTTTGTGTATTATTGTACTTAGAAATAATATGTATGAGAAAGTACAACTAACATCAGTGACCTTTATAAATTTATTTCACTCATACTAACATTCATCTATAAATAACATATAACTATGTGAATTGCGCGCTACTCAAAGTTTGCGTAACGTCTGTGGTATTCTTACTAAATTGTAAATTATCTTATAAAACAGAATTATATTGTTAGTAATTTAATGTTCAATGTTGAATAACTAAGTAACATTTACTTCTTATGAGTATTGCCTTGTATGAGAAAAATCCAAATGTATAGCCATAATGTATGGTCATAATTGTTGGATAATCGATTTGTGTATCCATGACAACCATCCCCTCAAACCGGAGATATAGTGTGTGTGTAACCTCCTAGGTTATGTTATATTATTCTATGTCACGTTTTTGTAGACAATATAAAATATAGCTTAAATTTCATACTATAGTGTCTCTTGTGTCTGGTCCTTATATATCAAAATGTAGTTTAACAGGTTATGGGCCCAGTCCTGAAGTTAGTAAATTTTGTTTTTGTTTGTGAAAAATCATTTTAGTGAAAATCAGTGTTTTCGTTTCGAGTATCCGTTATGTCTCAGTGTCAGTTGCCGATCGAACGTCTAAAAGGACGTGAAAATTTTGACACATGGAAATTCGCAGTGCAGGCCTATCTGGAAGATTTGGAGCTGTGGGAATGTATAACTGAAACTGATCCCGACAAGAAAAAAGACACGAAATGCCGATCTAAGTTGATTCTATTAGTTGAACCGGTGAATTATGTTCACATTCAACACACAACCACTGCCAAAGAAGCATGGGAAAATCTAATTAAAGCTTTTCAGGACGACGGATTGACGAGACGAGTTGGTCTTCTCCGTATTCTTGTAACTACGAAATTAGAAGACTGTAGTTCGGTAGAAGAATACGTGAACCGGATTATTACCACTGCACATAAATTAACCTCTATTGGTCTAAGTGTGAGTGATGAATGGGTCGGAACGATTCTTCTCGCTGGATTACCAAGCCGTTTCGAACCCATGATTATGGGCATTGAGAGTTCGGGTTTGAAAGTAACCGCGGATTTAGTCAAAACAAAGTTATTGCAAGACCTTTCCATGGAAAAATCGAGCTCAGAGACTTATTATGGCAGCTCAAATTCTGCTTTATACGGTCACAGTTCAAAAGGAGGTTCTGTTCAGTGGAAGAAAGTTAAGAAATACAGGAACTATGAAGAAAACAAGGCTGATAAAAATCCTCTTAGGGGTCCTCGATGTTTTCAGTGTAACGGTTACGGGCACATCGCCAAGAACTGTCCATCGCCTGCAAATGATAAGAGGAGCGTAAACAGCCCAGACAAAGGTACGTCGCTGTTTGCAGCATTTTCAACACGGTCATCTGATATTTCCGAATTTTATCTGGACAGTGGTGCGTCCTGTCACCTCTGTACGAGTCAAGAAATGTTACAAGATGCTAGAGTAGCTGAAAAAATATCTATCACTGCCGCTAATAATGAGAAAATGACGTCAGATACTGTTGGCAATATTTCATTACCAGTGACGATTTCAGGTAAGCCCTCAGAAGTAAATGTTAATAACGTATATTATGTTCCAGAATTAGAGGTTAACTTGCTATCAGTGAGCCAAATTGTCAGTAAAGGACATCGTGTTGTCTTCAATAGGAATGGAGCTAAAGTTTTTAATAGCCAGAGACAGCTGATCGCCTCTGCTAGCTTAGTGAACAATTTATTCAAATTGGACGTTCCTCCCAGTGCTACATGTGCGCTATCAGCGAAATGTGAAATGAAACTCTGGCATCAGCGCATGGGGCATTTAAACTACGATAGCCTACGTAAGTTGAATATTGTTTCTAAATCTGGGGAGTTCATTGTTAGAAAACATTTCTGAAAGTTCTGATGGAAACTTCTATGTGTTACCCAACAAGTATAATATAGAAAATGTAAATGTTGAGGACAACTCTGGTCCTGACTCCGACAACACAACAGAATCACGGACATCTACTGATGATGATTCTCCGGAGAGTAATGTACAGTCTGACAACGGTCCTCATATCACTAGCTCAAGCATGGAAGATCTCTCCACAGCTACAGAAACCAACCATGATGACGACCCAGATTATGTTCCACCAACGACCGTTCTGACATCAACATCGCATCCAACAGTGACTAGACCGGTAAGAGACAGAAGACCGCCTGCTACACTGGACGACTTTGTGACGTATTCAGCTTACTCTACCGGCTCCGAGCTGTCAGACCCAGGGTCCTATGATGATGCGTTACTTCGTCAGGACAATCAGTTGTGGGTCGGTGCCATGGAGCGTGAATTGAAGGCTCAAATGGACAACAGTACCTGGGAATTGGTCGAACTCCCAGCTTCAAAAGAACCCCTTTCATGCAAGTGGGTCTTCAGGACGAAGAGGGATGGCTGTGGTAAAATAACCGGTCATAAAGCGAGACTTGTTGTCAAGGGATTCGCCCAAAGGAGGGGTGTGGATTATGAAGAAACGTTCTCACCAGTTGTAAGGTACAGTTCCATCAGATACCTTATATCGCTGGCTGCAGAGTACAATCTAGATATTGATCAGATGGACGCCATATCCGCATTTCTTCAGGGAGATCTGGAAGAGGAAATTTACATGTCTCAGCCACCTGGTTTCAGCGATGGAACTTCAAGAGTATGTCGACTTCGAAAGAGCTTGTACGGACTCAAGCAAGCTAGCCGAATATGGAATAAAAAATTGGATGGAGTTTTGCAGGAATTTGGCTTGACACAGTCAAAATTTGACTCTTGTGTTTATTTCAAAATAACAGAAAAGTGTATGATAATAGTGGCTGTCTGGGTAGATGATCTGTTGATTTTTTCAAACAATAAAAAATTGAAAAATCAGGTCAAATTGCAACTTTCAAGATCATTCAAGATGACTGACCTTGGTGAGGCCAATTCATTTTTAGGCCTTGAGCTAACCCGTGATCGTCAATCAAAGAAAATTTGGCTTAGCCAACAAAATTATATTGAGCAGATTCTCAAACGGTTTAAGATGGATGAAGCAAATCCAGTATCAACTCCAATGTCCAACGGTGAGAAGTTTTCTAAAACTCAGGAGCCGCAAACAGAAATAGAAAGGGAAAATATGAGAAAAATTCCTTATCAAGAAGCTATTGGCAGCCTGTTGTTCGCAGCCCAAGTCTCAAGACCAGATATAGCGTTTGCTGTTAGTAGCCTGAGCAGATTCAATAACAATCCAGGCGTGTTGCACTGGGCAGGTGTGAAACGGGTATTGAGATACCTCCGTGGAACTTCCTCATACAAGCTAAAATTTGATGGATCAAATGTTGGACCCATTCATGGATACTGTGATGCCGATTGGGCTAGTGACCCAGATGAAAGAAGATCAGTGACAGGTTATTTGTTTATCAAGTGTGGCGCCCCGATATCCTGGTGCACTAAACGACAGCCCACTGTAGCTCTCTCAACAACAGAGGCTGAATACATGTCAATGTCTTCTGCAGCACAGGAAGCTTTATGGTTAAGGGGCCTCTCTGAAGAGATTGAACAGCCTTCAAAGAATCCTACTCAGATCTTCTGCGACAACCAGGGAGCAAGGAATCTGGCACTGAATGGTGCTTATCAGTCAAGGACCAAGCATATTGACGTACGGCACCATTTTATGAGAGAAAAGGTGCAGGAGAAGCTTCTGGCCTTCACGTACATACCAACCAAGAACATGGTCGCCGACTCCTTGACTAAGGCGCTTGATGTGGATAAGTTCAAAGAGTGTATCAAGTGCCAAGGACTCCACAAATAAGGAGGGTGTTGGATAATCGATTTGTGTATCCATGACAACCATCCCCTCAAACCGGAGATATAGTGTGTGTGTAACCTCCTAGGTTATGTTATATTATTCTATGTCACGTTTTTGTAGACAATATAAAATATAGCTTAAATTTCATACTATAGTGTCTCTTGTGTCTGGTCCTTATATATCAAAATGTAGTTTAACAATAATGCCTATGATGTAGTAGAGAACACAACTTTAAAAAAAATGAATTTATAACCACATGCAATAATTACATACTTGAATTAAATATTTAAAAAATAATCGTCACACTAGAACCCATGAAGGGTCTGGAGTTCAGTACATGGTAGAGACTGTACTCTTTCTAGGACAACGGTTGAGCTGGGAGGTGATTTGTGATGACCACGCTCAATAGCCAGGTTTTTCCCCTAATTAAGAGGCTAAGTAAGACGTTGGAGGGTTAGATCACACAGAGTCCGTGGCTGTTAACAGACTAAATAATTTATCTGTATCAGACGGATTTGAAAGTGGAACCTTTAGCATAGCAACTCAGCACTCTACACACTGAACCACAACACTCTTTATAAATGTGAATAATTGATAAGCATTTTGTTCAGTGGATGGAAAAATTTTTGTGACAGTTTTTTAAGTTAGGGGAATATGTGGGGAATCCCATCTAAGTTTATACCATATGACTTAATATTCACTTAAAAGGTTGATATTTTATAATTTAGGAACTTTTTATTAAAAGCAGGCATTTTCCGCTTTTGTTTTTACCTAGAGTTTGCTCGAATTTCATTTGTTTTTCTTAGATTTCTTACAAAGTTACTTTTTTTATTGACAATTTTACAGACGTTAAGATAAACTAAATACATAGAATAGCATAGTTGGGTAGATGTTTGTTTGTTCATTTAACGTCACTTTATGCTGCTATGGCTAATCGGACGATGCTACAGTGGGAGCTCTAAATTTTGCCTATCCAGGTTTTATTAGGATAGGGATTTTTAACGAGTACCTGACATCGTACAGGCTCGGGACCCCCGTTTAACGTCCCTTCCGAAGGACGGCGTAACTAAGGATTTTTTACTCCCTTTAAAAAATCCTAGGGCCACCTGCCGGGCTACGAACCCGCGATCTTGGGTTTAGTAGTTTGTTATGCTAACCACTAGACCACAGGTCGCCCCAGTAGGGTAGATAGAATAAATAGATAAATATACAAAGGTAAAATTATGTAAATAGATAAATTATTTATGCATTACAATATCCTATTTTATTCTGGCAAGGAGAAGATGGATATTATTTCAACATCAAAATGATCAATCCAACAACATACGAAGAGACGAATAAGAAAGTCAGTGCTATGAATTACTATTCGTATCGATTGATGATTCGTGATCACGAGAACAATCACATTTTAAAATGTCGCCAATTATTCCATCAATATGTTGTGGATATGAATGCGAAAATCGAGACAGAACGACTACTCTTCATTCGATTGAATCAAACTCTCAAAGACGTTTAAAGCTCACATCAATGTCGAGTACTGTAATTCTGTCAAATCGATCAAATACATTTGCAAATATGTCAATAAAGGAAGTGATATGGCGGTTTTTAGAGTGGGGAATGCATCTGCACGAATCGATGAAATCGATCGATATCAATTGGGACGCTACATTAGTAGCAATGAAGCTTCTTGGCGTATTTTCTCATTTCCAATTCATGAACGTTATCCAACTGTTGTTCATTTGGCAGTGCATCTTGAAAATGGACAGCGCGTGTATTTTACAATGGAAAAAATATATACAAGAGCATCTTCGCCACCGCAAACAACCTTAACTGCATTCTTCTCATTGTGCATGGATGATCCTTTCGCAAAAACACTACTTTACTCAGAAGTACCAAAATACTATACATGGAATGCATCAGCGAAAAAGATTCAGCGCCGTAGACAAGGCAAACCAGTTGAGGGATATCCAAATCTATATTCGACTGACGCATTAGGTCGTGTTTATACAGTCCATCCAAAGCATTAGGTCGAGTTTATACAGTCCATCCAAACAACCAGGAATGTTTTTACTTGCGATTACTGTTAGTTAACGTACGTGGACCAAAATCCTTCCAAGACTTGAGGACTATAGACGGGAAACTATGCGCGACCTATCGAGAAGCTTGCCAAGAATTAAATCTTCTTGAAAACGATGACGAGTGAGACACTGCACTGGGTGATGCATCTAATACTGCTCAGCCACAGCAAAAACGCAGTTTATTTGCGATAATACTAACAACATGTTTCCCATCGAATCCAAACAATCTTTGGGAAAAATACAAAGATTACATGAGTGAAGATATTCTAAATCATTTACGAGGATCGAATTCGGAAATACAATTAACACCACACATATACAATGAGGCATTAGTTTTGATTGAGGATAGTTGTTTGGCTATCGCTAACAAAAGGGTTGGTGCAGTTGGGAATGTGTGCACCGAATCGATCTGGAAACAGCGCTTATGATCGGGACTTACAACATGAAACATACTTCGATGTGGAAAATTTGGGCCCATTTGTAGAAAATAATCTTCCGAAATAGGTTCCAGAACAACGCATTGTATATGACACAATCATGCACGCAATTGCAAATCACAGCGGTGGATTGGCCTTCCTAGATGCACCTGGGGGGACAGGAAAAACTTTTCTTATTTCGATAATTTTGGCAACAATATGATCCCAGAGTAAAATTGCACTGGCAATGGCATCATCTGAAATTGCGGCAACACTTTTGGAGGCTGGTCGAACAGCACATTCGACATTGAAACTGCCATTAAATTTGCAAACCACCGAGACACCAACATGCAATATTACCAAAAATTCCGGTATGGGCAAAGTTCTCCAAACATGTGAACTTATAGTATGGGACGAATGTACAATGGCTCATAAAAGCATTAGAAGCCCTTCATCGTACATCGCAAGACTTAAGGGGTAATAGACGGCCCTTCGGTGGAGCAATTATTTTGTTATCTGGTGATTTTAGACAAACTTTGCAAGTTATACCACGTTCAACACCCGCTGATGAACTCAATGCATGTCTCAAATCATCAGTTTTGTGGGGACATGTTAAGAAATTAAGTTTGAAGACCAATATGCGTGTTCAATTGCAAAATGATGCATCAGCCAACATTTTCGCAAGGCAATTGCTGGATATTGGGAATGGGAAGATGGCAATCGACAAATCAAGGCAATGTATCACATTGCCAACGAACTTTTGTAAAATGACATCAACCAAAGACGAATTAATTGGAGGGGTTTTCTCAAATATCGCCCAGAATTACAAAAACCATCAGTGGCTCAGTTCACGTGCTATATTAGCAGCTACGAATAACGATGTCAATATCATCAATTTTAGCATACAGAATCGAATACCATGTGAGGCAACAACGTATAAGTCCATCGATACTGTGATTAATCAAGACGAAATTGTCCAGTAACCAACCGAATTCTTGAATTCCCTTGATTTGTCAGGTATGCCACCGCACATTTTAACACTAAAAATTGGCGTGCCTATCATTCTCTTCCGAAACATCAATCCACTACGACTTTGCAATGGTACGAGACATTCCAACAGATATGCCATTTGAATTCAAGCGCTTACAATTTCTGGTTCGACTCGCTGTTGCAATGACCATCAACAAAGCCCAAGGGTGTTCACTACAAGTCTGTGGTCTAGATTTGGAGCATCCATGTTTCGCACATGGACAACTGTATGTGGCCAGCTCTCGCGTCGGAAAACCTTCAGATTTATTCGTTTACACACCAGAAGGAAAAACAAATCATATTGTCTATCCAAAGGCACTTGAGTAAATAAAGAAAATTGATTTTTATATATAAAAATGATTGTGAATTAGAAAAATGATGTATTACAAGTGAATTTCCTATCGCAGCAACGCGCGACGGGTCAGCTAGATACAACAAGAGCAGAAACTGTACATTATGCTACAAATGTTTTTAAAACTCTTAAAATTGGGAAGAAATTTCTGTTAAGTAGCATTCGTCCACCTTATAGCCTTCTATGTAGATTTTAACTTACGATACACCGGAAGTTCTATTTGATAAGATCACTTTTTTTTCAAGAAAATAAATGAAAGAAAAAGTGGAGGCGAGAACAAATCAGAAATATAAATTATTTTGAATTCAATTATGAATGTTATTTTCGATTCAATGATCTACAAAATCTCAGGTTCACTTATTTTTTCTAAATCAAGCAACTAAAGATAACCTAAGAGCGATTATGTTGGGAAATATTAACAACCAATTTATTAAGCAATGTATGGTCTGAATACACTATCCCAAGGGTATAGCCCGATAAGAAGATAAAAAATGCCCCAGGCGATATTTGGAACAAAAAAAATTTATCTTATTTGCCATAAAAAATAATGAAGATTCCCAAATTTTTAACTCCAAATATTAAAATTCACCCTAAAAAAAAAAAAATAATAAAACTTAAAAAATCGTTTTTTCTTCATAACTTTGTCAATTATTAACTTACATTCATTTTTTTTTAATTAAAAGGTTTCTTTTCACTTTACAACTGAATATTTTTAAAAACATTTTGGGCGCCAACTTCAAATTAACGGGAAGTAAATTTTAAAAATAGAATAAAAAAAATCCTTTTCCTCGACAAAAAATATAAGTTGAGGGAATGATAGAACAATTACTATGAATTATTTCAGATTTTTTAATTTAGTGCAACACAGTTAAAAATGTCCTATCGCAGCAACGCGCGACGGGTCAGCTAGTCATTACTAATAATCGGTAGCTAATGATTGTTCAATGATTAGTGACTGAATTTTTCACGAAAAATGATTAAAACGATAATAAATTTTTACAATAAACAACACTAGTAAAAATGTTTAATTTACGAAGAAGTTGATACTGTAAATGAAAAAACGATAATTAGTGAAAATTGTTTTATTATTGTCTATTTATTCCAACTTGTTGACCATCAATTATAATAAATAATATAGGATAAATAACAGTTTTTGGGTTGAACGTCTTGGGGTGGAGGTGCGGTCTCGGATTATGAGCCTTTTTGAGCGATTATTCGTTGGGAAGTATTGCACTTCTGTTTTGAGATGTGATTGAACTTACTTTTTATTGTGTCTTGATAATGCCTGAATAGGCGAAACGTCGACTGATAAGTGTTTGTATTTTGCACCAGATTTGAAACATAAGGCTCTGCTTGTGGTTTTTTCCATTTGCATTCTAATAGGATAAATAACATTCAAGTATAAAAATATTAAAATATATTTGTATAAAAGAAAATAAATGAATTAAAAAAATAGACCAAGCTATATGGATCAACTGTACCGACCTCTCATAATGTATTGTCTACGGCTAAATACATAAATGCTAATATTAAAATGTTTAATTGGCCAACTTCGTTCTACGGGAAATTATTATAACATCGCAAATGCTGTCTTAGCTATTTATTTATTTATTACTATTTGAAATTTATATTTGAAATGCAACAGGATCATGATTACAATAATGTTATCGTTGAGGAATTTAGAAGGTAATAGTCAAATATTCCAGGAGGGACACATTTTCAATAAAATAAATAACAGATAAATATAAAAACAAATCATAGTAATAAATAGACGGTGGAGGAATTAGGGCGCCGCACAGTGGAACGAATCAACGCATTTGTTGGACATTGGACCAATTCTCTAATAACTAAATTTGTCCTTTATTTTGATCTTAAATTATACTTTATACTTCTTCTTAACAAAATCAAACTCATATTTTTAAAGCAATCCACAGTTTGAGGTAATGCATTAAATTAATCGTGCACCTACTGGAAAAAAACACATCCATAATAAGATATTTTAGGCAAATAAAACTTGGGATTATTTCAAACGTCTGGGATTTTTCGGAGAAAATTGGGTGATAAAATTAAATAATCAATTGCGAAAATCGCTCAAAATCGCCCAAAAAACTACTTTCACAGTAAATAACTAGAATTTTTGAAGTTTTTTTTCTATTAGTCGGATTTTGCTACTAGGTGCTATTTTCCGAGAAAATGATTTTTTATTTTTATTTTATGGGCCTTGAGAATTAATTTAAAATAATATCTGTTGATATTGGCGTCTACTTTTCGCAAGTTTTCTTTTTTTACCAGTGTTTGTTTACATTCATTTATCCGAACAACCCTCATCTAACATAATAGTATTAACAATGAAACTCAGTTTGCGTGTGGTATTTCAACGACATATGTGTAATGGTGCAATAATCCCTACAACAAATCGTCAAGTTTTTAATTTTTGATTTATTTAATTTTTATTTCGTTATTTAAATAAAACAATTTTATATAGGCACTTACATTTATTATAATTTTGATGTATCAATTATACCTAGTATATTAACTAACAAAAGTAATTATCAATTATTTTATTAATTTTGTTTAATAATTAAACTATTTGGTTTGTTACTTTTTCTATTGTATAACTTCATTTAATACCTATGTATCCGTCTTTCCATAGAATACTGTATTGTACCCATTCTAGTAGTATATAGGTACAATGTTAAATAATAAATTATCTAACATCGAAATATCAAATCTAGAATTTTTACATGTTTACGCTTAAAGATCTGATCCTGTTTATCATATAATTAAATAGTCCATTCAAAAAGCTTTAAAACCGTAGCAATAGCCTTATTCTAGGAGAACCAGAAGTGGAGATATTAATGAATGTCCAGACGCTCCTAACGCTCGTTCCACTGTGCGCCGCTAAGTTGGAAATTAAATATGTAATTTTCTTCCATAATTACTCTTACGTATAATTTTTCATAATTTATTTTAAAATGGTGTAGGAATGGAAAATTTTAATTGTTTTATATCCGGTATTACGATAAAATGAATTAGAAAAGTAATTATGGAAGAAAATTACATGTTTAATTTTTAACTTACCGGCACCCTAACTCCTCAACCGTCTATTTATTACATTATATATATATATATATATATATATATATATATATATATATATATGTATATATGTATATATGTATATATATGTATGTATCTGTCATTTATTTTATTTTGTCCATCACGCTTTTATTATTTTTAACTTATTGAAAATTATTTTCTACTTTTTATTTGTGTTTTCTGTTAAAGTTTGTTTTTTAACTTTTATTTATTTTCTACTTTATAGTTTGCCTAACTACAAATGCGTGTTTGTTAGTTTTATTTTGAATTATTATTTTTTTTTTTGCGAAATCGTTTGATAATAATAACTCCCCAGTTGTTCCTGCCCAGTAGTCGCATGCTTGTCACAAAGATTAGGCCATGTACCCCTAAGTAATTACCTGACACAAGATCCTGTTCAGGATAAGGAGACAAACTTATCGGTCCTTGAGATGTCTGCAAAGTTTCACTTTAATTCCATGTTTTGAAGTGGACCAAAATCGAGTTCAAATATTCCATTTCATGTATGCTTTCAGTAGAAGCTACTGAAAGCGTGTTAAAAATGATGTATGTCTATTTTCATATAAATTGGTTGTCACTGCTTTGGTCATTATAAACTAAATATATTCTGTAAGAGAGTTTTCGCGGGCAGGCAAATGTTCAAGGCGGGCGTTTGGCCATCCCTGATATATATTTCTTTGTACTTCCAAACTATCAAATAGGTAATTCTACATTTTCAAAACCTAACCGATTTATGTAAAAAATATTGTCTTTCTAGTTAATATCTTAGTGGTTATTTGTTTTTTCATTAAACGTCACTTTGTGCTGATATGGCTACTCGGACGATGCTACAGTGGGAGCTCTAAATGTTACCTATCAAGCTGTAATTAGAATGGGGTGAAATGGTTGGCATAACAACCTACTATGCCCAAGATCTTTGTTTCGCCGCTTGGTAGGTGGCTATAGGAACTTTCCAAGACAGAAAAAAATCTTTGGTTATGCCATCCTTCGGAGGAGACGTAAAATGGGGTACCTAGTCTGTACGGTGTCAGGTACTCGTTATAAATCCTTATCCTTATTAAACCTTGATAGTCAAAATTTAGAGGTCCCACTGTAACATCGTCCGATCAGTCCTAGGAGCATAAAGTTAAGTCAAACTGATAAACAAACTACTTGCTCGATCATCAGGAAGTCGGGATACCTTTATAATCTTTTGGCTACTCACGGAAGGCGGTCAGCCCTGGAGGGAAGACGTGTGCCGGAGGCGGTACGAAGACCGGCTGCCAGAAGTCTCTCCTCGGCTCCGCCCGTTCCTCGTACAGCCTCCTGAAGAACTGCCTCGGGGAGGAAGGTCTCCTCACCCCTGAGTCCTGGTCCTCCTGGCCGCTAGCCATGCCGCGATCTGCTGCCTGTGTTGGGCCACGCCTCCTGCTACGCCCACCGCCCCCACCCCTATCTCGGCGGCCAATCAGGTGCCGCTCATCCGAAGCTGGTTAATTATCAATGACCGCTAGTACTAATTTCTGGCTTCTTAATTCCCCGGCGGTTCTTCCGATCGATATCGTTTTACTGAACCTAATAAGTCTAAACGCTAATAGAGTAGAGAAATATTTTCGTATTCATATGAAAATGATGTAATGAAAAATGTTGGAAATGGTATGTTGTACAGTAAATAAATTTTACACAAAATAACAATACTTAATTTTATTTACGCCAACGTTTCGGCCTAATTTTTAGGTCATCATCAGGGTTGAGACTAAATTAAAACAGAAGTACCATGTAAAATATTACAGGTTATATAAACAGGATTGACAAGAATGCAAAGAAAAAAATATAAATTATGAAATAATTGATGAGAAATAACAAGAATGGATAATAAAATAAAGACAATAATGATACTAAAGTTACAAAATTAATATACATTAATTAATTAATTAATTAATTTTATTCTGAATATAATGAATACCATGTTCTTCTTCTTCGACCCTCCTTTAGATGACTATGTCAGTCCTCAGAGTCAAATATTTAGGTAATGCGCGAGTTCTTCTTTTCTAAGGACAATATGCACCTTTCAGGGAGACCTCTCCGACTTCTGCTGCCTTTTTGTGTTCAGGGTTTGTTCCCTTTAGTCTTTGGAATTTCGTTTTCCTGCCCACATCCTGGCTTAGGACAGGCCATGGCGGAGTTGCATACCATAAGTGAAGTACAATATGAGTTTGAAATAGATAAAATACTTTGAAAAAAATACATAACTCTCACCTATATTCCTTTTAATAGTACCTATATATTTTTAATAGTATTTATTTCAAAATCATTTAGCCTCTCACCAATAACATGGTATTCATTTACTGCACTCCCAACCATTATCACTCATCTGAATCTAAGCGGAGTGGATCAGTGGTAGAGAGCAGAGTTCCATGCCGAAGGGCCTTAGTTCAAATTCCGCTAGCTGTCATACTATTATTTAATCTGTTAGCAGCCGAAAGTAGTTCCCATGGGACCTACGACCCTCCTGGGGCTCAAACAGCCTCTATAAAGTGGGGGTACCCGAAACAAGTGGGGGAAATCTGGCGGTTGGGCGTGATCCGATGTCCATAGCCGATGTCCAAAATTCACGTCAGTCTCTACCATGTACTGAATCACTGACCCTTCACAGGCTGTAGTGGCACAGGTTTTTTCCCCTGTTAATGATTCCATGATATTTAACATGGAGTGGAAAATAGTACTAATTCTTAAAATAGGAGCAAGCATTTATTATTGAGTCGTTTCATATTAAATGTCCATTTTTATTATTTTTAAGATTTAAAGTTAGATAAGTGCAATTCTGATTTTTACTATGTATATTTTTAAGTTTATATTTACTATCACTACAATAGAACGAATATTTTATAATCAAATATTGAAAACACGCGATTTTCGTTTATTTTATTTTTTATGAGTTTTATCTTGGACACTCTAGCAGGTCATGCTGCAAAGAAAATTACCACCGCGTTTGTGTAAGGGTGTTGTAACGAACGGACCATTCTTCTTTGGTTTGATTAATTTTCAGGTGGTGGCACAAATTAATTCATAAGTGGTCCATTTCCTATTTCCATCCAGAGGTGAAACCATCATATCCACATCTCAACCGAAGGGAACTATGCTCTTACTAGACAACGCCAGACCTCACGTTTCACGACAGACAGTGAAGAGACTAAACGGGCTGGGTTACGAAGTCCTCCCACTCCCACCGTATTCGCCAAACTTATCTCCAACAGAATCTGGTCAAATTCATTAAGAGTAAATTTAAATATTGGTTCTCAAGTCCATAACGCGTTTTCAGTCTTTATTTCATCATAAAACCGATTTCCAGTTCTGGAATTTAAAATTTGATAACACGTTGGAGAAAATGTATAGAAATGAGGGTAGATATTTTTAATAAAAATGTTTTCTTTTTTTTTTAAGCGGGTTTTTTCTACATTTTTCCTGCTATTGTAAAACTTATTTATAAAAGGTAACTGTAATTAATTAAAATCCCTGTTCTTTAAACATGTAAAGGAAGTCCGGAACATGCGTTCACACTTATGCTGCTTGGATATGTAAAATTGCAAATAAATTTGTTGTTTTTTTTGTTTTTTTAATGTTTTCTTTTTTTAAAGTTTTTTACTGTATAAAATTTTCTTTAAAACAGACGTTTCATCATATGAAACGACCCAAAATTTATTAGAAACCAGTTTTTGGCCCAAATAGCAAAATTTCATCAGGATTTAGTGGTCATGTAAGTCAGGTGGAAATTATATAAAGTAAATAAGTTTGGGAATACAATTTCTATCCCTCCTATAGTTGTGAAAATTAAGCCCCCTTATTGAAGACCTGCAATTTAGCCCCCTTATTGAAGACCTGCAATTAAGCCCCCTTATTGAAGACCTCCAATTAAGCCCCCTTATTGAAGACCTCCAATTAAGCCCCCTTATTGAAGACCTCCAATTAAGCCCCGTTATTGAAAACCTGCAATTAAGCCCCCTTATTGAAGACCTCCAATTAAGCCCCCTTATTGAAGACCTCCAATTTCGAAAAGTTGGTTTCTAGTTAGTAGTTGCTCAGTATTTAAGAAATAATTTTCTCCTCCATTCTCACTACTCCCAACTAAGTATTTACACTAACCAATAGCGTTCGGGTTATCGAAATTTCCCTCTATTAATTAAAAGCACGAAAGCTAAAAATACAGCTTAACAATTACAGCACGCATGCTACGTGAAAAAAATTAAAATAAATAATTATACTTGAGTATAAAAAAAAAAAAAGGATATTGTTGAGTTGTGTATTTATTTATTTTGAGTGCATAGTAGTTAATAAAATCAGAATAAAAAGAATTTAGCTTACACTTCTCACAATTTGCAGAATGGTCCCTACCTATTTAATTGTTCCTAGAAATACAGAAAATTTAAAATATATTGTCAATATCATACTGTAAATTTACTATTATAAGAGGTTAAAAAACAATCGGCACTCATTTTTAGTTAGAATTGAAGGCTTAAGTAAAAATAAAAAATAGACATAAAAGTAGTCTATCGAGGGTGCATGTTGCCTTGGAGTACACCATTTATCATAATTTGTAAATTCTTTCTTTATCATTTAGTCAAGTAACAAATTTACTTAAAGCTGTTAAATTAAAATAGTTAATAAATTCTCGAAAGTATTTACACAATTGTAATTACAACTTTTTTTTAAATATATATTTTAATGAAGTAAGCCTGTAATCCTTCAAATTCAATCAAATTCGATCTTTTTCGACACAAATTATTTTACCCAACCTTATGTATTTATTTATTTACTAGCTGTCCCGGCAGACATTGTTCTGCCCTATTTCCCTAAAACGAAGGGCTTCCAAATTGTCTCCAAATATTACAATAACTTCATCGATTGTTGGTGCATTGAAACATCTACAGACGTTTTACCAGCTCTGATTACAACTTTATGATTACCAGATCGCATAAGATCCGGTGCAGTTTTACACAGTGTATTCAATTGATTGTGTTGATGAAAATAAATTTGTAATACAATAGACCTCCTCACTGAACTGTTATTGTTTATTGAGGGATCAAGAAAAGTGTTGTTTTAATCATTTCCCTCGTCATTTTACGGGTTTTCTCTCCATAAGGACTTTCTTTGCGCCTTAACGAAAATATGAAGAAAAAAATTAGCCGAATTGGTCGAGCCGTTGTTGAGTTTTGCGCTTAGCAACACATTTGGCGATTAATTTTTATTATATAGATATGTAGATAAGATTCCAGTTATTTATTATATGATAGGGACTGAACTCGGGATCTATTAGACTTACAGAGACTGCGGTTGTGCTCAAATTGTAGCAAATTAAATCTGCTTTAAAAATCGTTACCATTCATTTTTATTATATAGATTAAACGCCAGAAAAACCAGTCAACAATTTTCTTCCAACAGATTTGAAATATATTTATGTAACAAAAAATAAAGATAAAATAGAAAAAGATGTAAATCAACCAAAGTACAATGTACAATATTATAGTGGAATTAAGTATCTTTACTTTTGAAATTGATTCGAATATGGCACTTTATTTTAAATAATAAAATATTTCATTAATCATTTCGATACTCGGTAATTTTATTATATATTTAAATCATACATAAACATATCAAGAATGAAATGGATGATTACTAATAACTAAATTCTAATTGTTTTTTTTATTTCAAGACCCTTTTGTCCATATTTAATGTCTTGCATTTTTATTCTGCAAGGACTTGTCCCAGAATAAATAATTTATTCATTATTAAAGGCGAAGGGATTGAAGGGATGGAGAGAGAGAGCATGTTGACTGACTTTTTCCTACTTTTGTGAATAATAATAAAAGTTGTTTGTTAGTAGTTATTATATATTTCAAATTTAAATTATTCATTATAAAAAAATATATGCTTTACAAATATTGATTAAAATAATTTAGAATCTGCCTACTCTTTTACTATCACTTCACATAACGTTTCTTCATACATACCATTTGTATAACATATCGCTACCTTAGTACCTTAGTACTTGACTGCCATCGCATCTATCTTAGCGAGGAGATGACCGCGACCAACAGGCACCTCTACTGGCTCGCACGACAGAAGAGGGCAACAGGAAAAATAAAATATGTTTGGTTTGCGGGAGGTAGAGTTCGATGCAGAAAAGAAGATGGGCACCAAGTGGTCTTCATTGATCAAGCTCAAGACCTGGATGTATTCGGCTGACTACTGAAGACCGGTATGCCTTCTAGTTGCATTAATAACCTTGGTTCTCACAACGGTGCTCACGCGTTCATCTTGTATTACTCTAATAACCTCAAGTGTTTCTTAAATTTTTTATTTTTTCCTATGAAATATGTCGCGAAATTATTTTTTCTTTTTCATATAAAATTAACTGTTATTTTTTGTTCGCACTTTTATCTTCTTCTTTTTGTTTATTGTTTAATCTATTTCATTATTTACGTATCATTCTTCCTTTCGTTATTCGTTAATTTTATTATCTATTCTTTGGGTTCAAAATTTATAGCGGATTTTAGTAATAGCAATAGCTCGCCACTGATCATCTTTGCTCGGCACTATCAAACTTTTCAATTAGCTCTGCCAATAAGATTTTCTCCTCCTAGTTCCTCTCCTCTGATACTGAGAGCTCCTCTTCTGCTTCCCCATTATGTCTAGTGTTCTAACCTCCTGTCACATCAACTCCCAATCCTTGCCCGCTCACTTTGATGAATTTCATCAATATTTTACCCAGAATTTTTTCCACACTATTGGAATCTCAGAAACATGGCTAAAACCCCATATCCCGTCCTCCTCTGTTTCCTTACCTGACTATTCCTTCCTCCGCCACGACCGTGTTGACCGGACTGGTGGAGGTGTAGGTCTTTATGTCCACAACTCCCTAAAATCACGCATTCTGTATTCTTCACCAGCGTCCAATTTCCCTCACATAGAATTCCTTTTCGTCGAAATTTCTTGCAAATCTAATCCTCTCCTATACGTCGTAGTGTATCGCCCTCCTTTGGTCCCTTTTGATCCTATCTTTGAATCGGTCCTTTACAACCATGTTCCTCTCTACAACCACATCATAATCTCCGGCGACTTTAATACCAATCTCCTAGTCCAATCCAATGATAAACTGTACCTTGAAAATCTTTTTTACTCTCTACACCTCTCCATTGTCCCATTCTCTCCCACCCATCACACTCTTCTATCTGACACCTGGTTAGATTTGTTCATCATTGACTCATCGCAGAGACTTCTTTCTTCCACACAATTACCCGTTCCATTCTTGTCCTCTCATGATTTAATCCAAATTTCATACAATATCCAAACTCCAGTAATCCTATCGAAAACATTAACGTTCCGCAACCTAGATGGACTCACCACTGAATCTATATCTCCTTCCCTCGAAATCCTGAATTGGAACCAAATCTACTCCTGTACCACCGTCGATTCAATGGTCGACATACTCACGGCCAATCTCAAAAGCATCCTGGATACCCATGCCCCAGTCAAAACTTTAACCTTCCATCACCATCCTGCTCCTTGGATGTGTCAAAAAATTAAAGACCTGCAAAGGAAACGTGATGCTGCCCGTAGACGCTTTAGACGCACTAGGCTTACTGATGACTACCAAGCGTTCAGGGCTCTTCGCAATTTGACACAGTCTACAATCAGACAAGCAAAATCCAAATATTTCCACGAAGCCCTTTCCTCGGCTCCCGATCCTAAATCTAAATGGCAACTCCTCCGAAAACTCTCCCTCTGCAATTCAACATATTCCAGAGCCTTTCCTGCTTCGCCAGATGAAATGAATTCGTATTTTTTGTCTACCTCAACTAACACATCAATATCATCACCCTCCGTCTTCTCACTAACTCCATCTTTCAACCCCGACAATTTTTTTTTCTCTGACATTTCACCTACCGACATTATTTCCTCTGTTCTCAAATCCTCCTCCAGTTCTACTGGCTTTGATGAGATTCCCGTCAAACTACTCAAACTATGCCTCATCGATATCCTACCTGTCCTTCTTTTCATTTATAATTTCTCACTACAAAACGCAATATTCCCAACTTCTTGGAAAAAAGCCCTAGTCCATCCTATAAATAAAACCTCTACCCCTTTTTCTCCCAAAGACTACCGGCCAATCTCCATACTTTCCAACCTTTCCAAACCTTTCGAAAGAATAGTCCAGTCGCAAATATCAAATTTTCTCAAACAGTCCAAACTCCTGGATCCGCTGCAATCTGGTTTTCGTCCTGGTTTTTCCACTCAATCTGCCCTTACCAAAATCACTACGGACATACATAAAGCCATGGACAACAAACAACTAACCGTGCTAATCCTATTAGATTTTTCCAAAGCTTTTGATTCCTTGGACCATTCTATCCTTTTTTCCAAACTAAAGTCATTGTCCTTTTCCAACAGCTCTATACTATGGTTCCAGTCCTTCCTCTCTGGCAGGTCCCAAGCGGTTTCTATGCCCAACCAACCCCTTTCCTCTTTCCTAGCCCTATCCTCAGGCGTGGCACAGGGCTCAAGCATCTCTCCTATCCTTTTTAACTGTTACATCAACGATCTTCCTAAATCCGTTCACCACTGTTCCTACCATCTATATGCTGACGACTTCCAAATCTATTTATCCTTTCCTCCTTCTGAGCTATCATTCGCGTTCGCCAGTATTCAGCAAGACCTCGATAGGATCAGTGCCTGGGCAAAGCTGAACAAATTGGAATTGAACGCAATGAAAACCCAGGCCATTGTTCTAGGTTCCAACTCCCTTCTTGCAACTATCCCCACCCTCCCAACATTGATCCTAAACGACAACCCTATCAGTTTCAACTCCTCCGTTAAAAACCTAGGCATTACCATGGACAAAAACCTCTCCTGGAAACCACATGTCGCCCAAATATCCCGACGATCAATTAGTTCCCTGAAATTATTCCATCGATCCCGGCACCTCCTTACACAATCTACCCGGAAGCTTCTTGTATCTTCCCTTATCTTCCCCCACTTTGACTACTGTTGTGTGGTATACGGGGGCCTCTCGAAATTGCTAGAGGATCGCTTAAAAAGAATTATGAACTGCGCTTTAAGATTTGTCCTTGGTACTCCGAGGCGTTCCCGGGTGTCACATCATTATGATGAGTTAAAGTGGCTCTTCCCACCCATTCGTAGACATTATTTCCTTAGTGTTTTTCTATACCAATCCATTAACTCGCAACACCCTTCATACATCTATAGTCTCCTTCAATTTAAATCCACTGTCCAACACCATCAAACAAGATCCCGCCTCTCCGATCTCTACATTCCATCCCATAGAACTAAGGCATTCGACCGTTCCTTCCTCGCCCGTTCCACTACTGTGTGGAACTCAATCCCTCCTTTCATCCGCCATTCATCTTCACTGGCCTCATTTAAATCCCTGCTTTTCCATCATCTCTTGGCATCCCAAAAAAATGCTCTCCAGGCAGGCCAATCTTCCGCTTGAATTAATGTGTGTCGAATACTCGATCTCGTTACCTACGTGTTTGTTTATTTTTCCAACAACAAAGAAGATACAAACTTTGTAAATACTTTATTGCATGCTATGCAATTTATTTGCTTTATTTAGCAATTCCGTTATTAACTATTATATTAATGTTATTTATTATTATTTTGTTAATATCAAACCTTTATATATATATGTTTTATTACTATTTTTATTTTTCTAGAAAATTAGTTAAATTCCTGTAAAATCTATTACTTTTTAATCAGTTATTTATTTTATTTTATTTTTTTTCTTTCTCTATTTCTATTATGTTTTGTCACTCATGATTACTTCATGATTTGTATCATTATGTAGCCTCCTGGCCAGATGAACATTATGTTTATTTTGCTTGTTCTTTATTGTTATTCTAAAGGGACTTGGTCCCAGAATAAAGTTTGTTTTCTATTCTATTCTATTCTATTCTATTCTAGTATCACAAGGTTGTATGATACACATATATGAAAATGAGAAAATCGATATCAAAGATTCTGAGTATAGGATTCTTTATGTGGTGAAATATTACGGTTATATTTCACCTCTGTCAGGTGGCAATGGGCAGCAGAAGAAGAATCTCATAAAAGCAATTAATGAAAAATGAAAGCATGATCCTATTTATTGAAAAAATAAAATTACATACAACTTTGTTACTGCATAGTGAGAAAAAAAATTATCACAGTATATCATAGAACCTTATGATTCCAAAGTCAAACCTACAAGAGTTGCCTGCGGGATCGAATTCAAGTACCCGCTTCATAATTGGCTTGATATTTTCGGTACTGTATTGCTTTATATTATTATAAATATTGTGTACATATTTATATTATTATAAAAATATTATTTATATAATTATAAATGTCCAAAACAGAAATTATTATTATCCGATTATTATCGTACCGCGAATGGGAAGATTTGGCTAAAATAACGGGCTACAAGTAAGTTCAACACATTTATTTATTAATTTAGTCGATAATCATACGCTGTTGGCAACATTCGACAATATTCCTTCAATAACAAGGGCTGGTTCCGTAATTCCTTAAACAAATTGTTATATTACCCATAAATAAAGTACCTATACAATAAATTCTAAGTTCTAGTTCTCCGCCGTACATAATTCTTGAGTATTTGATATTTAAGTAATGAATTTTCCAATAATATTTCTTTCCGTCTGTCCATGACGAATGCTAGTGAAAAGCGGTGGGGCGGGACGCTAGGACGTAGGGTTACTGAGGTTTGTTTTACATATTACCATGTTACTTCCATTTAAAATCTTCACGACATACGTCTTTGTATTTTTTGTCTTTGAACGATACCAGATCGAGATTTTTTTACGTTTTGAAGATCTATGTATAGTTTTCGACCCACAGAACCATTTGGAATAAAAATCTCTGAATTTTCAATTTTGTAAGATACAACCTTGTAATACTAAGGTAGCGATATATAACATTTGTAACCCTGATAACAATTAAATAATTTTGTTGTTGTTATTTTAATTCTATTGAAGATCGCAGATTCAATATATATCAAATGGCATTTGTATAAACTATTAAATAAATATTTTTATTATGTTAAAAAAAAATTAATTTTATAACATATTTTCATCTATAACACATTTTCCTGGTTACATATCAGTGACAAAACAGCCTTGCCTAAGTAGCTTTTCCCTGTTGTTCCGTATTAAACCATCCCGCACGATTTGCATCATTCTATTACACGTAGGAATGTTTTTTTTTTAACGTACTACAGAGACATTTTTACCCTATTTCTTTTTTCCCCTCCCTAATACGATACTTAGGCTCTTATAACCCCCTACTTGAGAACAGCTGTTCCGAAGCACAGAGACCATCAGATGGGACACACAGGTTAACCAGGACTATAGGATCGATTCCGATAGAGATCTCTGATTAAGCTTTATTTTATTTGATGCCGTGCTGGGAGAAGAACAGGTGCGATCGCGTAACCAAGCTCGCCCGGGTTAGAATTAATCAGGCCCAGAAGATATGAGAGGGATGATTGCCACTTGTGGCCTCAATGGAATGATCATTTTTTTTTTATCAAATATCACTTAATATCATGGAGTAATATCAATGAGGAATAACCCTACGTGCCGTGAGAATGTGCAGGTGCTCTTTTAACCGTTCTTACGTGATTCCGGATAATGGATGAGTTTGAATTTTTTTTTCAATTAGTATCGACTTTAGGAGGTTAAATAGGATCAATTATGCGGAAATAATTACAAATACTCCACATCATGAATATTTCCAAATTATAGAAATGGAAAACAAAAAGGTTTTCTAAAAATAAAATATATATTATATTGTTAATTTTTAGAAATGTTGTATGTTGTGTATATTTTTATTCGAAATAAACCTAGGAGCATTAACAATATTTCTTAAAATTTTGGAGTTTATTGCTGGTATGGATGAGTTTTGCTGAACCCCTCCCCGAAGTTAATAATTATTAATAATTAATAATAATAAATAATTAATATTAATTACTAATAACAGTCTAGAGTGTAGTGTTATAAATTAGTTGAGGAGGTGTGGTAAGTGTTTGTAGCGTCTTGTCTGTTGTCTTTTTAATTTTGTATATATGTTTCATGTACGTCTTTTTTCCAAGTATAGTCCTAGATAACGTACACAGATTTTAGAAGGAACTTCGTCATTGTCAATTTTGACTGCTGCGCTTTGGTACAAATCTAATCAACCACCTATTCACCTTCCTCAACAACCGTTGTACTAAAACAGTACAGTCTCTCCCACGGACTGAACCCAATGTCTTTTATGAATCGTAGTGGTACAGGTTTGTACATATAGTTATGTGCAGTAGAGCATCAAATATCCGAACTTGCTTCACGGAAAAGAAACAAGTTAGAAACATTTTTCATCAACTGAAATTTGGTTTTCTGAAACTATTATACTTAAAATAATCAGTCTTATCTGCTCCGAAGAGCAACGCAAAAATCAACCAATGGATGAGTGGTTAAGTCAAATTTTCTCCAGATGAGTTTCTTCTAATCTGAGAAGCGGATCGTATTATTTTCGTAGTGAATAAATCAGGTATTGGCTTTAAAACTAATTATTGCTTAAATTACAACTCAATTTCAAACCAAAAACTGATGTAATGGCACGATTACGCTTCCCTGAACACTTTTAACCCCCTCTAGACAAAATTCGACTTAACCGCTAATTCCTTACTGTCCTACTGTATCCTTTAATAGTACTCCACGTATCCCTGTTGAACAGATTCGCTACCTAGGACTCAACTTAGACAAACGTCTTACTTGGAACCCTCACACAAGACTGAAAAGACAAGAAACAGCTAGACGCTTCCGACTACTTCAACACATACTAGACAAACACTCAAAGCTTCAGATCAATTACAAAAGACTTATTTATGTGACTGTTATAAGACCTACATGGGCTTACGGAATTGAACTATGGGGCTCCACCAAACCCTCAAATTCCTCTCGTATTCAATCCTTGCAATCCAAAATCCTTCGCAAAATCCTAAACGCTCCTTATTTTGTCACAAATAAAACCATCCCTAAAGACCTTAATCGGTAACACCATATGTTACCGATTTAGCCCATTCCGGATACCTATCATTCCATAATAAACTCCAGGCCCATCCAAGCCCACTAGTTTCCATCCTTGGATCCAATTCCATCCCGGACAATCCTCCTAGGCGTCTTAAGAGAAGATGGCTTCGGGATCTTCTATAATATAAATGTAATTAGAGTGCTGCCAATGGGTAGTTCCTCTACATGTCCTTTCATGTATTTATTTATTCATACAGCCCTTGTACTAGATGTATATATTACAGTTGTACAATTCAATAAAATAATTTAAAAAAAAAAAACACTAATTCACCGGGGCTGCAGAAATATATACGTAAATATTTTTATTGACGTTAATTTTTTTTAACTACGTATTTATTTATTTTTAATTTAAGTGCCACACAATAAAATAAGTTTTTTTTAAAACACAAACGTGGTGATTGTTTGGTTTTTTGTTTATTGGCATTTTCCTTCCTATAAGAGAATTTCAATTATTGAAACCACATCTGACGTCATTATTTCGGATAATCGACGATCAATGCTGTATTTATATTTACAATACATATTTATATACGCATATACTGATTTTATGTTAATATATTGCATTTCGCTACAACCTCCGTCCACAATAGGCGGAGGTTGGTGTTATCGGCATCGAGCCTTCGGGTTCGCTAAACCTTATAATTATTTTTATTTTAAACATTTTTTGAAGTTGATTATTGAAAGAAAAAGTGACATATATGATGTTAAATCACTTTAAATATTAATCAGATAAATGAGACACCATAATCGATCGGTGTAAAGGAAAGATGAAACCCAATATTAGAGTTAAGTTAAAAGGATGGGTTAAACGACAATATGTATAAGGCTTTCCTCTTGGACGAAGCTTGTCAAATGCAGTGTAATCAAGTTACTATTTTGTCCAGGATATTACTACATATTCGTCCCTTAAAGCCCCACGTATTTTTTTAATTTTTTTTTTTACTTAACGAACGCTTGTTCCCGATTAGGAATATCGATTTGGTACTGGGAGACGTATCTTGAAAAAATACTTCGGAATAAGAATTTCGAAAAAAGAAAAAATTGTTAATGTTTATCCCCCCCCCAAATAAAAACTGTAACACTCACAACAACCCGTGAGGGTCAGGAGTTGAGTACGTGGTAGACTGTACCGTTTCTTAGACAACGGTAGTGCAGGGAGTTGATTTGTTCACGCTCAACCGCCAGATTTCTCCCCTTTATATCTGTTTCCAGCCTTAATAGAGGCTGGATGAGCCCTAGGAGGATCCTAGATTCCACAGAATCTATTTCCGGGCGCTGACAGATTAAATAAAAGTCTGCCAATGAGCGGGATTTGAAACCAGGACCATCGCCATGGCAACTCAGCGATTGAGCCACCCCGTTCCTTCATATTTATTCTATACGAAAGGATAAAAAATATTTACATCAATCCAAATGGGGGTAAACGTATTTTAATAATAATACCACTGTCATAAAAAAGGAATGTCTCTCAATGAACTGTAGTCTCAAAAACCTGGAAGTCCTGGAAAGAAGAATTCTAAGAAAAATCATGGGTTCACTCTGAAGGAAGATGAAAACTGCGAAGTAATAAAAAAATCTTACGGACAATGGAAAGAATCTCAAATACTATGAAGAAGAGGAGGCTGACATAACTCGGGCTTCTGTACAGAATGAACAATCATAGATTGCCCAGGTAAATATTTGACTATTTCTGGAAAATTAAAACACGGTAAATTAATTATGAAGATAGGCTAGAGAAGGTTGGAAGAAGTTGGACAGAGGATCAAATGAACCATGCCAGTAAACGCTTGAAGGAATATTGGAGACAGAGAAAACTCCTACAGAAGAAAGGAAAATAAAGTGTCCCCTTAGAAAATAAATAAAATGTGGAAAAAGTATTCCATAAGGTAAAATAGAATTAGAATTTAGTTCATTAATTAAATGAAAATAAATTATGAATTAAGAAAAAAAAATATACGAGTAGTTAATAATAATTCTAAACATAATAAGTATTTACATATATACAAATCTTATGAATAAAAAAGAAAGAAACATCCAACAACTATCTTGACTGTTCAATAATAATAAAGCTTTTATATCAAAAGATATAGTCATTGTTCAATAGCATAAGTTTTATATATATGGCTTTAACCTATGGTTATTGAACTAAAACAGTTCTTCAATATGATTATGCTGTATACTGTACTGATTTGAAATTTATCCATTTTTTCGACAAAAAAAATATCAATAGTATATTTAAGTTTTACTATTAAGATTTAAGTTTGTATTTAATCATTTTCCCTTACATTATACTCTCAGGCCTATAGTGCCCAAAACCTGACCACACCCAGTAAATTATCAAGCAGCTTCATCCCTTTGATAATTACCTAACTCCCAACATTTACAACCTCTACTTACATGAGGATTGTACAAATATGAGGTGACATGATGTGATACACTGTGGTACCCATATTAAACCAGGACCAGGTCATTAATGTTACATAATTAATTTTGACCAAAGAGCAGGAAGAAGAGAGACAAAGATTTGAGCCAGGAGGAAGTTGATCTAAGAAGAGGACCTTGAATGTGACTTCTCAAGAAGGAAAATAGTATTTCAAATTAGTGCATTTAAGTTTGTAACTCGTTATCTAATTATTAGGTATTTATATAAATGTTTCTTATTTTTTATTAACATGAGAGAGTAAAAGGTGATAAAGTGCAGGGAAACAACAGAACAAGTTATTACGATACGAGCACAGATTTATTGGATATAAACACTATATAAACATATATAGACAGGCAGACACTTCACACACCAACATCGATCCAGCCAGAATACTAATACAGGATGCCAACTGACTAACTACAATGGTGAACACAACATGGATGACATCGTGCACAGCCAACAATCTTTACTATCACTTTATAGTGTTGACTGTCTATAACACAATATAGATGATACATAGAAGAGGAACTACTTCAACATTTGTATCATGTTTCTAACACCAAGGAGGCAGGGTAGATCAGATTGTACAGTGCTGAGTAGCTATACAGAAGATTCTAGGTTCAAATCCATCTGGAACAGGTAAATTATTTAATCTGTTAACTCCCACGAATGGACCATGGGGGATCTGTAGACCCTTCTGTGGCTCGCCCAGTTTCTATAAATTGGAGACGCTTTAATTGAGGATTGAACATTGTCTCGGACAAATCATCTCCCTGCGGAATTTTCGTCCTAGAAACAGTACATATGTTACCATGTACTGAATCCAAGACCCTTCATGGGTTGCAGTGGCACAGATTTTTTCTTACACCAAGAAGTAAAAATTCAACCAGTTTTTCTGTCTTTTAATATACCTATTTAATTTTCAAATTAATACAATTAATTTTTTATCAAGATTAATCTAATTCGGTATTATGATTAGACTTTACTAATATATATTGAACTTTTTCAATAATCAAAAGTTCATTTTATCCAAGAAAACTTAAATTTTTTAATTTAAATGGTATTGCAATTTAGACATCCTTAAATTAATTATGTTTATTTAATATTAACTCCAAACCATGTCAGGAATTTTCTCCAATCCTCTTTTCTTTTTTTGATTGTCTTCTGTCTAATTATCAATAAGATAAGGAAGGAGATAGTTGGGGGTGCAGTCAAATTAAACACTAAATAAGTGGGTACTTATTTTATTTTGTGCCGACGTTTCGACCCACTTTGTGGGTCATCTTCAGGGCTAAGAAAGAAAACAGACAGCCTTATCTTAGCCCTGAAGATGACCCACAAAGTGGGTCGAAACGTCAGCACATAATAAAATAAGTACCCACTTATTTAGTGTTTAATATGACTGCACCCCCAACTATTTCCTTCCTAAGGCTACACCTACATTGGATCGGGTGTGATACGATGAGACGTCGCTAGCAAACCAAATGACTCAAGTATATCGAGAGTTATAAGATTTGGTTCTTTAAATTTATAAAATTAAGATTATTTATTAATTATTTTTAATACATTTATATTTTCCTATAATGTATAGTAAAATATGTATAATGTATACATCCCAGCATCGTATGTGATAGAATTAACGTCGCACCGAATAGGTGTAGCCTTATTCAGATCTTCGAGTCAACTATCACCTCGCATACATGTATCAATGAGATACTATTTGTTCTGAGCCTTCTACATTATTATCAGCTCACAGATATATTAATTATCAATAATATAAACAAATTGTATTTTATAAATCTCAGGATTAAATAGAAACCCTAGAAAGTAATCAGAAAGAACACAAACAAAAATTTGGAGATAGTGGAAGAAAAATAAAATAAAACCTTATTAAAATAAGTAAAATAAATTGTTATATAATATAACTATATATGCTATAGCAATTTCATGCTATAAAGTCATTTATAATAATTATCTACACAGGAATGGTAGATCCCATGTATTTTATCAAAATAACTTTATAACATTGTGATTTCTCGTATTTTGTTTAAACAAATTTAAATATTTATTTTGAGGCTTTTGCAGTTAATTGTTACAAATAAAATATTCATTACATCAAAAAAAAGTTTTCTGGTCGGTTGCTAATTTTCAAGATATTGAACACTGTATGAAAATGAGGGGTAATATTAGTTTCTTTTTCTTGAATGAATTGAACTTTCAATGATTACTGTAATGGTTCAATACATATATTTTAATTTTTTACCTGTATCTATTTAGGCCAGGTAAAAATTCAATTATTTTTTAAATCTTGAAAAAAACAATGTTTAAAAAAAAAATAAAAAGCTTTTAATATACACTATTTACTTCATGTTGTACGGAACTCAACACTAACTGTTCTTTTTAAGTTGCAAAACTCATTAAAAATATCAGAAATTCATTACTTTCAGTATATATTTAAATCAGAATATCTATGAATGTAATTTGTGAGTTAATGTTTTAATAATGCAAAATAAAATCAACAAATTTGCAATAAAAAGAAGTAGGCTAATAGAAAAATAAATTAATAAATAATAACATCTAATAATATAAAAAATAACATCATCATGAATGAAGAATATTTACAGTAATTTATCAATTGATTAAGTTGAATATAACTATTAATTTTTTTATTGATTAGGGAGCATCTGTTTGGGAATTTAGAAGATGGTGGAAAAGTTTGGATTTAAATGTGGTTAAAGAAGACACATGACGGATATCGAGTGGGAGTGAGCTCCAAAGAGAGATAGAACCAGCGAGAAAGGAAATCTCAAAGTTTTGGATCTATGGGAACGGATATATAAAGATCGGAAGGGCGAGATATTGTGCCCTGGGATTGGATAGAGGATTTGGTTTGTAGGAGACTATAGATATAAGATGGATGTTGTGAGTTGATGGTTTGATATTAGTAAGAACCTAGGAAATAGAGTCTACGGATAGAAGGGAAGGATCCACATTAACTCATGGTAGAGGCGGAACACATGAGACTTCCTCGGGGCATTGAAGACAAATCGAAGTGAACAGTTCATAATTCGCCTCAATCTCTCTTCTAGAGCTTGTTTGAGAGGCCACCATATGCCACACAACCGTAGTCAAAGTGTGGAAAGATGAAAGAAGTGATGAGGAGCTTACAGATAGGTAGTGTTAAAAGATGCCTGGAACGGTGGAATAACTTTAGGGAGCTTATTGATCGATGGGAAATTTGGACAATGTGGAGTTTCCATGAAAGGGATTGTTTGAAAATGATTCCGAGGTTTCTAACAAAGGAACTAAAAGCAATTGGATCATTTAAGGTTATTTGGGGAAGTGAGTTGATAGTTATAAGAAGGGCATTGGAACCAATTAGAATGGCCTGAGTTTTAACGACATTCAACAAGAGTTTATTCAAGTGTGCCCAGGGGTCGACCTTATCTAGGTCACAAATAGATCTGGGAGTTGTCGGCATACAGATGGTGGGAACAGTGGATGATTGATTTGGAAAGGTCATTAATGTAACATTTGAAAAGGAGTGGGAAAATACTAGAACCCTATGCCACTCCTGTGTTCAGTGGTAGGAAATAGTATAGGGGTTGATTTGGGATGGAAACCGCTTGAGTCGTATCCGAAAGGAAAGACCCAGAGTTTGGAACTGTTGGAAAAACTCGAATTGAAAGCTTTTGAAAAGTCGAGTAGAATTAGTACTGTTAGTTTTTTTTGTCCATGGTGGTATGTACGTCAGTATAATCATGATGTAATCATGATTATTCATATATATTTATATCATTTACTGAATACTTCAATAAAAAGCAATATTCAATAGTAAAGTAAACAATTTATGTCTAGTTTTTTTTTAACAGGGTTCCACCGAAATGAAAGAGTTCTATTAACTTCCAAAATATTTTTATTTAGAAAACTATAGATAATTTTTTAATTAATGATATTATAAATAATTGCAGAGTTTCTGCATAGTAAAAAACAAATAATCTATTTCACTCAAGATTATTTGTAATACTGATTTAAGACTATCACCATATAAATTTCCAATATTGTACCTACAAATTAATTACTCCAGAAAGAAAAAAACTTGTATGTATATATATAGTTACAAGGATTCTCATAGTTATCATTTTTATTTATTATTTTTATTATTCTCTCTGTGTTGGCCAAATATGGCACTAACAGTTTGATTGCTTGGAAAATCATATATCAAGGTTCCTAAATATAAAATTTTTTTTATACCTATTGGAAAATTAAGGCAAATAATTTAAATAATTATTTGTATAATATATATAATTTGTATATTTATATATACATATCTGTATATATATATACATATATATATATATATATATATATATATATATATATATATATATATATATATATATATATATATATATATATATATATAAAATTTGCCTTTAATTATTGAATTATTTTATTTCTTTTTATATGTAATTAGATATATATATATATATATATATATTTTTTTTTTAAGAACTAAATCTTATTTAAAGTTTTTTTTTATCTCTTTGTTTTATTTATTATTAACTCTATTTTAATGTCTCACAAGAATTATTTTCCTTATTTATTTCATATTTCATTTTAATTTATTATTGTATGTTTGTGGCTAGAAAAATGTGTTTTTTATAATAATAGAATGCTGTAATTCTTATGTTGCATTGTCCCATGAATATTTTTTTCTATTCTATTATGTATATGTGTGTGTTTGTGTAATTAATTAATACATATAATCATAGATTGAATTAAATTAGGCTAGTGTTATTCTCTTCTAAACAATTAGTTGGCCTTTTCACATTTGAAATTTAGTGTTGTTCACTTGCTGCTATAGCAACAAATCAATGGTGTTAGGAGTTGTAGATGGTTCACAAAAGGGTCCCCCAAGTCAATAGAAGTTGTCAAAATGACCCAATACACTTTGCCTTTTTTATTTCTTAATTTGGGAGGTGAAATGATTTATATTCTCGACCAAAGACTGAGAGCACAGAATATTGCAGTAGAAAAGTCAAGAAAAGGTAAGTCGTGAAACTGTTTCATTATCATTTTAGTTAAAATAACTTGAAATAAGTAGTTTTTTTCTAACCTTAGTAACAAGAAAAAAAATTTAACACATATAATCGATAATTGTACATAGAAATATAAAAAAATATAATTAAAACATCTCATGAAATATCAGATGTCATGAAATCATTCTCAGTGTTAAGGCTCATTCTCAGTTTTAATCTGATATAAATTATTTAATCAATTTGAACTAAATAGATTCATTTATAAACAATATTAAATTATTATTTATTTTTTAATCATACTTAGCATAGATGAAAAACCAACTCCTATGGGCTTTTACTGAAATGCATAAATTTATTAAACTTGAATACTTAAATTAATTATTTCTTACTCAAATAATAGTTGAATAATATAAAACAAAATAGTTTAATGCTTAAATTAACTGTTTCTTAAATTTTAATTTAAAAAACACATACTACAACTTGTATATTTTTGTAGATTTTATTTACATCATGTATTCAAAATTGATTATATTTATATTGCTTATCCAATACTGATTTAAATTCTGTTTAGTTAAACAGTATATATACGTAAACCCATTATATTAAATTGAATAAATTATATTAAAATGCACATAATAGCGATTTATATCCAAAACTTTAGATCAAATATCATATGTTTTATTAAAGTATAAAAAAAAAATAAAGATAAAATTTTAAGTGAATTAAATAAGCCAACTAGTTACATAGGACCTATTGAACATTTTTAAATCTAAATTTAGGACTATAAAAGAACATAATATATATACATGTTTATATTACAAAATTATTTCAAATATATCATTTCTTCATAGTGTTTTAAATCACATAAAAGAGACAATATAAAATCGGTTTTTATAGTTTCTATTGGATTTTTCTTCGTTTGTAAATATTAATTGTTTTCTTTCTTTATAATTATTTTATTTGTCCTTATATATTCTTTCATTCTTTTAATTTGTTATTGGGAGGTAATTAGAAATTTATTTTCATTTAGTTAATTGATTAAATTGTAAGTGGATTTTATTCCAAGATGTTACAGCTCATATTTTATGTTTTATATTATTATTCTAAAGAGGCTTATCACAGAATATATGAATATATTATTATTATTATCGTCATCCTCATCAAAATCAATTTATGGTAGAGAAACTTCAAGAATCCATTCCACCTTTCAAAAATTATCTACAATATTTGGGATGCTAGGAAGTTTTGTAATCCATTGTTGGCCATAGCTTTCCTAAGTTCATCCATTAAGCTCTTCTAGCAGAACCTATCTCTAAGCTTTTACATTATATTTCTAGACCGAATGATTTTATGTAATTTAGTTATATTTTTTCTCTTTTTAAAGTTTTAGACGATCTCGTAAGAATTATGTTTAATCCACGTTTTATGGAGGAACTCTTTAAGCCACAAGAAATATACAATAAAGCTGCCCTCAAGGTTTTATTCCACGATCTCGCCCATGCTTCAATAATGCGCCTAAATGAGACGAGTATGAACAAACTTTACGATTTGATGACAATGGTATTCAAATGGCAGATATTCTCTTCTTCTCATCCAAGGGAATTGATTCTTATAACGCTAAATCATCTGGACTCGATGAGAGCATTAGTATCCTGCTCATCGATCCTCAAGCAGCTTGATACAGCTTATTTCATGTTTATTAAGGTATTTCTGTGAGGTATTCATTATGTAAAATTTAACATTGTTCATTCTATCAGTGACTGATTATTTAGCATTCTTAAGCTTATTTTCATTATGTGTGGCTACTACATTAGCATTGCAGAGGAATCTTAACATAGATACAACTGAAGGATGATAGTGGACAAAGATGTTTTATCTACAATTTAGTACATTTAACATTTTTTAATTTTCATTTACCCAATGCCAGCACGTACATTTCTGCCATACGCCGCCGAGCCTCCCAATAAAGGCATGCATCATCATCATAGTGTGGAATATCCTTAAGACCATTGCAATGTCCTAAGTGTGCAGATGTACACTTAAGATATTAACTATAGTCTGACAATTAGTAAACAACCTGTGGCGTAATCGTAGGCAGGGCTGGAAAGGTATGGTGGGGGGAAGTGAGTTTCCCCACCACACCTCAATTGGAAATAGAGTCAAAAGAGAAAAGATATTACAGTAACAACAAACTAGCGACAATGAAGACAATGGGCGAATGAAGCGAGCTAGGGAGTGAGGGAAGGGAAGTGGCTTTCTTATGCTCAGTCTACCCTGTGTGCAGGTTGTTTACTAAATTTCCAAACTACAGATCTACAGATCAGGAATTTTTTCTATTTGAATATTTCATTAAAAGTAGGCTCAGTAACTAAGAAAACATTACACAGTATGTTGTTACATTCATATGGTATAGTTTTCTTTTTATCTCAATGATTTACATTGAAACATGAAAAAATTATTACGCTATCTAATATTGTCAAATAAGAAACTTTAATTTACTTTTGTATAAACTTATTTAAACAGGACTCATAAAATGAGCTGTTATTTTTTAAAGTGATTGAAAGTCAATTTTTTTCAGGTATCAAGACATTTATGGGTTTGCATTTGAATTCATTTAAAAAGCACCACAATGAAATAATTCATTAATATACTATTAAAAATATAATGATATGTTTTTAACACTTAGCACTTAGCAAAGAGTTATATTTTTAACACTAATCACTTAGCTAAAAGTGATGTTTTGAACACCATACATATTTTAAATTTTATGTGGAAGAAAATGGTCCGAGTGGAGGTCAATAAATTTCTCTCAGGTGGGGAGAAATGTTTATTAAATGGCCAAAGTTTCTTATTACTTATTTTATTCTTTATTGCCACCTTCCTGACACTTTGTTATTTATACTCTTGATGCTTATACATTTTAACTTTAATATTTACCATATTTAGTAATTTTTAACAATTTAGTAATTTTCAATGGTCTGTATTTTGCATATTTAGCCCTCAAAAAGACCTGCAAAGTGGGTCGAAACGTTAGGTATTTAATAAACATTTCTTCCTATATAAGATTTCTAGATATATAGTATATAATATTTATATATAATAATATTTCATTATATTTTATTATATTATACTATATTATTTCATTATATTATAATATTTATATATAATAATATTTAATATTTATATCTAGAAATATTATATATATATATATATATATATATATATATATATATATATATATATATATATATATATATATATATAATATTTCTAGATATTCAAAGAAATTTAATGACCTCTACCCTTACCATTTTCTTCCACAAATAATCATAAAAATTATATAAAAGAATGAACAATATTCTTTGTTAGGATGTTGATAGTTGGGGGTGCAGTCAAGAAAACACGCAAAAATAGGTGAAACTATTTTATTTTAAGTGCCGACGTTTCGACCTACTATGTAGGTCATCTTCAGGGCTAAGGACGCTTGCAGAAGCACGAGGGGACGCGGTCTGCTCAGGGGGACGGGTCAGACCGCGTCCCCTCGTGCTTCTGCAAGCGTCCTTAGCCCTGAAGATGACCTACATAGTAGGTCGAAACGTCGGCACTTAAAATAAAATAGTTTCACCTATTTTTGCATGTTTTCTTGACTGCACCCCCAACTATCAACATCCTATTATAGTACCCACAGTCAACTATTTCTTTCTCACATGAATATTCTTTGTTATTCAAATGGACTCGTACCACTTTCAAAAATAACAGCTCGGATAAAAAAGGCCCTAAAATGATTATTAGTTAATATTACATCTTGCATTATTTTGTAAATAAAATATTTTTTCATTCATTCAATTTTAATATGAATATTTAACCTACAGACATACGGGCAAATGACCTGCGGGGAATTACAGAGAGTGAGATATTCATTACTGAACTTTCTGCAGGACGTGAGAGTAAGAGTATCTCTGTTACTGCGCCAAAGATTGCAGAATACAGACGGAAGTTTTGTTATACCATTGAATCTTCAAATTTTTCATGGTAATAACTCACTAGTTTATGTACAATTGTTTAAAAAAATGTAATTCGCTCAATACTTTATAGACAATTCTTTCAGGTTGTGAAACTCCTGGTCAGATAAGAGTTTACTCAAAGGACGGCATACCGATTGATTTGGTCAGTTTCAATCCAGGCGGGAAATACGTAGTAGCCGAACATCCAGGCTCAACAGAACTGAGAGGGTTGAGGAATACTTCGCTTGGAACCAATATGTAACTAAAAACTTAATTATACTGAAAAAAATGATATAATAATATCCTTGCATATAAAATAACACTAATATTCTTTAATGTAATGATAATAATATAATAATATTAAAAAACATAAATATTCTAACAAGACACTAAGAATATGTAATCTACAAAGTACCATAAGACATTATTCTATTAATCAATAGATATTTCACATCTTGGTTTTATGACTAAGATAAAAATGATCAGAGAGAGGGAGCAGGATTGGTTACGAACTAATTTTAAAATTTGGAATTGTTGGTATGGTTTGGGAGAAGTTCAAAATCATTTCTCAAAAAGCAATAAACTATTTATTATAAACGAATGTTTCTTAGAAAAATTGATTTATTACAAAAGACCTGCAATATGGGTCATAACATTGCAGTGGGTCATATCATTGCAATGCATTGCAGGTCATAACATTGGAATCAGGGCCGGCTTTACCTTATGCGCAGGATGTGCAGAGCACACGGGTGCTGCGAGGCCTCTCAGGGTCTGAAAAAATTTCATTTCATGTTGATTTCATAGCAAAATTTGTTTAGTTTCATGGGCACATGCACCTCCTTAGGGGATTGGCCGTTTTTTGTAAAACCTTGTATAACTGTAAGTGTTCAATTTTAATCACGTGCCTACTAGTGGGCGCCTAGGTCACGATTGCACATGGGCTAGAGCCAGCGCTGATTACAATGCATTGCAGGTCATAAGAATGTGGGTTTGTAATAAATAGTTTATAACTATTTGAGGAATAATTTTTTAAAGGTTTACTGAAATAAATTTTCTCATTTAATTTCACTACATTTTAAACTTTATAATGCAAATGAATAATATAAAATAATTATCAGATGTTATTTAATTATAAATTAGGAGAAGAAATTGGCCTGGGTGGAGGTCAAAAAATAATTTCTTAAATAGTTATCAAGTATTTATTAGAAACCAGCATTTCTACCAAAGTTGCCGGTCTTCAGGGCTCAATAAACAAGATAATAAACAAATTTGAAGATACAGAGTTAGTTCTTTTCTGATATAATAATATTTTTATTAGATATTTTAAATTATATTTCTCTTTGTATCTTGTTTATTCCAATTATTTCATTTTTTAAAATTATTTTGTTGTATATTCTAATTATTATAGTTTTACATATTTTTATATCTTGTTTATTAACCTAGTTTTTAATAATAATTGCTCACTATTTCAGGAATTATTTTTTGATCTCCACCGAGAGCAATTTCTTCTCCTTATTTATATGGTCAACTAATAAATATTCATGATAATTATAAATTAAGAAATACAATATGATAATTATTACATTATTAGTATATAGCGATACAATATGATTATCTAGCATTTGCCCTTTTGCAGTTGAGTGGTTGTTTTAATTATTATTATATTGCATATATAATTTCCATACTTTGCAAAATAAAGGTAAATATTTGGGGCCATTTATAGTTACAGCGCTTCTCGAACGGAGTCAGATAATACACTGGCTGGATTCGAAGGCCATGAAAGCTACAGGAAGGAGATAAACTTATTAGTAGCTCAGCTCGGAGGAGATAGCACTAAAATCCCAGACGAAACATTCTCACTACATAATTCCATATTCAGCACAATTGAAGAAGTTACATCAAACGATCAGTAAGATAATAATAAATATTATACGGGGTATATTGAAAAAGTTACATTCATTTACACAATATTTTTTGCTACTAGACAACCTGCGTTAGTACCAGAAACACCAGCGATAGAAGCACCAAAACCAGAACCCATAGACACAACTAATGCTCATACGGAAGCTCTGAGCAAGATTTTAGCAGAGATGCAGCCATCGATCCCGAAAGATCAGTCAGAATTCGATTTATTAGATCTTATGGATGACCTTAACTAGATTTAATTAGCAATAGTAACGAATATATGTGATATGTATTTATACATGTTCCTGAAAAAGAAAATATTTACGTAACTATAAAAACATTTTATTTAATTTAATATTTGGATGGCACCCTGGGTTGCTTTACAAACTCCGTAAATTCCTACCTCCTACATACTTTCTCATTATCCAATCCTATCTCTCCTACAGGTCATTCACAGTAAATCATAATAATGTCTACTCACCCCTCTTTCCTCAATCTGCCGGCGTTCCTCAAGGCAGTATCCTCGGCCCAATTCTCTACACAGTTTATACAGCTGACATCCCAACTCATCCTAATACTATCCTTACCACGTATGCGGATGACACAAGTCTATTATCTGTTAACACTGATCTAGTTATAGCATCCCCTAATCTTCAATCCCACATCACTGACCTTGAAAATTGGTGCCAAAACTGGAGGATTAAAATAAATTCCCACAAATCTCATCAAATCACCTTTACCCTCCGTCGTTAACCAGCGACTTCCTGCCCCCCTGTATTGTTTAATAACATCCCTCTAAGTCCTGTAGAACAGATCCGGTACTTAGGACTAAACCTTGACAAACGCTTAACTTGAAATCCTCATACTAGACTGAAACGACAAGAAACAGGTCGCCGTTTCAGGTTACTTCAACATTTACTAGATAAACGCTCTAAGCTCCCAATTAATTACAAGAGACTCATATACATGACAATCATTAGACCCATCTGGACTTACCAAATAGAACTTTGGGGATCCACTAAGCCATCGAATTCCTCTCGTATTCTATCCTTACAATCCAAAATCCTTCAGAAAATCCTGAATGCTCCTTACTTTGTTACGAACAAAGTAATCCATAATGACCTTAACGTCCCGTTTATTGCTGATTTGGCCCGAATCCGATATCAATCTTATCATGACAAACTTCATTTCCACTCAAACCCACTAGTTTCAACCTTTTCAATTCCTGATAATCCTCCGAGGCATTTGAAAAGATGATGAACTTCTAAGCTGAACTTTTTATTTGAGTACTACCACTGGGTAGTTTCTCTACTTGTCTTTTCATGTCAATGTATTCACTCATTAAATTTACTTGATGTATTTTGTATACAGTTGTAAATTTCAATAAATATATTTAAAAAAAAAAAAATAATATTTGGTTGTTATTCTGCAGGTTGCCTGCAGACCATATAACCTTGCTTATATGGTTAGTGACATAACATTAGGTCATTTCGAGGACATGATCTTATAATTTTTGTAATCTACAAAATTGAATTAGTTATAAAACAATTGGCTTGAAAATATTCCTTAATAAAAATAAAGTTACATCTTATTAGACAATGACTAACATACCTAAAAATGGGTAATTTAAACTGGCATAGTTTCCAGTTATATAAGAAGGCTAATATAAACTTCATTATATGTAATGGAACAGGAAATTATGCCGGATTCTAATACCCAAATAAGTACATATTGAGTTGGTTAAATATCTTATGTTATTAATTTTTTATTGGGAAGAAATAATGGGAGATACCCACAAACAGATAAGATCAAGGCGTAGAAGTGGTGTAAATCGATGTCTCTTGACGGAAATTTAATTCCCCTACCAGCAAGCTGGCAACCTGCGGAATAAGAACCTAATATAAAATATTTCTATCTTGAAAAATAAAATAAATAGAAATTTTTTATGTTAGGCTAAGATCAGAGCTAGTCAACTATTACTTATTCTTAAAAACACATCT
The DNA here is from genome assembly GCA_964056705.1 of Troilus luridus. NCBI lineage: Eukaryota > Metazoa > Arthropoda > Insecta > Hemiptera > Pentatomidae > Troilus > Troilus luridus. The sequence continues at coordinate 39,083,805 of OZ057417.1, read as the reverse complement.
GAAATCATAATAATTAAGTTCGTCAGTGATAGAGTTTAGGGTATGTAGACTGTAGAGAATGTTGAACTCTAAATATTAAAGTTATAATATATCTATCAAACATTGTGTATATATCTGAAACTTAAATTATAATATATATAGTTATTCTTATTAATAAAATTAAGTCATTGATTAATTAATACTCTTAGAGTAACAAAGTCAAATAAATCAGGTTGCGTAATCCTGCTCAGTTGTTACATTGTAAGTTAATTCTACAAACATATATTGTTTAGGTAGTGTAATTTTACTTGAGTCAACTTGATTTGGTCAATTATTTATTAGATGAGTTTACTTATAAATGTCTGATACTCAAATTCCAAATAAGAATTCCCACATTGCGCAGAATAAGGTTTTCAATGATAAGTTTAATTCAGTAAATATATAAAAGATCTTTAAGCCAATTTAAAGAATATTATCGATAATGCCTGTTATGATACAGTATAGAATATATTATTAAATAAGGAAATTAATTTAGGTATTATATGACTACAAATTTACAAGTACTAACTCCAAAATAAATATTTAATAAAACAATAAGAATCATTTTAACTCAATTAATAATCATGTTCAATATAAATTGTTGCTGGCAATTCTTGAGGAAAATGGTCAACCTGAAATAAAACAATATAATTTGAGGAATAATTATTTTTAAAAACCTGTTGACAGTAGTTAGTGACATTTGAAATGTAATTAAGAAAAAATATCTATACTTTTTTATTTCACAAAAGATAACAAAACGATACGACATTCAGTTAGTAATCTGATCAATATTTCAGTTGAATATACTTATTGGCTGTGTATTATCTTCAAATATTATGCTCCTGAAAGAGTAAAAAAAAATTATAAAATGAAATATCTTTAAGCACTAAAACATACTATACTATTTGTTTGTAAGATCGCGACAACAGGAAAAGGTGGAATTTTGTGGAAATGTATGAAGTTTGCCTATCAAGGTTAATCACTGTAAATTAACTGACTTATTAAACATCAAACTGGACATTTTATCAGATTTTTCCTTAAAAACAGTGTAGACTCCTTTGGAATAGCAATACAAATTAAACAAAATCAAAAATTGTTTGTTGTAACACTCTCCTCCCAAATGAATGGTATGGTATTGAATGAACTACAATATTTAAAAGATTTTATACTTAATAGTTAATAATTTACTAAAAAAAAAACAATAACAAAATAGTATAATTATGAATAAGAGCTGCAGTCTGCTACTAGTATGTATTCATTTGAACAAAGGTTTTCCTCAACAGAATATATTCAACTTATTTAGAATATTTTAGTCTACTCAGAGAAAATATATTATATATTATACATCATAAAAAAGAAGATACATACATTATAAAGTTTAAAGATTAGAAAATTGAAATAGGGATAATGTACTTTTCAGTACAAAAGAGGATTAAACAAGAAAAACATATTTTTTTAAACATTTATTACAAACAAATAATGCTTCCTGAAGTTTATAAAGTTTTAATAAATGATTTAAATCTATCATTTAAGTTTTACAAGAGTTAGTTCTTATCACAGTTCATTACAAAAATATATTCTTAAACAGTAATATGATTTTTTGAAAATCATATAGAATAGAATAGAAAAGTAACTTTATTCTGGGACTAAGTCCCTTTAGAATAACAGATCTGAACAGGAAAATAAAACTTAATATTTATCTGGCCAGAAGGCTAAATGTAAATATATATATATATATATATATATATATTATACAAGCACAATAGAATGAATGGTGTAGGGCATTGTATAGGGCATTTAATGAATTGAAATGCCATCTAAAGCTAACTGGAGCACATCAAGATTTATTTATACAAATTAATAAAACAAAAAAAAATACACTATTTTTTACTTTAAAAAAATATCATTTAGGAAAGGATTTGTGGGATGGGAAAAAAAGATTTTTTTTTAAAATCAAATGCATTTTAATTTAAAAACAAAACAAAAAATCTCAAAAATTTTTTTTCACTGACTCCCCACAAATGGTTCAAGGATAATATTAGTAAAATTTATAATTATTATAAAAAATCTATTAATTTTTTTGTTGTGAAAATAAATTTAACAATACATCAATGATCCTCTGTGAACAGATTGGTTCACGAATAAATAATTATGTGAAGATGATTATTTTAAATCCCTAGATATGACCTCTAACTATGTAATACATTGTTTTAAATCAGAAAATGAACATATGTTCAAAGGATTCCATCTAAGTTAGACACAGACTTAAGTGTTCAAATACTGACAGATATATTTGTCTTAACAAACTATATCCATTAAAGCAATAATTCAGGTAATCTAATTAACTGAATAAAATATTTTAATACATTGAAATAAACTGTTAAATTCATAATATACTCATTATAGACAGTAGTTTTTTATATGATGATGTTTTAAAACGGGCATTATAAATTATTATGAAATTTATTTATTAAATAAGTAATTATTTGTTTAAATAAAAGACCTGTTTCTATCCACATCATCTAAATTATTAATAACTAACTGTGGTGCAAAGTAACAAAAAGGTATAGCTCTAAAATTTATACAAGAGTTTTGTAAGTGGACAATTTAAATATGGTTTAATCAGTTCAAATCAACAAGTTTATGTTGAAAATCGATACTAATATACATAATTATGCTTTAAACAATAGGATACAAGCAAAATAAGAAGTTTCATATTTTAATTTAATAAGAAATTTACTATCAAACTACTATCATAAAGCACCAAAGATCAGCAAAATTTCTCATATCCTTATATTAAAGCGATTAATTTTCCAAATAGCTAAAAATAAATTAAATATTTACTGCGTATTGTGATTAATATAGAAGTTAAGTAGACAATAATTGGTCAAAAGTTTTACTTTGGGTCATATTTGAAGATTATCCCTACATTTTAAAGGGGAAAAATTAATTAATCTCAATCCTGTACTATAAAAATTTATATATAATTTTTTTTATAAACAAAATTTTATATTTTAATGTAACCTAAACTGGATTTTATTGTGTTTAGGTCCTTTGTATCACTAATTACAGTGATGTAAGTGTCACTAAATGTCATATAGTGGCTTAAAAACTGCTAAAATTAATTAACTTAATAAGTAGGTAATTTAATAATAATGACAACAAAAATAAAAAGGTGAGGAAAGCCTAATAACAACTAAAAATATGAGTTATGATATACATTAATGAACTTATCCAAGGGGGATAAAAAGGTTAACGAAGAATTACAACCTAAAATCTAAGATGTATTTGACATTAGCGAAGCCCTTCGAAGTCCCTGTATTTTCGAGTGCTTCTTTGTAGCATTCAAACGGAACTAATTTGTGAGCAGGGGCCTTGATTTTCCCACTTCTCATCAAGTCCATTATTTCATCCAACATCTTCCTCCTCGCTTCCGAACGGCGATTCACCGATGTCCATCTTGTCATCCAATAACCCCTTGCAGTTATATCCTGAAATATTAAAAACATATTTATTAAATCAACAGATATTGAATAAACAGAACGGTATTTAAAAAATTTAATAATCAATTTTGAAATTGGCTTTCCATGTACAAATGTTTGATACTTTCTGAAAGCACAACCATCTATTCTATGAAAAGATATATTTTTCAAACAAATTAGGGAATGAGGTAGCACAGTAGCTGAGGGCTGACAGCTTTCCAGAAAATCATAGGTTCAAATCCAACTAATAGATCAATTATTTAATGAGTTAAGTCAAATATGTATCTTATGGGATCTGTAGATCCTCCTGTGGCTCACTCAGCCTTTAAAAGTGGATATTCTCATTTGGGAGAAAAACCTGGAGGCTGAATGTGATCTCGGACAAATCACCCCCTGCACAACTATTGTCCTTGAGACAGTACAATCTCTGGCATCTACTGAACCTAAGAACATTCTTGAGTGGTACAGGTTTTTTATTTTTTTAACATTCTATATATTTTTTTAATGTGAACTATCTATGCTATAAAAATTGAACTACAGAAGTCCTAAAAATAAATCATAATAATTGCAATTTAAGTTTACCTTAAAAATTAATAGAGAAGTAGGTATTGAGACGGGTTCTCGAGACATCCCACCGTAAGTGACTATTACACCTTTTGGAGCTAATTTTCTCATCAGCTCACTAGCACTCTTTCCTCCGACGCAGTTCAAAGCAAGCTTTGGAGCAGGTACTTCTTTAGATTTAATCAGTTCTGTCGTCCTAAATTACAAAACATCAATTAAGTCAGAATTAAACCAAACATAAATTGCATTTACTCCCATAGGCAAAGACGCGTCTTGATTGCGATAGTGATTATAGTGATTGCGTCAGAAGGAAATTTTTTCTGAAAGATTCAGCAATTAGAAAGTACAGTATATTTCTAAATACCAAAAATTAATTTTATTAATGATTTTTTTTTTTTTTATATATAGATATTTTTTTATTTTATTATTTTAATCCACAACTGTCAGTAGGCACCGACAACCAGTAAATGAACCAGTGATTCCAATAAATGAACATGACAGGCATGAAGAATTTTTATATAAACTCATCATAATAAGTAGAATATTTGTATTTTATGTACTTCTGCTTACAGTTGATTATTTAATAATAAACCTTTTATTTGAAATAAATAGCTGTTTAAAAAAAAATTCATTTTTTTAACCCAAGTTAATGTTTCAATACACTTTGAAACAACAAGAAACCAAGGATGATAATTTCATTATTTGACAATAGTATATTGAAAAAACTTTAGCATTTTTTATATTGTATCTAACATGATGAAAAGAAAGCTGCATAAATCAACAACCCTGGTGAATAAGTGGTTCAATTTTGTTTGAAAAGAGTTTATCGTACTGACGAAAGTGTAATCATGTCATTCTTGATGTCTATCAGTGGCTAAGTCAGACCTTGGCTCAATATGGAGTGATTGCTTATACAGTGGAGTGTGGACTATCCGAACGTTCACTCAACAGAACTGTTTTTGTTTTGTTTTTCAAATATAATTTTAATTACCAGGTTAGCTCAGTTGGCAGAGCACCATGACAAAGATGTGGGAGATCCGGGTTATAAGAATTAATAAAAAAATAAAATAAAATAAATTGTAATTTTAATTAATTTGATCAGCTCATCCAGTTACCTATTTGTATTGTTAAAATTATAGTTATTTTAAATAAAATTTGATGAAAAATAAAATGATTTTTTCCATGAACATCAATAAGGGGGCACTAATCATTTCTCGGAAACAGGAAAAAATGAACTTAGACTTCAATAAGTATTTGTTTACAAAGAACTATAAACCTAATTAGGTAATTTCATCTGTTTCTCTGAATCCCTTCCTATTCATTTGGATGGTATTTATTTTTTAGTGAATTTCGGTTATCCGAATTTTTGATTATCTGAACCATCCCTGACAACATTAGTTCGGATAATCGAAGTTCCACTGTATTATATCTTCACCTCAAGGTAAAGGCTATGAGACGATTCCACTTCCTTCAGTACAACTAACTCATTTCGGACAAAATTCGACTCATCAAATTATTTACCAGGGCTGCAGATATACTTAGAAAAATTCCAGTAAAAGTTTACCTCAACTCCTCTTCAGTTAGTACATATGTGGCCCCGAGCGATGTAAGATGTTCCTTGAGCTTATCAATATCTGGACGATTGCGAACGACATTAATCGACTTTAAGCCCCAAGCTTTACAAAACTGAATAACATTTTGTCCAGCAGCACTGTTACCACCATTTTGTATCACAGCATCTCCAGGCTGCAGATCCGCAAAGTCTTTCAACATCCGGTAAGCTGTGCTTGTATTTGACGCAATACCAGCTACTTCTACTAAAGGTACATTACTAGGTATCTATAAAATTAAAAATCATTAAATAATTTTATGGAAAAACGAGTTATCAAAATAAATACAAGAATAAGTTCCGCAGTTTGTCGCTTCGAGTTAAGTCACAGCAAGTTTTAACTTTTGTGCCTTAGAGTGTAAAATAATTACATGTAATTAATTATTGCAAGTAATTTAGTAAATGGGAAAGAATAAAAAAATTAAAAAAATGCGAATTACCCCCATTAACAATATTTTAAAAACAGATTAGAAGGAGAGAAAGAAAAAAAGTTAACAATAATTATATAAGAGAAACAATTTATGGTTACATTTATATCAAATTTATGCCAAAAAAACAAACAAAAAATAATGAAGAAAAATTAAAATTCGAGTTTAACATTCAATCCCTTTATGTCTTTTTTTTTTTAATATCAAACTAGATGATATTAATACATATGTAAGTGGTTTAAATTCCACACAAATATATGTATATTTCAGGCATAATTTCATCAAGAAATGAACGTTTTAACTGACGTTTTGAAGTATAGATGATGATATGATCTAAACAGTATGTGTTAGACAGTTCTTTAATCTGTATACAGTCAGTAATAGTTACTAGATCCAGTTAAAAATAAAATTATTTTTATTTTTAAGAATTTTATAAAAAAGTTAAAACTTGTTGTGACCTGATTCGAAGCTACAACCTGCAGAACTCCAGAACCTAAATATATAATAGAAAATTCTTACTTTATACACCAAATTAGCCTTAACATTGGTATGTGACCTCCATGTGCCGAAATTTTCAATGTCTGGTATCACCATGTCACCTACTGCTAGATCTTTTACATTTTTTCCAACTTCTATAATTTTTCCAACGCCTTCATGGCCTGGCACACCCGGTAGCTCAGGTTTAATAGGATACGTCCCTTGAATGGTATTTATATCGGCTGGGTTTATAGAAGCAACTAACATTTGTACAAGTACCTGAAACATCAATACATTATTAATTCATTACCTAGAAATACATAATAAATAAGTAAATACATTTTTGGGAGGCAAAATCCGACCTTTTCCTCCTCATGGTGCCTCCTCATTAATGCTAACAGGGCTCCTAGCTCAATAAAAGAGCAACCTGTCTAGGGGAAGGAAATCCCGAAATCAAATCCTTGAAAAAAATCAAAATCGCTTACAGATCCAATTGTTAAAAAAGCTAGATGGATCTAATAGAACCACAAAACTACTAATTGTACAAAGATGGAAGGCTACCTAATGGAGTAAAAAGGTCTCTCTCAATACTAAAAAGAAGATGTAGCATTCCTTCTTGGATGGCACAATATTATATAGAAAACCATATTGATATATTCATAAAGGAACATAAATAATTAAGTAAATAACACAGCAACTAAACAATTTTAAATGTTTTAAGTAGAATTACAATAGCCATATAATGGTGACCAAAAACAGGAGAGATTCAAGACGAATCATTCTCCACAAGAAGTGAACAGGTATTCACTGCTCAGCACCAGTTACAAAAGGAAGGATAAATTCTAAATTGTATAAAACAAATAAAGTTCTCTATAGTTGATAATAAAATGAACTGATTGAAGACTACAGAGGATATTTTATCCCTATCAGATTCTCCAATGGATATTTATCTATTAATCAAATCTTGTGATATGTAACTTTCATAAGTCTTAAACACAGTTAATATGAAAGGAATTTTACAAATTCCTACGAAACCTATAACTTAAGTATAATAGCAAAGATCCGTAGTTATAGAAACAGAAAATGTTACGTTTTTCTTTATTTTAAAATTAAAAAACTAAGGTTCGAAGAATTATTTAAAAGGACAATAATGTTATGGCCTTGAGAAGATATAATTGCACCATTAAATGAGAGGCTGAAACTTAAATTACTGCTAATTCTGGTGCAGTAGCCAATATGAAGACAATTTTTACTGTATTAATTATCAAATAAATAATCACTGATAAGATAAGGGATTATGATAATATAAAGTCTGTAACCTACCTCATCGTCTTTCGGCCCTTGTACATCATCAACAGCCGATTGAACAACTTTCACTGGATCTCCGAATTCTTGAATAAATAATTTTTTACATTTAAGATCGTGAATATAATTGTTACATGTAATATAAGTCTTTGTAGGCTTTAGAAATCTAGCGCTGAACAGAATAGTTCTAAGACTCGAAGCCATGTTTGAACTGTCAGCTGTCTACTGTAAACAATAGCAATATAAAATAAACACCGGTTCCCAAGTTTGTAATTATCCCTTCTCCTCAAGGATCTTTTCTTTTATGTTTTATTACACTATATTTCCAACCAGTTTCCAGATAATTGGTAGGTAATAATTATAGCAAAACTCACAAGTCTAAGTTAGTATTCAACGTAAACGTTATACAGTTTACAATATAAAATAATTCTTATTTATTAGCCTATTTACACTTCTAATTACTAAATATTACCTATTTTAAACTTATTTTTTTCTATTATACTAGGCATTTTTTAAAAATAATGGATTCGTCATTGACAACCACACAAAATTTTTTAAGTGGGGGGGAGCAAACTCGGGTCTTGTAAATGATTATTATACATATATCTTGTTTTGCTGGTATTAACATTTAACAACAAATTGGAACTAATTTAAGTTAATTAATTAATGTACTTCTTTGTTATTAATTATCAGGAATCTGAAATATTTTAAAAAAATGTTTAAGATTTAAGGGGGCAGTGACCCTGCTTGCCTTTTTGCATGAGCTCTAATGGAGGTAACATGGCCAATCTTAAAACAATAACTTCTATATAAAATAATTTGTGACTTTTTTTGGAATATAGTTTCTTCAAAACATTTTCAGATATTTTTCAAAATCTACCAGAAAATTTGAATTAAATATGCTATCTCAATAATTAACAAAACATAATTTAAATATACTGAAGCCTATATTGAAAACATTATAAAGATTGGATCAAAAATTTGGACGAAACAATAGTATAGTCATTGGTATCAACTATATAGGTAAATAAATCTGATTACAAACAAAAAATAAGTAATTATATTAAAGTTTCTACACAAACATTGAATTTTAATTTTAGTACACCATGATATTTTTATCAAACAAAAAGCTCCCTAATTGTTTACTATCACACATTTGTATTCCCGCATATTGACATTTCTAAATCTTGTTACGATTTCAGGGTTACTGGTTTTCCCTAAAAACATTTAAAAATTCTATTATTGTATGTAATCAATGAAAGTAGTTCCTAAAGTTTTAAAAATCTATAAACTATTACTGTTGTCTTATTTTATAGCTGAATTTAAAAAAAAATAAACATTTAGTAAGAATTGATATTGAGGAGACTAACTGATCCATAATTTAATTAAAGCATCCATAATTTAATTATTTGTTTGTTGTCTTATGGAATTTTTATGGTAATTATTCTGCAGGTTGTCGCTTCGAGTATAGTCTCAACAAGTGTTAACTTTTCATTTGTTTCCCTTTTAACTAGTGGGTATTACTGATCCCATGGTTTCCTAATTTTGGTACATTGAAGAAACACATAAAACAGTATACAATTCACCATTCTGACCTCTTAAGTTATCCCTTCTAGTAAGCCTCATTTGTCTGTATGGAAAGTAAATCAGGATCCAACTCACAAGAAATTGGACTGATTTCTTACTTTTTTTAAACTAACTTATTTATCTTGAGATCGCTAAGAAATAATGCCGGTAGATCAAATGGTGATAGATCATGTGCATTTTGAAATTTGATTTTGGAGCAGTTTTTCATTGTATTGAACCAGCAGGCTTCCAGTCCTACTTATAAAAATATATATTAGGCATAATTCCCATCCAGTAGTTTTACACTGAAGAACTATCAGTTGGCTTCATTGTTCAAGAATAGGCATTATCAGATTCATCCATATGAATGAGTCTCTGCGTATACTGTGTATTGAAAGAACATTTTATAATTTAAGTCCAACTTAAGAGCCTAATCTGGTATATTATCCTGTACTACTACAACCCGTGAACAGATCTGGGGTTCATTACATGGTAGAGACTGTACTGTTTCATGGACAACGGTCCTGCAAGGAGGTGACTTGTCCTAGATCAAGCTCTACCGCTAGATTTTCCCTCCTTATTTTGGGTACCCTATTTTTATAATATTTTATAGAGGCTGGATGGGCCCCAGGAGAGTCCTAGATCCTATGTGATCCTTCTCCCGCTGCAAACTGGCTAAATACAAGTCATGGCCTGCACTGGGATTTGAACTAGGATTTCCGGCATGACAACTCAGTGCTCTACCACATAGCCACTCCACTCCCTCTGGTATATTATCTGGTAATATTCTCCTGAAAAACCTAAAGTACAGAGGAAAAGGATGGTTTTTAAGATGAGTTGGAAAGAGTTATTGATGTCTTGGAAGCAATTTTATGGTTTTGATGGAGGATTTTAATATTAAAGTAGGAAAGAGGGAGCCTGCAGACCTACCATTGGAGTTTAAAACCTTTTCTATAAGAGTAAAAATATTGAGGAGAGTTATTGATTAAGGAATGTGGTTGTTCAAAGCATTATTTTTTTTTCTAGGACATCATATTTATCAGGCTTCATAGAAATCCCCTGATGCCATTTACCATAAGTGCATTCAATTTACAAAAACCACATTTTGCTTGTTGATAAAAGTAATCACTTTTTTTAACAGACAGAAGTGTGAATGCTCTGAAATATGTATTTGTTTATTTTACACAACATATAAAAAAAGAATGTGAGGCACAGCAATTAATGGCAAAGTCTTCTTATTTAAAATTTTTATTTCAACATAGAATAATGAAGTCTCTTGGAAAAAAAATAGACACTAGATGAACATAATAGCTGAACATGTGAAAAACAGTAGAACCTCTGGATTTAGAACAATAAAAATGTTGTATATTAAGAGAGAATATGGGACTTTGCAGCACCGGCTCTAGCCCAGTCACACTTTAAATTGAACACTTACAGTTATACAAGGTGTTCCAAAAACGGCAAATCCCCTAAGGAGGTGAATGTTCCCATGAAACTAAACAAATTTTGTTATGGGATCAACATGAAATTAAATTTTTTGAGACCCTAAGACGCCTCGCGGTGCCCCTTGAGACCCGACGCCCGTGTGTCCCGCACACCCTGCACATAAGGTAAAGCCGGCTCTGGGACTTTGCCTGATACAGTTGATTTTATGTTTTTAAAACTTATTATATACTTTACCAATTCATGACAAAAAAAAAAAAAAAAACCTGTACCACTACAACCCATGAAGGGTCTGGGGTTCAGTACATGGTAGAGACTGTACTGTTTCATGGACAACGGTTCTGCAAGGAGGTGACTTGTCCTAGGTCACGCTCGACCGCCAGATTTCCCCCCCTTATTTTGAGTACCTTATTTTTATAATATTTTATAGAGGCTGGGTGGGCCCCAGGAGGGTCCTAGATCCTATATGATCCATCTCCCGCTGCAAACAGACTAAATAAAAATCATGGCCTGCAGCGGGAATTGAACCAGGATTTCCGGCATGGTAACTCAGTACTCTACCACTGAGCCACTCCTCTCCCTCATGACAATAAATAATGAAAAAAAAATTGCAATTCTCTAATTTTATTTAATTTATACAGATCATATTTGATATGGAAATAACAGATTTGGTATAGGAGCTTGCCCTCTATAACAGAAATATTTTTATTTTTGACCTCGTTTGGACAACTCCCTCAATTTTGTACCTAGAAGCTACCTCAATTTGCAACTAATCCTTTAACTATTGATTTATAAAGAATGGTAATTATGTTTACAAATGATTAATTATCAGAAAAAAATCTGCAATTGCTTTCATTTGTTATTTGATTATTGGCCTAAGGCATAATTTTGAAATGAATCATGCATTGGGTTTTAGTTAGTAGTTCATGCAAATATCCGCTAGGTTGCGCTAGCTTCCAGTTTAGTAGGTAGGTGAGATGATTTTAAAATATTAAACTTTAAATTAGTTTTGATTTAGTTTGTTCATTTGATATTGCTGGGATGAATGTCTATTGGAAAAAATATTTGATACAGAAATGTTCTTAAATTTGTAGAAAAAAAATAAAAAAAATAATTTAAAGTATAATTAATTATCTTATGCATACAAATTTAATGAACAATGGTTAATTTACATGAATTTGTTACATTACAGTCATAATAAATATTAATCAATTTTTCTGAAACACAGAAATACTTTATTTTCGGATTCTTTTCTAATAATTATCCAATTAATCACATTTATATCAATGTTAATTTATTAATTATTTTAATTTTATTTCATTTATTAGTTTAATTATTTTATTTTCCTCTCGTTTGCCTTATGTGGATTTTTAAAGTTTTTGGTTGGTCAATAAAATTCGCTAACTTAAAAGTTCTTATATCTTCAAAAGTAGTAAGTCTAACTTAATAGTTTTATTTAAAAATATATTTTTATTGGGCTAAACTTAATGTTTTCAGGAAGTACTTTAATCAAGGCATTTCAATTCGACTTTTATTAATACAGTAAGTTTAAATTAACACTATCATGCAAACAAGTAGATATAATGACATGATTTTTCGTTTTTAAATCCTAAGTAACCTTAATATTACTTTTCTGGGTATTGGGCCGAACAAAATACCAGTTAATAAACACCCACAGATTCGCTAGAAACAATTTCAAAAAGTAATTAAGGGACATACCGAGAGAACAATGGAATCGAATAACTCTGAAACAGATAGGCGTCGATCAAAGATGTTGAAGACTTAATCATTTTCATCGGAAATAAAAGAAGTATTCACAAATGGTACAGAACAACGAGAAGAACATCTTGTAGTTAATAATTTTGAAATTTATGTTGTAACATAAACATTCACTGTTTAAAATTCGGAGTTGTATAACAGCAGAAGGTCGATTATCCGAACTGGCTTACAATTGATTCGCAGAAACTGTTACTACTTCTAAAATAACGCTTGTGCAGGGAAATTATATGAACGTGATCATGTTTAACTTAAGGGTATACACATAGAGGCTGGGTGAGTCACAAAAAGATCTCCAGATTCTACAGGGTTGATTCATCGCTGTCAATAAAATAAATAATTTAACTGTCATAGACGGTCTCAAAATCTGAGACAAGAGATCAGTTCCCTGCGTTCAACTAACCCGCTCCTTAGACAATGAAATTATTTGAATTAAATGTGGAATGCGTTTTTAAATTATAATTAAAAGATTTTTTTGTAATGCTAAGGTCTATTGTCATCTGAAATTAGAAAATTAGTACAATTTTTGATATTTTGTTTTTAAAACTTTCATCGTTAACTCCAGAAAAGAAACATGTCTGCACGACTGTGCTAGTCTTGACAACACCTTCAGTACTTTGTTTACTGCAGATAGGGAACTAATTCAAGACAAGGTCCTTTTTTTCGACTCCCTTGTAATGTTTTAGAAAAGTGGACAAGTTTGTCTGCAGTTAGTGATTTATTTATTTTAGCGCGAATGTAGCTCTGTCTTTTGTAAGATTTTGGGTGATTTTTCTTCCTCTAAAAATAAACTTAGATCATTATAAATAATAAAAAAATTACTTCATCATGCGTTTCTTACGGACAATAGGCCTTCTATCACAGCTCATGGACAGATCACAAACCCTATACTGTTTATAGAATTTGATGCATGCTTCACTGTCGTGACAGTAGTGACTTACCATATAGTCACTATATATTTACACATAATATATAAATTTATTCATCATGTGTTTCTTACGCACAATTACGTTTTCTGAATTGCAGAGGTCATGGACAGACCCCTACCATATACTGATTTTAGAACTTGATTCATGATTCACTATCGTGACAGTTGGGACCTATCATATAGTTACTATATTATTATAAATAATATCAAAATACCTTCATCATTGTTCTCACAGTCCTTAGGACCTCTAAGGATAGCAGTGGGGCTGAACCCAAACCCAATAATGACTGTATTACTTAATGTTATTACGTGACAGTAGCGACTAACCACATAGCTGGAATATCATTATAAATAATATTAAAATCACTTCATCATGTGTTTCTCACGGACCATTGGCCTCTAGTAGTAGTAAAGCTCATCGTCCGATTAGCCATTGCAGCATACAATGACTTTAAACGACTAAACAACAAACCTAGATCTATATAAGTAATTTTAAAATGACATCAACATGTGTTTCTCACAGAACATTGTGAGTATAGTATCTTGGAGTACATAACGAGCTCCTGGGCGTATCTCTTACCCTATACAACATTATTTGATTCATGTTTCACTATCTTGACAGCAGTGGCTTACTGTATATGTACGATATATTTATAAATAATATTAAAATTACTTCATTGTGCTTCTTACAGTCCAAGGGGATTTTAGAAGATGCAGATCCCATGGTTCATGCATGCTTCAATATCCTGACAGTTATGACATATCCTGTAGGTACGATGTTCCTAGAACTCTCAGACATAGCGCAGACAACACTGAACTTATACACCGCCTCCCCCGAAGAAGAAATGTGACATCACTCATTAGAGGTGTGGCTTGGAGAACAAAGCTCCATTGTCTCGGACGATATCTTGGCCAGTCTCTCATATCCTCTGCGGCATTCTTCTCCGTCCGAGCTGGAGAATTTCGCAACAGAGAAATCCACGACATCGCTTAGGGAGATAGTTCATCTGGATCAATGGAGTCATTTGACTAGTGGTCTACATCAATATTGTGGGTTTTGATGGAGTGATTTTCATTGTGCGATCTTAAGACTATTTCGATAATTTATTTTAAAAATAGTCCAAAGGCCCCCCAAGTTTTAAATCCATTGGTGATAATATCATCGATAGGAATGTACAGTATCGATCTGTAATGAAATACTGACAGCAACCTACGCTGACGACTGCCATAATCACGAAACATCAAGACGCGACAAAAAACTTACAACATAACTTATAAAAGTTTAATAAGTCGTGTAAACAACGGAAAATCAGATTGAACTACACAAAACTTACTAGATTCTTACATACTAGTTGTGTTACTAGAATTTAGTAATAACTCACAGCTATAATTTTAATTTTATCTTCTTCGGTGTGTTCAGTATTACAATAATCTAAGTTTTTTCCTGCATGTACTTTTTTTAAATTGTTTAATTGTTATGTAATTTTAATTTTGTAACTGTCTGACCAAACTCTCTGTATTGTATTAATGTAAACATTAGAAATCAATTAAAAAAATTAGACTGAACTTCGAAAAGTCACAGCACATCACTTTTACTCTTAGACGTGAAACGTCCCCCCCCCCCTCCCCCCCCCCCCCCCGGTTACCTTATAACTCAATCACACACAGACAAAATACAATACATTAGACTAAAATTCGATAAGAGATGGCATGGAGTCCTCACGTTAAAAAAAATGCCAGTTACTAAATGTTAAACTCAATTTTAATGCATTCCCTGTTCAGAAAAAACTGTAAATTAGAAACAAACCCAGTTAGGAATTATGCATAACAGATATATGACATCGCTAAACAGACTCATAGAAAACGACTAGAAACTTTTTAATCAAAAATACTTGGACCTTTAATGAAAAATTACACAAACCCACTGATGGAATCATAACCACATAGAAACGGGGACGAATCTCATGTCTGAGGACATAAGGAGGAGAGTAAAAAAAACTTGGATGAGAGATCTGCTATAATAAGAGTATTAAATTTAAGGGGGAGGTACCGCTGGCTACTGTTCTTCTGTTCTTCTGCTACTGTTCTGTCCATTTCTACTTACTATCTACTGTGTGTCAATTGTTTGTAATACCTCCAAGGTGGAACGAAATGTAGGTTTCAAATAAATAGTTTATTTAAGAAATTCTTTATTCTGTCTTGGTACTGCAATGATTTATATTGAGCCCACGATCGCGGGTTCATAGCCTGGCAGGGGGCCAATGGATTTTTTAAAGGTAGTAAAATACCCTTGGTAATGCCTTCCTTCAGAAGGGACGTTAAACGGGGGTCCCGAGCCTGTACAATGTTAGGTACTCTTTATAAATCCCTAGCCTAATTATACCTGGATAGGCAAAATTTAGAGCTACCAATGTAGCATCGTCCGATTAGCCATAGCAGCATAAAAGTGGCGTTAATTGAATAAACAAACAAACAATGATTTATATATAGTCATTTTCTGTTTCTTTCCTAGCCCTAAAGATGACCTACATCGTAGGCCGGAACACTAAGGCACAATTAAAAAACAAGTTTTGCTTATTCTGTGTTATCTTTGACTGCTCCCCCTGACCAATTCAATCCATCATTAGAGTTATCCAGTCAACCATTTTTCACTCAAACTCTAATATTATCCAGGTAGTAATTTTAGAATTTGGAAAGACAATACGGGAAGGTGGTTGGAGCCATATTGGTTTCCTCCGAGAACAAGAGATAAGCTGAAAAGTGGAAGACAACTGATAACTCTCCTTTGTTTGACAAACAGTGCGGCTCCTCTTTGACCAACTTCCGGCTCTAAACACCGTTTCCGGCCCTACCTGCGCATCCGCAATATGGCTCTTCAGAAATAGGTGAGACCTCACATATTCATATTATGTACACTCTTCGGGAACCTCGGTTGTTTTTGGATATTTCACACTACGGCCCGAACCTCTTAGAGCCCGGGAAACGCACCTTATGGAAAAAAGAGTGTGTACTGAGTCATAAGCCGTGATATGTCTGTTTGCGGTATCCGAGACGACGGGTGGCGGAGAGAAGATATTTGGGTCACGTGACTAACGCAGGACACTTTAAAGGTAGCGGAGCAAGGCGGTGCCATCGCGGACAATTGATGACTAACACGATGATTGCGACTCCTCTTTTTGGGTCTTGACTTCTCGGAATAAATTGCGTTTCTCGCGAACCTTACAGCATTTTTTCTTTTACAAACTGTTCTCTTCGGTATGGATTTCAATATCATATTATGACCCTCGATAGTCCAAAAAATAAAAAAAATTAACCTGTACCACTACAGCACGTGAAGGGTCTGGGGTTCAATGCATGAGAATGTACTGTTTCTTGGACAACAGTTGTGTATGGAGATGATTTGTCCTAGACCAAGCTCAACCGCTAGATCCCCCCCTTACTTTGGGTACCCACTTTATATAGACTGGGGAACCCCGGGATTGCCCTAGATCCCATAGGATCCATCTCCAGCCGCTGACAGATTAAATAAAACTCTGCTGACAGCAAGATTTGAACCAATACTTTCGGCATGGCAACTCAGCGATCTACCCCTGAGCCACTCCGCTCCCTTACGAAAATGAAACAATTATGCAAGAATTAGGTAGTTGTGAATAGTGGATAAATTTTTCAAATCCTGTTAAAAATCCAAATTTTTAATTTCCAAATTTCCAGGAGCTCTGTCAGTCAGTGGAAGCGTATTTTATACCAGAATAATAATGACTACTGTTTTAGTCTTATATTTCCTAGGATACTGATTTATGGGAAAACGAGAAACGAACGTGTTTTGTGTGTTTTTTTAAGGATGCGTCCTATAGGAGCTCAACAACAGCTCAACATCCACGGGGCTAATAATAACAATATTAATAATTCATATTTATAAAAATATAAATAAATCTAGACAAAAACAAAAACTCTTAATTAATTGTTTACCTTATTATAAAGTTTTTTTAACAACAAGAATTGAGAGAATGTAAGAACTAAAAGGAAGAAACGTTATATAAAAAAAAGTGTATCAGTTCCTAGGTTGTTTCTTCGAGTTAAGTCACAGCAACTTTTAACTTTTTATTCGTTTCCTTTTTAATATTCGCAAAAATAAATATAATCGTGAATTTTAGTATTAAAAAAGAATGTAATTATGAAAAGTGTGTATATTTCGGTAATCATTCCTTGATGAAATAATTACCGTAAGATACACATTTAAACGTTTCAACAAACATACAACAACTATACTTCGAAATGGTAGTTAAAAAGTTTATTTCTTGTTAACATGATTACCGAAATATAAACATTTCCCATAATTAAACTCTTTTTTTCATACTAAAACTCCCGATTGTTTTCGTTGTTTTTTTGAGAATATTAAGAGGAAACGAATGAAAAGTTAAAACTTGTTGTGTCTCATCTCGAAGTGACAACAAACGGAACTGATGGCGAAAACTTTAATAAATAGAAAATGAGATTAAATGGTTCTTTTCTAATTATTATTTTTACGATTGCTAATATTATTCGTGACATACTATTTTAACGAATCCTTCAGGGAAGGAATTCCAGAAAATACCTTTTACAGCTGGAATCCGAAAATCGCGTGCAAACCACAACTGAATTGCTATGTCCGAAAACAGTAATTTCCCCAATTACCTCATCATACAATTTGCCGATGGAAAAAAAGCCTATTCCCAAAGTCCACACCGGAGGAACGACTTCCTGACCGCGAAGATTTGACAGGAGTTGAGGGAGATCGGGCCGGTAGGTGAAGTGATAAAAACACGGCAGTTGGAAACGATATGGACCCGGTGTTTAGTGCTGTGGCATATTAGTGAGCTTACGCCGGCACAAATAACAGACTACCACAAATGACATGAGCTTCATTGACAGATCACCCTCAGGTACCCCTCTTAGTGTGTCAATCATCAGTCAGGTCGTATCTGACAGGCAACGCTGTGGGAAATCATTATTGTATATTTATTAAATTACCACCTGCATATAAATAAAATATTTTATTAATTAAAAAAAATAAATACTAGTATAAGGGATTATTCATAAGTATTTAAAAAATATCTGATATGGACATTTCAAGACTACCTTACAAAACTTAACACCTGGCCCAAAAGGTAAAACTGAACAAAATTTAATTTTTTTTGATTCCACTTAATGAAAATTATTAATAAAAGCTGATTATTTTTTTTATTTATTTAATTCAATGATATTTACAACTATAATGGTATTATATCAAGTAAATGTGCAAAAATGTTGAATATGACATGAAAACACTTGTGGAGAAACTACCCATCGATAGCACTCCAATATTATTTTTAAAATCTAAAAATCTATTATGGTTTTAGGGTTAGCAGTGAAACCAAAAGTTACTCTAAAAAATTAGAGCTATTCTTGAATTTGTTTTTTTAGTGGGATTCGAAAAAAGTATCCTAAATTCAAAACTGCCTATTCTGAATCAAAACATTTTTTTGATAATTGTTTTATTTCCTGGATCATCGAGGGCTGTATGGTATTGAAACCCACACTAGGGAATATCTGTATAGAATTAAAATTGCCAAGTATTATGAAATAAGCAGTTGTGATTAATAAGTGAAATCACAATGTGTAACAGCAAGTTTCAACGTATCATTTTTGGATAATCAACTATATCTGAAATCACATATAGGCAAGGATCGTATTGTTTCTAAACTGCCACGTATTTCTCCATTTTTTAGCAGCAGGGTGTGCCCCTTGGAGGGTCTCCGGATCCCGAAGGATCCGATCGATGATATAAAACTAAATAATCCATCTACCAAAGCCGGTCCCGAATTGGGGACTTGTAGATTGGTTGCACACTGATCCCCCCCTCACCAAATTATATATCTATAACTAAAAGTATTAAAAATGGGAAGACACAACTTCCAGATTGTTTATTTCAAAATATTTCTTATACTCAATGTCAGTATATCTCTTCAGTCCCGCTCAATAAGTGTTTAGGCTCTTCTTCAAAATGAGTTTCTTGTACTTAAGGATTCTGAATTGTGCTGTTTTCGTAAATTAGGGACATTAGGCTTTAAAAAGAGTTACTGTTGGTATTTCAAATCTACTTCAAAAACTACGAGAATGACATGTTTCTACTTCTCCCAATACAGTAAAATTCCCACTGGGCAAAATTCGACTTTACTACTTATTCAGTTGGGCTGCAGATATATATAAATATCTGAATATATAACGTAAGAGTCATCAAATTTTTATTAAATAAAATTAATAGTTTCAGAGACGGTTGAATATCGATGTTTAGAACAATCTAAAGTCAAGCATCTATTTTACCGACACTTCGGGAACTACGAACATCTGTTCAACTTTTCGCAACCTCCGCTAATCTCTTCAGGCCTAGAAGCCTCCAGTTTTACTTTCTCTTCCAGAAACGGATGACTCATTGAGATTTATGTACTGGAGGCAGTGGCTCTGTGGGAACTAGTTGCTCCCCGTTACCAAACGACCATCGCCTGAAGGGATCAACCTTCGGCGTCGGGAATCCGAGTGGCGAAACGCATTAAGGCCGGAGATGGAAATAGATATTGCTATTTATAGGAGCTGATTGTACCCTTCTCGCGAATCAGATCCTCTGACTCAGGTGTCTTCCGGGAGGTAGGAAGCGAGGAGGTACGAAGGAGGAGGATAGGGTGTGAGTCAGGGAAGAAGACGGTCATAAAGGACATCGTTGTGCTATCGTCTGGGGCCATCTTGTCGGGAGGATAATAAATGCTTCCAGTCTTCACAATTTTATGTAGTTTTGAAGAAACGGCGAATAAGGGGATGTCTATTTCCACTATTTTTAGCTCAGGATGAATATACTTTAATAATTCGTCTATTTTCATTATTCAAAAAGGCTATTTTAGGAATAATTTATAATCGGCTGAGTATAAACAAATATCTATAGCCCAGTATTAGCGGAAACGGAATCGTGTCATTCTCGTAGTTTTTAATAACCCCAATTCAAGACTATACCTTACTTAACCCCTTATTCACTACGAGAATAACACTATTCCGCCTCTGTAAGTACAAGAAGTTCATTTTGTTGAAAATTCGTCATAACCACTTATTCACCGGGGCTGAATCTAGATATAACTTTATTATTTCGTTTTTTTCCATCAAATGTACAAGCCAATATTCTATTTCGGAATAAAGTAATACCTGGGTTTTTCAATGATTTTATAGATATATTTAATAAGGGCTGGTTAAGTTAAGTTATTATCATATTTAAATATTATTATATCCCATGGAAGTGTCCTGAGATTCGGGATAGTAAAAAAAAAGTCTACGAAAAGGGTGACACGTGGTGTAGTGGTTAGTATAACAACCCAAAATGCCCAAGGGTTCGCAGCCCGACCGTTGGATCTAGGATTTTTCAAAGAGGAGTAAAAATCCTTGGTTATTCCGTCCTTCAGAAGGGAAATAAAACAGGGATCCCGATCCTGTACTGTGCCTGGTACTCGCCAAAGATCCTTATCCTAACTATACCTGGATAGGTAAACTTTTGAGCTCCCATTGTTGCACCGCCCGATTAGCCATTGCAGCAAAAAACTTATGTTAATGAATAAACAAACTATCTTCGAAGCAGTAGTAAAGAATACAAAATTTCTCGATTGTGGTAGCTAACAGAGGTAGCAAGGATAAAATATGTCGATTTGATGATTCTCAAAAATTTATTACTAACCGGGTTTTTTTTTGTTTGTTAAATCTCAAGATAATTATCTAAATTATTTGAAAAAATATTTGTCCTACAAAATGTATGATTTTATCAAAGAGTCCCCTCCTTCTAACGTGTATCGATAACGAGTTCATCAAAAATTATTACTAACCAGCTGTTTTTTTTTTACTTCTTCTTTTTTGACTTCGTTATCGATACATATTGGAAGGAGGGGACTCTTTGATCAAAACATACATTTAATAGGACAAATATCTTGAGGTTTAACACAAAAAACCCAGTTAGTAATAAATTTTTGAGAATCATCAAATCGACATATTTTATCCTTGGTACCTCTTTTAGCTACCACAATCGAAAATTTTAGCACAGGAAATTGTTGGGTGTCTCATCGAAACGAAGCTGCTCACGAAGATTCAGCTTGATTCTAATCAAGTGAAAAAATGGACCATTGATCCTGGACTATTAGTAATTTTAATATTTCTTGGCATCTTTTGTTATTTTATCTAAACTTAATAAAAAAAACTATTCGTTGTTTTCAAGCTATCGGTTGGGCAAAGGTGATTTAACTCACTGATCAAAGCTGCCCTTTTCATAGAGTCCCAGGTGAGCCTCCTGTACTCAAGGTCGATTCACAGCTGCTAACAGAATAAATCCCAGGTCCCGGACGTATTCAACCTAATAAAGTTTTGTAGTTTGCGGAGGGCTGGAATGACAAGCGTCGATGAGCCCAGAAGAATAATTGAAGGAAAGGTACAGCGTACATGAAGATTAGGGCGACCGAGATGGCTGGTTGGGGTCAGTTAAGACTACAGAAGCCTATTAGATATTGAGAATTGGAAGGCTGTTGCACTAAACAGGTAGGACTGGCGGGAGAAGAAGATGAGAATGATTGCTTTATCTCCCACAGCCGGTTTCGAACTTGGGACTCAAGTACTCGAGAGATTTGTAACTCAGCACCCTGGGTGCTCAGCTACACTTTCTTTTACTTTTAGGTTCCAAAATGACATAGAAAAGGCTTCCTAATTTGGATGAAGCAATAAAAGAACCCTAATCCCTATAATAAAGATTCATTTGACACCTTAAAGTCGATGATAGGACATCTCTTACTTATTGTCGGACGATCAGTAATGAGATTAGAAGATATACCCAGGACCGTTGCTGAGACCGAATCAGTTTATTGGTTACCTGAGGAGACGAGGGCAGTCGTAGCGAGGCCTTTACGGCCGGCGCACAGCCGAGCAATGAAAATTTCATGGGACCATCCATGTCATTATGTTAATGAGCTTGAGGAATGGTTCAGTGTAGGCGAGCCACCATCACTTCCGGCAATGGCGTCTCTTAGGCTTCCTCGATGTCAGGGGTCATCCGGAGGAGTAGGTGTTTCAGAATGTTCCTCGATGACAGGGGGAACGGCGGATATGATCTAGTGAATAACTGATTGCCAAGTCTTTCAAATTTGTCTGCTGATGAATTCTAACGGCTGTTTTGTAGAGCTTATTTCAATGTAGTTCCTCGCTCCGATGATGATATCTAAATAAATTATCTCGTAGCTTAGACAAGCAACCCCGGCTTCGCACTGATAGTAGAGCGTGTTATGACTACATCTTTTGTCTACGTGTTTTTAAGCTATCCTTAAAAGATATATATGCCATCGCGGACTTTTTTGTAGATCTATAAAAGAGGAATATTCCACCATGAATTCTTTTATCTCAAAGAGATTAGGCAGAGTCTTCCATGAAAGTTCCCAGGTGGCTCGACTTTTTCCAACACTTCCAAGAACTATCTTTATATTCCAACTAATTTCCACAAAATCTTGACAAATTAAATACCTAAACCTTCCTTATGGGTCACTTTATTTATTGGTGAAAACGCATGAAAATCCGTGCAGTAGTTTTTGAGTTTATCGCGAACAGACAGGCAGACGTGGCGTAGGACATCGTTTTATAATATGTATAGATAGATATAAGGCATTAGGCAGTGTCTTCGATGAAAGCTCCCAGGTTGCTTGACTTTTTCCAACACTCCAAAAATTATCGTTATATGCCAATCAATTTTCACAAAACCTTGACAAATTATGTACCTAAACATTCCTTATAAATTAGTCTCTCTATTGGTGAGAAAGACTGTATGAAAATCCGTGCAGTATTTTTTGAGTTTATTGTGAACAGACAAACATGCGTGGCGTAGGAGTTCGTTTTATAATATGGATAAATAGATAGATTTGTTATATCTCAAAGGGATTATGCAGCGTTTTCGATGAAAGCTCCCAGGTGGTTTGACTTTCTCAACCAGTTCAACTTTCGTTATTTTTCAACCAATTTACACAAAATAGACAGATTGTACACCTAACGCATCGGTCTTTCTATTCTTGAAAACCGCATGAAAATCCGTGCTCTAGTTTTTGAGCTTATCGTGCACAGACAGACGCGTCGGAGGACATTGTTTTATTAACTTAGATGTTCTACTTGCTGGTTTATCCGGAAAGTCATTACACAAAAACATAAATTGAAATATACAAATGTAAAATTTCAATTTCATTGAATACAAATAATTAGGAATCAGTATCAGAATAATCTAGGACCTTACCGGGGCTCACCCAACCTCTACAATGTTGGTACCCAAAACAAGGGGGAAAGATTTGGCAGTTGAGTTTGATCTAGGACATATAACCTACCTGCACAACCGTTGTCCTTTAAACAGTTCTCTGCCATGTACTGAACCCCTGACCCTTCATGGGCTGTAGTGGTACAGGTTTTTTTAAAAATCATAATTATCAGTGTTCAGGCTATGAACTATAGCGGATTAGATCAGTGGATACCGCTAGATTTATTTAAAAAATCTTTAAATTTTTTAAGATTGAGTAAATGAATGGGATGCCTTCAATCTCACAGAAGAACCCGCGTTGTTAGTGCAGTGCTCCTCCTAAATTGATAAGGCGGAGAGATGATATGGAGTAAAACCATCAGTGTGCAGAGCAGTAAGTTGCTGTGATTAAGGCCCAGGATTCAAATCCGTCTGTGACAGATAGATTATTCAAGTAGCAAATATTTTTTAACGTTTTATTCTTTCTTTCCACGTCGTTTGTTTCTTGTGTTTCTATCTTAATCCTGATTTTTATTGTAGTTTAATTTTTCTAATTCTACTAATTAATCGGTATTATTCATTTATTTCTAAATGTGTTTTTCTATTGAAAGTAACCCTTTCATCCTTGTCCATTGTAATTTAAACTTTAAAGATATATAGGACAGTGTATGCGTGTTTTAATTATTACAAATTTTGCGAATCAAAGAGGAATATTCACAAACATGTCATGGCCGAGGTAAGCGTTCTAGATAACCAAAATATTCTCCCTTGATTTTATATTGTTATAAATAAATGTGTTTTACATGACACAATGATTTTAAAAATGAAAGTGGAGAAACTCAGTGTGCAGAGCGCTGATTTGCTTTGGGAAAATAAATCTAATCTGTTAGATAACTAAGGATTAACCATGTGGTATCTGCAGACCCTTCTGGGGCTCACTCAGCCTCAAAAAAAGTGGGAGTCCTAAGTTGAGGGAAACCTGGAAGTTGAGTGTGATTTCTTCCAAATTACATCGCTGCACAACTCATGGTTTAGAAATAGTACAGTCCCCGTAGACTCTTAATGGGTGACAGGTATTTAAAAAAATTAAATTTAGATTATTACAAATTTTTTGTTGTAAGTTTTTAGTTAATAAAACTACTCTGGATGTCAAAATGTTGAACACTAGAACTACGAAGTGGTCAAAATGATTATCATTTACTTATAGCATTTCCTCTTTAAGTCTTATTTAATATTTTACGATAACATCATGATTTTTATTAAATGTTTGTTAGTTAGTTAGTTGTTTATTTAACGTCACTTTATGCTGCTATGGCTAATCGGACGATGCTACAGTGGGAGCTCTAAATTTTGCCTATCCAGGTTTAATTAGGATAGGGATTTTTAACGACATGACAAGGGTCGGGACCTCCGTTTAATGTCCCTTCCTAAGGACGGCGTAATTAAGGATTTTGTATTCCCTTTAAAAAATCCTAGGGCCACCTGCCGGGCTACGAACCCGCGATCTTGGGCTTAGTAGTTTGTTACGCTAACCACTAGACCACAGGTGACCTATTAAATGTTTGTATACAATAATATTATAAATTATTTCTAACGCTAGTTCTTACGCTAATAATTTTCAGATATATCTATATGTTATACCTAAATATACGAACAGGTCATTTTGACCGGTCATGAAAATATCATGAATACATGTTGTGTATTCTCGGAATTTTTATACATCTATAATTTCGGGAAATTCCTGGAATTCAAAAATTCTACATTTTCAATTCATTATGCGTAAATTTGTAATATGTAATTTATAAAATTTCAATTTAGTAAACTTGCTTGCCGTGTATAGTTGCAAGTTGCAACACGCACTACTCTTTATGTTATGTAATCACATTATTTGAATGATATATTTTATTTTATTTAAAATTAAATTATCTTATAAATTTATAGTTTTATTTCTTAAATTCTACTATTTTGTTTAATTAAACATACAAACCGGTCATTTTGACCGGTTGGTAGAAATAGGTACATGGTAAATCCTTGTAGTTCTAGTGTTATAAAATGTCCAATGTAGTGTAGTTCTCGTGCTTAAGTTTTCAGATTTGTACTTAAGTTGAGGTTCAGATCATGTAGGGTCTCATCCAGCCTCTATTAAGTGGATACTGTTAATTGAAGAAAAAAATCTGGAAATAGTACATAGTATCTCTATTTCCTGAAACCAAGCCATAATGATTTGTAGTATTACAAATATTTTTTTTTAATATAATTTATTTTCTTATTATTACCCGTATAATTCTTTATTTTTCAATTTTTATTTAAGCTTTGTGATAAATGATAATTTGTTTTTATTCATGCGTGACAATTCATATTATTCTTCCTAAAAACGTAGTGTAAACAATAAATACATAATAACAGTTAGTACAGAGAAATAAGAACTAAGAACATTTTCAAAGCTACCATGGAATAGAAGATACCGGTTAATAGATTATTATTGTCAAGTTAGTTGGTAATAAATTTTCTATTACAGTTTAACAAGCGGAACCTATGCAGAAGCACATAGCTGTATATTTTTTTATTACATCGATCGTAGTATCTTCGTGATTCGACTATCATAAAAATAAATCGATTCCAGTTTTATCGTTCAGGAAGAAATTATTTATTCAAAAATGCATGATGGAAAATATACATCACTATCGCGAAATGCATCAGTAGCTTTCTGTTTACTGTTTCTGTTATAAAAGTCACGATGCCTTTTTAAAGTACATCTTTTATTTTTTATAATGTTTTAAGTTTTATAATGTCTTTATCTGTTTTTGGATTTTCATGATCATAATTCAGCCAATGTATATGTTTGGAGATTTTTGTATTTTTTATTTAGTAATATATCATCTATAATACTTATATAAGACTGTTTATTAATATTGTTATTCACTATATAAATAATAGTGTATAACTACATGGTTTATAATTTACCCTTTACCAGTTAGCACTGTTAATAAATTATAAAAAATTAAACCTTATACCACTACAACTCATGAAGAGTATAGGATTCAGTAAATGGTAGTGTACCGTTTCTTGTACAACGGTTGTGCAGGATGATACTTTGACAGATCACGCTCAATAAAGGCTGGGTAGCCCCAGGTTGTCCTGCTGACCCAACAGGGTCCATCCGTGGCTGAACAGTTGGTTTTGAACCCTGGAACTTCAGTACAGCAACAATTATTATTTTAATGTTTGAGTGGAAATTATTATCTTAGCTAAAATTAATTAGATACAATAATGTAATATAAATAAAAATCTTATATATTATCACAGGTAAATAATTGTTGATTAAAATTAGAAAAATTATTTCTTAAAAATAAATGACGCCTACAAGAAATTTAAAAGTATAAAAGTTTACAAGTTGTTTTATACCTTCTTTGGACACTAAGAATCTAGTTTATATTAGATTATTATATTTTTGTAAATGTGAAATTAAAAATAAAAAAAATTGTGAAAATATATACTCTGACACAATTAAGTAAAATCATTGTTATATGTATTTTTAAATACGTATGCCATTCTTGCTGACTCCATAAAATGTTAATAATCAATGATACACTCTGTAATAAAAATAAGTATATTAAATAATAGTTAATATATAAATAAATTAATAAATATTATAGACATAAAAAATTGACTTTTTTATATTTTTCTCTAGTTAAGTCAAGCAATTTTGTCTAACACGACACTTTGCTGCGTTATATTTCACGGTTTTAGTCTGGTTCTGAACCTGAAGTTACGGGAGCACAGGGTGTTGCTTGACTAAACTAGCAAAAAACAAAAAATAAATCAATGTTTGAAACTTAGAGTTATCCACTTTTGATCCTGAACGCCTCATATAAAGATATTTAAAATTATATATACATGTATGCATGTGTGCAATATTTACACTTGTCTTAGCAGACCCCAAACCAATCTTAAACAACCCACATGAGGAGGACTTTAAGAGTTACCAATGTTTTTTTTGTCATGTCTCTTGTATGAACCTGAATTACTGAAAGCCCCTAGAGGCTGTACAAGGATGGTCCAACCACTAATGCGCAAGTAAGACATAATTCTTTTTCCATTAAAATATAGAAGGGATAGATTATGAATCCAGATTGCTGCATACAACTACGTTCTATCCTCATTAAATTTTTATGATCATAGAGAGAAGTCGGGGAGTGAACGATATTGCATTGTATGACGAAACAGGAAATACAAAATTGCTCAAGGAAATGGATCGGAATTGGCTAAAAGAAAGAAATTTATGATTGTCTTGTTCGTTTCCAAATGAGTCGAGATGTGTAATATCTGTTTTCGTCTGTGTTTGGGTTAAGACAAGTAATTTGTCGACATGAAGTGAAAGTTTTTTCTTATTTATTTTTCTTCTTGTTGACGCTTTTGTCTGGCACTTCATGAAGCGACATTCATTTAGACGATTTTACAGTCTAGTTTATTCATTTATTTTTCACAAAAATAATGAAGGAAAAAAAACTCCCGAGCAGTGAGGAATACCAGCCAGTCCCAGATACGATATTTAGTGAAAGCATTGTTGAAAAAACGTGCTGAGAATCGGACCCGCATAGCGATGAGCTTGAAACGAGTCCGTATTGATGCCTAATGACCGACTCTTTGAGGAGGAAAAAAGTGACAAAAATAATATTCGTCTTGAGGCTTCTGGTATACGAAATGCCATCAAAATCCGTTGGTCTAAGGCTAGTCGAATAATGGCTAAATACCTACACTATTATATTAAATACTATATTTTATAGGTAAATAAAGATTGAGCATAATATTGTTTATAGATTGTCTGAACCATTGTATAAGAGGGAGTCCTGCATTTTCAGCAATTTGAGGGTATTGTTTATTTCCGTCTAAAACGTATTCTTAAACGTTAAAGGATCTTTAAAAATCGTTTATTTTTTAAGTAAATTTGATGAGTATTATTTCATAATAGAATTTAAAAGGTGTGTAGTGTTAAAGACACCAGTCTTTGCTAAGTTCCAAGTTTAAAAACAGTACCTTTGCCCATGTTTTAAGTTAATTCAAATGCAGCTCCTTAAATATCTCGACAGATGAAAAAATGGGCTTAAACGGAACTTTTTCAGGAATTTTTGTTTTCGTTAAAAACTCCTAATATTTTATGTTTGTTGGATTTTTGACTTTTATATGTGTAAACATTAATGAATCGTCTTTCAAACAAAATTGTTTACCTCTGTAACATTTCGCTACTTGGAAATAATTCAGTCTTTACTTGATTGAATCGCATTAAGCGTGATTTGTTTTACGAGACTATACCCGCCCGGAACGGAGAACAAACGGCCAAATATCAAGTGTGGAGCGATTACACTAAAAGTGAGAGCACTCTTCAACGATAATTCCAGAGATTTCGAGAGGGAGACTTGAGCATTGTAGACAAAAAAGGCCGTGGAAGACGTTCTGCCCTTGATGGCGATTGGAAGAAAATCCCAGAAAACTGTTTGAGAATTCCAGGGAAATTTGAAGTCACCAAATAAACCGTCAATTACCATCTCATGGCGATTGGGAAAAAGCTTAAAAATTCGCAGAACTTCTTTCACGGCCATCTTTATGCTAAACAAAATTATACGAAAATCACGCTTTGACATCTTAGTAAGAGTTATTTCTAAGTAGCAAAATGGAACAGAGGTAAACAAACATAAACAGTTTTCTATTTTAAGAGGTAAATGAGCATAAAATACTCCATTATTTTCCGGACAATCCAATTCTGTCAAAAATAACAGCTAATTGGTTTTTCGAGAATTTTGTACTAGCTACAATTATTTTTTCGTTAAATGTCTCCCCTTTCATCAAAAACATTTAATTTTTTTTTACATTTGCGGTTTTATACTTTGTAATTTAATCCTGCAGTTGAATATAACCAAATCTATTTATTCCGAAGGACGATATTTATTTTCCTAAAAGTGCCGACATCGAAGACCCTCCAGAGCACCATCGCCTCAAGTGTAAGCCCCATAAATCGCTTGCCACTTGATCCGAAGCAACACAAACCCTGACAAGCGGCTACAGCCCTTTGAGCTAGCAAACAGGCTCCTATCGCAACGCGGGCCTTTCATCTCGTATCTTTTGGCTTCACCTATATCCCAGGGTCGAGTACCTCCAAGGGTCCTCTTTGAAGGAAATATGGTCAGGGGTGTCGTCTGACTCTTCTAGGCGAGGGTGGGTATGTGCGTCTACGAGGGTATCCACTTAAAATGAGTCGAGAGGACTGGTTAATGTAAATATTTATGTATAATGATATCTTCTGGTAAAACTTTCTCAGAATATAAATATGGATACACATCGAACTTCGTTATAGTTATAAAACATATAAAAATTATCCATATATTACACATCGTCAATACAAATTAGAAGCGTAGAAAGTGAAAAACACAACTTTCCATGACAGTGAAAAATATCTTTCAAGCAATAATAGTGAGTACATATAAAATGCAGGGGGCGGAGTGGCTCAGTGGTAGAGTTGTCTTGTAAAAGGTCTTAAGTTCAAACCGCGTTCACTGGCAGATTTTTATTTAATCAATTAGTGGCTGGAGATAGATTCTATGAGGACCCTCCTACTCACACAGCCTCTTTAAAGTAAGTACCCAAAATAGGGGACAAATCTGGCGGTTGAAAGTGATCTGAGAAAAATTACCCCCCTGTGCAACCGTTTTCCAAGAAACAGTACAGCCTATACCACGTACTGAATGCTAGACTCTTCATGGGTTGTAGTGGTTTTAATTAATTATTTTTTTTTACAAAATGTTTAGATGAAATGTTTTATTAGATTTATACGGCAATCATGATAGTTTCGATAAAGAAATATTTTTGGTGATGAATACACAATCTAACAACACTATGACAAAGTATTTGATTAAAGGATGTACTTACATTTTCAAATTCATATGCCTGTATCGTTAAGCTTCAATTGCAGAGCGAATATTTTCTTCACTTTTTGGTTCAGTCATAATTATTCATAATTATCATCTATACCCACTGTAAAATTGTATACTCACTCAAAATACACCAGTGGATGAAATAAATTACCATAACTTAACCGTAATCTCCTCGTCCTTTCTCTTTCATATTCTCTGTTACCTGGACTTCCTCTGAGAAGATTAAAAAGACATTGACATAGAGGTCTGCCCAAAAACATTAATCAGTTAAAAAATTCCATATTCCTGCGAATCGAGGAGGAAAATAGCATTGGGATCAAATTAGCTGGATGCGATACTGCGCAGGTGCAAAGGTAACGTAAATGAATAACAAATTAAAAAATTATTACATATTATTTAAGTACTCGATCTCAAAAGATACACTTACTATAAGATATCTCAGTAGTGGACCCATAGATGGTATAGCAAGAAAGAGCTTTATTCCCCTCTGCAGGCCTTTAAGTGTGTCCTAGGCCCTACACACTTACAGGTAGGTCTCATTCTACTAAAAAAAAAAAAACTATAAGGACTATCGGGTCCCTCAGGTGAGAAACAAATCTGTCCAGATAAGAAGCCACCTTCCTTTTTATGGCTCAATGGAAGGACGGAAAAAAAATAATTCTTTGTTAACTAATTAGTAGCTAGCTATACAAAAAAAAAGGGTGAAATCGATTCTTGGAAGATTTTCTATATGCGTTTTTTTAAATGTAAATGTTTCTATATTAATTCAACAAATATAAATATAAATTTTTATAAATATATGCGTTTTTCATGAGGCTCAACCAGCCTGTATACAGTGGATTGTACCTGCAACGCCTGTGAATAAGTGGTCAACCCTTAAAGTTCGGGCGACTCTCGGGCGCTTACCTTGGTTGTGGACTGTATATTTTTTTCCTCGTGCCTGCTGTATTGCTTGACTAAAAATTCATGGAGCGACTGAACGTTATTATCAAGTATCAATAATTTATTAAAATGAGTAAAATGTAATTTGTTACAACATACAAATAAGAAGAAATATCTGGAGTGTCTAAGTAGCTATTTAAGGTCTCGGTCTATTACAGAAAATGTATCAATAATCGTTACCATAAAATTGATTAAAGATACCAGAATATTTTAATCGATTTAACCTCTTACCCAAAATACACAAGGGGGACAAATCTGGTGGTTGAGCGTGATCTAGGACAAGTCACCTCCTTGCAGAATCGTTGTCCATGAAACAGTACAGTCTCTACCATGTACTGAACCCCAGACCCGTTCACGCGTTGTAGTGGTACAGGTTGTTTTTTTTTTTAACCTCTTTATTTTGCCCTACTTTTGATTTTTTTCTATAAACCAGATTCTTTCTGCCTCAAATACCATAGCTTAAGTCGTACTTATATAAATGTCCCTCATTATGTCTAACGTAATATTTTATGCATGAGTTCATGTAATTATTGCATGAAAAACTGAAAAACACATATATGCATCAACTGCACTTGCAGGGTTCAATCGAATTTTGCCCAGAAAGATTTGTGTGTATAGAGGGAAATGGAATCGTCCCATTCTTGTAGTATTCGGCTGGAAATGGAGTTGTTATATAAGCAGTAACTGTTTTTCAAGCCAATTCCATGAAGCCATTCCAATAGGCTTATTTATCACGAAAATAACACTATTCTGATTTCCTAGGTACAAAAAAATTCACTTTGCAATATAAGCAATAACTCCATTTCAAGACTATTCCATGATTCAGACAGTCAATGGCTAGTTGGATTTGGTTGATGACCTACGGGTAATGTGTATACTTGCGTTCTCCTTAGCCCTAAGTTATGAAATATCTTCCTTGCTGTCAGCAATGTAACTTCCTTGTGCTCACCTCTTCTTTTAGCTGCCAAGATTAGGATAGAAGAGAAGGTAGGAGGTAGGAGAAGAGAGAGTAGAGAGGAGATGTAGTTGGTTTGTAATGCGTTAGTGAGTTGTGACTAAGTTAGATGTTGTCCAAAGTCAATAAGTTTTAATGATAGTCCACGCCAATAAGTCACCTAGTCAGTTCATAAGAATGTCTCTTGTATATCCATATTATACTGTTAAATAAATATATATGTTTTTTACAAGTTGTCAACTGTCTGTTAACTAGGCCCTTATTCAATACGAAAAAAATACTATTTCTCTTCCATAAATACAAGAAACTCATTTAGGAGATATTTCGACTTATGCTCTTATTCAGCAAGCCTGTAGATATGTGTTCAGTAAATAAATAAATTAAATTATTATATTTTGAAATCGAAAGAGGAAAGCGGAATCGTGTCATTCTTGTAGTTTTTGGCTTGAAATGAGGTTGTAATAAAAACAATAACTCTTTTTCAAGCCAATTCCATGACTTAGGCCCTTATTTAGTACACAATAAAACGATTCCGCTTCCAGAAGTACAAGAACCTCATTTTGGAGAAAATTCGACTGATTCACAGAGGCCCTTGAAGTCGAAGGCAAAAATAAATAAGAGAGAAGAAGATGGATAAAAAATTCGAATGAAAATATGAGTCCTTTGGTTTGTTGAAGTATGTAAAGGATAGAGAGAGCTTCACTGAGATAGCCTCAGGCTACGGACTGGTGGGCGTTCGTCATTAACAATGCTTCTTTCCCACGACGGGCCCTATCTCTCTCTCCTCTCTCTCCCTCTCTCTCTCACTCACTCCCTCATCCCTCTTGAAATCCCTCCCTCCTGAAATCCCTCCCTCATCTTATCTGCTCGCTCATTACTCCTTCACCCGGCGTTGTCTATGTCAATCTCTATTGTCAGTGGTGTCTCTCTAGTTCGTCCTTTTTTGCCAAATCACTCCTCCCATCATTTTTCATCCCATCGACGCCTTGTGTCACCTCGGGGATCGGAGTAATGTCTCCTCATTATCTTAAGGTTTCTGTCCTTTTAATGAATTGTTGTGAAATAAAACGAGAGCGCAATCTCTCTTTTTAGTCTCGTCGGCCCGACCTGAGTCTTTGTGTGCACTTTTTTTTCCCTGTAAATAACTTATGTTGGATCAAACCTTTTTACGTTCAATTAAATTACAACACATATTTATTTACTATTCCTAAGTAATGACAATAACAATGAAAATCATTGTGTATGAATATCTCCTAAACAAAGCGTTTGCGGACATACCTCCATAGGAATTTGTTTTTCTTGTTTGTAGGTCCTTTGCTCAAATTTTCAGTTTGGCCACTTAACCCTGAAACACCCTGTATTTACACACATATATACAATACATAATTATATATTTATGTCTTCGATAAATGTGAGCAAAACTCAAAAATAGACAAAGTCTTGCAGTAAGGTTGCTGTCTATTTGATGGGTATGTTTAGACTTTTCTCGTTTGATGTGAACTTTTATCGTGCGTTGTCCTACTGATACCTGAATTGACGTAACGTTGACTGGTTGACTTTCTAAGTATTTTAGAGACTTCATGCTTTATTTTGGAAATTTTCCCTCTTGCAACCTATTTATGCCTTCAATATTACCAAAAAAATATTGAATACAATGCTGTGCACAATACAGCTTTCCATCCGTACACAAACTTTTGTAGTGCGGACGACCCTCCTGTCATTAGCTGTGTGAAATCAATCTAAGAGGAAAGTCCGGCTTCCCTCAGTAATTTAGATATTTGTTACTCGATTGCGTTACAGGTGAAGATGCAATGCTCAGCATACTCCAGAACGCCGCATCGAGGAAATGAATAAAGGTTCGATATCCTTCCCTTAGACATCAAGTTTGGCCCGAAAGCCTTCATATCATGTAAGGAATTGCGAAACCCAGTAGTCCGGGAAAGTCCATTTTTCAGCTATCGTGACCGGAAGGGAGTTTTGTAATACGTATAATTTATTGCATTTACGTTGTAAATGGCTTAATATTATTCTACATCATTAATAAACATTGATTGGGTTTCCGCCACTGTGTTTCAATTTGTGTCCACAAACAGTGTATGGTTATCATAAGCAATCAAAATGCTTATTAATCAGAAATTAATAAAATCATTTCGTACCTGTAGTTACTTTATTCTTCTTTATGGTCCCTTTAAACGTTAGATATTTTAATTTACAGTGGACAATTATTGTGAAGGGGCTCTTTCAGTTGGGGCCGGTGAGACGTTACCGGATAATGAGAGCCATGTTAAGTGCCATCTTAATTTACAGGATTGAAGGCTTAATAGAACCTCTTGGTACTTATAAGCTGCTTAAATTATAAGTCCCTTTTCAGGAACACCAAGACCTACCGTATATATCCGGGCTTAAGACTTAAGATGCAGCTTGTGTCAAAACAATTATTTTATTTTTTCCCCCTAAATATCGTTGCATTAGAAAGAAAGCAACAAAAGAATATTTAACCCTCTTTTAAATATAAAACAGTTTTTATGTAATACTCTATTATACATTGCTATGGCTAGACGGACTGTAACGTAGACACCACATTCTTATTTCGAAAATTATTTTTCCCTTGGATTGTTTTGTGTTCGATTTTCTTCGTCATTAACTGTAAACTCCCTTCTGCTTTCCCTTGACCCGTTTAAAAACGATTTTCGGAGCTCTCTCTCCTTTCTTTTATCCACACTTGCGTGTTGCCAATTATTCTTCGAAAACAAGGACCGAACCTAAAAAGTATTATATTATATATCATAACATTAAAGAAAGAGGCGCCCAATAGATACTGCTTGAGCCCTAGTCTGCTGAAGGCGCAGAATCGATCCATGACTGATAACAGAATCATCATCATCATCATCACACGGCGCTATGTTCCATGGAGGACCTTGGCCTCCTCGACAATTTTCCTCCACTTTGAATGATCCCCTGCTGCTCTTCTCCATGTTCTTACCCCCAGGAGCTAAAGGTCTACTTCCACATCGTCGAGCCATCACATTCTAGGCCTTCCTCTTTCCCCATCTGGACGTCCCTCCAGAATCAGCTTTGCGAGCCTTTTTTGTCCATTATAACATTTTGCCCATCCATTTGTCCATTTATAGCAGAATACATAATTATATAAACTTGTATTTCGGAAATCCTAAAAAAAATGTACCGCTACAACCCATTAAGTGTCTTAGGTTCCGCACATGGTAGAGACTGTACTCTTTTTAAAACAACACCCGTGCAGGGAGGTGGTTAGTCCGATATCATGCTCAATCACCAACTGAGGGTACCCACTTTACAGAGACTGGGAGAGCCTCAGTAGGGTCTGTAGATCCCAAAGGGACCATCTGTGACTGTTAGTAGACTAAATAAATTATCCGCCACAGCCAGATTTGAACCCAGAACCTTCCGCAAATCCGCATTCTATTCACTGAACTGCACAACTCCCTGTAGCTCATAAAGAACATTGGTATATTAAACATTCTTAAGTTGCAGTGTATAGCTTTGCGGGCTCTAGGCAGCAGATGAATACAACAATTATTCCGTTCAAGTAACGGAATACTTAAACCTTAATTATCAATTACATAACTAATTATTGTTTAATTAAAATACAGTTTAAAAGAAAAATATTATCTTAATCTTATGTCGCTGCATTCTTTCTAATGAAATAATAATATATTTTTATTTATTGTTCTTTTGATGGTGATTATTTTTATTTTGAAGAGAATGGATTTGTCTGACTTGGATACGACCCCTGGTAGCTACGTGGTTAGAGCACTGCACTAGAGATGCAGATGGCCCGGGTTCGAATCCCGCCCAGGACAAATCTTTTCTCCTCAAAATAAAAATATTGAAATAATAGTTATAAAATCGCTATACTGGAATAAGATGTAGCTAGGCATTTTTAAGTCGAAGCATTTTTTCCATTTAATTTCAAAAGCAGTGATATATTTTGTATAATGACTTAAAGAAGTGATGGAAAGTAGCTTTGTGCTTTGTATGTCTACCGGGAAGCCATTTCGGATAATAACATTTTCGCATAATCGACACTGCCTTATATTTTTACTTACTACTATTACATATTTTTTATGTTTTAAATTTAAAGAGTGTAACTTTTGTACATGGCCTATTCAAGTTCAAGGATCTTTTTGGGGATGTTGACGTGGGATTTGCTTAAATTTATTTCATCGTATGGCGTTTGAATTGTAGAAACATGGACTGTTTTGTCGTTTGATTTATTTATTTTTATTTTTGTAATCTGTCAGTGATGCCATAGTAATATTTTATCAACCTTACATTTTATAAACCAATATTAACACAGAATGATTTATAATAGCAGGAGATAGTGCTGATTTATTAGAGTAAAGAAAATTATCTTCGTGTTGGGCCTTGAAGTGCTGCGTTTGTAATAAAATTTAATTATCTGCAATGATTTTACGTCGTCAATTTATGAAATGCATTTTAAGAAAAACACCATAGTTCAATATAAAAAAAAATCAAAAGATGCAATTCACCGTACATTTTTAACGTGATTAATTTATATGCTAAGCGCCATTGTGAGTTCAGATGGTAACTGTCTTTCCGATTTCCAAACACAAAATAAATTATACATTTTATACATAAATTATATCTTCAATATCTTATATATACATATAATGATTATTTTATCAGCGTACCTAGATAACTGACGAATTTTTCGAAATTTATTGTTGCGTATGAAAAGAAATACTTTCTTCAACATCAGTGTTTTTAAGGCTATTTTTTCTCTCATAATTATATCTTGAACTATTATAAATAGTACCTAATTAAAAAAAATAAATGTGCTGGTATGCGAGGCGGTCAGAATCAAAATCGGCCAACTCCCAAATTTCAAAAATTGACTTTTTTGCCTTTTTAGTCAAGAAATTTTGTCTAACCCGGAACTTTGCTGCCTTATTTGTCATGGTTTTAGTCCGGTTTTCAACCTGAATTTTCGGGAGCATAAGCACTGCCTAAGACCAAACTAGCGGAAAATGTATTAAATTCAATTTTTTAGATACGGATTTATCTTCTTTGCCTCTTTTGTAATAACTTAATAAATTTTTATATTGAAACTAATAAATCTATTTCTTCAAATTGATTTTACGTGAAACCTTCCTCGGTTTTCCTTCATTACCTTCCTTTGCCTTAGTATTTTATTGAACGCCTTGGAGCAAGGTTGCTGTATCCGACTGATTAGTCTGTTTGGACTATTGATGTGAGGTGGGTTGCATTTGATTTTTATTGATAAGGATTTTTATGGTGTATATCTTGAATAGGCGAACGTTGAATAATTTGCTCTTTTTATCACTGTTTTAGAGGTTGGATGCGTTGGTTGTTGGATTTTTTCATTTCACTAATCAGCCATTTTTTTTAACAGGTAAATTTGTACTTATGTTTTATTAATGTTATCTTTTATATCTGATATCCATAACCTCCACAGTTACTGCCGCGATAGTTGATTAGCGTTTACATATGCGGTAGCAGGTCCTGTTGCCGCAGGTGTCCAAACTGCCCCCTGTCATCCATGATGGATGGCATCTTCTGCCAAAACAATGAACTGCACGCTCTTCGCAGATCCTCCTCAGGACGGTCCTTGTTTTTTTTCTGGAGGGTGTTTTTGTTCTTTCAAGATATTGGCATCCTGCGGTGCTTTATGCCAGCCGACAATGGGAGAACGACGAGGATTCCAGAAGCCCGACGATTGTAAAAGATGGATTTATTAATTAATTTATAAATAAAAAAAATAGGGGAGCTACATATCAGAGATTGAACCAAGAAATATGTCTACAGCCCCGGGGATTAAGTGGTTAAGTCGGATTTTATCCAGAGAGTGTTAACTGCTTTCAGATAACCGGAATCGTATCATTCTCGTTGTTTTTACCTTGAAATGGAGTTGTAATATAAACCATAACACCTTTTCTAGCCAATGCCTTACTTAGCTCCTTATTCACTACGAAAATAACTCGATTCCGCTTACTTAAATAATTATATAAGATTCTCTAAATAATTCGATAAGAAACTCATTTTGGAGAAAAATAGACTTACCGACTTATTCATCGGGGCATTAGATATAGTCACCGGTCAATGACGTAAAGTATATGTTGGTTTATATTTAAATCTCTAATTATAATTTCTATTTATTTTATGTATAACGAGCATTCAAGTAAAATATGCGCAAGGGTCTCGTTATGACTACATTCTTCACATTGAGAAGTTCCAGTTAAGCCTACCTTGTGTAGGGAATCATTATAAATTCCATGATTCTCTAGAAGCCTAATATATTTTATTATGTATACATACACTTGTTGACGTTATAATGAAATAATGAAGTTCGCGGATATATTTTTTTTTTATAACATTACTGATAACCCAATAAGTTATATCTAGTAGAAGGGGGGGTTCTTTTAAGACTACCCTTAACAAAAGTAGTCCGATGTCTGATGTAGTCCTTCGAAAAATGACGCATTTATGAAATCATTTTCTTCAGGTATGTATCTGTTATATTAATAATAGAGTCAAATTTAAGCTTATCTATTCTTTTTTGTACCAATTATTAACAATAAACACCTCGTTTTATTTAAATAATCAATTTTAGTTGTTTTATTTCTCTACTTGTCTACTTTTCTCGGTTCCAATACGACAGCGGAATCCTAGGACATAACTTTGTACTTGCACTTCACTTTTCAATCATTTCAAGAATTCTAGGACGTATCAATGAGTCTAGTAGAAAGGCAGTCATTTGCGAAAATAAATTACTTTTTATAAATTTAAATGTCTTGGAACAAATGAAATGATAGAAAAAGTACTATAAAGTCTTTTTATGTGTTATAAGATGGTTTGGGCTAAAAATAATATGATCCACCTTCATTTTATAGGAACGGGGTGGTTTAGTGGTAGGGTACTAAGTTACAGTGCCGGACGTCCCGAATTCAAATCCGGCTGAGGCAGATATTTAGTCTGTTAACAGCAGGGATTAGGAGACCCTCCTGGGGGTTACCCACCCTATTTAAAGTGGGTACCCTTAAAAGGGGGGTTAAACTAGGCGGTCGAGTGTGATCTCGGACAAATCACCTTCCTGCACAATCGTTTTCTTAGAAATATTACGGTCTCAAACAGGTACTGAACCAAAGAACCTTCATGGGTTGTATTCGTACAGACGAATGAAACAAAAACCCACATTTAATGAATTGGAATAATTTTAATGACAGTAACTTTTTTTTTTTTAAATTTATTTATTGATATTTACAACTGTATTAAAAAATACATCCAGTAAATAGGCTATGTGATACATAATGGCATGAGTCAATGGCAAGTAGAGAAACCACCCACTGGTAGTACTCAAATCACTAGTTCAACTAAGAAGGTCACGTGGCCATCTTCTTTTCAGACGCCTCGGAGGATTATCGGGAATCGAAGAGGAAGCTAG
Source organism: Troilus luridus (assembly GCA_964056705.1). NCBI lineage: Eukaryota > Metazoa > Arthropoda > Insecta > Hemiptera > Pentatomidae > Troilus > Troilus luridus. Next base: position 39,043,615 of record OZ057417.1, on the reverse strand, counting down.
GAATGACAGTAACTTAAATATAAAATATTATTTTTTTCAAAAGGTGTTCAATGTTTTATTGTGGTCAAGATTTTAGAAAATCTTCAATAATTTTAACCACTAATTATCATAATGAATAAAGCAGCTGTAATATCTTGTCGGTAGCTCTCAACCCGATCACATAAGATCGTAAGAAAATAAGTGTGCAGTGGAAAATAATCATTTTATCTTGGAAAAACAATTGAATTTACACCCTTATTCTGATGGATTTACGAGGATTGCAATGAGAGAAAGAAAAAAAAATACTGGATTCCTTGATTGTTTCAACATGTGGTGAAACAATTCAAGAAAGATGTGGGTGGGTATATTGTAATTGCGACGTATTGTCCTTTCTCTTATATTATCTCTTTAGCATCTAGCGATAACGAATTTGTTTTGCCACATCGGTGGAAAACTAGCTTTTTTATTCTTTTTTTTTCAAAAATGAAAGTATAAACATTAAAAGTGTATTTATTGTTCAACGTTATAAAGCTTACGTGAGTGAGTTTGATTTAATTATTAAATATTAATTATTAACTTGATTAACTTGGCTGGAGGAGAAAAAAAAAGAAACGATACGCTCTCTAATGAAACATAAAATTTAGACAATAGGATAATTCCAAGATTACAGGCCAATTTCAAGTCCAAGGTGATTAATTTTGTTATTCCACGAAAAACATAAAAAGGTAGGATTTGAATACCAGAGAGAAATTTTGTGAAACGGTTTTTTCTTTGAAAAGTGGCAACACTATTGAAGACGATAGAGCAATGATCCGGCGCCTTCCATCAGTCACACACCAACCGTCCAACAATGAACTTTCAGGTTCGTACTTTTTCATTGTTCTTTACCGTATTACTTAACTGTTCAAAAACGATAAAAGTTACCAGTTTCATATTATTATATCTTGAAAGCTGTTGTCAAGGGCAACAAAAAGTACTATCAGTTTTGAGTGTTTAATCACTGCTTAATAAATTATGTTTCGTTTAAACCAAAAATGTCAACTCCGTTACCCTTAAGCGGTCATTACCGTAACATTTTTGTTTAGTAACGGTAATTATGTTTTTGGTACGGTACTGAATTTATGGATTATTTTACTAAAAAAGTAAATAAATAATAATAAAAAAGATTTTATTCTTATGAAAACCTTTCTGAAAAAGTTTTATGGTTATTTATTTCTGTGATATGTAAATTAAATACAAATTTTATATGTTTAATGTGTGTAATCTTGTTCGTCCTGAAATTATGTAAAAATTGATTTTCCTAAAACCAGGACAACAATAAATATGATTTAAAGTCATTACCGTAGCACAATTGTCATTACCATAATGGCAGTTGTGATTACAGTATATATCCAAATTTTCAAAATTTTGAAATTTCAAGCAGGACGAGTTCTAATTCTACCTAAGCCTTTTAAGAGCATCAGGAAACCAGCCTTAGTAAATATGAACAGCCTGGAACGTTTTTATTGACCTAAATTTTTGTTTTTATCAAGTTCCTCAAAGTGGCCCGTAATCTTGGAATCACCCGTTAACATTAGCAATACTAATACAAGAAAGCTGACTATTTTCTTCTTACACTCTGTGCCCCTGGAGGGTCTCCGGATTCCTGTCTAAAATATATGGAACCATTCCTGGCTGTTAAAATTGATAGTCTCCTTTAAAAAAAAAAAAAAATTAATTTATTCAAATCTATACTAACTAATTAAAATTTATTAACATGTAAAGTTTACTTCAATTAAGGAGGTATGAGGATTTTTCCCTTGAATTAAAGGACAGAGATGTGTGTGTGAGAGGGTTGATGAGCGATGAGTTTCAAAACCACCTCAGTTTTAAAATAGAAATTGGAAGCTATATTTATATATTATATAAAAAAAAAAGGAGGCACGGTAATATTAGTGGATGGTGGCGTATTGTAGTGGCTATAAGCTATAAGTGTTAAAACAGCTAATGTCATGGGATAAAATAGTTTGTAAAATTAAAATAAAAAATCACACAACGGATTAAAGATTGCCAAAAATATCAGCTAGATCATTTTATTAAGGAAGTTATTAATTTTTAAAATATATTTCAAACGAGGTGCTAATCTAAGCGTTATAAAGTTAAGACTTGGTTTAAAATATGTTGTAAAATAAAAAAAGTTACACAGCGCATGGAACATTGCCAAAAAATTAAGTCTCAACATTTTTTTAGTACCACTTCAGATCACGTTACAACTGTATTATTCCTTCTGCTGTTTTTTGTTCTGTCTTCAATATTGCGTTCACTGGAATGTTTCTTCTGATCATCTGTCGAGACTGTTGGCCTTTCTTCATACAGAAACCCTTTCAGGTTTTTCATTCTGCTTCCAAATTCACTCCCTTCTAGCATGTGAATGTCTGTAATATTCAGTTTTTCCAAATATTTCTTTAATCTGTCGTCAACGTCAAATATTTTCTTGGGCATCGGTTGAATATGTATAACTTTAGATGCGGCATTAAAAAACGATCAGGTTTAATAGAAAGAAAATTAAAAGTAGTCAAATTATTAACCCCCCCCCCACCTCCGCTTGGTGGGGGAAAAAAGATACTTCTAAATTATTGAAATGATTTTACATGCAAAATATATTTAAATTAATTTATTTATATTTTTTTAATTTACAATTGTACAAATTTATTAACTTACAAAATTTATTTCAAATGAGGTGGTATGTGAATTTTTTTCCCTTGAGTTATAGGAAAGATGTGAAAAGGGGTGATCTGAGGGTGAGATTCGAAATCACCTGAATTTTTAAGGTAGGAATTGGAAGCTTTATTTAAAAAAACACATAAGACGCCAAGGATCAGTATTTGTAGAGATTATTAAGTTATTAGCGTTATAGAGCTAATGACATGGGGTAAAATATTTAGTAAAAAAAAGTCACAAAACACATTAAACATTGCCAAAAATAACAGCTCAATTATTAAATTAAATTTTCATGTAAAACTATTAAAATTAAAATTAATTATTTTAACATGACTCAAAACGCGTTAAACATTGCCTAAAAAATAAAAAATTTAGATAATTATTACTTATTATTTTTTTAAATTATTTTATTTAGTGATTGTAGAAAAGTATACTTCTTTGTAGCATGTTCTTTATATATTTATATGTATTGTGAGAATAATCTAAGTGTAAAAATATCTATTTTAATTTAATTTGTTTTAATTTTTGGTGAATAAATATTATTGTGACTTGACTTTAAGAGACAATCGGTATGAGTTCCACCGGTTATCGCTTTGTTATTACTTATCATTTGTTTCCTTTTTAATATTTTCCAAAAATACAGATTATCCTATAACCCACGGAATAATTACCGGACAATTTGTGTATCTGATACAATTTCCCCCTTGAAATATATGAATGATCTGTAAAGGGTTGTTTGTTTATTTATATTGGGACAGAATGTGAATTTTTCCATTTAATTTCCTATTAAAGATTATTTAAATTCCTATCCCTAATATAGAGAAGGATTTATAAAAGGTTGATGAGAGGGAACCCGAAACTACCTCCAGTTTTAAGGTAGGAATTGGAAGCTCTATTAAAAAAACCCGAAAGACGGTAAGGTATAGTAGTGGAAGGTGGTATATGGTAGGTTGTCGGGAACTGGCCTCGAGTTATTAGGATTGCGGTGGGCAGTATTTTATAGGAGGTCCTGCCGAAAGCGGGCTGCCGGGGGGTGCGGCCTGGCTAATTACGATATTAGTACCGCAAGGGAGGGGACGGGGAGGGTGGTGGGGGCGTGGGAACGGATGCGGAGGCCCCTGATTGGCAGGGAGCGGGCCAATGGGAGGGCAGGGGGCGTGGCCTATGGCGGCTACCGTGCAGTTCCCACAGGGAGATAATTGGGCCTCCGCAATTACCCGCTACCCGAGGGAGAGCGAGGCAGTCTCTAGCCAGCTCCCGCATCGCTAGCTCCCTCTCCCCACCACCACCGTCTTCTCGTCAGCTCTCTCAGCTCAGTCGTCTCTAATTATACACACAAATCTCTCACCGTCACTAGAGTCACAACATCAGGTAGTCACCTTACTATAAACTATATTATATTACTATATCTATCTTAATCCTATATCTTAATCTTATATATAGATAATCTATAAGAATGACTGTATACTGTAATATTGTGTTTGCTTTATCAATTTGACAAGACTGTCAGGTAAGATTCTACGTAGCCTCTCTATTATATAACAGCCTATAACCATTCTTTATTTCTATTATAATCGCATTTATTTCAAGAATGATAATTTAACTGATGACAAGTGTACAATAAGAATTTCGTATCACGTCAAATGTTATAAAACAGTTTTCCCAAGCCCTAGCACCTGCCTTTTATAATCATGAATTATTTCGTATTGTAATCATAATATCTAAACCATAGCCATTCTTTATTTCAATCATATTTATAAAAATTGTATTTATTTAAGAAAAAATTAAATAACTCATGACAAGTTCTCGAAGACAGTTTTCTGATATCGTAGCATTTATAGAACTTTCGACTAAAATATGCTAACACCGAAGTGTAAAAATTTATGTTTTAATTATTGTTTAAATTCAGTGTTTAATAAGTGTCATTTTTTACCTGCTCGATATTTTGTTCTAAAAGTACACCTAAGAAATATGCTTAATATTATTTATGTATTTTCATCCTTTACCTGAATGGATAATAATTTATAAGAATGTAATCCAGTATACTAGAATATAGTGCTTACTCTATCAGTGTTAACGAACTGTCAGGTAAGATATTTACGTAGCCTCTCATCTCTTACGCAGCCATTCTATGCTATTCTTTATTTTCATTGGTAATAATGTATTTGGTTAATTCGTTGTAAAGCCAAATTTATTTAAAGAAACTAACTATATGACTACTGCTCTAACGAATTTTCTTATTACAGAATTTTCAAATGTTTTATGACAGTACCATCTTTTAAATATATTGTTGTAGAATTATTTTATTTTTGCGTGAATTCAGTGCATTGTTAATATTACAGATACTTTCTTAAACTACTACGTGTAATGATGTGATAATGTGTAAGTGACTCTTTCATTCTGTTTCAAAAATGTAGCCTCTCATATACCGTAGCCATTCTTTGTTTTCCATTTTCTTTATAAAAACCACATTTATTCAAAAAAAAAATTAACTCTCGACTCATGACATGATGCATTAACTCATGCTTTAAGACAGTTTTCTGATTTAGTAGCATGTGCCATATTCGTAGCATTTATATATATTTAGTGTGAAACAACCTAACTAAAAAAATAGCCTAATTAAGTGCATAAATAATATTATTGTAATATTTTTAAACTACTCGATAATCGGATTACAGATATCTCTCCTAACTTTATACTATAATATATAATATTACATATCTATCATAATCCTATATCATAATCATATATATATATATAAAATCTATAAGAACGTAATCCAATATATTGTACTATACTAAAGCGTTTGCTATATCAGTATGACAGATCTGTCAAGTAAGTTACTTTGACGTAGCCTCACACATAACATATCAATTCTTTACTTCAATTTTTCATATATATTTATATAATCTGTTTTAATTTAAGAAAAAAAATTGACCTATGACAAGTGCTTGAATTAATTTTCTAACGCGTTAAATTTTCTTGTTTCGTAGAATGGTAAATTTATAGTAGCTAAAGTTTTAAATCAATCAACCTCAAAAAATAATTATTTCAGTTTTTCATTAAATGCAGTGGATAAATAATATTATTATTATTTTTGTAAACTACTCGATAATATTTGTTCTGAGGCGTATAACTAAAGCATTTATTTATAATTATATTGTTTATGATTTTTGTCATATATATATATATATATATATATGTTAGAATGTCATCCATTAACAGTATATTGTAATATAGTGTTTAATCTATCAATATGACAAGACTGTCAGGTAAGATTCTATTTACGTAGCCTCTCAAATACCATAGTTATTATCCATTTTCTTTATAATCACCGCATTTATTTTTTAAAAAAATGTAACTTAGCTCATGACAAGCGCCTAATGAAAAATAAAATTTCTATCACGTCAAATCTTTTAACACAGCGTTACTATTTCATGTATTTTTTTAAATATTCGCCTAAAATGCGAAAATATCTAATTGTAAAAAATGCCTATTCTAATTTTCGCTTAAGTGTATAATATTTTTTGTTTTTAAACTATTCGATGGCTATATGAGTTGTTCTAAAATGTAGTACTAAAATGTTTATTAGTAATGTATTTTACTATATATCTCTCTTAAACACCTATATCTAGCTAATCTATAAGAATGCCAGTTAACTATAATATAGTGTTTAATCTAACAATATATGAGGAAGTTATTTATTTCCTTTGTTGTACAACCTAATTAATTTAAAGAAATAAACTATATGGCAAGTACTTGAGTGTTTTCTAACACGTTAAAATGTTTTAAAAAAGTGTTCCTATTTCGTTAATTAATATCCAATTATAATTTGAAACTATCTTTCTAAAAAAACCACTACTTTAAATTTTGTTCATATATAACTGTATATTAGAAATAATATTATTGATATTTTATATATTATATACTGTAATTTAATGTTTTATCTATCAATGACAGAAACTATCAGGTAAGATATTAATTCTTTCTCTAATATACCGTAGATATTCTCTATTTCAATTTTATTATAAAAAGCGCAAATAGTTGAAAACAAAAAGTTTTTAACGCATGACAAGTGCTTGAATAAATTTCTTATCACGCCAAATGTTTTATAACAGTGTTTCTATTTTGAAATATATAACTTTTAAATATATAGTCGTCTAAACTGTAAGCTATACATGCCACTCTTTATTCCAAATTATTTTATAAAAAATATATTTATTTTAAAAAGAAAATCTAATTCAACTCATTATTGAGTTATTATATATAATTATCAGTGCTTGAATAAATTTCTTATCACGTCAAACATTTTAAAACATTCTTTTTTTTGTAAATATTTAGTCGCCTAAAGTGGGGAAGTTTCTAATTCAAAAATGCCTATTTTGATTTTGGCTTAAATTCAATATATAATAAATACTATCGTATTTTTTTTTAACTACATGATAATAGATAAGTTGTTCTATAACGTAATTCTAAAAAATATATAATGTTATTTATGAACCTTTACCCAAAATCTATCTTATATATATGCCATTCTATTAACTATAGAATTTACTCTGTAAATACAATAATACAAAACTGTCAGGTACTTCTAACGTAGCTTCTTATATACAACATCTTAGAAACTAAACGCTATTCTTTATTTCCATTTGATGTAAAGCCGCTTTTATTTAAACAAATTAGACGTACTTTAATTGCCTGACACTTCGAGTATTTCAAGACAGCGCCATATTTTATTCCAGTACCTTTCATCGCCACATGCGTGAAACCGCGTAACTAAAAAAGAAAGGTATGTTTTAGAGTTACTTTATTTTTGCATGAATTCAGTGCACAACAATTATTATTGTTATTTGGTTAATTTTCTCTATAATATATGGATGACTCGGGATTGTACAATTTAAAAAATCTTATTTGATTATAGTTTAATTTTTTAAAATGCTTTTACTCTCTTTTAAACATCTCTGCCAAACACCTCCATATTGTATATATAAGTATATATCATATATAAGGATTTTCTATCCTTAATACCCTGAAAGAAATTGCAAATGTGATTCCAATCTTTTAATCATAGAAAATCCGAAGATAATTCTGCCAATTTAATTTCCATGCATAATATCCAAAATCACCCCTATCTACCTTATAACTCTATAATTTTTGATTTGAGAAAATATATTTAGTTTGTTACATTGCTTTATTGAAATATTTAAACTGAGAAATTAATCTATAACTGACGAGTAAATACAAATTAAATCTCGTTTCTCAGATTTTGTTGATAAATGACCTTAATCTGCAATTATTATATATTTATTATTAAAATACCATTTCGTCTCATAACATATGCTTGTATGGTATTCCCATAACCAACTGGATGGTTTTGTTACAATAATTTTGTTATATAATTTATGTATGCTATATTATATTAAATATATTTAATTTCATTAAAAATAAATACTAGATATATCAATACTCCTCAAACGTTTCATCTTCTGAAATTTTTTTTTCACATAGATATCAATATTACTTTTAGCTTCTGTTTGTCATATCTAAAATGATATTGTATAACATTGTCACACAGCAAAACAAATATCCAAGAACCCAAAACTCATATCTTACCTTGTTTTCTCATTTTCACCTCATTTATTTGCAATTGCTTAATTCTATGCTAAGAACTATCAGGTAAATAAATATCTGCGATATTGAAACTTGATATGTACAGTTCAGGCGCTAATATTCAGACTCTATTTTTTAAGCAATTAATTAATAGACAAGTATGTATTTTTTTGTTTCTTAATATTTATTATTGTATTTTTTTTTTATTGACTTCGAATACATATTTCAGATTGTCACAACGCTTCTGTTAAATTATTTAAACTAAAAATGTTCAATTCACTTTTTTGAGTTAATTTTATCACTAATTGACTTCTAAGACCAGGAATTCAATGTAGTTTCTCAAGTTTCGTTTTTTATTGGTGTAACTCAATTATAAAATTAGCTTACGATAATCGGAAATTTTTAATAATAAAAAGTAATTTTTATAAATTTAAAAAACAACTTACGAAGTTGTAATATTTAAGTCGAGTAATTAGACTTAGACATGTCTTGCTCACATCCTTTATATTTTATGATTTGATTTGTAACAATATCACAAAAATAATAATTGGAATAATTTAATTATTTCTAAAACTTTGTTGATTGTTTCAAACCAAAAGGATCTGTAAGTTGAAGTAAACATTTTATTGTTGTTTTAAAATTGTATCAGTCACGGTTAGTAAGATAATTAGTTTATAAATCGTTATGCGAAATAGGATATAAAACATTTTTAATCAGATTTGTATTTTTTGTTTAATTACATTCCAATTTTTCAACTGATCATCTCATTATTTCTACCATGTATATTTATATTTATAAGATGACTCTGAAGTTTCCATAAAATTTGATATAATTCCCTAACTCTCTCAAAATTTGTTTTATAAAAATATTGATTTATTAGCTATATACTTGTAAGAACTACCTGTACAAAAATTTAGGACTTCCACTGTATCATCGTCCGATTAGCCATAGCAGCATAAAAATACCTTAAATGTATACACAAACAAACAATAATTTAATAATTATGTTTGTAACTATGAACTTATATCTAAAATTATATTAACTGATCTATACAAATTGGTTTAATCACCCGTAAGGAAATGAGACGGAAATAAACTAATGGAATACATATACATGAAATGTGTTTTGAATAATAAATATTCCACATACATAATACATTAGGCCCAGGTTGCTGTCAAATAGATTTTACAGCCTCATCATACGAGTGTAGTCATCACAACGAGAGAAAGGCAAAAAAAAAGTAGATACGCGTGTAGTTACGTCAAAAAAAATACTAAAAAATAAATAAAAAATGGCAAGGTTCATTGATTATGCAAAACGATCGGTAGACGTGTGTCGAGCAACTAACTGCACATGTTAATTTCAGATTTTATGCATTTTATGAGCCTCTGAAGTCATAAAAATGCAGATGAAACAAGGTTTCGAGAATGATCACACGGTTTTATGGTTTAATTTATTTTTATGTGTTCATTCAAGTTATTACTGAAATATCATAACAGCTGTATTTGAATTATTACTAAAATAAAAAAATAACTAATAAGACAGATCTTTTTTCTTAATAGTATCTACTAGTTAAGATATTTAGAAAAAAAACTAAAAATATATATAAAAAATATTTCAACTATCTCAAAACTTTTTTTTTATATTAAAGAGTTTAATTTTTTTTTCTTTCTTAACCCCTTGGGATTTATTAATTTTTAACAATTACATATTAACATTAATAATGATACATGGTATTTCGTTTACTGCACCAGGTGCATTTTAAGAGAGGATTGTACATTGAATTTTCTTAAGATTAATTAGATGTTAGGAGTGGGGGTCTAGTGATAAAGAGTTTTAAAAAAAATATTAACACATTTATTTAAAAATACAAAATAATTCAAGTGCTCTAATAAATTGTCTAACCTGCCAAATCTCTTTGATGAACAATCTTATTATTATATAATATACAAATTTCTTTTTTTTGGACTGTAATAATATATAAATTTATTTATTAATTTTTCGTAAGATACTTCAAAAATTTAAAAATACCTTTCTTATATACAAGATAAATTAAAAAATATTAACGTTATAATAAGGATTTAGTAATATACGAGTATATAGATTATTATACCATTACCTTTATTATTATTATTATATTTTATAGATTTTTTTTTTGAGTACTATTAAATATTCAATGGAATACATAATTATTTTGATATTATTACTGTAATTCTTTTTTAAACTGAAATAATATAAAAATTTATTTATTGTTTTCCAATCCCCATATCAGACGCACACCACCTATGAGGTAGTTATATTAACGAGGTCGAGACTGTTGGGTTACGTATGATGGCGTAACCATGTGTTAGGAGGGAGTGCGAACCCACGCGTCTTCATTTTCTATCGAATATAATAGAATTTTTAAACATTTCAGTTCATTACATTGCCTTTTTAATGTCTAAATCATTTGTTAACAATTTTCCTCGCAAAAAGTTGTCCAAACTCCAAAAAAATTGGTAGTCTGTAGCGGATAGATCAGGAGAATATGGGGGGTGTGGTAAGACTTCATAGCCCAACTCCTTTAATTTATTCACTGTCTGTATTGAAACATGAGGTCGGGCGTTATGAAGGAGCTCGTGTGGGACCCAGGAATCGAGCTTTTTTGCCTTTCAGATCAATTTTAAATGCCTGGAAACTGTCGTACGACTTGTGCCTAGCTCTGACACATATTCTCTGACCGTTTTATGAGGGTCTTCTTCCACAGCATTCTTAAGATCTTCGTCCTCTATTGATGTTTGAGACCGTCCACGGGGCAGATTTTCTAATGTACCTCCTGAGGAAAATTTTGTAAACCAATGACGGTTGGTTCTTTCATTAGCACTTCCTTCACCAAACGCATAATTAATGAGCAGCGGAATGACCGACTTTGTACTCATAAAAAAATTCGTTCGGAAATCGCGTGTTTTCATGGCCTCGGTTAAAATTATACTAGAATCTGTATGCCTTCTTGGGAAAAAAAACAACACAGTTTGCGAATAGAGGATTAACACCTGCTTATTATAGATAGTAAATATTTTGCTAGGAATCAACAGGCAACGCTTTAATCCCCTACAAAGATTATCGGACGTTTCATGTGTGACAACCCAATATTTTTATTTTTGTGAATATTAAAATAGAAATAAATGATTTTTTTTTAAAATTTATTTATTGATATTTACAACTGTATTAAAATAATACATCAAGTAAATAGGCCATGTGATACATAATGACATGAGTTAATGGCAAGTAGAGAAACTACCCACTGGTAGTACTCAAATCACTAGTTCAACTAAGAAGGTCGTGGCCATCTTCTTTTCAGACACCTCGGAGGATTATCGGGAATTGAAGAGGAAGCTAGGTTTGAAACTAGAGGGTTTAAGTGGGAATCAAGTTTTTTATGAAAGAACAGATAGCGGGTTCGGGCCAAATCAGCAACAAATGGGACATTAAGGTCACTATGGATGACTTTATTTTTAACAAAATAAGGAGCATTGAGGATTTTACGAAGGATTTTGGATTGTAGGGATTGAATACGAGAGGAATTCGATGGCTTAGTGGAGCCCCAAAGCACTACTCCGTAAGTCCAAATAGGTCGTATGATGGTCATGTAGATGAGTCTTTTGTAGTTAATTGGAAGGTTAGAGCGTTTGTCTAGTGAGTGTTGAAGTAACCTGAAACGTCGAGCGGTTTTTTGTCTTTTCAGTCTAGTATGAGGATTCCAGGTTAATCGTTTGTCGAGGTGCAACCCTAAGTATCGGATCTGTTCTACAGGGACAAGTGGGCTATTATTAAAGGATACTGAAGGGCAGGAAGTCATTAGTTTACGACGTAAGGTAAAAGTGATTTGATGCGATTTTTGAAAATTTATTTCAATTCTGCAGTTTTGACACCATTCTTCAAGATCAGTGATATGGGATTGGAGGCTTTGGGGTGCAATAACTGGTTTGGTGTTGACTGATAATACACATGTATCATCAGCATAGGTGGTAAGGATAGTATTAGGATGAGTCGGGATGTCAGCTGTATAAACTGTATAAAGGATTGGGACAAGGATACTACCTTGAGGAGGAAATGAATGAAAAATTATAACTTGACACGAAGCGACAACCCGTGGAACTGATACTAAAACGACAACAAAAAAAACGATTAATTTGATATAAACATTACCCGTTATTTATTATAAGTTAATTATATTCTTAATTATCAATATTATCAGCTAGACTTACAAATATATTTTATTGGGCTAACTATCGAAAATATTTTTTTCAAAGGATATACTTGAATGGATACTATTTAAATAGAGCATGAGTTGAAAAAATAAGGGAGACTTACAAATACTCGTTGGTACTCGCTTTGGGATTAAACGAATTATAGTTTACCGCCTCATATTGATATATAATAGGCAGTGCTGTAATAAAAAAAAGAAGATAAAGGAATAGAGGAAGGTTTAAGGAGGAATAAAGGTCCTTCTTTAGAGGAGGGTATAAAAAAGCCTGGTGAAGAAGGCCTGATGACGCAGTGCAACCGCGTTACGCAGCCTACTCAGGCCATGTTTTTTTTGGGTCTTCTGGGATCCACCCACGGCACAAACGGCTAATATCTTATTTAAACTACCACAACTTTCAACATTTTTTAAAGCTTTTTGTCCATTTTCCGTCATTTTTTATAGATAAATATGATTATTCATGAATAAAACTATGATATTTATAATATCTATATGTAATTTTTTGTCACAAAAAATTAATCAGATACATTTGTTCCGTCTAAACTCAAACAATCACTAAGAAAAAGCATTGACAAAGACCTTTTTGTCTTTTTATACACTGCTTTTTTAATGTATATATAATTATACTAATGAGGAGAGCCCTGAGTTGCCTTGCCGAATGTCCCGGGCTGAAATCAGGTTGTTGCAGATAATTTATTTAATCTGTTAACAGCCCAGGGATGAATCCAGTGGTGCTTGTAGATCTTAATCCAGCCTCTATAAAGCGGGTACCGTAAATAGAGATAAAACGCCTGGTTCAGCCTGATCTAGGGCAAATTATCTCCCTGCACAACCGTTGACGTTTGTTACTAAAACATTTTAATTATTAAAATTAATTTTTTAAATCTTAACTTGGCATTCAAATTCAAATGTTAAGCTGTTTGTTGTAGACCTAAGTCACTATATTAATAAATGCTAACTTAATGAATTACTTATAAATATATCTTGTATTTAAAAATTATTTAAACGTAGATTAGGGCATATCATATACAAAATTTATTCATTTGGGTTTATAATATTTTTTTATTAATCTTAATATATTTTATTAAAAAAAAGAGAAAAACTATTCTTTTAATTACCAGTTACTAAAAATCATTATTCCGTCCAATATGTAACCTTTTCACCATAAATAATAAAACGTGATTTGAACGTTGTTTATTATTATATATTCTAGAACGTAAAATCATTAAAAGGGAGATTAAAAACTGTAGACAATATAATTTTTATTAATCTTAATATATTTTATTTAAAAAAAAAGAGAAAAACTATTCTTTTAATTACCAGTTACTAAAAATCATTATTCCGTCCAATATGTAACCTTTTCACCATAAATAATAAAACGTGATTTGAACGTTGTTTATTATTATATATTCTAGAACGTAAAATCATTAAAAGGGAGATTAAAAACTGTAGACAAAATAATTTTTTTTTGTTGTATTTATAATATTAACATTTAGATGGCGAAAATAATATTTTTAAAATACAAGATAATAATGATTAAAATATATATTTCAAGAAACACGTAAAATATCTGAGTTATAAACGAAAGCAAATTAAAAATATATAAGAAATTGTATTTTTATATTTCGTTTATGATTTTTCAAAATAAGATTTTTTTTTACAATTATTATTTTACTCTGGAATTTAATAAAGCTTTATTTATCAATTGCTTCAATATTCTTAAGAAAAAAAATTAAAGCTTAACATAATATTTTGTTTTGTTGTTTATTCTTACGATTCAGATACGTTTGCGTACATTTGAATCGACAAATAGATGAAATATAGCGGAAACAGACAATATCAGTACGATTTATAATTCACATTCCATTATTGTTTTTCAATATTTATCGTATGTTATTATTTAAACTTCCGTTCCTTGTTAATACCTCTGACAGATGGCTGAAAAATAACTTTTAATACTGGCGTTTTATATTGATTTGTTTTTTATTGAGCTCGTAAAGTTTTATTAAGTTGTAAAATATAATTGCAATGGGAGTTGATTGATAGATTCAGGAAAGCGGTGAATAATATTTGACTTTGACTGTTTCAGTGGAGAATATCTCCTACGTTAGATTTTATCTTTGGATTACTAATTGTAGAACACCACGGGGTGTCTCTGAAGCCGTCTTTACGGCCTGAATCTGATTATGGTAATGTTGCAAAAAATAAAGAAATTTAAAGGAAAAAAAAATGGAAATATAACAGAGGAAGGAGAAAATGGGAAAAACGATGGGAGAAAAAAAATTCGGCGTTTAACGAACCCACGTCTCTTTAACACGGAACCTTCCACGCGATGACTTCGACACCTCCGCAGAAAAAAGTTGGTTTAAAAAATTTAAATGTCCAAGGAGCGACTTCATTCATTCTGAACAACTGGATCATTCAGGAAACAGTGATACTTTTCCCGGAGATGACATCATTGAATTCGTTTCAAGCAAGTATATCTTCCATAGAATTCGATTCTCTACCACTTTTTTCTTTAGAGTTGTTGTTTATTCATTCAACACCACTTTATGCTGTTATGGCTAATCGAACGATGCTACAGTGGGAGTCCTAAATTTTACATATCCAGGTTTAACTACCATAGAGATTTTTAACGAGTACCTGCCATCGTACAGGCTCTGTATCCCCTTTTTACGTCCCTTCCGAAGGACGGCTTAACCAAGGAATTTTTACTTCATTTAAAACTCGGAATTGCAGAGCATGCATCCGGCTTCTGTAATTTAAGCGAAGGCGTTACGTGAAGGTTAATATAGACTTGTAGCGAAGGAATTCCTAACAAGTTTTCCAGCATTCTGCCGGCTGGTAAATGTCCGAGGGGAAGACCAAGGCGTAGGTGGAAGGATTGCTTTGAATGTGATCTACCGGATTTGGGTTTGGGTGGTTCTACCTTGAAAGAAGTTTTAAGCAGAAATTTATGGTTTCGAAATCGAGCCTTCGGGTTTACCAAGCCTTATTGTTTTTTGATATCTGTATAAATCAAACTCTCAGTTTCTATTACTCAGTAATATTATACTATTCAATTGATTTAATCAAAATTTAATTCCATTATTTTACTTTGAATTTGTATGTTCCTAATATACCGATGGCGTAAGCTCCTAGAGGAGGCCAAGACCCACCCCCGGGTTGTAGCGCCATATAGATAGATAGATAATATACCGTTAGGAATTATAGGCAAAAAAAAAGTTTTTTCTAGTCTTTTTAATTTTCCAAAAATTCTTTATGTTTATATCCATATTTAAGCAAAAAACAAAAGATTCACATTTTGAATCTTAGATACTCTTTACTGACTCCAGTGATCATTTTATTATTCTTGTACATTTATTTTTAAATACAATATAAAATGGGAGTTATATGTATTGAAATCGTGATACTCCAATTAATTAAAAATGAGCAGCGAAGTAAAGAATTGGTAAACATTATATAAATATATTTAAACAATGACATATGACAATACATTAATATGTTTACGACCTTAAATATTTTACTGAAATAATGTGTTTAATCATTTTATTCTTCAAATCGTTACGTTTGCCAGTTTTTTAAAGAATAGTCCTTAAATAAGTATAGTCTTTATAAGCATTTTTTTAAAGTAATCTGCCTTTTATGCAAAAACTAATAATTAATAAAGTTTAAAGTTTTGCAATTTTATGATTTATTCAAATATATATATATATATATATATATATATATATATATATATCAATATAATATATATGACAATAATGATAAGACTGATATCGATGTATATTATAGAGTTCGATTCTGTGTCAGTTGCCTCATATAAACACCTTTGGCAAATGACTTTTAATGCTTAATTACTCTTTCGTTAATAAATACACTCTAACTATATTTATAGGACCTTTGTTTATAAAACAAATTAAACACTCACAATCAGTTATTGAATTCTTACTGCTTGATGCTTTCGTCATTGCTGATTGCATGCAAGAACAGTGATTCATCGGGTGGAGTCATTAAAGAATTTTGTTAGTCATGGGTCTAATGAAATGTTAGGGATATTTTTCATTTTCTCAAGAGCTTTATTAACTACAGGATTTGTTATTTCAGTAAACATTTGAAACACGTTTTCCTGTGACATTAAAAATAGGTTTTTGTGTCATAGAAATTTTTTTTGTGACATTTATTCTCTCTTGTTGTTTCCTTTATCCAATAAATCAAGTCTTAAAACTACTGGGAGATTTTTCCAACTGTTACTTTTCCTGCAAACTTTTACGAACTGAATCCACCCTCGACTATTTTAACTTCTTACTAACGACATGTTCATGAATTGTATTGTTTTCGATGAATGGATCTTCAAGTAACTAGGTAGCAAAGAATAAATTGGTTGTTTATAATATATTTTTTAAAACGATTTTTTACAACTTGTTTGTTTTTCGCCTCTAAAAGGTCTCGCCACAGATCTCGTTCCAGCCAGTCTCCTTCTCTGAGACCCCTCGCTGCCATGTTCTCCTCCAAATCCTACAACCATCTTTTTTGTGGTCGTCCTCTTTTCCTCCTTTCCGTAGGGCAATATTCAAAGATTATTTTTGGCCATTGTTCCTCTGGCATTCTTTTTAAGTGGCCATACCATTTCAATCTTCTTGTTTCTACTGCGAAGATGATCGTTGTTTCCTGCTCAACCGGTTTCCTAATTGTTCTATTAGGGACGTGATGAATTCTGGAAATAGCACATCAGCGTCTCCAGAAGTCTCTACGGCCAGCATTTTCCTTTCTTCTTTTTTTGTAATTGTCCACGTTTCGGATCCGTAGAGGATAACATTTTCAACCAACGAGTGGAACATAATTTTTTTGTTTTGAGGTTAACCTGTTCACTCCACAGAACAGGGTTAAGACACCCAATATTTTTTAGGATATATTAATGGAGTAAATAATTATTAGGGTATAATGTATGGAGAATGGAGGATTCAGAGATTTGAGTTTCTAAATATCATATAATGCAATTGTTCTTTGCATTCAGCAATATTTTGGGGATTCAGTTTATTTGATTATTTTTAATTTATATTTTTTTGGATCACTATAAAACACCCAAAACCTTTCTCTTTGATACTTCAATGTTTTAATAAAAAATTATATTGTGATTGTGGATTGTGAAGAATGCCTTAGCTGCCTAAGTGCTTTTTAGACTTGTTGTTTTGAATAATAAATAATTACAATATAACTAGGACTTAATAATTCAAAATGGAGTGGGTAGTGCCTGTCGCCTTGTCTAAGACAACCATTTCGGATTGGCGTAATAACGTCACCCTTTCCAAAAAGAAAACTAATTCTACTTTTCATAATTTTTTTAATAGTTTTATGTAAGCGCTAACGGTTTTAGCGCTTTAAATTGTAGTCTTACCGATCTAAACTTAGTAACAACAGAGGCTCCTTGTTAAGTAAACAACTAACCTCGACTTACTGACCTAGAACAATCAAGTATAGTACCACACCAACCAGATTTCATGATAACCTTAAAGGATATCACAGAGAAACTGAAAAGGGAAACTTGAGCTCATTGCCACACTTCTGTTAAAATATACAGTTGAATCTGAAATAATCTTTGGTTGACTTTTTTTTTGGCAAGTACCTGATAGCTTATCAGGTTAGGTTATCATAAAACCAATAGAACCTTAGACTGCTGCTTGAAATTAGAAGACATGGAAGGACCGCTTTACCATTTCTTTGGATCTATGAATCTTCCGATTCCTTGGTTCCTCGACTTCTTTAGACACTTTAAGAGGTTCCTCGACTTCTCCAGAGCCTTCAAGAGGTCCCTCTGGACGAATACTCCCAGGATCACGAGAGTACCCGGAGAAAAACCGGGCGGTTGTAGGAAGTGGAGTAGTGGGGGTACAAAGAGGCGGTGTTACCCGGTAGCACCTCCCCCAGAGCCGGCTGCTACTGGTCTTCCCCACTCCGGCTACCGTTGTCTTTTTTATCAACCCTTTCACGACAGCCAATCACAGCTTTTTTCTTACTACAAGCCGCCATTTTGTAGTTGCCACCTCTCTTGTGCGTCTTAAAGCGCGGCGCCCCTCATATGTGGGTGATTTCAATGCTGCTTGCAACTTTTTTTCAATTATTTATTTAATTACATATTTATGTTAGTTTATTAATAATTATTTAAGGTAATATCTCCTATAAAATAAAAAAAACCTTACTAATGAACCTTGAATAATATATATGGTAAAGAAATGACCTGGGTGGAGGTCATTGAAATAATTTCTTAAATAAGTTTGAAATATTTATTTGAATCCAACGTGTCAACCTTCATTGCAGGCATTCTTCCGATCTGGATTTACAAGATTAAGCTACAAACAATATAGAAATATATTTTTTAAATATAAAATATTTTACATTACACTTTTTATACTTTACAATTTTTATATATTATTTTAATTTGATTGTATCTTAGGTTACTTTAATTTAAAAACATTAAGTTAAATCACCCTTACTTTAGAATCTGGTTAACTCCAATAGTTTTATTTTGTTCTTTACAATTTGTCTGTATCATTTTAAAATAATTGATTATATTGTTTATCCAGTCCTGAAGAAGACCTACAATGTTGGTCGAAACGTTGGTCTTTAAATAAATAGTAAAACCGCATTTTTGAGATCTTTCACTGACTTCCATCCGGACCATTTTCCTTCCCTTACTAAAAGACATTCATTCTATGAACTACAAAGCATATTTTAAAAATATAAAGTTATGCTATGGGATCAACTATTTACTATATTTTTTATAGGCATGTGTGTAATCCTTGTTCGGAGAAGTTTGAGGTTAATTCAGGTTTAAAACAAGGTGAATCGCTGCCACCTGTACTATTTAATTTAACACTCGAGTACGTTATTAAAAAGGTGATACACAACGAAAGAGGTTTGAATTTGAACTCGAATAGTAAAATATCCATGCTTGGGTTTGCGGACGATTTGGGACTGTTGGGTGAGGACGAAGAAACTATAAAGCTAAATACACAAACGTTAATGAATGCTGCTAAGGAAATAGGACTGGAAATAAATTCGGATAAGACTAAGTATTTGGTCAGTAGAAGGAAAGGGCGAAATTTTGGTGATATTGTTGTAGGAGGAAATAAGTTCGAACATGTGGAGATGTTTAAGTACTTAGGGTCAATGGTAACTGGAAAAAACGAAATTCAAGAGGAAATAAAGGCGCGACTAAAGGCGGGAAATGCTTGTTACTGTCCGGTCTAGAAATTACTAAACCTTTGAAGCCTCCTGGTCTCTATTTCGTACAAAATATTCTTCTCCTGCCCTTTAGTTTCTCTTATAACACTATTGGGTATGTGTTGGAGCATTGAGATGCCACAGCTACGCCCTAGAAATTCCATCTGTAGCGAGCTGTGTATAGGGTTGTCCCCAGGAGAAAAGAATATCATTTACTTTTCAATTTTAAAGAGACCCCATTATTCCAAAGGACCGAGTTGAAGATCCTAATGATTTTCCTTCCTCGGGATAACTTGTGAAAGAAGATTAAAGAGAAGAAAAGCGTTACCTTAGTGTAGTCCTTAAATCACCTCTCTCCACAACCGTTGCACAGACTGGTATTTTTACCTACAACCGGGCCAAAAATATATTGGCACTTTTTTCTTGTCCAAAGGGTTTCAAATTACTAAAAACGTATTTCGGAAGACGATAAAGTGAAGGTTAATCAATTTTACGAAAAACAAGTTTTTATAACATTATTATATTTTTATTAATAATAAATAAATTTTATTGTTAAGCCATTCTTTGTTCTTATAAAGAAAACGAGCTTCTGTGGTATTACATCCAAGCCATTTTCTTTTTTAAACTATTTAAAACACCTTAATAGTTTTTTGAAGGTTTTCTATTTTCTGGCGGATACAATTTCTTATATCCACTACTTTTTCTACTAAATCTCCAAGTTTTCCGTCAAGCCGTCATTGTAACCTTCCTTTAACTATCTCGTGAAGCTGTTTTCTAGTCATAGACATGACGGGATGACCAATATCTAGAAGAATATAAACACATGTTTTTTAAAATCGTATTAAAGGGTGTGTTTTAGAGGGTATTTATGTCTGTGATGTGAATACTTGTGAACCTTTTTGATGGTTTAGACATACTATAGTAGACATATTATAACATGTAAATCTGATACTGTTGCGGGGAGTTGCATTCATTCAAAAATACAAATGTTCGCGAAAATACATGAAAAAAGTCATATATTTTAAGGTAGATAGTTATACTACTAGATATGACTAAATAAAGTTTTAAATTGATATCAATTTTTTTTTGCTAAAATGACTTTTAATATAAAAAAACACAAAGCGAACATACGTTTTTTTGTGAAATGTCGCGAACAAAGACGTGGGTAAACAGCGAGTGCTAGGTTCCGACTGGTGGTGCGGCGGACTTGGGTGGTCAATCCAGCTAACGGGTTCGTCAAAAGATGGGCATGTTATCTACTTTCTTTAGGCCATATTCCTAGGCTGGAGAGTGAAAGTTGACAAAATTGATTTTTGGCCAGGTTTTAGGTCAAAATACCATAGTGTGCGTTGTCCAAGAAATAGTACAGTCTCTAATATGTATCTACTGCACCCAAGAGCCTTCATGCCTTGTTGTGTTACCATTTGTAATATCTGAAGAAAATTAACGATGTTGTTTATAATTACGAATATGCTAGTCCATTAATTTTTTTGGGCGATTCTAATAAAAATTGTTTACATTAGAAGTTCAACTATAGATAGAAATAAGTTGATGTATGCATTTTTAAAAACAAAATGAGGCTGTGGAAATGGTACGAGTTCATTACCGATGGTAGATACAAGTGAGTGATAGCTCGGCGATAATAAATCAACTGTTGTTGACGGGGATATCAACTCTAATAGCACTGTCAACTCCTTTACCAGGACCTCACAACGTCTCTACTATTATGCTAGACCCATAATTTACAACACATAGTACTTTAATAATACAATACATAATAGTAGCATACAACTAATATACGTCATATGTCATTTGGGATGATGGAAAAAAAATTAAATATGATTAAGGGGTTATTAAAATAATATTTTTTATTACGATGCAAATGGAAAAAACTCCAAAAAAAGGTATATGCTACTGGAAAATAACAAAAAAATGGAAATGATTCTTTTGCTCAACAGAATTTCGAGTTTATTTAAACACATGTATTTTCTGGACCTTTTTAAAAAAGTTTAAATCGGAATAGATATTAATGCGAAATTTACATAATACTGATGTAAATTTAAGCATATAAATTTAACCAACAAAGAAAATATACAATCTCTAGCACACTGATCACCCATTAAATTTAGTATGTATATCTATATGAATTTATTTTTTGAACAATTTAAATTTTCTTAATTATCATAGTATATGCACCAATTATTTTAAAAATTGTCTTATTTTTTTTAAATTTTAGGCTCCCTTAAATACGGAATCTGCTGTGAATTATATGTATTAAGAGCAAATAATAATTCATTATCATGTATTTTAAGGTCTTATTAAGTTTATATGCGAGTGGAGGTGCACAAGTGGTATCACTATCAGGTTCAAATCCGACCTACAGATAAATTATTTAATCTATAAACAGCAATGTATAGACCATGTGGGATCTAAAGGCCTTTCCTGGGGCTCACAAAGTCTCTGTGAAGTGTATAACCTTAAATGCGGCGAAAAACTTGACGTTTGAGCTTTATATCACCCTCAACATGATAACAAAACATTTATGTCATATGTCCAAGAACCATCTTAGGTTGTAATGGTTCAGTTTTATAATTTTATTTTTTTCCTTGGCCCTCATAATAAATAGACCAGATAAAACTATTTTAGCTGTTGTAGTGTGGTAGTTAGCATAACAAACCAAGACCTCGGGGTCGTAGCCCGGCAGGTTGCCCTAGGATTTTTTAAAGGAAGTAAAAAATCCTTGGTTATGCCGTCCTTCGAAAGGGACGTTGAACGGGGGTCCCGACCCTGTACGATGTCAGGTACTCGATGAAAATCTCTATCCTAATTAAACCTGGATAGGCAAAAATTATGACTCACATTGTAGCAGCGTTCGATTAGCCATAGCCACATAAAGAGGCGTTAAATATCCAACCAACCAAACTATTTTATTTTATTTTTTAACATAAAATAAAAACAATTAGTTTTGGAGCATAAGAACCAGCTTATGGTGCGCATTCAAATATAAGGAAAAAAATAAAAAAATACTGTGGCGTACCAGTTTGGATGTTTTGCAGACAAGCGCCGCCACGCTTACCCCTGTCCGACGGCACCCAAACGGACCGTCCCATGGGATTTGGGTGATGAATCCTCATGCACTGGCTAAATATTTATTGCCAGCCGACAGATAAGATCGGAACTTCCATACTCGACCGAATGAATTCGTTCCACGGGTAACTAAATCCTGAAATGTAATATCCCATAGGCGCGGGTTTAGTTCGCCCGTACATCACGGCCTTATAAATTGGTCCTCCAATTTGTTCGCACTATCTTCGGTTGTATCTTGTTTCAAAGCTTTGGAAAAAACCTGTATCGGATTCCGGCCATTAATTGTGCCAGAAAAAAAAGAGTATTGAGGTATTTTTTATTTTTTTGGTTGAGCATGAATGCGCCATCATTGGCTATAGGATAGAAGTGCGGCGAATCCTATCTTGCCGATAGCGGACCAAGTCGGCATCCTCTATCTTCGGCAAAGGCGACTCTTATCTCTTCCAGACCGTAAACATTTACTGTTCCCTCTGCGGTGGCCTTTTTATGAACCAGCCGACTGTTTAGCATTTATCGGATAGAGAGAGTTGGAGGTCTTAAATTTCATTGACGAACAAACTAGTACTGGAGATATGTATTGGAGAACGTTAGATCCTAGCGAATACCCCACATTCTTGTTGGTTTATTGTTTATTCATTTAACGTTATTTTATGCTGCTATGGCTAACAGCACGATGCTCTGCTGGTGGCCCTAGGAATTTTTAAAAAGGGATTAAAACATTCCTTTGTTATGCCGTTCTTCGGAATGGACATAAAATTGGCGACCCCTATCCTGTATGGTGGCAGGTACTTGTTAAAGATCTCTATCCTAATTAGATCCTTAGACCTTAGACAAGCAAGGTTGCTGTCTCTATTTTATGAGTTTATTTGAACTGTTAGCGTGAGATGTGCTGCACTTTGTCTTAATCGTCTAAGCAATAGGATCTAGAATCTTTTTCTAAGCAGTTGAACATTTTTTATAATATTGGATGGTACATAACAATAATAAATAATAAATTATCAATTTACTTCAGTATAATGAGCAGATAATTTTCTATAATTCTTGATATTGTGCTTTATATTATATTATTTAAACCAATCTTAAAAAAATTAGTAATAAAAATGACACAAATACTTGTTTTATTTGAATGACACAATGACACATTTAAATGACACAATTACTTTATTCATATATCCTTCAACAATTTAGGAATGGTTCAAATGATAATATTGTGAAAACAATAATAATTGTTTATAATTTCTTTCCATTTTATTCCTTGTTAATATTGGAAGATAGGGTAATAGAAGGACTTGCAAACGTTTTGTCAATTCCAGACCAATAACCAGTTTTTGAAATATTTTTAATGTAGCAACGAAAGGGCTATAGTTAGTTCAGTTCTCTCTAGAGGGCCATAATAGTATAAAACTATAATAAAATTTCACGAATGTGAAAATAGACGTATGCATAAATATTTATAAATTGCAATGCAATAGGAAAAATCACCCGATAAGCTCATAACTATAAATTCATCTCCAAGCAGACTTATCAGATAGAGACAACAACCTCGTCCCAAAACATTCCACTAACAATCTGAGATTCTAAATTATAATTTTTGTCTCCTATTAATTTTTTGTTCAATGTTATTGATGCATGATTTTGAAACCCTGATCGTCATTAAGCCCACCCATTAATCTAAGTAACCCCAAGTCTAATGTATAAAATAATTAAATATATCTAAATACAAAATAATTAAATACATTAGAGACTGGCAAATGACATAAGTTATCCGTTAAATTTATGAACAAATTATGTGCTTAAGCGAAATTTGGCTAAGTAGTTGAGCTGGTTGAGTTCCTCAAGGTTGAGTTGAGGAAAAGGAAAATCCAAGACATTGCCATGGTGTTGTTAATCACTTTCCTCCAGACTTTTTCCTCGTGATGTAAAATTAAATGTATTAAAACGTCCAGTTTTCGTCCAATCCCTGCATTGTCTCTATTTTTTAAAGATATTTGTGTGCAATAAAAAATAAATTTAAACATCATACAAACAAAAAAGATTTGCAAACTATCGAGGGTAATACTATTTATATAAGCTCTTAACTATAAATTCATCTACAAAATTTTTATGAATGCGAAAATATTGTCAATAACTATTTGTTAACACGCATTAATTTAAAAAAACACCCATGAAGGGTCTTGGATTCAATACATGGTAGAGACTGTGTTATTTCTACAACTGTTGTGCTGGGTGCTGAATTGTCTGAGATCATGGTCGACCACCAGATATTTTCTTAATTCTCTCATATTAAAACCTTCAATTCAGAAATAAGTAGGTTGATACATTTCATATTTTTTAAATCGATGAAATAGGTAAAAATAATAAGGCTCAATGCCACCAGAGGCTGGATGCCGATAGTACCAATAGAAAGCGAATCCACCAAGATCAATCTTAATGCAATCATCCCACCTACGACTCGGTAGCTTTTAACTTTAAAAACTTCTAAATATGTTCAAACTTCTTCTCTCCTAAAATATCTCAAAATTCTCCCTTGCAGCAGCTGATCATATACTTAGTCTAATCCGAATTTACTTCCAGCCCTATTTCATTACCTGTATTGATCAACTTTAAAATAAATAAAGACAATAATTATTTTTTTTAGTAATAAAATCCAAAAGACTCTTACCTTTGTTTAGGATGGCATATTTTTAAACAATTGTTGAATATACTTATGGAAAATCTTTAAAGAATTATAGACATGCTAAAATCTCTGCTCTTGGGTAGTAATAATTATTTTTTGAAAATCACACAAACTCATTCACTAGAGTACCGTAGTGTGTACAATATAATTTGTGCCTTTCATCACCAAATACTTGTTAGTTTGTTTGTATATTTATTTCACGTCACTGTATACTGCTATGGCTAATCGGACGATGCTACAATGGGAGTCCTAAATTTTTTCTATCCAAGTTTAATTAGGATAGGGATTTTTGAGTGCCTGACATCGTACATACTCGAGACCCCCATTTAACGTACCTTCCGAAAAACGGCGTAACCAAGGATTTTTTACTCCCACGTGATACTATAATGCGCTTTTATTTCGTTTCAGACGATTTATTTTCAATTAATCGTTACTTTATTGGATGTGTATTATTTAAAATACTAACTTTAAGGGCATTAAAGACCCATCTTTTCATAAAGTTCGAAGTACGTCACTGATTTCGCAGGAAAAAAACACAAGGAGTAAATGCCAAACTGGGACATCTGTTTCCCCACTCCTACCGCGTGGTCTAAAGTGAGTCCCCATCTAGACGATCTTGCCAATAACGCAGGAAATTTCTACTCGAAGATTGCTTATAGAAGATAATATTTAACATTAGGTAAACATTGATCCAAGGTTGTGCAAGCTATGGCGCAATTATTTCACTTCCATCTACAAGAGTTGAGTCGGCCGGAGAGTGAATCATGGGCCAACTATAGAACCTTATCTGTTATCTCCTTTCTACTTTTTGCCCAGATATCCTCTTCGGCCAGGTAATCCCATATTTGATCTTATTCATCGTTATTCCGTTTATTAGCATGACTGATGCTTCCGGGTAGTAATTTGTTTAAATATGTTGTCTTATATTTATAATTAGGCGTGTGTTTGTGCGTATAAATTTCTTCGTGGTTCCATTGTGAAAACTAGAAAAAAATAGAGATCTAAAAACAGATGTGTTTATCTCAGTTATTTGCGAATATACATGAACAAATATATGACATATGACATATTTTTATATCAAAAGCTAATAAATTAATGATGAAAAGAAAAATCCAAAAATATAATTAACTATTTAAACATCCTCATACTAGACTGAAAAGACAAGAAACCGCTCGACGTTTCAGGCTACTTCAACACTTACTAGACAAACGCTCTAACCTCCCAACTAACTAAAAAAGACTCATCTACATGGCCATCATACGACCTATTTGGACTTACGGAGTAGAGCTTTGGGGCTCCACTAAGCCATCGAATTATTCTCGTATCCAATCCCTACAATCCAAAATCCTTCGTAAAATCCTCAACGCTCCTTATTTTGTTAAGAATAAAGTCATCCATAACGACCTTAATGCCCCATTTGTTGCTGATTTGGCCCTAACCCGGTATCTATCCTTTCATAACAAACTTCATTTCCACTCAAACCCTCTAGTTTCAAACCTAGCTTCCTCTTCAATTACCGATAATCCTCCGAGGCGTCTGAAAAGAAGATGGCCACGTGACCTTCTTAGTTGAACTAGTGATTTGAGTACTACCAGTGGGTAGTTTCTCTACTTGCCATTAACTCATGTCATTATGTATCACATAGCCTTTTGACTTGATGTATTATTGTAATACAGTTGTAAATATCAATGAATAAATTAAAAAAAAAACTATTTAAACCACTGTGTAATATCTCTTGGAATTTTATATAATATATTTAAAAATAAATAAAATTATGAATAGATTTTAACTATTGAAATAATGTTATTATGTACGTATTAAATATATATGGTATTATAATTTTTAATTTATGTCGAAACTGAATAATTCACGCTTAGTTGCTGTTTAAACAAAGGCTTGTGACGACAGGAGTAGAGCTTAAAAAAATGAGTGGCAAAATTGGATATGGCGATTTTATTTTATTTTCCATGTACTTGTCATATGCACATGTGTCATTATAATTTTTGAATTTATGACAAAATTGAATGCATCGCGTTTAATGTAGTAAATTTAGTAAATATTTTGACCGAAATATTTGGAGTTGATGTCAGATTTAGGGCTAAAAATAATAATAAAGAAGTGGTAGAATTAATGTGGTTACTCAGACAATCATGGAGGGATATGGCTTATTTAATTTATTATTTGTAATTTAAGAATGCGAAAAAAAAGGATTACAAGACCATATGTAATGTTCAAAAGGTAATATAAATAATCGCTAATTATTTTAGAGAGGCTACGTACTTCATTTGCTCTTCATTTTCACACATCTTTTTATCATAAAACATTTTTTTATCATTTTTGTATGAAAAAATTTCACAAAATATGCCGAAAAACTATCACGAAATATGCCGAACAATTTAGAGTTGTGGCGGCAGATGTAGGGATAATAATAAATAAAAATAAAGGAGTGGCAAAATTAATGTGGTTATTTAGCGAATGATTGACAAGTTTATTTCATTTTTGGCCAAAAAAAAAATAGAATAATAAAAAATAAAAATAGAGGCACAAAAGACCTTATGTTATAGGTTTTTGTGGTGTCAAAAGGTAATTTTAATAATCACATATAATTTTAGAGAAGCAACGGACTTAATTTGCTAAATTTTATTTACCTATGTTAATATAATTTTTAATTTATGAAAAAATTCAATCAGTCATTTGTAATTGATTAAATATAGTGAATAAAGCGGAAAATATAGAGTTGTGACGATACGTCACATTCTAAAATAAAAAAAAATAAATAGCGGCAAAATTAATGTGATTACTTAACGAGTGATGGACGGATATGGCGAGTTTCATTTTGGGCAGGCCAAAAAAAAGAAGAAAGAAATAAAACTGAAAATGTTAGGGTTATTGAGCGGTCAAATGGTAATTTAAATAATCACATATTATTTTAGAGAGGCTACGTACTTAATAATGTATTTTTTTTCTTTTGCGAGTTTTATTCTGATTTTTTTTTTCCTCCTGGGGAACGAGCAGCTCCGAGGAGGGAGATAATGTACTAGGAGAGTGGAGAAACAAAGACCGTGGGAGACAACCTTGAGGGCGGGAGTAGAAGTGGCCATGTTCGCGATAATGCAAGTCGAGACGGAGGAGCGGAGGGAGTTCAGGAAGAGGATGAGGGCCAAGTGCGAGTTTGTCTGCAAGTACTGCCAGAGGAGGTTCACCAAGCCTTACAACCTCATGATCCACGAGCGCTCCCACAAGGACGACGTCACCTTCACCTGTGAGGTCTGCGGCAAGACCTTCAAGAGGCAGGACAACCTCAAGCAGCACAGGTATACAATATCATCCGCATTATCCTCATCGGGCCCGCCGTGGTGGGGGTACGCTCTGAAGTGGGGGGAGTGGTGGGGATTTCTCCGGTGACATAACAGTAAAATGGGACCTTTTAATTTCTCTTTTTCCCCTTCCAAGGCGGCTTTGTGATTATGTCTTACTCTTTAACGTGTGAGTTAGTTGCCTTGTTACGTCTGCTTCGACTCATTCACCTTCTGATGAGTAAGCCCCCCGTACTTCTTTATGTACTTATTGATATGTGGCAATTTCCCCCCTCTCTCTTACTTACTATTCCAAAAAAACTACTTCAAAACTTCCCAATCTTTTAAGTCCCTTATATACTTCCAGGTACTTATTATAGATGGGCAGTAATTTATCCCCCCCCCTCCAATCCTTTTTATTTTATTATATTTAACGTTTTTTAATAATAAAACTTCCGTATCTTTTAAGTCCTATACACCTTTCTGTACTTATTGCTTGGTATTTATCCCCCGTTGCTGATTATTTAAAATAGAAGCATTAAAACTTCAAATTTGAAGTTCCCAATCTTCCCTTACAATTATTCAGTAACTTATATCTTGGTATTAACCCTTCCCCATTAACCTATTTATTTTACACTTTAGAAAATTATCTTTTGATACTTGTACATTACTAAAAATAAACACCATTAATTTTATTTTAAATATTTATTAATATTTGTTTAATCCATCAAAACTCTCCCATGTTAAAAGTCCCTTAGACATTTCCAGGTATCAATAGATGAAGAGTAATTACCCAATCTTAACTTTA
Organism: Troilus luridus; assembly: GCA_964056705.1. Lineage (NCBI taxonomy): Eukaryota > Metazoa > Arthropoda > Insecta > Hemiptera > Pentatomidae > Troilus > Troilus luridus. Next base: position 39,013,988 of record OZ057417.1, on the reverse strand, counting down.
TATTTAACTTTTTTGTATTTAAATGACCTGTTCGTATTTGTGTATCACTCAAAATAAACACCATTTAACAAATTCCATTATTTATTAATTTTTTGTTTTGCCCATCAAAACTTCCCTCACTTAAGTCCCTATTACATTAATTGGATTAGTAATCCCCACCTCATTTCTAATTATTTAAAAAGACAAATTTCTTCAACAATTAAAACTTCAAAGTTTATGTTCCTCAACTTTAATGTCCCTTAAACACTTCAAGTTTCTCATAAATTAGTAGTATTTACTCCCCCCCCCCCCCCCTCACTTAACCTCTTTATTTTATATTTAAATACTTGTTAGTATTTGTATATAACTCATGCTAATTTAACATCTTTGCATATAACATCATAAAATAAACACCATTAATTTCAACAACTTACTTTATTGATTTAATTTTTTTTCGACCGATCAAAACATGTAAGTCCTCCCCTATTATTAATATTTTTATTTCTTATATTTTATATTTAAATTGTATACATTTAAAATACCTATTGGAATCTATACTTCCAGAAATATTCACCACCAGACTTTTCCTTTACTCATTCATTGAATAATCTTCTCGTAAAACCTACCCTTAACCTCTTCATGTAACTAATCACATCGTTAAAATATTTTTAATAATTACTTATTAACATATAAAATAAGTGTGACGATTTAAACTAATATAAATAAATTAACAAATGATTTGGATTTGAACGTAGAATGCTAATTAATAACTAGATCCAATGATGTTTTAAAACATATTATGTGTGCAAAACATTTAAGAAAATACTAATTAAATTAACTACAATTAATAAAATAAATACAATTATACAATTAATATTATAAATTAAGTTATAATTATATACAATGGCATTCATATGTTTTATATATATATATATATATATATATAGTTTTATATACATATATTCTATATATTATGTATATATATATATATATATATATATATATATATATATATATATATATATATGTATATATATATATATATATATATATATATATATATATATATATATATATATATATATATACACACTGATAACAATAACCGGTGCTTTTTAAAATATTAAATCTCTAGAGTACAAAATAATGTAGTAAATAAAGATAAAAACATTCACCAATAACAATAAAATTTCTAATAGCTGGTAAAACCTTGAGATATTATGATTTATGACTGATTTCATGTCCTATCGCATACTTCTCGTCTATAAAAAAAATAATAACTTATTTTTATTAGATTTTTTAGATAAAAATTATTTTTATTCCCTAGATAATTCTTGAAGTTGCCTACAAAATCAACCTTAATGACTTAAAAATGTTAATTGAAAATCAAACTTGATTCTTCATTTTTATTCTCTAATTTCTTTTTTAAAAAGTAACAATAACCCTTAAATTTAAAATAAATTAATTTTGTAATACAGTATGCCAGTATCGTTCGTAAATAAGGTCATTAACCAAAGTGGGAAGATTAAAATGCCCACGTTTTGAACTTTCTGATTCATAGGACGTTCTCATACGTTCCTTTTGCAAGACTTATGCCCTACTTATTTGAAGTAACTTTCAATATTTTTCATCGCTGCCCTTTTTTTCTGTAAACCATGTAATGAACATATAAAAATAATTTTACCTAATTATTTATATAAAAATGGAAATCCATAATAATTTTTTTGTTTTCAAAAAATCTCAAAACAATCATTTATTTATTTATCAGTAAATTTTAAAATCGCTCCTGGTTCCATACAAATAAATTATTAAAAGTTATTAATTACAAAATAATTATCATTTTCATGAGTAATACTAAAAAAAATGTTGATATTAATTTGCTTTTATCTGGAACGATTAAAAAAACATATAAATAAAACAAAATACATAAAAATATTGTGATACATAAACAAATATAGTTTAGTATTGAATATTATTAAATTAATATGTAAGAATGCATATTACTCCCATATGGTCATTATATATATTTTTGAAAATAAATCAATACTTTTAAAAAAAATATAAATTCAATTTTTTTCATATTTTTATCAGAAATTTTGAATAATGTTAAATATTATAAACTAATTAATAAAATTGCAAGAATAAAACTTTGTATTTATTCATTTATAGTTATCTATTTTAAATCATGTCCTGTAACCTTACTTCACTGTTTCTTTTCTATGTTCAAACCTTAAACAAGTACAAATAAATGTAATGTGATTTCTTTTTTAAATGTATTCTTACCCTCAATATACTTTTTTGAGTTTAATATTATCACTGCTATCACTCTTATCAACCACTTAATGGTTCCTTGAACCCATTAACGATTTAAAAGTTTTAAAAACTTCAACTTCATTTTCTATTTCTCTATATACTATATGTATATCTAACATACCTATATACTATATGTATACCTCACATACCTGGGTTGTTACTTAGCTTATCCCTAAGTACTTGAAAATATTTATTTTTATCTGTTTTGATTTTAAGTACCTGGAAAAAAATATTAAAAAAATTATTTTAGCTTGGGTAAACTTTAAAAATATAATATACTTTCTTATAATGGATATTAGATCTTCAAACATATTATTGTTATATTTTTCCAATTACATTGTTCATCAGTGTATCAAATGTATATTATTTCTCGAATCTTTAAAAATAGTAAATTGGTTATTTTTATTTATTAATCATAGTTATAGTATAACTATTTTCAAGTCTATAGCTATACACTTTTAAAGTGTATGTTTTATGCCTGTCCTAATCATTTTTATGTTTATATTATTATAGCGAATGTGTAATATATACGCTTTTTATGATCCGTATATATGTATATTATACAAGTATATATTATTAGATACTTACGTTTTTCAAAACGTATGGTTTAAAAAATGGAATGCATCAGCAGTTTTTGGTCTCGAATAGGAAAATTATTTTATTTTTTAATTCAATTTGAAATGAATAAATGGAACTGCTTGACTATTATCTTACAGTACTAATTGTTTCCTGAGCACAAATGATTCTATGAGCACATTTTTGGTGGTAGAAAGTGGTTGAAGCAAATAAAATGAGATGTTGGAGATCTGTATTCTTATGAATTCTACTAAAGTTTAAATCAGATATTGAATAGAGTGTTTAAATAATTATTAATATTTTTTATTAATTATTAAGACTGTATTATGAATAATAAAGCTCGCGATATTTCGTCACAATTGTTTTTCTTTATGTTATTAGTCTTCTTTTGGTTGCATTTTTCACTATTAAAAAAATAATAGATGTCTTTATACAGTAGTAATTATGGATTTAAATATATAAATTTGCCCGATTAGTAAGTAATTTTATACATATAAAATTTTAAAACGTTATTAATTAAAACATAATATATAAGTATTAATTTTTTTGCTCCTGTCCAGTTTGAATTACGAAAAAATCTATATTATCGTTTTCCGTTATTTTTGACATTTATTATTGTTTTTGTACTTTTCGAACGAATACTTATTTAATATTCAAAACATATATAATAAATTATAAAATATTTTTTCTTGACTTCGAGGTTTTAACTATTTTTTTATTATTCTTGTAATTATAAATTAAAATTATAATTTATAATTAACTAATTATAACAGTGTCATCTTAAAAATTACAATTTTAGTTTAAAATAAGCTTGAAAATGACTTAAAAAAACTGGAAATTTTCTATGTCTTTTTCAAGATAAAAACGTTTTATTGTTTATCCTATGCCTTGAGATTCTAGTGGGTTTTTTTCAAATTATTTTTTATATTTTTACATATTCCATTGTATTTTTTTTTATAAGATGTTTTAACTGAATATTTTTTTTATCCTCTCATTTCATTTGCTTTCTGAATCCCTGCTATTGTTGTAAATATGATATGATGTAAATATTTTTGAACTCTCAAAGAATGTACTAACTCTTCTGGATGCAATTAATCTTAACTTGAGTTCCATTTTATATTTATTGTAACATGCTCAGAAAATGTTATAAAAAAAAACAGGAAACATGGAATTAGAACTTAGAACCATTTAGTTTAAGGTTTTATTACATTTTAATGTTTCTTTTGGGGGACTTTTTGGATGATTCAGGGTATTTCGATTTAGAATTATTGGGCTCAAACATATTGGAGCTGATTTGGAATCGGAATATAAAAAAAAAAAGTTTTGTATGTTGTTGTGTTGTTTAGATGTGGTTGGCGGTAGTTTCCAGAGAGATGAGACAGGCGGACCCGTTGTAATCGCACACTGTAAGCTTACAAATACATTTTCATCGTGTATTTTTATTGCATGTAGCCAACCACTAACATGTCCCAGGGAATTTCAACGCTTAAAAAAAATATGTATAAAATATACATGTATATGTTGAAGCGTTGAGGTATTCTGGTTGAAAATTTGGCTGAAATCCGTGTACGAGTAGTTTGGACTCAGTCCAGATTATATGTATTTATTTAAGTTGTAGATAAGTGATTAACTATGATTAGATATGTTTAAGTGTTGATTTAGGATTTGATTAAGTCACCTGTACTCCTGCTTATGTATTTATCGTAAATTAAAAAAAATCAAATATTAATTTATCGTTTTTTTGTAGTGATTTGTTAATTTATTTTTAAATTTTATTTAAAATAAATTTCGGAAAGCAGTTTGTCAAAACCTAAAAGATGCAGAAGGATATTATTGTTCAAAAATAATGTTCATAAAATAACTATAAAAAGTCAAATAATCTTCCAGTATTTCAGAGACTTGAGGTTTTTTTTTTTTTCAATTGCATTCTAATAATTATTTTATTTCTCTTCTCGATTTTTTATATATTTTTATTTATATATACACTACTTTTTTATTGTATATGCAAATATATAAATAAATACAAATAAATTTTCTAACGCTTATATCCTTTCCTTGTCTGCCTAAGTAATATAATTGAATTAAAAATCTCTACTAATTTTTTTTTCTTAATACTAAATATCAACTAACATCCATTTTTTTGGAATTTAAATTAACCAGAATTAACAAAATTGATTTATTTAAATGTTTCTTTTACTAACAAAAATTGGACAGACGGTTAAAACTCTCTGGACCTCTGCCAGTTCCAGCAACCTATGTCGAGACCAAATTAAGAAATCCCGAATTGATATGTTGAAAATTGTCCAGACTGCTTTTTGTATACGTAGATTTGTGCATGTTTATTTTTTGAATAACATATGTATTTTATGTATTTCATAGATGTATTAGATGTGTGATAAATACTCCATAGATTATTTAATGTATTTTTTACAATTTATATATATTCGGTGTTGTGTGACTGAAATTTATTTACTAATATTTAAAAAAAAACTTCGATTTAGAAACCCTTCGATTTCATAAATAATTCTATCAATAAAAATAAACAATAAATTTACAAAAAATGAATAAATCTTACAAAAATAGTAAAGGCATAAATTCTGTTATTTTATGAAGATAAGTTTTGATTTTTGAAAATTAATTTTGGTTTTAAACGCAGTAATGACGTAAATTTTTTTGTCACCAATATATATTTTTAAATTTTTTTTATTATGTTCGACGACATTACGTACGTTTCAGAAATAATTATTCGTATTTAGTGGAATTTATTGTTATGAGTATTATAAAAAAAAAATAAAACTTTTTTCACAACCGATATTTTTTAATTCGATTCTACTTGATTTTCAAGAATAATTAAGTTTTGAAATTAATAAATTATATAAATTAATATATTCACATTGAAATAAAGTTACAGAACCCATAGTTAACCAAGGATTGTTGCGATATCACAGTTACAATTAATCATTCGTGGATGAAATAATAATAAATAGCTATATTATAATAATAATTATAATAATATTAAATAATTATTTAGTTAAATAAATTATTTATACAAATACTATTTTTTACACTTATTTATTCGAATGTGTTACTTTTCTAAAAAGTAACAAGTAATTTTTTCAACGTAATTTACGTAACGCAAACGTAAATTGAAGTAAATAAAAAAAACTAATATTAGGACACGACGTTTAATACGCAAAATTTTTCTAAACCTACACTATTTCGTAGCTGTTCATAATTCCAGATTTAAACGGCTCTTCGAAACAATTCTTTGTTTTAATAATAATTAGTTTTTTGTTGATTCCAGAAATTTTAAGTACAAGGTGTAACAGAATAATTTAAAAATAATAATATAGAACAATAAATAATTTAAATAAATACAATTCAGGAAACTTATTTAGGTTTTTTTTTCTATTTTCAGGACTATACACAGCCCCACGTGCAGAACAGGATACATGTCTAGGTTATAACATTAACTATCAACTATTACACCTAATTACACTATTATTTATTATTAAAAACTACCCCTAGTAACCTTCATTGTAATAATTGTAATACTAAAAAAAAAATTCTATTGTATAACTCTTGTATTATTTTTTAAGACTTCTCAAGACATTTTGCACGGTTAAAATGATCTTTGAGAAAAATCTATTTCAAGTCATCTAGTCTCAAAGGACATCAAATGCAGAGACTTTTTTTTTCTTTCTCTTTTTAAGAAATGCGATTAGTTTCCTATTGTCGGAATCTTCGTCTTTTCAATTGTGTAAATAATTATATTTTATTTATAACGTGCTTTACTAGATTACCATTTGTGAAATAAATAAAAAAATAAATAAATAGTCGTTATTAATTTTGTTTTCGGAACACAATTTTGTTCATATGTACTGAAAATTATTTTTTATTGTTTAATATTTAAGAACAGCGAGTTTAGAATGTTGCAATTATATAGAAACTAAGAGCTTCCATTGTTTTATTATTATTATTATTTTTTTTTTTTATACATAATATATAATGAACGTTTTACGTTTTTAGGGTCTAGATATTTTAAGTGAAGTTGAAATGTCAAAAAATGTATTTAATGCAATTGTTACATTTCAAAAAATGAAAAATTATTTATTTCGTGTAATATATCATGTAGTTGTAATCGATACATAGAGGCATATCAAAAGCTTATAAGTAGATTATATAAATATAGGATATAAATTTATTGAAAAAAATGATGCAATATTGTATATATAATGTTAATAAATTGGAATTCATTCAATGAACAAAAGTTTATTATTCATTTCATTATCAAATCCTGAAAGTATTTTGTTGTTATAATCCTCGTTGCGACAAAAGCAGATTTTTATGAAGTAATCCTGGCTTGGTTTAGAAATAATTAAAAGGTAAGTCAAAACATTTATTTATTATGTCATTATTGTTTATATTAAATCAAATATATATTACAGATTTTAGGTTTGTATTTCAAGTATAAACTTCAAATATACATAAAAAGGAAGTTAAACTCATACTTAAAAAAAAACAAAATAATTTAAGTCCAACTTAAGAGACTAATCTGGTATATTATCCTGTACCACTACTACCCGTGAACGGATCTGGGGTTCAGTACATGGTAGAGACTGTACTTATATACAACTAAAAGTACTAATAGTCCTACGGTTCTGTAGGATGTGACTTGTCCTAGGTCACGCTCAACCGCCATATTTTTCCCCCTTATTTTGGGTACCCTATTTTTATAATATTTTGTAGAGGCTGGGTGGGCCCCAGGAGGGTCCTAGATCCTATATGATCCATCTCCCGCTGCAAACAGACTAAATAAAAGTCGTGGCCTGCAGGGGGATTTGAACCAGGATTTCCGGCATGACAACTCATATTTAGTTTTAAAAATTAAATGGCAAAGTCATTGCTATTAACTTATTATTTTATTTTGAACTCTATGTATAATTTCCCATACCTGAATCCTTTTTGTTTGTTAATCTTTAAATGGCGCTTAATACTGCTACGGCTAATCGGACGATGCTTCAGTGGGAGTCCTAAATTTTACTTATCCAGGTATACTTTAGGAACGACTACCTGACAAGGTACAGGGTCGGGATCTCCATTTTACGTCTGTAGGACGACATTGCCAAGAATTTTCCTAGACCCATTATTTTCGATTAATTTATAATTATAATTTTCTATATTTGACATGAATCCATCCGTTTTCCTTTACCACCTAATCAATACATATTTTATCAATACATATTAACAGTTTTACTGTTTATTATTCATGTATGCTTCTCCAGTCCTCTTCAGATGTTTTGAATTTCTTTTCTACGCTGTTTTATCATGTAAAAAAACTAATACTTTATTATAATTTTTTTCAAACCATGTAATATTTAGCTACGCGAGGGTCTCAGTGTTAAATTCTGCACGACTGAGGTTTACGGTATTTCAAAATATCATGTCCTTGCATTGAAGAGGCGCAACATAGTGGGATGAAATGGCAAACACATTCGGAAAATGCTAATTTTCAACTTTAGCATAAAAAACTGTCTGTTACTTTTCTTGGAATATAATATATATATATATATATATATATATATATATATATATATATATATATATATATATATATACGCATTAAACTAAACTGAGTTTCTCTTTGTAAAAAAATGAATTTATTTTTATTACAATAATTTTTTGTAACTTATTTAAAAACTCAATATTCTATAAAGTCTTGCCTGTAAAAAAAGAAACAAAATTTAAACTTAACATTTCACACACCTATAACAAAACTGCTTGCTTTTAACTAAATAACAACACACAGATAGGAATAACCTCTCCAGTTCTTCTCTCACAGCTGTTACCATGGTAACCGTATCAGTCACATTTAAATGAAAGACTTTTAGTTTACGTCTTTTACATTTATATATATATATTACTTATAGCTCCTGAGATTCAGGCGCATACACCTTAAAAATCTTTTGGCAACGTTTAGAGACTACATTGTTTTCATAATAATGGCATAACGACTTTTAGCGAATTATATCAAATAAATAACTAGTAAATTTTTGTATTAACATTGTCCATTTCATATTTAGATTAATGAATTATTTAAAATGATTCACTAAAAAAAGCTATTTTTTATGATCGTGAGAACATTATAGTCTCGAAACGTCGCCAAAGCAAAGTTTGAGTATACGTCTGAATATCAAGCTGAAAGTAAAACTCGTTTTATTAACAGTCAAGAAAATCAGATATATATATATACAGTGGCTCACAGTCAAAATGATACACTTGGATATTGATTGGAATATTTGAATAAATAAATAGTTCAAATTATATTACATTAAAAAGGATAACTTACTATAATTACTAAACATATAAAAATAAACAAGGATTTAAGAATAAAAATAAAACTCATTTATTTATTTTTACTAATCTCACAATGAAAATGATACACTTTTGTTTTTCCCAATGTTTGCTAACAATAAAAATATTTTCTTTTAGTGAAACTCTTGGGTCGAAAGTGTTAGGTTGTTCTCAAAGTCAGTTCCACAAAACCTACCGCATATTAAAACTTTTTTCAGTAATGAGATTACACGCAACATTTAAAGAAGATGAATTTGTCATCCAACATGTTAATGATAGGAAACCTCTGAATCAAGTAGTCTAAATCATTTTAAAAAGCTGTTCACCTGCCCAGCATGTAGTGGAGAGACAGCTTTGACAGTGGAGGAAAAAGACAGCCAGCAAAAAAGTTGAAAGTGTAAGAAAAGTGATATGGATGAGATTTGAACCGTCAGAGAAATAAAACAAAATCCACATTTGAGTGCACATAACAAAGTACGACCTACGAAGTGCCAACGAAGTATTGAACTAAAAGAATAGTTAACAAAATAAAAAGTTTATAAGCTAATATTTCTCAGAATCTAATAAGAAGTGAGGTATGTCATTTTGACTGAGAGGTGAAATTATTTTGTTTGTTAATTTTTTTAAATAATAAAAGTTGGATATTTTAAACTTTATTTTTTTTATATATTTAAATCTATGTTCTAAATAAATGTCTGGAAGAGTTTCTGTTTTTGTTCCCTGTATCCATTTAATTTTTTCTTATTTTTATAGGGTCTATTAATTTCACTGTGAGCCACTGTATATTTTATACAGTGATAGGGATGTATGTATGATATTTCAGATATTTCTTCATAAGCGACGACTTTATAATCATGTGACAAATGGAGATGGTTAAAAACAAATCTTGAAAAATAAAGTCGTAGGACAGTTCTAATCAATCATGTATATGATTTATTATATAATTATTTCTGGTTTAAAACTTCAAACCTGCAGTGGACGTGCCCTGAAAAAAATATATTAAATAAAATACACTTTGTCATAGTAATCTGTATATTACTTTGTTCTTTTTGTTCTATTTCAAAGGAGAAAATTATGTCTATAATGTTTCAAAATCTGCAATATCCATACAAGTATTTTAAATAATGTTCGAATCTATATGAATGTGCTGTTATGCATTAAAAGATTCTTGTAAAAATGATGAGTCAATAGTTTAAGTGTATATTTCTTAGAAGTGTTTAAATAACGTGTAAAGAAAACTATTTAATCCATTAAAATAATAATTAAGAATTAACTAAGTCTCATAAAAACTACAAATGAAACACAATATTTATTGACTTCTGTTTAATGTTTATTAAGTTATAAAACTTACTTGGTAAATAATAGTTATAGAAAGCAATATTTGAAATAATTTACAATTGCTTTTACTGACATCACAATCAAGGTTTTTTTTATTTATATATTTTTTGATAATTAATATTTAAGCTATAGCTAATTGATTATGAATTTTAAATAATTTTTTAAGACCTCAGAAACATTGGTACCTTTCTAATTTAAGGAAACTTTTCGGTCATGGTCGACGAGTAGCACCTGACCATCTGATCGGCGTAATCGAGGACATTTGCAATTAGGACATGCAGTCGATGGGAAGATAACTTATCTTACAATACGGGACACAATCAACAATAATGCAAAGATCAATTTGCTAGCTATTGTAAATTCTTTGTATATATGTTTATTGTTAAATGCGTGCTAAAAGTTCATCGATCACATTTTTAGTAAAAGTGAGATTTAACAAGTCGACGGTCCCTACGTACATAGCTACGTGTCAAAAACTGAGGTAACAGGAGCGCGTAATGACAGTTTAACTCAGACAACTCAGAGCTCTACCACTGAGCCACTCAGCTCTAACGAATAAATTACTGGACTTAAAACGACAAGAAACGGCTCAGGCTATTTCAACACTTACAAGACAAACGATATAAGCTCCCAACTAATGACAAAAGACTCTTATATTTGACTATTATAAGACCTATTTAGACTTACGTAGTAGAGTTTTATGACTACACTAAATCATCGAATTCCTCTCGTATTCAATCCTTACAATCCACAATCCTTCGTAAATCCTCAATGTTACGTATGTTATGTAGGTTTAAAGCCTAGTTTCTTCTTCGATTCCTAATAATCCTCCGAGGCGTCTGAAAAGAAGATGGCCTCGTGAGAAGTTGATTCTGTTATTTTAGTACAACCACTGGGTGGTATCTCAGCTTCCGGTCATCTCATGCCATTAATCAGCATCTATGCTTAATTGTAATAAAGTTGGAAATTTCAATAAATAATTTAAAAAAATAATGCTACTTGTTTTAAAATATTTTTACCTTGGCCTATGATTGCTAATTTGGCCTTTGTGTCTGACAATATAATTGTTAGACATCTCATCCTTAAATGTAATAACATTTTTAAAACTTTTTTTAAATTTTAGTTACATGATACACTTACGTAAAAAAATGTTTACACTTTTTATTCTAGTCCTACCAAATTACTGGCTAACATATATACAGATTATTTATAAATAAATATTTTTTTTTAATATACAAGTTACTTTGTATTTTAGTTTTTTCTTATTCACGATTTGACCCGTCCTTCAGTCCAGTGATGCTCAAGATCCGGCTTCTTCGTTTATCGTGATGGCAACCTTCAGAGTGTAAGACTATAATACCTAGGTTTTTTTAGTGTTTCTTAATAGTAATAATAACAAATCAATCATTTCTTATCTATAAAAAAAAAAAAATGTGGACAACTGTAATCCAAATAAGATCTTGGGTTCAGAACATGGTAGAGACTGCTCTGTTTTTAAGCATTAGCTTGTGCAGGGTGGTAATTTGGCCGAGATCACTTCCAGCTTCCAGGTTTTTCTACCAAATCAAGAGGGTCTTGACAGGCTGTGTGAGCCCATACGGGCTCTGCAGGTCCCACTAACTATTAACTGATTACATAACTTATCTGCCAAAACAGCATTACGGGGACTTAGAGCTGAGCTACCCTGCACTGTCATCCGTTTGTCTATCTAATTAAAGAAAAAACATATATATAATTGAAGAACATTTACAGAAATGAAACAGTATCCAAGTTGACTAAAAATATTTTCTATGAAGTAAAAATTTTTATAATGAATGTTCTATGACAATATGAGACATATTTATGGGTTATTAAAGATACATACATTATAAAAGTAACCAATCAATATATTTTATTATTAAATTGTTGAGAAATGTATCTTGAATGATAATAGTAATATGGTAATATAAGTATATGGTGGAGAATGTACTTTTCCATGGACAACGGTTATGCTGGAAGGTGATTTGTCCTAGATCACGCTAAACCGCCAGATTTCCCCTCGTATATGTTTACCATAACAACCTACTATGTCAAAGGTTGCGGGTTCGTAGCCCGGCTGGTAGCACTAGTAAAAATGGTTTTGTCATCATTTGGAAGGGACGTAAAATGGCTGTACTGTGTCAGGTACTCGTTAAAAATTCCTGCTATTCCTGGTTAGGCAAATTTCAGCAGGACTTCCGCTGTATACGCCGTACGATTAGCCGTAGCAGCATTAAGTGTCGTTAAATAAAGAAACTAATTGTTAAATTTCAACCAGTAAAAGCAACTGGCCTACCTAAAGCAAAAAAGTTCCTTGTGTTGTTTTAAATGCGCTAATAATAATAAAAGCTTTACTTGTGGCATATAATTACCTGGAGATGTAAGTTGAGACACCTCGGTTTTAAGAGGAGGCTTAATAAAATACGATTACCCCTCACCGGGCGTCCCTAAAGTTATTAACTATAAATAATGATATTTTTTCTACCTTAGGGCGGATTGAGTTAAAGGGCTGAGATGGAGAAGACTGCGTTACGGCTAAGGGCAGCTCCGCGGGAGGCCTCTTCGCTCTTTGTCGAGTTCCGCTGAAGTCATTAGCTCTTTATCAATCATCTCCAGCGATGTCCTCCACCTTACAGATATTCCACCACTACCTGCTCCGGGTAATGGAAATCCGTCTTAAGAGGTTATAGGGTAGATAGGCTCGGGAGGATAACTGTTCCGGTAAAACTCCAGAAGAATCAATCGGGATTAGGAGCATTTGGGTTATTTTAATCAACTAGACCAAGATGAGACTAATTACATGGTTTAGTAACGTTACTTCATACGGGTTTGATTCTTAGTAGAAGGGACAATAGAAATAAGACTGTAATAAAGATTCAGAGTTTAATGCCATCAATATAAGGAAATCTGTGGCAGGTAGAACAGGAAGTTTGAAAAATGTAGACCAGTCTTTATTATATCCTGAAGGTAGATCTGTAACAAAAGAGACATGATGGATCTGTTGAAATTCATTCCTTCATTCATTATTACTTTAAAAACTTGCGAAGAAATCGAAATGACCAGTCCTTACACACGGCTGATGAAGAATACATCATTTATACTGCTGACGAATTAATTACAAATAATAATATAATACAACTAAAGTATTAATATTAATATTCATGGAGAATTAAAAAAAATCTAATAATTAACTGTTTCTGTGATAAGAAACAAAAATTTTAACGGTGAATTTAAATTTATTAGTTTTTTTTTTACTTTTTAACTCCAACAGTCACATAAAAATTGTAACATCCTTACGATAGCTTTTTGGCCAGTCTTTCTTATTAATTTTATATACTTTTAGATGAAAGCTATATCCTTATTTATGCATATAATATTAATTAGAATTTATTTTATAAAGGGAATTTTAAAAACCAATGCACATTATTTCATCGCGTTTCTTCACTTTCTGTTTTATGGAGTTAATCGATTTGTGCATTGAACGGCTCATATTACTATTATATTAATTATTTGACTTTTTGCTCATTTAATTATGATAATTTATTTAAATGGGACATTAATAATGGTAATCCACAGTATGAATTTATTTGAACTTGAATAATTATTTATTTGGTGTAATCCTTATGATGCTAAAATTGGCGGGGTTCGGACTGTTTAGTTATTCTACACAACTTTACAAAATATTGTCTTTTTTTTTTAGTTTTCTAATTGCATTCTAATTAAATCCAACTGGAATCTAAAAGACATTGAGGGTTGGGGAGAGTAACAACATTTAAGTTATAATATAGATTTGTCAGAAGGTGAATTTCACACGATATAAGTTTAACTCATTTTATATGTGCCAACGTTTCGGCTTAAGTTTTAGGCCGTCATCAGGGCAGAGGGTTGAACAGTCCAACAGTAACTTGAGTTTCAGTTGTTTGTTTATTTAACGTCACTTTATGCTGCTATTATGCTTTAATACGTATACTTTGTGCTAATATACATTGGGAGCTCTAAATTTTGCCTATCCAGGTTTAATTAGGTTAGGGGTTTTTAACGAGTGCCTAACATCGTACAGGTTCGGTACCCCCGTTTAACGTCCCTACCGAAGGACGGCGTAAGGATTTTTTACTCCCTTTAAAAATCCTAGGGCCCCCTACCGAGCTACGAACCCGCGATCTTGAGCTGATCGCTGGTTTGTTACGCTAGCCACTGGACCACAGGTCGCCTCATGAGTTTCAGTTGGTCTCTCCATTAGACGCACATTACAGGTCTTCTTCAGAGCGAAATAAACAAAATACGAAACGTATATAAATCTATAATAATTGGAGTAAATCGTTCATTTAAAGTAACTTTATGCTGCTACTGCTAATTCTGACGATGCTAGAGTGGAAGTCATAATTTTTGTCTATCCTGATATAATAGGATAGAGATCTGTAACGGGGAACTGACACCTCAGAGGTTCTGGACTGCCGTTTTACGTCCTCTCCGAAGTGCGGGATAACCTGTGATGTTTACTACCGTTAAGAGAAAGAAAATATATATTAAGAATCTAATCCTGGAAGCTAAATAGAACGAAAAAAATGTTTAAAGCATCAGATGGTAAAAGAACGTTATGATTTGCGAACATATTTTTTCTTTTGTTGAACTTAATTATAATAAATTAATCAATCAATTATGCAAACACACTAAGGTATACGATGACACTAGTTGGCTTCAGGATTCACCTTTATCATCGCCGTCGGGGTTTTAAGGAACGGAATCATATCGTTCCCTCCGAGGCAGATATTTCAGTCACATTAACGACTCGAGTCCTTTCAGGAACACTTTATAGACTTGTAACGAGAAAATATGGTCCTTTTAAAGTAGCGTTACGGGCTGCCCATCATGGGCAGGGAGCTCTGCCATCCTCTGCTAGGGCATTAGCAATAACCGGGAGTCATCTTGCGGATTTTTTCTTTTTCTTTTTCTCCTCCTTCCAACCGAAAAGGTGCGTTATAATTCCCCCGACCCGGTTGTAAGCAGTAAATTAATTTTATCACGTTTCCTAGGAGCAGCCGAAATGTAGGAGCGGGTTCTTTAAAGTCTGGACCGAGAAATTGGAAGGAGACGTGAGTTGAGAAAGGGTTTACTGCGGCCTAAGAGATTTGTGGCCAGTAAAAGTTGAGTTCGGTAGCTCTTAACTTGGGCAACAACAGCTTCCAAGTCCCAAAAAGTAATATTTCATTACTGAGAAAACCTATATATATGTGGGGAGCGGGGTAACTCAGTTTGTTGAGCGCTGCATTGCTGTGCTGATGATCCCAATACAATACAACTATGACAGATAAATTATTTAATCATAAAATTAAAAATTAAACAGCCACGGATGGACAAAGTGGGATCTGCAGATCAATCCTGGGATTCACTATATAAATTGGGTGTCCTTAATTAGGGTAAACCCTGGCTGTTGATAGAAACAGGACAGTCTCTACCACATACTTAGCCCAGGACCCTTCATGGTGAATATATATTGCATGTGTCCCGCCGTTACGTTGAGTTAAAGCGGCTTTTACCTTCTATCCGTAGACTCCATTTCCTTGGTTCTTTCTTATATCAAACTATCAACTCACAGCATCCATCTTATATCTATAGTCTCCTACAATTCAAATCCTCCATCCAATCCCAGGGCACAAGATCTCACCCTTCTAATCTTTATATCCGTTCCCACAGAACCAAAACTTTTGAGCGTTCCTTTCTAGCCCGGCCTATCTCTCTTTGGAACTCACTCCCACTAGATATCCGTCATGCGTCTTCTTTAACCTCATTTAAATACAAACTTTTCCTACACCTTCTAATTTCCCAATCAGATGCTTTATATCAATAAATAATTTATAGATATATTCAAATTGATCGATTGATGAACTACTGTAAATATTCCTCACTTATAATGATATAATTTTTTTTATTATTAGATGCTATTATTTATTCATTTATTTTTCCATAAGCCTATTTCTTTTTATTGTAAATTAGTGTGTTTTTAAAATTTTAATTTTGTATTACATTTTCTGATTCTTTACCAAAACATACCTGTTTAGTTATGTAACTAAATACATAGGATGTTATGTAAATATTTATTAATTTTTTTTTGTTCCATTCCCATCCTTAATCAAAAGCGAAATTCAAATAGCGAGATTATGAGCTAGCGAAGACAGTACTGCTCAACCGTTGTGAGTACTAATGCTCCGGAGTCAATGGCCTATTGTTGGGAGAGTCCAAGTCACAACGGCGCGGCCCCAGATCCGTCTCCGAGCCTTGACATCAGCACTCCACGTCATCGCGGTGTCTGGGGATTTTTCATCCTGAATAATGAGAGATATCGTTTCAACCTAGCCGGCACCACTGCCATCGTTCTGGCTGCCACGTTCAAATGCTAGATTGTTGAGAAGCCTGATAATTTGCTGATTCTAAAAGAGAGAAAATGTGTGAATATAATTGAAATAGGAGTACCGGTTATCATCTACCTCCACATGATCCTGAAAAAATAAGAAATATCAGGACCTGGCAGAGGAATTGAAGCAGTTATGCAAGCTTGATAAAGCAAAAGTTTTGCTGTTGGTTATATCCACGAATGAACTGATTTCAGAAATGAAATTGAACAGCATTTAAGAATTGGACCTTAATTACAGTATTCTGGATCAAATGCAGAAGGTGGTCTTACTCGGAACTGCGAACTGTTCGGAAAATTATGAATATTACTAATTAATTTTTCTAGCCTAACCTTGACTTATGTCCGGGTAGGTCCATTCTACGTCAGATACCGAGAAAAAGAACAATAGAAATAATAATAATAAAGCTTTATTGACATCATATGTTTATGACCAAATCCTCTCCCTTAGGAGCTAAAATGGAGTTCAGGTCCAAAATATAATTTTACAGAACTGAAATAGAATAGTAACGATATAAAATAAAATAAACAACATTCATCATAAACTACAAAAACATTATTTTAAAATAAGTACAAATAAATAAAACTATATTTTTACCACTTTCAATAAAAAACAAAATAAACGTCATTCATTATAAACTACAAAAATAAAACAAAACTTTTCCTTTTTATAGATTCTTTACAATTTTGAACCAACAGTCTCTGTCCCTAGCAACTTTCATCCAGTTCAGAAGAGCATCTTATAATTCTAATAACCTTTCGTTTTCCCTTAGCGTTCTAGTATTTAAAGTACCTATATATACAACTGTCCGGTTATTTCCTATTTCCTTTAAGATAGATTTTTCTCAAATAATCTACAATGGATCAAAGATGGAATACGAACATATATCGTTTTAACACGTAGTCCAAGCCGTGAATGGGGGTATACCTCAGGAGCCCTAGCAGTTGTGGATGTCATTAACTTCAACAGTTAGCAAATTACAATAATAAAAGCGAGGCAGGGTAGACCCAGGAAGCGGCTCAGGTACAAAATAAGCGACAATCACGTGGATTGTGCTCAATGGGCCGAATTCATTCATTTTTTCACATCCTTCAATGGCAATCCACTCTCCATTTAATAATAGCACAGAGTCCTCTTGGCCCTTAGTAATGGACGCCCCTAGTACTACGGCACATAATGCTAGGGCTATTGGGTTCATTCATGTGCCCGTCTCCCTGTGGTCTATCTGGATCTGAACCACTTGTGAGTAATCACATGTAACATTATTATTTCTTTTAATGATTTCCCATGAGGTAATATAAAAAAAATTGAGCTTGAGTTTTTCGAGCAAGAAAAAAAAGCGTTTTATGATTCCACTACCCATACGGTTGGTATTGACTGATGAATATATTATATAAGTGTTAATATATTATAAATATGTGTGTATATATTTATTAAAAAATTCATATACATATATATATATATATATATATTTTTTTTTTTTAAATAGATATTTTGGTTTTTGGAAGTAGTCCGTGAACAGAAGCTTGTAAGCAGAGATTAGTGGTAGGAGCTTCGTTCCTTCGGGTTCTCTAAGTCTTATTGTTAATTTTTTTTATGAAATTGGACGATTAAGATACATAACTTGGAATAACATACATATGCAGAGTATGGAATGTGAAATAAAAAAAAATCGTATTTTATCTATAGCGTTTGCTTTAGAATTGATAATCAATGCATAATTCGTATAGAGTCATCTAAAAGGCACAAAAACTAAGTATAATAACACAAAATTCTTTGACAAAAAGCTCTGATTTCGAATGAGTCTTAAAGCAGTTTTTTTCACTGCGGTGTTTTTCACATACAATACTTTGAAATTGTTTCAGAGATATTACCATAGTTGATTGGATTGTTTTTTAAGGCCCATTAGAATAGAATGATATAGAGTGGAAAGATTCTGCAACAGAAAGATTATGTTCGACTTCTACATTTCTCTCCACCTTATAGAGACTGGATGAATCCCAGGAGGGTCTCCAAATATCACAAAGTTAACATAATAAATAATTCTTCTATCACAGGTGGTCACGAATTTTCGAACTAGAGCGCAACACAGCACCTCATAAAATAAAGCATTACTTTATTTGTTTTTATAAATTATAAATTCAATTAATTTAAAAGGGGGATGAAATTTATATCAGTGTTTTCTTTAGTATAGAACAAAATATGATCTGGATGGAGTTCATATATAATAATATTACTAATAACAATTAATTAAGCGTATTAAATTATTGAATGAGTCTCATTAAATTATAATGAAACTCATAAAGATCGCCCTCATTAGCTAGGTTTAATATGCACAATTAGTTTCATTTTTTTAAATTACTTTAATTTCCATAATTAAAGGTACTCACTCTATATAAGTAAACACCAGGAGATCCTTCAGATCTTGAAGGCTCCATCTAGAGCAGTTAACAGAATAAAAATTTATTCATCAACAGCCGGATTCGAACCAGGGACCAAAAAATCATCAACTTAGCGCTCTACACACTATGATCCCCTCTCTAAATAATTGTGTTACTTTAGGATAAACCCTAGAAAATAATTAAATAAAAATAGATATTTACCGTGTTACAGCGCGGAAGGTTCCGGGTTCAAATCCTTTTGCGGCAGATAAATTATTTATTCTCCTAACAGCATAGAATGGATTCTTTGGGATGTGACGACACTCCGGGGGTTCACTCAGCCTCTATAAAGTCATTAAGAGGGGGAAATGATTCGAAGTTGAACGCGTTCTTGACAAATCATATGCATAACCGTGTACAGTACAGTCTCTATCAGGTACTGAATCCAAGTCCCTTCATTGGCGGTTGAGGTACAGTACTACTTTTCATGCTATAGGTAAAATTATTACTTAAATACGGACACAAAACAAAAGGGTTAGCTATGTAAATAAATTAAAATATTCCCTATTTCCTCCGATATTTCCCCCTAAGAGGGTTGCCGTACAAACAAGGGGGTTGGAGTTTGTTAAGGGCGGTTTCTTAAGCTTTTAGCAAGTGGTTAGGCGCGGCTGTTGGTTCTCTGTTCTGTTTACTCAAGATAACTCTTTCACAAATATCAACTCCAGATCGGTTTGCGTTCTACCGACCTCCTTCTTTGCTCTGGCCCGTTCATTCTTCAAAACGTATGAAGGGAAATGTCTTATCTTCCTGTTGTTTTTAGGTGCCTGCTACGTGACAATATAAGTAATTGTTATAATTATTATTTAAAAGTTCTTGTCGAAAAAGAGAGATAAAATTAGCACTACTTTTTTTTTTGTTATGGTCGAAATTACATACTACAGTTAGGCTTTCTCCAATGTAAGACATCCACTTCAAATAGGTTGGGTGTACCACAATAAGGATTTATAGATCACACTGTGTCGACTTAAGGTTGTTAATAGAATAGATAATCATCTGCCATAAGCTGTCTAGGACCCATTTTCGCCACCATAAGACCTACCATATTTTCGCCATTAGTTTTAACTGCGTTTGAGAGATTACCATAAGAAAATGGAAATTTTTACTATAGATAAAATAAATTACTGATAAATTTATATTGTACAATAAGGGATAATATCGTGGCAGAGTACCAAGCTTTCGCAAATGATCTTGCTCCATAAAATAATTCAAAGTACTTAAGATATCAAAGAGATAACTAAAGTCTTCAAGTCTCTCTTTTATTTTGAAATCTATATTCATTTCCAACATTAAGACTGCTCTCAAGGGAAAGAAAACGAAAAGTGATGGACCCCTGCTAAGAATACCTAGGTTGCCATACATAACAAAACGTTGTTTAAATATTTAGTTAATTTAGCGAGGATCGTTTCTTTGGTTTTTACTATTTTGTAGTTATTTTTACAGGGCGTAGCTAAATATCCAATAGTACTTTACTTCTAACCAATTATATAATATTATATTTTTTATATTTTAAATCTAGGCTTTACCAATAGAGATTTCAGACCACCTATCACGCCATCGGAGGACAGAGGATTTACGATAAGAGAAGAGGGATCATTACTGTGGAAGACTCAGCTCATTACCTAGGGCTCAAACTGTGACCAAGGTATACCACCATGGTATACTGCCAAGGTATAGGGCCATGGTATACTACCAAGGGATACTACCATTAAGGTTTAGTAGCCTCCGACACCTTAATGTCTTCAGCTCGTAATCCCGGCCGTATACGGCGCTCCCCATGGACGATATTTTACCATTCCTCCTTGGCCCTTATTGGCTCCGCTAAATCAGATTCATTAATTCGTATTGGTCCGTCGACACTCCTAGGCTGGTTTATTGTCTTCACGTGTTCCCACGTATAATCCTATATGAGCCAATCTCGGAAGAATACGTTTTGTCGCGGTTAAACATGATGTGAAATTCGAAAATAAATTTGTTTCCGTTTGACTTAAAAAAAACAACAAATATAATTGAAACAAAGGAACTGGCACCAAAATGCCAATATATATACATACATATGAAGTCGAAGCATGGCAGAGAAGGGAGCATAGAAGAGATCAGGAACAATATGGATGGAAGAGAGAGAAATAATGCATGGAGGTTAATAAAGCAATAAATAATGTATAGATATAAATAATGTAAAAATGTAATACATATTCATAAACTTATATTTTGTTTCCATAGTTTTTGATATAGTAGTTCCATATATCGAGAAAAGTATGGATACTTCAATACATCCAACCTATTCACTCATTAAACACATTCCTATTATGTTTTATTAAAAAAATATAGATTTTTGAAAAGAAAGATATTTTCAACAAATAATTTTATTTCGATATACCGTGATATCGATTTTTAAAACTAATTATTTGAAACCAATTTTTTTTTTTCAATAAAGAATTAATTCAACAAAAAAAAAATGAAATAATAATTTGATAGGTTTTAGTAATTAATAATTTTATTTTGATTTTCTTCTTTCTTTCTTTCTTTATTACTATTCTTTTTTATGTAAACCAATGTAATTATTTTTTCTTCCCGTTAATAACAATGAGTATTTTTATTAGCTAATGTTTATTTGTACTTTGACAGTAGTTTTTCCTTTAAGAAAAATGTTTTAATAATATTTCGCCGCATTCTCTCCAGTGAAATAACTGTCCTGGAATCGAAATATTAGAAAAATATGTAGCTTGTTTTATTTTTTAAACCGATACATTATTTTTCCATTTTAGTTTAAAACAGTGCTATATTTTGTGCAACGGCTTAATCGCCAGGAATAGTGGATTTGTGATATGCCAATTTTAAAACATTTATAATTTAACTGATTAATCACGATGAAAGACTTAGCAGAGTAGTTCTTCGATCCGCTGCTATGTTTTTTTAATATAGTATATAATTATTTTTATATAATATATATAAGTATGTATATTCATAAATGAATATATATGCCTTGACTCGAAGATGCAACGCAAACAAGACGAAGCGAACAATTGAAGAATTACACCGTTTCTAATACAGAGGAATACTGGAAGTCATAAAACAGTTGTGCTTTCTGTACGTAAGTATCGTAACAAATTTAAGTATGGTGGTATTACGTAGTTCTGCCTTTACCCGATAGGTAGTGTAAGTGGTATGACTCGCTACCTCACTTACCCAATAGTTGGAGTACTCGGGTTCCTGGGTTGGGCCACTAGAAGGTTCAATTTTATGCCTGAAAATTAAAAAAAAAATGTTATTACCTATATAAAAAAAAAATTATTTTATTTGATGCAAAATACTCAATATCTCAAAACAATCCTAAATTTTAATAGGCTCACTAAATGAGTACAAAACTGAACTTCGATTTATATAATAATATAAGGGTACCTCTAGAATTAAAAAAACATAATGTCTAACGGTATAAAGATTTATAATTATTTACAAACTAAAATAAATTTATTTATTTGACATGGTCTTAATTCTTCAACGGTGTCCGGTAAACAAACTATAACAAAAAAATAGTCGAAAATTGTAAAACAACTTACTTATTTTATAAAGTTTATAAAATGTATTCATATATTAGTTGGATAGTTCATACATCGATGTCTTAGTTCACAAATGTGTTACGTACAAATTTTTCAAAAATGGGTTTTGTTATATAAATAATATTGTAAAGTTGTGATCATGGAGTCATAGATTAAATGTTGATATAAAATTAATAGAGAATCTGTAAAGGTTACAAATATATATTGTGTGCTTAAACTTGAACTGTATTTATTGTGTTAAATTATTATCAAAGTTGACTCATGTAAAATCTTGTTTTCGGAACTTAACACATCTGTGAACAGTAATATACAATGGCTTACAGTGAAATTGATACACCCTGTAGAAAGAAGAAGAAAAAAGAAAAAGTTATATTGTTACAGGGAACAAAACCAGAAAACTCTTCAACATATTTCTTTAAAGTATCAATTTAAATATATACAAACAGATAAAATTAAAAATATTCTACTTTGATTATTTAAAAAAAATTAACTGACAAAAAGGAAATAAATTATTTCATCTCATACTCAAAATGCCACATCACTTCTAATCAACTTTTGAGTACTGATAATTTATAAACTTTGTATTTAGTAAAAAATTAGTTTAGTACAATTATTTGTACGTTTTGCTTTGTTGGGTGCACTCAAACCTGGATTCTTTTATTTGTCTAGTGCTTTTAACTTTTTTTCTGGGAATGCGCTATTCCTTTTTGAATCTCTCCACTATATGCTGGGCAGTTGAACTGATTTTTTAAATAATTTCGGCTATTTAATTTAAAGATTTCCCGTCATTAAAATGTTGAATAACCAACTCACGTTCTTTTAACGTAGTGTGTGCTCCCATTTTCGTAAAACATTTAAAAAAACATCAGATTTTCTTCAACTCGCTTTGAAAAGAGCCAAATACTTTCGAAACAAGAGTTTAACTAAAGTAA
Source organism: Troilus luridus (assembly GCA_964056705.1). Taxonomy (NCBI): domain Eukaryota; kingdom Metazoa; phylum Arthropoda; class Insecta; order Hemiptera; family Pentatomidae; genus Troilus; species Troilus luridus. Next base: position 38,990,070 of record OZ057417.1, on the reverse strand, counting down.
AATAGTTTAGGGTCAACAAATATTGGGAAAAAACTAAGGTGTATCATTTTCATTGTGAGGTAAGTAATTCTAAACAAAAGTGTTTTATTATTTGTAAATCCTTGTTTTTTTTTAAATGTTTATATACAAACTATATTTTTCTAGGATGTTTATTGATTACAATAAATTATTGTTTTTTTAATATAACATAATTTGAACTATTTATTTATTAAAATGCATCTATTAATATCCTGGTGTATCATTTTGACTGGGAGCCACAGTACTACTCAATTTTTCGGCACTTTAAAATTGTTGTCAACCTCAGATTATATTTGTCAACCTAAAAAACCATAAGATTATTAAAATTTTTGTTTAGAAGTTTTATAAATGCATAAATTTATATGCATGTGTATATCACCGAATTATTTCTTTTATATTTTGTGATTGTAGTTACTGCAATATCCTGCAGTTAAAATAAAAATACATAAATGTGCTCACTGAGAAACTATTATGGAATGCAGATGCCTTTTGGAGAAATAAACCTTAGATCGGTTTTTATTACAGATGTTTAAAGAAATAAATAAATTTGTTATAAAGAACAAATTAAAGAAATAGAAGCAGGATGGAAATAGTTGCAGTCAAAAATTTACACAATAAATAAGTGGAAACTTATTTTTTATTACTTGTGCCGACGTTCGTAGGTCATCTTCAGGGCCATGAGGAAAAACAGACAAAACATAAGAGTACCAAGAATATAATAAAATAAAATAATATAATAATAATAATATAGAGATATAGGAAAATTGAGCGAAAAAAGTGAAGGATATATTATGAAAGGATATATGAATAAAGATGATTACAGAATAGATGTATGGAAAGGTGATAATGCAAACAAAATGCAAAGAGAGAAATCAAGTTAAACAGAAAGTTACAAAATGAAAAAGATATAAATATAAAGAGTGAGATATATAAGTATGGAAAACTTAGTTTAATAAAGATAAATAATAAAGATAGAATTGTATTGTAGAAACAAAACTTGTATGATAATAGGGAGTTACATAAGTAAAATGGAAGAAAATTGATAACAAATATGATGCCAAAGAATAATTACAGAAGAATTATGTAGAAAGTAAAGAACAGGAATCTCATGTATGACAGGCAGAAGTAAAATATACATATAAAATTTAAAATATAAGTATAAGTCATACATGAGATTTGAAACTCGATTTTTGTAGAGATCCGAAACTAAAGAGTTTGCATATGATGAACTAAAATTTGGATGTCATATTGCAATTAGATAGCTGGAAAAGTTAGGATTCGTTAACAAAGGAATGTTTACTGTTTGGTTTGGATGAAGCAGTAATTAGTAATTTAGTCGCCATAATTCTATCAACAGGATTTATCAGTACTTGTTGGACATTGTTGGATTCACAAAAACGAAATCAAATTGATCACATCATTATTGTTTATATATTATTTTGGCAAAAACATGAAAAAATAAAATTAACATAACTGGATATAATCTGTATATTTGGAGGTAGATTGTGGATCAGATCATAAGTAACAACCGTGGAATTTCCTCATAAAATTGATGTAATTAAGATTACTTTTTCTGCCTAAGGTGCTTCATTAATTACTCAATGTTGGTTTAAATCCTGGTATAATATTTCGACTTGCTCTGTTCTGATATTTGCATGAGTTTTTTTCTCATCTGTTCTTAAGGCATGAGTGCTTAGTTTTCCCAATCCCTCTTATTCCATCAATTCTCTCCTACTTAATCAGCTCCAGAGAAATTATTACAGAAATCAGTATTGAAGAATTCCTAAATTAAATATCAATTCAAAAATAGATTTGAAATCTAAAAATCTTTAAATGAAAATACCGAAGATATTGGCGTTACAGTTATTGATAACGGTTAAAAAGCTGGTTGTACGTATCTTGGGGAAATACTTCAGAATCCTTAGTTTATAGGCAAACTTGTATTTCTTAATAATAAACTTATTATTATAAGGTAGACAGTGGTAGAGTTCTTAGTTGCCGTGCCGAAGATACCTGGTCCGAATCGGGCTGTGGCAGATAATTTATTTAAGCTGTTAACAGCCGGGGGTGGACCGTGTGGGATCTGAGGCTCTCTAAGGACTCACTCGCCCTCTATAGAGTAGGTAACCTAAATTAAGAGAAAAACCTGGCGGTTAAGTGCGATAGCGGGTATGTCACTTCCCTGCACAACCTCTGGATCCAAGACCCTTCACTGATTGCCGTGGAACAAGTTTTTCTTTTCTTTGTTGTGTGTTTTTAAAAATACAAAAAGGTAATTCTGTTTTAACTGTATCTTTTTTAATTATTTTAATTTTTAATTTATTTTTATAATTATATTTTTTCTAAAAATGAGTCCGAGATTTTACTACAACTTCAGAATATCGAGAATCATTTTCAGATTTCCAATTTTCTGTTCCACGATACTGACCTAAGATAAATTTGGTAGACATTCTTTAGAAAATTTTTCTAATGTAAGGCAAGTTTTATTATAAAAAATATGTGATGAAATATTGAGGTTATTACTGATAAAAAAAAAAAGAGTTATAATTTAGATGGCAATATTTGACTTGATAATTCTAAGAATAGTGTATATATGTCAGTGCGTGCAGTTTATTAAAGTTACAAATAATTATATATGATAATTACTAAATAACTAAATGAACTTCTTGTTAGTATACTGTGTTTTATTATACTCAGAACTTATGTTTGATGATCTTCTAGGTTCCTTTCCATTTTTATTATTTCTCATCAGTTATTTCACGATTTATCTTTTACTCTTTATATTTCTTTTCAAGCTTATCATTTCTGTTTGTATAAACTGTTATTCTTTTTTGGTTATGGAATGTTTTATATAGTTTTTCTGTTTCTTTTTTAAGATTCAGCCTTGGGATGACCTAAATTTAATTTAACGCACGATGAATTTGGCATTCTTATTTTGTGTTATTCATTGACTGCACCCTCTGATGACAACTCTACACTATTATAAAATTTTTATAAATATTTTCTGAGTTAGAAATCAGTGGTAGAGCGCGGAGTTGCCACACCGAAGGTCCTGTGTTCAAATTCCGCTGGTGGATAAACTTTTATTTTATCTGTTAGATGCCAGAGATGGGTCATATGGGATCCAGGAACCTCAAGGAGCTCTCCCAGAATATAAATCTAACCCAAAATAAGGGGGGGGGGATCTGGCGATCGAGCGTTATCTAAGACATATCGACCGTTGTCCGAGAAACAGTACAGTCTCTACCAATTACTGAACACTATACCTTCACGGGTTGTAGTGGTACAAGTTAATGGATGAACAGCGAGAGCAAACTGTACAGGACATTAATAAGCACTGTTCACCCAATGGAACCAACCAGAATGGATTCTGTCTATTACCTTTATCTGGTAGAACAGTGGTTCCAAAACTTTTTGTACCCCCTGTTCAAATAAAATTCCTGCATAGCCCCCCTTGCACAATAAATTGTATGTGCATATTAAAAACCAATAAATATTACTTCGAAAAGAAAATATATAGTTTTACCTTCATAAGATATAACATAAGTAAATTTGAGATAAAGAAATACTGGTAAGAGAAAAATAAATAAAATTAAGTGAGAATTTTCATTTTAAACTGGTCTCGGGCCTCTCTGACTTGTACTCACGCCCCCAGGTCGGGAAGGAAAAAATGTGCTAGATTTAAAAGAAATTTACGTATTACTTAATGAGGTATCTTAGCATCTTCTAATGACGTCTGATCGTAATCATTCAAAGCCGTGTAGAATGCACTTTTCCTTTTCTTTCATTTTTTTTTTTAAGAGAGATAACAAGAGATATATTATTATATGTTTGCATAAATAAAAAATTGAAGATGTTTGCATAAGTTGGATCCGTTGTATAAGAGCTTAATGGGCATGTTCATAGGCGGGTTGTCGGACGCCTCAGGCGTTTCCCACGGCTTGTGGTTGCCTCCTATTCTCTACGCCCTCACTAAAATGCCATCCCTACCCGGAACATCGATGTTTCCTATACGTTTCCTCAGTGCTTACAATTGGACCATTTACACGACGTTGCTCAGGTAGTCCCGAAACGTCGGAATAGAAAGCTACTCGTTCCGGAGGATATTTATGCTAGGAAAAAGGGTCATAATTGTGAACAATTTATGGTACCATTCGTCTAAAATTTGAAATACCCAAAGTCAATTAGCAAAGAGTTGACAATATCATGTTTCCTTAAAATAATTTAATTAGCAATAATGTTACAAGTTTTAATATATTCTGGCGTACATATGCTGATAGGCTGATCTGTAATGGGAAGTTTCTTGTAGTTGTAAAAGAATACACCTACTTAGGGACCATCATCAAAAGCAGGGGAAAAATTGACCTATTTTATTTTATTTGAGAGAGATAGCAAGATATATATTATTACTATTAATATATCCTGCAATATTATTATTAAAATAATTTAATTAGGAATAATATTACAGGATTTTAATATATTCTGGCATCCATGTACACGCCATATACATACATTTTATTGTAAAGTATATACTTACATTTTGCAAGTTTTTTTTAGATTGGTCATAAGGTTCATGACGACTTTTCGAAATTTATTCCTATGTACAATTAAGGCATTGTTTAAAACTAGAAGATGATATAACAAATAACCGATCAATGATTGAGAAATAAGGTGATTTAAAATGCAAAATGAAAAATGCAACCTTACAATTGTTCAAATCCTTTTATGGATACTTCTCCTTTTGAAATGGTTGCAAAAAAACTTCTAATATGATAGAACAAGTACAAACCAATATTGAAGAGAAAAGCACCAACAAGTAAAATAAATTGATGTCAAGATATATTTCCCTCGACGCTTTATGTAAAATATTCATGGAACCCATTATATAACAAAATAAGTCTGAAAATAATAATGCTCGATCTACTAGATTCATGTGGGGAAATAGTGGGGATCTAAAGTTCTTTTTATCATTATCGAGTGTCTGGAGTGTCTAAATCCATATTAAGCAAAAAATGATGGGACTGCCAAATTCAAAAAAAGTATTGATGCGAAAATGGATGGCTTGATTTGTCTTAAGAAAAGTTGAGAATGATCGGGAGATGCAGTCGATAAATTTTATAAAAGATAAGTTCGACTTATTGCCAACATTTCAGCCTAATTTTAAGCCATCATCTGAAGGCTGAAATATGATTTTAAAAATGATTTCTCATGCTACTTCATTGAGTGTAATTATCTTGATAGATTTCATTTCACCATCATTATTTCTAATTAATTATTTTGTCGTTTAACATGCGCTCATTGTATTTCAATCTTGCCATTTCTGTTTATATTTTCTTTGGTTGTTGATGGTATCGTCCGATTAGCCATAGCAGCATAAAGTGACGTTAAATGAACAAACTAACAAATAAATCAACGAATAAGTAATCTATTTTTAGGAACAGCAGTTTTATTTAATTGTTGAATCATAGTAGAGTATTTATTATTACATCCCCAAGAATTAATTAAATTAGCATACCACGACCTTAGACCTTGAATATCCGTTTTTTTTCTTTACAGCGCGATTTTTATATTTCTCTATAGATATCATTTCTTTTATATTCCGTTTGAAGCTATTTTTCTCTTGGTGTATCACCTTAGGTGCATTAAATTTAAATGTATGTTGAGTATTTCTAAAATTTGTAGTGAGCGCTGTTTGATCTGGTTTATTGGGGTTTATTATTATTGAATCACAGCTATATTTGTGTTGGTACACTCTTCGTTTTAAGTATTGTTCTGATGTTCCGAAATAGGATTTGCCGCATTTATCTTCACATTGTATTTCGTACAGGAAATTTGATTTTAACTCTAATTTATCCGAATCTTTAGTTTTAGTAAATAGTCTTGACACAGTGACTGTGTTTTTATAAGTAATCTCGGAATCAATGTAACTTTTATTACCGGTTAGTGCTTTTGCTAGTCTTTCTGAAAGTGTTGGTATATAGGGTATAGTATAGTATTTTTTAGTATTGGTTTCATTTAGGTTGTTTTGGTTAGAAAGTGTTTTTGTTGTTTTTATTTTACCGAAAAAATCCTTTGTCGTGGTTAAACGAGGGTCCGGAGCCTGTACGATGTCAAGTAAACGTTAAAGATCCTTATCCTAATTAAACCTGGATAGAGAAAAATTAGAGCTTCCACTGTAGCAACGTCCGATTAGCCATATCATCATAAAAGTTGCGTTAAACGAAGAAACAACATAATACTTTGGTTATTAGGTTTTTCGAGATATCAACAAGGAATTGTGGAGCATGCACCTGGTGATTGGGTCTTGAAGATTAAGATAGGCTTTTAACATCGTTGGCCTTGATAGCGAATGAATACCTAAAAAGAAACCCATCCTAAGTATATCTGAATAGACAAAAAAAGGACTCCCACTGTACCATCGTCTGATTAGCCACTGCTATGTCTATAAAGTGATATTAAATGAATAAACGGACACCTCCTAACTAAAAATGTATTCCATATCAGTCACCTTTAGTTATTAATTTTTTTTTCTTTAACAAACCATAGCATTAGTGACAGGTCAACCCTAACCAAGGCAGTAAGGAAATGGAACTGTGCATTTGGGCAATTCCCAGTGTTTTTGTTTTGCCAAACAGTAATTTGTAACATGACAGGTTTGTTGCTCCGGAATGGAAGCATAAAGGGCAGCGTGGACAATCGCCTGCGGTTCCCTGGAAGGAGGAAGGAGATGGCGCAGTCACGGTGGGAAGGTCCTCCATGTCCAAGACAATGCGGGTTCGTTTCCCGCACCCACATAACAACCCGCGGGTTATTGACCACGGCGATGGCTTCCTTGGGACCTCTCACCTCTGTCGCCTCCATGTTTATAGTCCCTGGTTTGCAATTATAATCGAGTTAACATTTTTAAACGAGCTCGCTATTGTAAACCCGTGGGCCTTAACAAGGTGGTTGTTGATTGATGGGAGTAGAAGAGGCCGGATCGAAGAGCAATTATGTAGCTATTGGCTCATTAGGGGTGCAATCAATACAGCAATGCCTACGAATGAGCCAGTCTGATGGTATGTGAACTTTACAACAGATATGTAAACTCATGAGACCTTTTCAGAAACAATAGGTGAATAAGTTAGGATTGCAATGCTACATTACCATTTTGCTGCTATGTCTATAAAAAAAAAACTATAACACTACAACTCTTGAAAGGGTATGGGGTTCAGTACATGGTAGAAACTGTACTGTTTCTTGGACAACGGTTTTGCAGGAAGATGATTTGTACTAGATCACTCTCAACCGCCAGATTTTCCCCCTTATTTTGGGTACCCACTTTATGGAGATTGGGTGGGCCCCAGGATGGTCCAAGATCCCAATATGATCCATATCCAGCTGCTATTAGATTAAATAAAAGTCATACCAGCAGTGGGATTTGAACCAGGGTTTTCGGCATGGCAGTTCAGTGGTTGTTGTATCGATAGCCCCCGTGAATAAGAAGCTAAGCCGAACCTGTCTAAAATGAGTTTTATTTCATAATTTTAGAATCATATTTTTTATTTTTTGTGAGTCAGGCATTGACTTGAAACCGAATTATTGCTTATATTACAACTCCACTTCAAGCCAAAAAATCTCTGCACATAATTTGACTTGATCAATCATTCATCAGAGCTGCATATTTATTGTGAATAAAATTTAAAAATATTATGTTGGATTTAATAGAAAAAAAATCCCCCAAAAGCGAAGTCTCTAAGATACTGGAAAAACCAACCAAAGAATCATGTTATTTTCTTTGTGAATAAGTAGCTATGCCAGGCATTGATTTAAAATGGAAATATTGCTTATATTAAAACATCACTTAGTATCAGTTCCACAAGTTGTCGCTTCGATTTATTTCTCAGGAAATTTTAACTGTTCATAGCTTTATTTTTTAATATTCTACAAAAGTACGAATAATCGTGAGCTTTAGTTTCGATAAAAGAATGTAATTACGGGAAATGTTTATATTTCGGTAATCATATTACTAAGAAATGGACGATTTAACAAACAAATATCATCCTTACTTTGAAATGTTTGTTGAAATTTTTATTTCTTGTTGAAATGATTACCGAATTCTACACACTTCCCATTTCTAAACTCTTTTTTTCATACTAAAACATGCGATTAGTTTTATTTTGGAGAATATTAAAAAGGGAACGAACGAAAAAGTTAAAACTTGTGACAACCCGAAACAACAACCTGCGGAAGTGGAGAATGTGAGTTTTTCCTTTACACTCTTCTATTGCAATATTTCTTTATTTATTTTTTCATTAATTTTAATTATGAAAATATTCAAAAAGAAGGTAGCTTTTTATATATTAAAAAAAAATCTACTTTTTTGTGGAGTAGTTGGAATATTCTTGTTTATTTTAGGCCTCATAGGTTCCACAAGGTATGACAACATAAATATTATAATTAGTCATGCACAAGTTCCTAAATTGTGTTCAGTAAACAATTTTTTATGTTTTTTTCCCTAAGGAATACTTATTATCTGTGCTGTGCTTCAAAATGGGAGGAATATAAAAATTTAAACTAAAATGGGTAGGTGAATATTTAAATTATTTAAAACCAACATTGGGGACCATGATGCTCACACAGAGAACAAAACAACCAACAAAGAATCAAAAATATTTAACATACAGTAATTGGTTTTGTACTTCCTGTGCGGTGTGCTTTCATCTCCTCTTTTCTTATGTTCATATCTTTATTTATTTAAATTTTTAAATTCTTAATTTTTTAATTAAATTTATATAAGTCTGGTTCAAACCCTGATACAAATGCGCTTCTTGTGGACAGGGAGGCCTGTAAGTAAGTGAATATAAAGTTAAGCTAGTGGAAACAATCCAACAAAAAGCTCTTAAGTCTCCAAATATGTCCAATATTTCGCCCATTCAGGCATCCTCAGGGTAGAAAGAGAATAACAGAAAATCACATTTCCACTTTCCAACTCAGAAGAAAATTTGACTAAGCGGAGCTGCAGATATAAGAATTTACCTTGATATTACAGCTTGAAGATCAGCCTACAGTTTCTAATAATCGCTACATATTTATAACACAGAAAAGTTATAAGGGAAACTTTATCCACCAAAACAACTGGAAGAATGATCGTCCAAGTATGAGTAGAATAAAACAATTTTATTATACCAAAAATTATTGTATTTTTCTCTTCATTATCTATATATATATTTACACAATCATATTAAAAGTTTGTATGCACCTACATCAAAGGAGCTGTATACATAAATAACAAAATAATGGGGTGTATCAAAATGACCGTTTCACCTTTCCCATGGAGAGAAGATGGCAACTAACAGTTTGTTTCGACACGCCACACTCCCTGGCAAGTTCGCGAGTACTTGTGGACGGATTTGACTCAACAGCTTTCTTCCGAACCTCACTCATATCCGTTAATGGTCGCCCGGAGCCCTTCTTCTTTTCCATCATCGTATCTCCACTGCTAAATTTTTCAAACCAATGCCGCGCAGTGCGCTGGTCAAGGACAACTTCCCCTTCATATTTAATAATTTCACGAATGCTTCAGCAGCTGTGCAATATTTTTTCAATTTTCTTAAAATTACGATTATTTCATAGGACACTCTCATGTTTCTTCTATGAAATAAATAACTAAACTGAAACTTTTTTTGAAGAAGTCCAATGTTGGTAAACAAGCTTAGAGAATGCTCTAATGGGATTATTAAGTGTTGGTAAATAATAAATAGCATTAAAATATTTACAGACTTTTGAACTCTGGAATTTGATAATACGGTCATTTTTTTCGATACACCCCATTAAATTAAGAAAGGTTTCGTCACTTATAAGATGCATTAATCAGAACCAATAAAAGCATATAATAAAACAATAAAAATGATAAATAGTACATAAATGTGTTATATGGAAAATACAGATAGAAATAGATGGAAAAATTTGAAGGATTGGAGGAAATATTTGGAAAGGAAACAGCTCAGTTTGTAACGAAAGATGATTTATATATTCTGTATTAGTGTTTGTTGATTGACCATTTGGGGTCTAGAGTTAACTCTTGTTTGGCTCACCTAGCCTTTAAACAGAGGATAACCCTCTGAATGGAGAAAAAACAAGTGGTTACAAAAAAAAAAGCAGTTTGGTTAGAAACAGCCGTTGGGTCTTCAGTGGTAGAAGTTATTTTTTATTCTGGTAAAATATTAATTGAAATAAAATAATTTATATTAATTTAACAAAATAAAATTCTAAAAATATGCAAACTATGTTTATTTGGATATTTTCTCTTTTTTTTCGAATAAGCCACTAAGGACTCCGTTTCTTCAACTTCCAGTCAATCGTCTTCAGTCCATTTTACCTAAGTGTCCGTGGAATGAAATTCCATTCTTTCTTTTTTGGATGGGATCTGTGATTTTTTGAGTCTTACACCGTTTTTATGATTGAGCCACTATGGACTACCTTTGTTTCAAGTGTTGTTTTCTTTTTATGCATATCTCCTGCATTCTTTCCCCGTGTTTTTGCTTTCTTTCCAGCCTCCAAATTGCACTTGTTTTTCTTTTTGGTCTCCTGAAAGCCTTGAGCCTTCTGAAATTCCAGGCTAAGTGAAAAACGTCCTTCAATACCATCCGGAAAGACCTCGGGCTATTCGATGTCTTTTTCAGTTTCCTTAATCCGTGTGTTGGCAATTTTCAGCTATTTAAGATACGTGAATGCAGTTTTCGGTCAGTCTACTTAGCTTCATTATATTTAGGTGCGCATAGAACTGAAATCTTCGTTCTCTAATTGCATCTGTTATTTTTTCTATATGTATGTAGAAAAGAATGGCGTCTTCAATAATTTTTTTCCTTATTATCGTTTTTATTTTTTTTTTTATTTATGACAAGCTACACTGGTAGTAGAGTGTATAATGCCTACATCTATGCCTATCGTAGGATCGCATCATTTGCGATGAGTCGAATATGTGAATTAGATTTAAATGTAATATAATTTCTACACTACACGAAGTATTTTAATGGAGTTTACTATGTAGATATTATAACCATAAAAACAAACTAAAATATTTCTTTCTTATGAATTTATTTTCACGAGCATTAGTGTTTTGCGATAACTATTCAGATATTCATTTAAATAAAATGGTGTAAAATATTACGTAACCAATCTTTTAGAAGGTATAATGGGTGTAGTAAGCTGCCCATAAAAGATATATATATATATATAGATATATGCTATTATGGACTTTTTTTTGTAGATCTATAAAGAGGAATATTCCACCATACATTGTTTTGTTATATCTCAAAAGAATTAGGCAGCGTCTTCGATGAAAGCTCCCAGGCGGCTTTTACCAACAATTATCGTTATATTACAACCAATATAACACAGTCTTGACATATTATATACCTAAACCTTCAGCATGAATCATTCAATCTGTAGATAGAGTTGGTGGAAACCGCATGAAAATCCATACAGTTGATTTTTAGTTTATAGCGAACAGCGGCGGAGGAGTACTTTGTTTTATAATATGTATAGGTAGATAGAAGGGATTAAGCAGCGTCTTCGATAAAACTTCCCAGGCGACTTGACTTATACCAAAACTTCCAACAATAGCGTTATATTCCTACAAAACCTCGACAAATTAAACCTTAACAAAACTTAATCTTCCTCCTGAATCACTCTGTTGGTAAAGTGTACGCATGAAAATCCGTGCAGTAGTTTTTGAGTTAATCGCGAACAGACAGGCAGACACGGCGTAGGACTTTGTTTTATAATATGTATAGATATAGATAAATTATTGTAACTTAGTTCGGAACTGAACAGAATGCTAGAAGAATCGAGATTTTTAACACTTTTTTTTCTCGCATTGTCTTGGAGAGGGAGGGTTAAAAAAAAGTTGTCTACTATATTTCTTGAATTGTTTCGTTATCGGATTCCTTGGCACCTGACTTGCCGAAGATTACACCCAGGAAAGACCACAGATCAAACTTTTTGCTCCGATGTTTGTTGAGGCTATCGGACTTGAAGGATAAGGATCTGGGTAAGGGCTGAAGTGTCCCTTGGCAGATTTACGGTGGTGCGTTTAGGGCCTGCCAAAACCTCTATAAATATTTTGACAGGAGCCAGCCTAAGCTAACGGTACACACGGGCACTTTGGGGCGTCCGTTCCTTGGAAGTGATCATTTTAACTTAAACATCAACAAATACTTAAGAATTATCACCTTCTCCTAATTGCTTCACGAACAAGTCACTTTTCTATGAATAAAATTACAAGGCTGACAAACATTGGATCACGTTACAACTTTATGTGTGGTATGAAATGGTCAGGGGTGTAGTCAATGATTACACAAAATAAGAATGACTTATTTTATTGTGGCTACGTTTTCGCATATGATGCACTCCATCTTTAGGGCATCGAGAAGAAGAGTCAAACTACATCTCAGGCCGAGTACGTAGGCGCAATCAAATAAGTTATCATTGATTGCATTCCCCTGACCATTTCACACCACTCTTAAAATTATACAATCAACTATTTTCCACTTAAATAGTTACAACTTTATTTTTCTTTCTTATTCTGGAGTTTTCTCAGAAACTCTTATTCTAACCGTGTCTCCGTCCAGGGGTCGTATCCCAGTCGCAGACGCAGACGACCCGGGTTCGAATCCTGGCCAGGGCAAATCTCTTCTCTTCAAAACAAAAATATTTAAAAACTATAACAATTAATAAAAAACTAAAATAAAATCAATAATAAATAATATAATGACGTAAGTCAACATGATTCTAATTAAAGTAATGCTCATCGAACATTCTTCCTCGTGTATACATCGCCAAAATTGCGAGGAAACGGGGGGGATACAGAATCGGTGAACGGATTTCCTGACTGGGATACGACCCCTGATAGCTCAGTGGTTTAGAGCACTGCGACGGAGATGGAGACGACTTGGGTTCGGATCCTGGCCAGGGCAAATGTTTTCTCTTCAAAACTAGAATAAGTTATAGTTTGATAGAATAAAGTTAAATAATTAAATAAGGGAGTTTCCCAAATAATTACTTCATAATATATTGAGTTCTATCACATTCTTAAATTACAAGAAACTTATTATACGGAATGATCTAACAGTTGAACATAAAATTAGTTAGACGTTTAAAATTCATGACATAATACATTCTCTCTATATGATTATTGTTATCTTATATCTATTTTTTTCCTTCTTTTAATCTTTTTTTTTTAAATATTGTTATCGGATGTAATTCGCAATTTTTTAATTCTTTCTCACTTATTAATTTATTTGTAATAATTAATTATATTTTACTCTATGACATAATAACTTATATATTAATACTTGTGTTGTTATTCTAAAGCGACTTGTCCCAGAATGAATAAATAGTTTATTATTATTATATGTATTTTTAATATTATATGATATGTACAATTTTAATTTGTCTGTGTGTTGTGTATTCAGCCCTGCAATGTGGGTCGATACGTCGGCTTTCTAATAAACATAAATAAATTAAAAAAAAATAAATTACCAATAAATAGAGTTTACTTAAGAGAATTTTTTTTTTACCTCCACCTGGATAATAAAATAATTTGAGCTCCATTATTACGTTAACAGTTCTTTGCTTTACAAATACACACAATTTTATTTTTTAACTTGAATTTTCAAATGCCTCTATTGAAAAATTATTTTTTTTGAGTTATGACATTCAATATTGTTCTTTTGATGGAGCGATGTACAATAAATTGTTTTATTGATCGTTTTAAATTTGGCCATATCCTTTGGGGCAGGATAAGACCCAGGAAGGATGGTTCTGCAGGTACCCCGGACTACAACACTAAGAGGTCGAAGACCGATTGTGGTTGTGACTTATTGTCCTTAGAGTGTCACAATATTGTACTAGCTTTCTACTCCCACGGTTACCCTTCCTCTTCCTAGAGCGCTAGGAGGGTTCAACGACACCACATTTCCTACAAAGAGATACAATACAATAACTCCCGGGGGTAATATTTCTTATTGGCTCTACTTCCTGATTTATTGCGTCTTGCGTAAGGTCCTCCAGGTAGCCATTTCTTCCTAAATGTGAAGATGGGGTTGTATTGTTGTCAGATATTCGCTACGCATATCCTATCCTTTGTACATTATAATTTTTGCTGAAAGGTGCATAAAGGAACATGAACAAAGTCATATATAAAGTTACAACTTGTTTTTATACCAGCAATTAAGCAGGGGTTGAATTAAATTCCAGTAAAATATAGCTGTTAATTAAAACTGTACGACTAAAACCCATGAAGGGTCTTGGGTTCAGTACATGGTAGAGACTGTATTATGTCTAGGACAACCGTTGTGTGGAGGTGATTTGAAGATCTTTTTTTATTTAATTATTTTCTGAGAATTGTTCTCTAAGGTTTATTCGAATTCTTTTTGTAACTATTTATTTATTCAAACACCCTACCTTGCTTACGACAATACTCTTATCCTATCTAATCCCTACGATCCAAAATCCTTCGTAAAATCCTTAATGCTCCTTACTTTGTTACAAATAAAGTCATTCAGAATGACCACAATGCTCCATTTGTTTAGTGATTTATCCCGAATCCGGTTTCGATATATTCCTGACAAAAATTATTCCCTCTTAAACCCATTAGTAGATTACCACTTCTTCAATTCACGATAATCCTCCGAAGCGTCTGAAAAGAAGGAGGCCTCGTAATCTTATAAATTGAATATGTTGTTAGAGCGCTAAACTAAACTACTATAAAAAAATAACTACTAGGGTATTTTCTCTTCTTGCTTTTATCCATAACGAACCATTAATTATATTTACTTGTTGTATTGTAATAATACAATTGCCAGTTTCATTAAATTCATTAATAAAAAAAAAGTATATTTGACGATGTAGTTCTTTAGTAAAGGATGAAGTAGGCTTCCTCAATAGAGGAAAAAAACTAGCGTTTTAATATTATCTCCGGCGAATCATTTCCCTGCACATTTGTTGACTTAGATACAGTACATACTCTAACATGTGCTGAGCCCTTGAACACCCTCGAAGGTTGGAGTGCTACAGAGGTGGCTTGATCATTATGAATTATAGACCATAGTAATGCAATGACAATAAAACTATTAATAATGTTCAATATACGAGGCATTCAGGATCAAAAGCAGATAACTCCAAATTTCAAAAATTAACTTTTTCACATTTATCGTTAGTAAACTCAAGAAATCTTGCGCTCCCAAAATTTCAGGACAGGACTTATACTATGAGCAAACTTAAAAGTTTCGTTTTACTCGAAATTGTTTGATTAAAGTAGCAAAATTAGTGAAAAAGTAAATTTTTAAAATTTGAATTTATCCAGTTTGGATCCTGAACGCCTCCTAACGTGTTCACATTTTCAACTCAACCTTTTCACACATATGTTTATACATTCCAATAATGCCGAATTTCCTAATTATATTTCTCATGCATTTCATTAGAATAGAAATCACATGCAAGATTAACAATTGCACGTATCCATCAGGAATTAGTCACATCTTCATATCTGTAATGATCATTTTGAAACTCTTCTGTCGCGAAAGGTTAAAACCTCTCCGTGACCCGTGGCTTTGTGATTGCGTACGAAGGAAGAATGTGCTGAAGACAATGAAGGCATTACCAAAGTGGAGACTTTGGTACTTTCATTACCGATTACGAACGTATAATTGTCGATACGAACTCTCAGATCGTATCTGTCCAGCGCGAACGTGAGTCGCTTACAACAGGGTGGTTTGTCGCCATTTCGAAACTCGATGAATTAAACATTTAAAAAGAATATGGTGTTAGGTTCTTTATTGCCAAATGTAATGTCACTTCGGTATCATTGCAAATCGTTTATCAAGCGTTTAAAATGAAAATGCCAGTACTTATAAACCAAGAAAATGATATAGCGCCTAACAATTGAAAACCAGATATTTCGACTGTTTTTATTTAAATGAGGGAGTGGAGTTGCTCAGTGGTAGAGCGCTGAGTTGCCATTTCAAACCCTGGTTGAAATCCCGCTGCTGGCAAGACTTTCATTTAGTCTGTTAGCAGTCAAAGATGGATCCCATTTGATCTATGACTCTCCTGGAGCCCTGTCAGTCTCTATAAATTGGGTACCCAAAATATGGGGGAAATCAGGAGGTTGAATGTGATCTAGGACAAATCACCTCCCTGCACAACCGTTGTCCATGAAACAGTGCATTCTCTGCCATGTACTGAACCCCAGACCCTTTCACGGGTTGTAGTGGTACATGTTTAATTAAAGTGACAACGGATATAAATTAATAAATTAAATTATAATTGGACCCAGGAGGTAAAGATCTTTTATACTAAAATTAATTTTGTTTCAGTCAAAGACGACACTAAATAAGCAAAAACTTATTTAGCGCTATCTTTGTCTGTACCCCTTGAACAATTCATTCCATCATTACATTTTTTTATTTATTCAGGAGTGCCAATTTTGGAAAAATTTGGACTATTGAAATTTGTTTCTTCGTTACTTATATATAAAGCATGACAAAAATTATTCACATTGGTATAGGCACTGATAAGTAAGGGAGGTAATTATCGTAGTATTTATTTATCGCAATTTATTTAAAATATGATATATATTTTTTATGCATGGTGTCCTTTACTTCTGGGAAACAGATATATACTAGTAGGAGATACGCTTGATTGGGGGGAAAACTATAGCGGTTGAGCGTTATCTCGGATAACGCATTGCACAACAATCGTTCTAGAAACAGTACAAT
This sequence comes from Troilus luridus, assembly GCA_964056705.1. Lineage (NCBI taxonomy): Eukaryota > Metazoa > Arthropoda > Insecta > Hemiptera > Pentatomidae > Troilus > Troilus luridus. Next base: position 38,973,289 of record OZ057417.1, on the reverse strand, counting down.
CTCCACCGTGTACAAAACCCAAGACCCTTCATGGATTGTAGTGGTACAGAGATTTGATATATAATTGTAATTTTGTAAATGTTTGGATGAATGGGGTAGCTCAGTCAGTAAAGTGTTTTGTTACTGATCACTAATTCAGATCTGAATGGTCCCTCCTAGGGCTCACCCAGCCTCTATAAAGTTGATACTCATATTTAGGGAAAATACCTGGCAAAATTGACTCATTACACAGCTCCGAAACACTATCGTCATATCTTGTATTGAGTCTTCATGTTTTGTAGCGGTACATGCTTTTTCAAAATATAATTAAGGTTTTATAAATGAATCATAAACATCCCTTGTAAGAGAAAAATCACATTATTCTCAATGATTATCGGTCTTGTTCTTCAAAAAAATCTTGACATGTGCTTGACAAAGACAGATGCAATAAAAGCTAAACTCAGGCAAGTCTAAACTTAACTAACATTTCAAATATCTTTTGATACGTATGGTATTCCTTTAAAAACCGAAAATAAATGCACCGTTTTATCCCAACAGTTGTGAAGGAAGTTGAAGATTTATTCCTCTATTAAAGTTTGCAGCCTGATGAGGATAAGGAGCTTCTATATACCCCACAGGGTCAATCCAAAGCCGATAACATTATACATAATTTATCTCTCACAGACGATCTCGGACCCTGGTCCTATAGATTAGTATCACGGTGTCCTACACTATGAGATATCTCATTCCTATTATTAATCTATCATATTTATTGAATACAGTTCCAAGAAAAAAATCCTTCGCATTTGGTAATAATTTCATTCCTAACGGTTATTGACAGCAAAGGGTTTCAAGATATTAAGCTTCCTTAAAATATTAAGGAACAAACTAAAACTTTATTCGTTTCATTTTTGGTACTTTCCAAAAATACAATCTATCGTGAGCTGTAGTAAAGAAAAGAGATTGTAATTATGGGCAATGGGTAGATTTCGCTGATTATTATGATTGAAAGCTTCAACTAATATGTCGAAGTATAGATAATATATATTTTTTTAATATTCATTTCTAGATGAAATGATTATTTTTTTTTTTTTTTTTTTTATTTAATTCAATGATATTTACAACTATAATGGTATTATATCAAGTAAATGTGCGAAAATGTAGAATGTGACATGAAAACACTTGTGGAGAAACTACCCATCGATAGCACTCCAATAAAGTTCTATAGTAGTTGATCTCGAGGCCATCTTCTTTTCAGGCGCCTCGGAGGGTTATCAGGAATAGTATGGGAAGCAAGCTGAGAGACTAGCGGATTCAAGTGCGTATGGAGCTTGTTATGGAAGGATAGGTATCTAGTTTGGGCCAAATCAGTAACATATGGGATATTAAGATCATGATGGATGAGTTTGTTTGTGACATAATAAGGAGCATTGAGGATTTTACGAAGGATTTTGGATTGCAAGGATTGGATACGAGATGAATTGGATGGTTTAGTAGAGCCCCAAAGCTCAACTCCGTATGCCCAAATAGGTCTGATGACTGTCATGTAAATAAGTCTTTTGTAATTAATTGGTAGCTTAGAGCGTTTGTCCAGTAAGTGTTGAAGTAGGCGAAAACGTCGAGCAGTTTCTTGTCTTTTCAGTCTTGTATGAGGATTCCAAGTGAGACGTTTATCCAGATGGAGTCCTAGGTAACTTATCTGTTCGACAGGGTTCAGTGGTGTATTATTAAACGATACAGTAGGACAGGAATTCGTAGGTTTACGACGAAGGGTGAAGGTAATTTGATGGGATTTGTTAGGATTTATTTTAATCCTCCAATTTTGACACCATTCTTGTAGGTGTGAGATATGGGATTGAAGAGATTGGGATGCAACAAATGGATCCTTATTAACTGATAACACACATGTGTCATCAGCGTAAGTAGTGAGGACAGTGCTTGGATGGGTTGGGATGTCAGCTGTATATATCGTGTATAGGATGGGCCCCAGGATACTACCTTGAGGAACACCGGCAGGAAATGATTATTAAAAATTATACATTACTTACAATTACATTCTCTGGGAAATGAAAGAAAAGTTAAAACTTGTCGCGACCTAACTCGAAGCGACAACCTTCGGAATAATTAACTATTTTTATCAAATCGATTGGAGCATACTTGTTTGTTCATTTAACGTAACTTTATGCTGCTGTGGCTATTCGGACGATGCTGTATTGGGAGTTCGAAATTTTTCCTATCCCCAGGTTTAAACAGGATAGGGACTTTTTAACGAGTACCTGACATCGTACAGGCTCTGGACTCCCTTTTAATGTCCCTTGCGAACGACGGCGTAACTAAGGATTTTTTACTCCCATTAAAAATCCTAGGGCCACCTGCCTAGGAAACCCGTGAACTTGGGCTTAGTAGTTTGTTACGCTAACCACAAGACCACAGGTCGCCTCTGGAGCATACTAAAATCATATAAAAATAATTCAAAACTATCATAACTCCCAGATCTTTTTATTTATTTTAATTTTTTTCTATGTTTGGTCCGATCCTGCCTGAACTGGAAATTATTGGCCCCGTCATTTTCGGTACTCAAGGCTTTGTGTTTAGCAGTTTTATATTTGCAATCTATTAATTATTATATGTAATTGGTAAAATTGAAATAGTATAAAATAACTTCAACAGAGCTTAATTTGCGGAACTTTTATCATTCTTTAGATTTTTTTCAGTAGTTTTTCAGAAGTCTCCGATGCTTTTATGTTGTCACCATCATAGTTTTAAAAAAGTGATTTAGAACTCTTCTAGAGTTCGTAGACCCGTAAAATTGCCAATATTAACAGATATTGGCAGTACCTGCTTTCTCGTTTATGGTTATGGCGGAACTCAAAACGGTTTACGGCAGCTCCGCGAGATGTCCAACCCCGGCTTTTTTCCCTTCAACCCCTAATGATTTACAGCTCGTGGTAGCTACTAGAGTGCTGCAATAAACCTAATGTTACGACACTACTTCGGGAAAAACTCGAAGGTTGAATGACTTCTTCATTGCTTCCGACTGGTCGTAGTTGGAGAGGAACCCTTGCCTATGACATTTTGGTAATAATAATTTTTTGGAACTCTGGAAAGATAGTGAAAACAATTCAGCATTTTTCTCTTTATTTTGTAGCTCCAATGCCACAATGGAATATGTGGAAATTTTATGACTGAGGATTGTGTGCTAGGATACTTACATAGGAGTAGTTTCTAATTTAAATAATTAAATTGGTCATAATATAAATCCTTAATTAGTGACTCATGTTCATGCGTATTTTAATTTAGTGAGTATACCTTTTACTCTTGAGTGCTAAAAATACTCTAGAAAAACTCCATTACACCAGAATATTTTATTTGATTGAAGTTTGAAATTGGTTTGAATCAATAAAAAAATTTGAATTAAAAATATAGCAATGTTTATAAATATAAGTAGAAAAATTATTTCAATACCGATAAATAAAATTGAGATATTTTTCTTATAAAACTTTTTTTTGGTGTACTGAAGTTCGAATGCTTCTGCCACCTTTGGAATCTCCAGTTTGTTTTAATCGATTTTTGGATTCTACGCTTATTGAAACATAAAATCTAATATTATGATTTATTTTTTATTAATTGTTATAATTTTTAAATATTTTTATTTGAAAAGAAAAGATATGTTGATGATATATGATATAATAAAATCTAATATTTTGACCAGGATTAATTTTTTTATCAATGTCGCTGAAAAAATTAGTTATAAAAAATAAAAAATGCAGTTATTAATTTTCAAAATATTACAATACCTGTCCAGTTGACAAAGAACTACAGACATTTGAACATGTAATTTATAAATATCAATGTATGAAAGACAAAAGATCAACACGAACTAGTCTTGATTCATTAAATTCATTTATAGTATTCCTTTTGAAATGTTTACATAAAATTGAGGTGGTGTATGTAATATATATATATATATATATATATATATATATATATATATGTATATATATATATATATATATATATATATATATATATATATATAAAGTAATGAGTATTTTTAATCAATATTATGATATAGTTGTAAACTTTAACAAAATGTTACAGAAGTAAGTAATCATGTTTTTTTGATTAACTAAAATTTATAATTTCGTTTTGTATGTATGTAATTAAAAGGCACATAATATAAAGTACAAAGGTTTTCTTTGAAAGAGAAAAATAAATCATTTAACATCATTACTTGAACTTTTATTGTTACAAACTACATTTTTTTTTTTCAATGAGACATTCTTCTACAAGTTGGGAAATTGTTCCTAAATATATTCCTTTTCAAGACCAAAAAATCTCCACGATGCTTGGGCATTGGTGGAAAGAGAGACATTAGATAAAAAAGAAATAAAAAGACAGGAACACCTCTCAGCCGGATAACTAAAAGGGAGAGCCACTGAAGAGACCATGAGAACCTCAAGATAAGGAAGAATGCAGAAAGAAGCAAACATAAGTGGATATGAAGAGGATGGACACTTGGATGGACGATGTTAATCCGAAGGCAAGTAATAGTTTAGGAAACAAGGCATGAAACTAAGAATAACTGGTTAGAAAGAAAATGACAATGCCTTCGACGATAATATACAAATATCTCTTTATAATAAGAAGAAAGCGGGGTAAATCAGTGGGTAGAATGCTGAGTTATTAGGCCGAAGGTTTGGGATGAAAATATAATGTGGCAAATCAAATATTTAATCTGTTAATGCATCGAATGATTGGAACCTGTGAAATAGCCGTAAGTATATGAGGCGTTCAGGGTCAAAAGCGGATAACTCCAAATTTCGAAAATTGACTGTTTCATATTTTTCTCTGCTTTAAAAAGGAAATTCATTATGCTACCAAAACTTCAGGTTCAGAACATGACGAAGACCATGCTAAGGCAGCAAAGCGTCGTGTTAGGCGAAGTTGCTGGACCAAACTTGAGAAAAATATGGAAAAATAATTTTTGGAAACTACGCAGCATTACGGCTTTGCTGAAAGCCTCATATTATATATTATATCTACAGCCCCAGAGAATAAGTGTTTAAGTCGAATTTCGCCTGGGAGGGTTAATTGTGTTGAGGGAAGCATAATCGGACCATTTCGGTAGTGTTCGGCTTGAAATGGAGTTGTAATATAAGCATTAACTTCTTTTCTAGCAAATTCCTGACTTAGGATCGTATTCACTTAGAAAATATCCAGCACAAGAAATCCATTTTTGAGAAAATTCGGCTTAACCGCTTATTCACCGGTGCTGTAAATATATAATATATTAATTTACCCTCGACTAGAACCTTTTCAGTCCTCTTCTTGGGTTTCACTTAGCAATTTTTTTATTTTATTGGTTACACCCTAGTATATAAACCTTGCCGTCAGGTGTGGTTAGCATTTTTTCCTTTGCATCAATCTGTTCAATATACACAGAAATTGTTTTAAAAAGTATAGGTTATAAATTTTTTACTTTAGTGGATAATATGCTATTAATTATATAACACTCACTAAGATAAAAACAGTAATGAAAATTCAAAATCTTTCCGTTTAGCAGTATTCCTTCCCTAGTTTAGCTTAATCAAATAATGGAGCTTCCACGGAAGGATTTTAGAGAGCTTATGTATTGGATTAGGAGAGTAGTAAAACGTAGAAGGGAAGATTCCGTAGCTACTGATACCAGGATTCTGCTAGGTATCCGAAATCGGAAGGATGCAGTACATGAACTGTAGGCCGGTGCTGGAGCATACCAAGTATCAACTTGTGTTCTACCGTCAATAAATAATAATAATAAATAATGGAGTATTGCTAGTTGCACTTGAAGCGCACCCATATTGCACGCTTGCTGCAGATAGCCCTGATAAAACGGCTCCCAAGGGGTCAACGTTCAGCAGAAATCGCTGAGGTCATCGGTCAAGAACAGAAGAAGTGGAAGAGGACTGGACAAAGAACGGAAGAATGGAGGTACCAGGAACTGGAGAGATCCGTCTCGCTCTTTCCCACTCCGTCTTCTTCCTTGTTTCTTTCTTCCTTCTTTTGTTGGTGTTTATTAGTTGGGTCTGTAACGGTCAACAATTATCTGGCTTTGGGAACTCTACGCCAAATTAGTCATGTCAGCAAACACTCCACAACCTTCCGCTAAAAATGTCGAACCGTTCTGATTGTGCAAAAAGCATATACGGAAGTTTAGAAGGGAATACCTCTCTATCATATAAAAAAGTTTTTGTGATGTAATATTTTATCAGCATTGCATTAGTTACAGGTCAAAAAACAATTTATTTTTTTTTAGTCTTTTATCGTACTCGACCAGTAAAAATGTATATGAGTCCATTTTTTCATATTCGCGATATCGTAAGGTTTCCATTTGAATTACTTTAAAAATAAAGAAAAACTGGCAAATGCTTTTATCACTTAACATTTAACAAAGGGTGATGTTTTAAACTCTATAAAAAACACCTGTACAACTACAACCCGTGACTGGGTCTAGGGTTCAGTACATGGTTAAGACTGTACTGTTTCACGGATAACGGTTGCGCAGATAGGTGATTTGTTGTAGATCACGCTCAACCACCATATTTCCCTCTTATATTGTGTACCGACTTTATAGAGGCATAGTGACCCCCAGGAGGATCCTAAATCCCATATGATCCATCTCCGCCCGCTAACAGACCAAATAAAAGTCTTGCCAGCAGCGGGATTTGAATCTGGGATTTTCGGCATGGCAACTCAGCAAGCCACTTCGCTCCCTTTTTAAACTGTATTCACTTTTTAAATTTTACTATGTAATAATAATCATTAAAACCATTTATAAGAATAAAATAAATTCTTAACCCAAATGGACTGATACCACATTCAAAAATAATAGCTCATATTATTTAATATAATTCGTATTTAAATTTTCTAAGCACGGAAACATCGCATCTAACAACGCAAAAAAAGAGAGTAAATAATAGACAAAAAAAATTATAAAAAAACGTTACTGTACCAAGAATATAATAATATATAGAGTAATAGAAAAACAGAACAAAAAGTGAAGGATTATAATTAAGGACATATGAATTAATTAGGAAGGTTATATGAATAAAAAAATTACATAATAAATGTACAGAAGAGTGATAATGCAAACAAAATACAAAGAGAAAGAAAAATGAGAAGGTAAACAGAAAGATATATAATGAAAAGTATAAAAGTAAAAATGTGAGATATACTACTCATTTTTCTTTCTCTTTTTTGTTTGCATTATCACCGTTCTTTACATGTATACTGTAATGTTTTTTATAGTTTATTTTTTCTCTCATAGATATAAATCATATGGTTAGCCAAACTTCATAATCTATAGTTAACTTTTTCAAAATCAAAGCTGTTTAATTATGATATGGTTAGCGGTTGTAATTATGATATGTGGCCGAAAATAAACAGTTGTTCCGGTCCGGTCGGCGAAATTTTGAATGCGGAAAATTCCAGATAATGCTTTATTTTTTACTCTTTATTATATAAAAATGTTTTAGTAGCTGTGTAGCATTTTATTTAACATATATGATTACAATGTTAAATAATGGGATAAAGACTTGAAATATTTTTCCTGCTTACACTATATTAAAAAAACTGATACGATCTGATCTGCGGAATATAAAGGTATATATAATTACAGTTTTATAATTTTTACAACGAGACGTACAATCAAATGAACGGTATAACATTTAAAAAAATCTGCTCTTTAGTGGTTTGAAGATTGGAAACTACTGTCCAATATTTAGATCGATACTTTTTTTTTATTATTATTTGTTCAGTGTTAATAGGTATTAACACTAATAATGTGTCAATATTTTTATTATTAATAGTGTTAATAGTTTTATTAATGGAGGGTACTGGTTTCCGTGTTGAAGGTCTCGGGTTAAAATTCAGCTATAGTAGGTTTTAGTAATCTGTTAATAGCCGGAGATGGATCCTTGGAGATCTGGGACCATCACTCAGCCTCTATAAAGTGGGTACGCGAAATAGGGAGAAAACCTGGCGGTTGAGTGTAATCTAGAATAAATCACCTCCCTGCAGCACAAGCAAGAAACAGTACAGTCGCTAATTCTTACTGAATCCAAGACTCTTCATTAGTTGTAATGGTAAAGGTCTTTTAAAAATAATATATAATATAAATAAAGCGTACAATCGTGCACGTTTTAATATATTTTGCTAACGTTTTTTGAGTCTGCCCTAAAGTGAAAAGTGCAGGTAAAAAAAAGTAATAAAAATGGGAAAAAATATGACTGTTGTATAACGGAAGTCATTTAAAAAAAGAAATGTTACCGATACTTGCATAACAGTTTTACCCACCCTAGGCTCCTGGAAGTAAGAGTCCGGTCCGGAGTGCGGTACCTGGAAGCTCTGGAGAGAGTACAGTTAAAAAACCATGCGGTTGTAAACAAGGCATTTCTAACAAAAGTATCGGACCCTAAATGACATACCGTTACATAATTCCGTACCATGGAGCCATAAAAAGAGCATATCCAGTGAAAGGTACTGTTAGATCTTTACAACTGTCGTGGGAAAACAGTTCCTCAACAGTAAAAGTCAAAACACTCCCCCTTGTGTTTTGGGGGTTGATGGCACTCGAAGAGGCATAACGGGAAAAAAACGTAAAAGAACATTTGCCTATTGAGTAACACAGCGCAACTTCGGTCAGTTCCAAAGAACTATCAAATACACCCTTAAAATATGGCACATTGCAGAACTTAAGAAGGCAACACATTTTAAATCTTGGAAACTTTGATTAATAACAGTCCTATAATAATAATAAGTGGGGCTTAGGGGACCCAAAGGCTCGATGCCGATACCAGCAATCTGTGCTTGTAAACTTCCGTCCACGGTCCACTACCCAAACGCAAATCCGACAGATCACTCTTAATGCAATCTTCGTCTCGGCCTACCTATCAGACGCTTCCCTGTCAGCACAGCGCTTATTAATTTTGAGAAATTCGTTACTCAGCCCAGAAACTTTACTAGTCCATCTTAATCTTTCCTACGCTATTACTTGAATGATATTAACTGGGTACATGCTTCACAATTCCGCGTTGTGTTATCTCATAAATTCTCCAGTGGTCTCATACTATTTTGGACCGAATATTCTGCGCAACACATTATTTTCGAATATCTTAAGACGAATGTTGGGTGAAACGAATAAATAAAAAATATGTATGAAATCCTTTTAAAATGATAATTTGATACTTTGGATGTGTGTGTCGGTAAAATAAGATTTCAAAATGGTTAAGCGCTTTAAAGGTGTTCGAATCAATGCTTTGTTCTCTTACCAAATTATACTTCACCGTGTGTGGGACTGAGTACGTTTGCGTGTACTCGCGTGGGTGAGCTAGTATGCTTTCGTTTACACGGTGTATAAATAGATACGATTGTGAGATTGTGCGTATACAGATAGAGAGAGAGAGGAAATGGTACGGACTGGCACAACGACTCAATCCGATCTGGGGGGTCGCTCCTAAAGAAGCAGTCGTATCCGATTTCAGGCCATTATCTCGAAGATGCCCTCCACAGTGCCTTCCATATATGTGTGCTCTTACTTTACTATATAGGTCTCCACTTTATATCTGTGCTTCCACGCCACTTTATAGGAACCACTTTATATAAAGGCTCCCGGAGGGTCCAATAAAGAAGCAGATATGCCCCGGTATCTACAGATCGGGTGGTGGAGTACCACCTCTTAAGCAGCTTGGGGAAAAAAAAAATATATATATATCCATCTCGAAGAACACCCGAAGAAGCCGAATCAAGTAACCCGACACCATCTAGAATCGGAATTATCTTTAATTTTATTGGGAGGACTTATGAATATTATCATTATTGCCATCTTCATAAGATAATTTTATTACACTCCTTCTCAAATTTCTCTGTTACATCTCGTTTTCATGTCGAAATAACTTATTTTCGCAATATTACCACCGTGAGTGCTGCACAAGATCATATTCCGTGCATTGCGATGTTCATAATATATATATTTTATGAAATATACAACTGTATTAAAAAAAATAAACATGCCTTATTCTTTTATTTTTAGAAGGTATGACTTCAATAATTAATTATACAGGTTAAGGTATTGTTGGGGATAAGGTAGAATTTTTTCTAAATCCCCTTCTCAGGTTTTGTCTATAAGGAATTCTTGTTCTTCTACAGCAAAATGGTATGGAACAATTGCTAATCATCAGGAAATATTCAACAATTTTTTTGGAGTTTACTCCTCAAGAAACGATTTTCATATTTAGCCGCGGTATGAAAAATTTTTGAGGAGTAAAATCGAATTTTAGCTAAATGTAGTGCGTTACGTTCCTTTCTCGATAATATTGTATTTTTTGTTTTACATAAAAGATAGAAATTAAAAGTTAAATTCCGGGACTAATACGTGTACTGTCTATGGTAACAGTGTGTTCTATTGCTTTATTCTTGAAGTGTTGAAATACGATAATTTTTTAAAAAACCTTAAATTAAGGTTCGCTTTGTTTGGACTAGTTAAGAAGATAAATATATAACCTCAATGTTACCTATGAGCGTAGATGTTTTGTTATTATGAGAATAGATTTACAAATGTTTTAAATGTTAAGGGAGGAGGTTTAGTAAATAAACTTTACAGTAAAATATAAATATATTGGGAGACGTTACGTTCCTTTGCGTACCTCTCACTTCGAGGTTATGCATGTGTATAACAGCAACCTAACCGTCAATTTGTCTGGTCAAATTGTAAAATTGAAAACCAGTTTTAGTATGAAATCATTTATCGTTGGTTCTTTCAAAGATAAAGACACAGTGGATATTTGTTAATTCACTTAACGTCACTAAGTAAAATTTTAATAGTGAAAAGTAAATTTAATTTTCACTAAGTAAGGATGAAAGTTTACACTTAGTACAATTATTGAAAAATTAACTTAGTTTAGGGCTATGTTTAGACTTTATTTCTGGCAGATTACTCGGGACGACTAGATATGGTACAACTATTGATATAATGTTTTCACGATTCATAACCCATGTATTTTCTGACATACACGTATTGTATTTTAGTTACCACAAATCTATTGTCACAGTATTTAATAATGATGATAATACTATTTACGGACTAAATACTGTTCAAAATCATGTTGAATGCTCATGGTAGAATAAACGAATCTTCCCAAGAATGATTTATATAAAAATATTAACATTTATTATTATGTGAAATAGTTAATAATATATATTTCATTGGAATGATTATATTTATTATAATTTTTATTTATTTTATTAGTTTTTTTAATTTATTATTATGTTCTATTTATTATTTGACATTTTTTAAAAATTTATAAATTTTTTTAATTACTTAGCGGCTTAAATCATCATACCAACCAACCACAGTTTTTGAAAAGTGTCATAAATAATTTTTTAATTTATTTTATTCTTATTTTAATTTGTTTTTAAACAATTAATTTTGCTTTTAATCCGTGTTGATGTTTTTACGCTAATGACTTAGATGTTTTGTGTATTATGATTTTACCATCCATCCGACCAGTTTTTTTAAATTTTAATTTATTACATCTTTTTTTAATTTTATTATCAATTATTAGGTAATAGTCCTTTTAAATTATATGTTTTTAATCGTAGCCGCGTTTTTAAGTGGTATAATGTATCAAGGAGCATAAAACCCGTCTATGCTCCTTGATACATTATACCAACCAACTAGAGTTTTTTGGTTTTATTTATTTTGTTTTTTGTTGATACTATTATTATATTTTATTTATTTTTAAATCGTAACAAACAGCTCGCCGTTTCAGGCTACTTCAACATTTCCTAGACAAACGCTCTAAGCTCCCAATTAATTACAAAAGACTCATTAACATGACTATCATTAGACCCATCTGGACTTACGGAATAGAGCTTTGGGGCTCCACGAAGCCATCGAATTCCTCTCGTATTCAATCCTTACAATCCAAAATCCTTCGTAAAATCCTCAATGCTCTTTACTTTGTTACGAACAAAGCAATCCGTAATGACCTTAATGTCCCGTTTGTTGCTGATTAGGCCCGAATCCGATATCAATCTTTTCATGACAAACTCCATTTCCACTCAAACCACTAGTTTCAAACCTCAAACAATTCCTGATAATCCTCCGAGGCGTCTGAAAAGAAGATGTCTTCGTGACCTTCTAGGATAAACTTTTTTTTTAGTACTACCACTGGGTAGTTTCTCTACTTGCCTTTGTCTCTGGACATGATTTATCTTTCATTATATTTACTTGATGTAATTTTTATACAATTGTAAATTTCAAGAAATACATTTAAAAAAATAAATCGTAACCGCGTATTGTATTTTACGAGTGTTGTATTTTACGCAAGTGACTTAAATGTTTTACGTCTTAAAACTATATATCAACCATCCAAATTTTTTGATAAGTTATATTGATTACAATTTTTATTTATTTTATTAATTAAAAAAAAATTATATTTTTTATAATTGAGTGGAAAATAGTTGACTTATAGTAGCTCCAGCCTTCTATCAGCCCTGAAGATGGCCTACAACGTAGGTCGAAACGTCGGCTCTTATAATAAATAAGTTTGTCTTATTTAGTGTTTTTTGACTGCAACCCAGACTATCTATATCCCACATAGATTTTTTATAATTTATTTTTATTAATTGTTATTTTTATTCTGATTGTTTTAAATATGTTTTTTTGTTTAAACCGTAGTCCCAGTTTCACGACTACTTAGGTTTTCTACACCTTTGAATATCATACCAACAAATCAGATTTTTCTTTTTTTTTCCACTTCCTTTTTATCTTCTCATGTGATTGTAATTATTATTAGATTATTTATAACTAAGTTTCGTTCAAGACGTTAACGGGTCTTGGCATTGTTTCAACGAGATAAGTCACCAACTTTATTTTATTTTTATTTTCTACGTTCCTAATTTTACTTTTATCTCTTTCTGCTTCTCTACTAATTAATCATCACTCAATTAATCACCGCTATTGTCATGAGAGGACAATGTACTAACCGGTTACAGTTAACTGCTAACATTTGTCACCGGTGACAACTGCTCGGTAACAGTCCTTATCTTTTCTCTTTATCGGTATCCTTAAATGTACAGCTCTTTCTTCGGTGCCATAAAAACAGAATTATAAAAAAAAAAATTAAAAAATCAAGGCAGTCATGAGTCCCGACTGAAGTGAATATTCAAAACTTCGGAATAACTGTTCTTTTTTGGATTTATAAATTATTTACAGTTTGGATAATTGAAATTTCATAGTTTTTAAATTGAAATTATTAATATTAGTCTGGTTTTCACATTAAATATCAGTGAAAATTTCTTTAGACGCCTTGATATTTTGTATTGAGCTTGCACAGCCCATCATATATTTTGATTTATAAATTAGCTTCATCAAAATGTATCTACAGTGCCCTCCAAAAGTAAGTTGCAATAAGTCATGATTCATTTTAAAGAAGACTGTCAAGAATATTTTTCCAACGACGTAAATAACACTTTTATTTTGAGCACTCACTGTGCTCTAAAATACCCCATAGGATAGAAAGAGAGATTATTATCGCTTGCCCTGCCCAAACGTAAACAAAGATTTTACAGTCAAAAGTAATCCACATATATCATCTATACTTCGCAGTGTTAGTTGAAACTTTTATTTCTTGATGAAATGATTAGCGAAATCTACTCATTACCCATAATTAAATTCTATTTTCCATATTAAAGTTCGCGATAACTTTTATTTTTGGAAAATAAATAAAAAAGAAACAAATAAATAGATAAAACTCGTAACTCAACCCGTAGCGCTTACCTGCGAGGAACAGATACCTTAGAAAATACATAAAAAAAAGAAATCAAAGGTTATAGTTACGATAAAATTGGAGGATAGAAGTCAACGGTTTGCCAACTCAGATAATTATCTGAGTTGGCAAACCGTTGACAGATTATAATCTGTCTTCACAACAGGAGATGATAAGGTCACACAAAAGAACACCAATGATAGCACCTTACATACACAACTTGCATAGACATCCATCAACTAAGCTTTACACGTGTTGTAAGTTTGAGTCTTGTTGAAATGTCTTAAATTGTTGTATCTCTAGTTGATGGCTGCCGGTGTGAGAGGTCCTTATCCTTGTTCCGTTTTTATGTGACCTTACCATTTTCTGATGATGTCTGATTTGGCAAAACGTTTCATCACACTGATAATAATCTTTACTACAGCTTTCAGTTTTTTTGTGTGTTCAATGGATTATTTTTTATTTAACTTTTGAAATACTTTAATAAACTTAATTTTTGAATTTTCAAACTATATACTAATATTATATTTATTTGTTTTTTGCGAAAGGACCAAGGAAGATTACGCAAATCATTTTTTCCATACTTTCTTCATAAATAGTCCAATAATTCTTTTACTCTATTCTGTCCATTTTGTTCCTTGTTTCTTCAATGATTCCTTATCTGACAATACTAAACTTTTTCCCACTCATAATCATATTTTTGTTTATAACATCGCTTGGTTCAAATTTAGCTGTTTATAAATCTATTCAAACTTGGTTAATCAATGGAGTAGTTGACTTAACGCTTGTATCTAAGTTGGAATTCTATTGCTAACTCTTATTGGGAAAATCTAGTTATACAAATATGTCCATAAAATTTCAATCGTTGTTCTCTTTTGTTTACTGCTAGGTTGAGATATTTTCTGGTTTTTTTTACTATATTCGGTATTCTTCTTCAGTTAATTTTGACCTAAAATGTATCTCATAACGTTGTGTTCTTCATTTAGTATCTGTTCCGTTCCAAATTTTTTTCGTATTGTTAATGTTTCATTTGCATATAGTGCTGCTGGTTCAATTAGGTACTGTACAGTAGAGCCAGATCATAGTTTTAGTGGAAATCTATTTCTTGTTGTAAATTTCATCTTGTCATTCTACAAGCTCTCTTCATTTTCTGTAGTCTCGTTTTATTTTGTAATTTTCTCTCCAAAACCAAGTTGGTTCCAAAATCTTTCTTAGGTATTTATATATATATATATATATATATATATATATATAAAAACCTGTAATAGAGTCTGGGGGTTCAGTACATGTTTGAGACTGTACTGTTTCATGGACAACGGTTCTGCAAGGAGGTGACTTGTCCGAGGCCACGCTAAACCGCCAGGTGTTTCCCCCTTATTATGGGTACCCTATTTTTATAATATTTTATAGAGGCTGGGTGAGCCCCAGGAGGGTCCTAGATCCTATATGATCCATCTCCGGCTGTAGACTAAATATAAGTAACTGCCCGCACCGGGATTTGAACCAAGATATCCGGCATGGCAACTCAGTGCTCAACCACTGAGCCACTCCGCTCCCCATTTATATATATAATATGTTTTACTCTATTTATTCCATATACTGGTATATTATATGAAGACTACGGTGGCAAACTCGATTTTTTTGTTTCAAAAGGGACTATCCACGGTTTCTGATAGATTTTATGCTGGCGAACTAGATGGTCTGATCAGACCATTATAAAAACAAGTTCTAGCGGCTTAAAACGACTAAATAAGACTGTCCGTAACTGGGAAAAACTACTATACTCGAACGGTGCTTGGTAGAGATCGAGGTAAAGTTGCTTTGAGAACCTCATATTCTTCATTGTTAGATTGACAGGACTAGCAATCCGATGGCCTTTAATAAAAATACTGACTCCGGGTTTCGCTATTCTCAACATTTAGGAAATGTGAGTGACCTTGTTTTCCCCAGTAGTCTTCATATATTTTATATAAATTTATATTTAAAATGTATGTCGTGGGGTGAGATTCCCAAGAAAAACTTCATTCATATAATTCACACGGTTCTCTACCACTGTGGAAAAATGTTATTAAGCCATGATAGCTCTTACTTCCTTAGGTACTTAGGTAAATCAGAGCCCATTAACATGTTTTACGATTTGGGTGGAATTGGTAGGGGGTGTCTATTTCTTTCACTCCCCTCCCTTTGGGACTGAGTTGTACCTCCGGAAGAGAGATGTCGCCTCCAACCTGGGCCTTCGTGGGAGGCGGTCTAAGAAAGATGGTGGGGCCAAATTAACTATCGAACAGCCTCCTTGTTTCCATCCAAATCGTTTTATAAGGCCTTTTTAAGGCTCGGGCCCTTGAGCTATCGGATTTCAAAGCCGTTCTCGGGCCATATTTGCATATCATGATTAACGGTCTGCGTTCACTTGTTTCCGTCTTTTCTGTCAGTCTGGGGGGTAGGCGTTCCTTTTGAACGGGACGATTGAATCGCAGGTGTTATCCGAGAACCCGACCACAAAAAAAGAAATTGAAATAAAGAATATCAATAAATCGGAATTGGCGAATCCCATTACCAGAAATGGAACTAATGCAGTGGTAATAAAAGGAGGCTTTGAACAGCATCATGTTTATTGGAGGACGATAAAACTACAAACTTCACAAAATGAAGTAATTTAAAGTGGTAGAGACTGTATTCTTAAGATGAATAGTCCAAGATAATGATTAACTTCCATGCTTTACCCTAGTAGAGCCTAGGCGAGATCCAAGAGGATCTGCCAATCTGACAGTATCATGATAACGTAACTGTTACCATTCTAAATAATATATCTGCCACAGCTTACTTTGGGCCAGGGTTGTTCAGCACATCAACTCAACAATCTACACTCAGAGCTTTCCCGCTCCTTGTACAATGCTTAAAGGACTACTAAATAATAAATAATCGGCGTTTTTGTATATCTAATAATTATTTTGATAGGTTAGAAAACTCTCGATAAAAATTACGTACTTTATCAAGAGTTTTCCAATTATCATACAGCAGTAAAGAGTTTTATTCAAGTGATAGCGTTACAAAGATTATGATGGGCCTGTAAAGTTACAGACGAATTCCTAAAAAAGTATTTAAGGGCTATGCCGAATAGGAAATGTCTGAGAGATAGACCGAGGCGTAGGTGGGAAGATTGCGCTAAGAGTGATCTTACTGATTTGGGTTTGGAAAGTGGTCCGGAGAAAAACGTTTGTGGTAAAGATTGATGGTGTCGGCATCGAGCTTTTGGGTTCGCTAAGCCTCATCATCTTATTATCAATATAGATTTTACGATTTATATTATACAAGTCAGGTCCTATTATCACTGACAGATCCCTATAATCACCAGGATTTCCCTACAATCATGATGATCCCATTTAATGCTTATTTCTGTACAGCAAACATGGCCCATGTCTGTTTTTTAATAGATTAAATATTTATCTGCCATAGCCTGATCTGAATCTTCGGCACAGCAACTCAGTAGCCCTACTATAATGCGCTATTCCCGATCCCAGTTTATAACATATGCATTATATAAAATCTTTAATTAACTCTTGACAATATTCTGTCAACTACGTATACAAATTCGTAAGCGTGATCTTGTATTTGATTGCTTGAACTCTTATAGTATATTACGATGGATTTGGAAGCCAGCGCTAGTTTATTCTTTGATGAGAGTCACATAAATACTTGAAAAGAAGAAGGATGTTAAGGAAGAAGGAAGAAGGGGTTAGACTATTTGGATTATTTGAAAAACAGGACTTCTTTAGTTATGGCTATGATAACTAACTCTTTAGGTTTGGAGGAGTATGTGTGACAGTAATTTTTCCCTTTGAATAAACTCTCTTACTCTTGTGCAATCTGTTCGTGGAGTGTGGTTTCAATGTAATAGAAGCTTCGAGCCGAAAACCGTCCCGACCGACTTGTTATGGGACCCGGTGTGGAAACAAGTAAAAGTATTTTAGTGTTAACTGTCGTGGCAGTCGGGAGGGAGGTGGGGATGGGAGAGGGGCAGCGGGGGGGGGGGCGTGCATAAATCAGGGAGGGCAATAAAGGTCCGGTCGCTATTAGGGCCTTCATTAAATCACCCGCGTCCAATCAGTCCATGCAAATCCTGGTCCGTCTCAGTCCGCCCGGACTAACCGAACCTTTGGCAGTGAGTCCAGCCTGCGAAGATGAGGAAGTGATGGAAACCATCGAAGGATCACCTCTGGTGTAGTTATCAGCTTTATAACCTACTAAGCGCAAGATCGAGGGTTCGGAGGATTTTTAAGGGGAGAAAAAACAGTCTTTGGTTAAACAGTTCTTCACGCTTATTGAATATACTGTTAATCGATAAACAAACTTGAACCAAAGCCTGAACCTGTTTTCAGATTTCAGGAAGTTGTATATTAATAAGTCTTAAAATAATTTAGAATAGTTGGAATAAACACCTGAATTCGTGTATAAGGGGTTCTTTTACCAGTTGCTAACTTGGTGCTTTCTATAGAATATATAAAGACTTTGCTTTGAGACGTTATATGGAGCCTAATGTATCTATTAAATCATTGAGGATTTAGGAGTTTACACATCTGGTTATTGAAATTTGCGATGGTGGAGATGGGATTGTAATGGTTGAGCTAAGTAAGGGACGAAATAACGGTCTACAAGATATATGTGGGTAACAGTACTCACCAGTGAACCAGTTCACCACTACTACAGCCTGAAAGAGTAATTGGATAATATGCTTATAATTAGGTTGGTACTAGATAGGTGAGACATTCTTAGTACGAGGAAGCTGGTTCACTAACGTCAAGGTGGTGTCGCTTAGGATAAGTCGAGGATCGTAAAGTACTCCAAAAGGCTATTAAGACCTAATTAGGATATTAATAATTCAAAATGATTTAGACAAATTAATTTTCGGAATTGTCCATGAGTATTCTAGCAAATCATAGAGATCGCAGGGTAAAGGATGAGTAGCCGTTCAGGAGGTCCAGGGTTCATATACGGGGGTGGCAGATAAATTATTTAATCAGTTAACCATTACAGATGGACACTCCAGGAGCTTAAGCAGTCTTTATCACGTGGATACCTAAATGGGAGGAGGGCGATAGCTTGAGGTTGAGCATAACTCCGCACAAATAACTTCTCTGTATGTTGTCCTAGATATAGAACGTCTCTGTCACGTGCCGAATCCTAGACACTTCATATATAGCATCGTAAGATCCTTTCCACAGTTTGATGGATGGATACAGTTCACACCTCCATTATCGACACCTGAGGCGGAAGATCGTTTTAATCACCGACGGAGCAGGCCGAGTGTCGAAGATAAAGCGACTCGGAGGCTATGACTGATAGCGTACAAGTGGAGGGAGGTGGGTGTGTCTGGATTTGTGGTCGCTGAGGGTTAAGTGTCCTTTTAACAGGTCGTGTTGGCCTGCGTGGGGTCTTTATCGGCCTCGAGGTGAAGTATCGCCCCGGAGCCTGGGTGGCCCGATACCATCGGGGGCACAAATCTACCTGTCCCCTCGCGGAAATACACCTCTTCCAAATATAATTTACTCGCCACACCAAGGAGGCGTTTCATTAGATGAAGATGTTTATGCAGCTGTCGCTGAGATAAGGGACGAGAGCGCTGACAAATTATCCGGAGGAAGATGATTCAAGCGTGTCCTAGAACAGATGTCCCCCCTCCCGACGTGGAGGGTATCCTCTTACACATTCCGTCCTGGTTTCTGTCGACCCCTGGCGTCTCGGGTGTGGCGCCCCGCGGTATTGTCTTACATTAAAGTTTTCAGTAATCAGGATAAAATGATATGTAAAAAAAAATAAAATATTTTTATATAAAACAAATCTATACAACTACAACCTATGGGTTCAGTACGTGGTAGAGAATGTACTGTTTTTAGGAAAAAAGTTTTGCAGTAAGGTGATTTATCACAGTCACGCTAACCCCGGGATGTGGGCATTTTGTGATCCCGGCTAAATCAACTCCTTGCACAACCATTGTCGTAGAAACTCTATACCAGTATTTTTTTTTCTCTTCAAAATTAAAATATTAAAAAATGAAAACAATTAATAAAAATGTATTTTTTTTTTATTCTCCGTGGTTCTATTTATGAGTAATGCCAAATACACAAATAAATATACTAAAATATACAATGTGTGTTACATGGACCTATTATTACCATTGATATAGAGACTGGTTGAGAGTCAAATTGACTCCAGGTCCCGCAGGGTCCATCCCCGACTGTTAACAGATTAAATGTCAGCCACAGCCGAATTTGAACTAAGGGCATTCGGAACAACATCTCAGCGTTCTACCCCTTCCATCATATGTATTCCAAAATTGATAGTAAGAAGAAGACCAGTGAATAAAAAAACATACATATAATTTATTAATGGTATAGCAAAAAAGTATATATACTAGTCCAGTGGAGCAGTCCGAACTATCTCAATTGTTGTTAATAAATCGGAAACATGAATTTGATGATATAACAGTTCTGGACTGAAACATTATTTAATGTTGGTGACTATAATCCTTCAAATGCATTTATTGGGTAAAAATTCCTGTGGCTCACCCGGCATCATCGATGAAAGCACCCAAAGTAAGGGGAAACATGTCGATTCCTTAATCTGGGATAAATCACTGCCCTGCAAAACCGTTGTCTTAGAAACAGTATCTCTACCATGTACTGAGCCCAAGACTGCAGGGGTTCTTTTGTCCAATAGGTCTAAGAAGTTCAGTTTTTTTTTTGTACTGAAAGGATATAATTTTATTAATTAAATAGAATAAATACTTTATGTAAATAATTAAATGAAATGGTGGATAAAATATCTACACAGGCATTAAGTCACTCCCAGAAATTTTACATCAATGATTTCATTGAAATAAATCTTGCTGATAGCTTGCAAAAGATTACCAGACCATTTTTCACTACAGGAAACTGATTCGTCTTCGAGGAAAAAAAAATACAAACAAGACAAAGCAACAAATACAAAATGAGAAATAAACAAACAAAAAAACTGTTGGAGGCGGGCGCTTTGTTGGTTCAACGCTTGACTAATTATCAGCTATTATAAGATCATTAACAATGACTGCCTCTATTCATCAACTCTTCGTTCTCTCTGTTCATTCTTCATTCTTAGCCTCGTATTTTATCTCCTTCAACCAATGCATCTTATCGATTCCCGTGTCGGAAAATCGATAATTCATTCATGTTAGTGAAAATACAAATGGCTCTATGTACTATGAGTCTATAGAAAAAATAATGAGCTTGGCTATTGGGATTAGTCACAACACATTACACAAGATATTAGCAAAGTCGCAAAGTCGTAATAAATCATAATAACTGAAGAAACATGAGTAACTTACAATACTAGTAAATTGTCCACGTTTTTCGCTAGTTAAGTACAAGCAATGGCGCTTCATACGATTCTTTACCCGCCTTATTCCTCATGATTTTTGTCCGGCTCAGAACCTGATGTTATGGGAGCGAAAATTGCTTGACTAACATATCGAAAATTTTGAAAAAGGCTATATTTGAAGTATCTGCTATTGATCCAAAACGCCTCATTTGATCACCTGCTTTATAAGTTTTAGAACAATTAAGAAAATAGGCAAAATAATACAGAGAATATAATATTCTGAAGAAATAAACGCATTTAAAAAATAAAAGTAGGTAAATAGGATAACATATATGACAGTACAACCCATGAAGGCTTTAGGGAACAGTATGTGTTTGTATTATACACCAGGCTATACTATACAGTTTCTAAGCGAACGGTTATGCAGTTAGGTGATTTGGGTAAGAAGCTCAAGTTTTCCCCTCAATTTAAGTGTCGTTCTAAGGGTGCTAACAGATTAAATAATTTATATTTCTGAAAAATACGGTATATGAAAAATATAAAAATATTTTGAAAATGTATGTAAGAAAAATACAAACCTAACTTGATTCAGATTTACTCATCTGAATCATTCAGATTTCTGTATTTATGGGATTTGCTTGTTTATAGAAGTGAAAAAAAAATTTCCACTGTTTTGAGAGCTGAGTTAAAAGCGCTGGGATCTCCTGGGTCATTCCCTTTACAAATAGGTGCAAGTTTTTCGATTTTGTTTTTGTTTTGTAACAAGATAACACAGTTATTACAGTGATTACAGTTTTTTTTATTATCTTTTTAGATTTGTATTTTTTTAATTTATATCCTATTTAATTTATTCATTTCGTCTCATTGTTTATTTATACGATCCTACAAGTCCTTAAAAAATCATAATAAAAGCAATTTTTTTTTATTTAATTTTTTTCACCATGCACAAATAAAAAACTTCTTTGGAAACGTTTATTAAAAATTAGATTTTAATGAAACAGTAATATTATTATTATGGTTGTTTTTATAGTTCCTTGAATATTGAAACTATTTATTAGGTTTCTAACGCTATCATCGATCTATTATATAATAGTTTTTATTTTGAAGAGAGATTTGTCTAGGCCTGGATTCGAACACGGGTCGCCCGCGTCTCTTCTAGCGGTGTGCTCTGACCACTGAGCTACCAAGGGACGCATTCCAGCCAGACAAATCTATTCTCATTACCGATCGTAGATTTTATATTATATAATAGAATAGAAAAGTAACTTTATTCTGGGACTAACTCCCTTTAGAATAACAGACATCAAGA
Organism: Troilus luridus; assembly: GCA_964056705.1. NCBI lineage: Eukaryota > Metazoa > Arthropoda > Insecta > Hemiptera > Pentatomidae > Troilus > Troilus luridus. The sequence goes on along the minus strand of OZ057417.1, from coordinate 38,950,837 downwards.
GAAAAAGAAACAAAATATATATCTGGCCAGAAGACATAAAATTATGTTATTTTATTTTAAATAAGTTATTTAAAAAGTGTAAAACATAAATAAAAAGTACGAATATTGAAAAGATATTTACCAATTACAGAGAATAAATAAATTAGTGAATTTGTAACTAGGTTTCTAATAAATAAATATAAATAGCTTCACTGTTTAAGGACTAGTTTCTGACCTTCTTCCAGACTTTCTTCATCACATTTATACGGTAAGTTAATATATATTGAAGATTTTTTTATTATAGTAGCTTGTTTTGTCATATTTCAGTTAAACAATTATGTACAATAAGAAATTAGTTATGACGAAATCACGAAGAACGGAACCCGAAGTCGGGACGAACGTGATAAAACAGTAATAATTTATGCCAAGTTGTTTCGTATTCGCGAGATAGGTCCAGGCGTTGAGTAAGGTCAGACACTAAGCCCTATTTTCTCTCAACTTTACGATCTTAAATCACGATTCTCCATGTCCATTATAACCATTCTCGAATTAACATCTCATCAAAGATATGAAGGATAAAATTGAACTTTCGTTTCAGAATAAATATTAACTCACTGGCATTTAGGGAGGTGTGACAGTGAAGACATGTGATACCCCCGGAGTGGTAACATCAGTTCCCTAGCCTCGTGTAGAGCCTTTTAATTGTCTTTTTCTGTCCAGCTGAGAGCGGGGTAATAAGATAGAGGCTTTGAGATAAAGGTGGAGAGACATTAGGTGAGGCTGATGTCTGTATCAGCGGGGCCACACCGCCGAGGAATTCCTTAGAAGAGAGCTTTGTCTTCAGGACTTTATACCGTCGAGGATTCTGTATTCTGCAGATTTACCATCCCTTAGATTTATTACTTCATTGCATAAGATTATGCAACAGGACTTTTTGTTCATCCATCACTAACTCTCCCCAGAGGATATTTATTCCAAAGTACTTTCTATGATTTTTATCATAAGACCTGAAATTGAATTTAACTTAGCTCTAAAAAAACTTTGATGTAAAAAAAAACTAAACATAATCTAATGATATTTTTAAAATTTAGAACTTATGATTATTATGTTAAATAAAATAAAGCATTACATTTCAGGAACATGAAAAAAAAATATTGCTATCCGCGAAGCCGAGCTATGTTTAAATTTAATATTTAACTGCTTTATTTGTTCAAATAAAATAAACATATTATAGAAAATTGAAATTTTTCTTGTAGCGACGTTTCGACACGATATTGTTCTCTTAATCATGTTATTGCTACTACCTGTAATTACATAATGTTCTCTTTCAGTTAATAAAATAGGTTTTTATTGAATTATATTAAATAGCATACTAGTCTAAATTTAAAATTGAAGTCATGAAAAGTATGTATGTATGTATGTATGTATGTATGTGTATATATATATATATATATACACATACATTTTTATATATATATTTATATATATATATATATATATATATATATTTATATATATATATATATATATATATATATATATATATATATATATATATATATATTTTTATTGAATATATCATATACATGTGAAAATGAGGTGATATAAAGTATGTATATATAACTGCCTGATATATAATAAATCCCGAAATTTATTATACTCATATATTCGAAAAGTTTTCTTTAAAATAAAGAAATATGAAATAGCAAAGAACTGATTGTAAGTATCCTTGTTAACATAGCTATAGTTTAAATTCAGCCTTCTAAAAAGTTTCTAGCATGGGAAACAAATATGATTTTATCTAGAGTTTTGAAATTTATAGAAATAGTAATTCAAATTATCAATTTTAATTATTTATTAATTAATAGGACTAAAAATATTGTGAGGTAAGAGGGGTAGCTAAGTGTTTAGAGCGTTGAGTTAAAATACTGAAATTCCTCGGTAAATAAATTATTTGGTTTGTTAACGGATGGGCCCTATGGTATCTGCAGATCTTCTCGGCCTCACCTAGCATTAATGGAAAATCTGGTGGTAAAGCATGATCCCGGGCATATTAATCTCTCTCTGTGCTTAAGGTACAGAGTTCGAATCCGCTTGTAGCAGATAACTTATTTTATTTAATTATGGACGAGTTATTTATTTAAACACAACTAATTACAGTAAGGTTACTATAGTAATAGGCCTGTTATCGTTTCCTTCCTCTTAGCTCCTACAGAAGACATCCTCCTACCTATCCATAGATCCCCTGACAATAAAGGTTAGATTTACTGTCGGCCGTCGCTATCTCCGGACCATTCACCTAAATCGTGGCGAGGTGGGATCACAACAAATAAGATCCCGAGCGAGAGGATCCTCTCCTGCCTGGGTGGCTCTCGGATCTTATCTGAAACCCCAGCTCCGTGAGAAGGAGCGCGTGGCACAGCCAATCAGCGCAATTATCTGCTTCGTCGTCTGTGACGTCTGTTATCTCTCCACCAATCTCCTATCGCCACGGCTCCCTGTCCAACTTCTTTTCGGTCCTGCTACTCTCCGGGCGATTGACTTGTAGTCGGCGATTAGGTTCAAGTGGGTGTCCTTTTCGATTATATTATATCTCCCACCAAGGTGACAAGAACTACGCTGGCCAAAGATAGGCATTATTTTGTAGTGAACTCCATTCCTTTTGTTCTAAGTTTTATTAATATGCTTAGCCTGTATTTACGTATGTATGTAGCGGAATCCCTGAAACATTAAAATAAATTGAAATTTTCGTTCTCTTCCTATCATTGCATTGAAATCGCCCAACTATTGGGAAAGTGTGTATGAATGATTCACATAACTTTTATTATTATAAATATTTTATTCCAATGTCTTTTAGTATTGAAACTAATGCTAATGCCTTAATCAACTTATTAAGAATTATAATTACGAATTCATAACATACAATTCATTTATTTAATCATGAGTTCGGATGACCATCAACACGCTTTTATTAGCTACGCCTATATCTAAGTAACAGAATATGTGAACTCGATCAGAACATGGAATTAAATTGAAACTTGGCTCGTTCCTCAAGGGCCAATAAAATACAGTAATTTAATAAGATTGTCTCATTATAATGAAGAGGATCTTCATGATAACTAATTTTTCATATTGGACGACACGGTAGTGTCTTGAAACAATTACTAAGGCTTACATGGCTTAATATATGGGATAAACATACGACTACTGGCAGGATCAAAAGTTTTGTATGATTTTCAACAAAAAAAAAAGCTAAAAAAACACGATTACTAGACGAACTAAAAAAAAAAAAAAAGAAATTAAATAATAATTTTAAGAACAATTAAACAAATTTAAAATAAGATTATATTTATGAAAAAAAACCATTTTATGATAAAAAAACGTGGGGAATATTTTAAAGATATTTTCATAAATACTCCACTTTTACCAATTACAATCGATTAATTACATACAACAATTAACATGAAGCATCCCATAAAATAAGTATGTTTTTCACCAAGTTGACGTTAAATAAGTAGAATCGATATTTAATAATGTAAATCTATTGGCGTGTATCTATACATAGTTTGTATGAGGATTTATGGATTAAAAGTTATTTTTATTTATTTTGTTGACGCTTTTTAAATATCTTATGATTTGTATTATTATGTAGCCTTCTGGCCAGATATATATTATGTTTCTTTTTCTCTTCACGTTTGTTATTCTAAAGGGACTGAGTCCCAGAAGAAAGTTACTTTTCTATTCCATTCTATTCTATAATATTTTGGTAATATTATTGGAAACCTAATAAATAGTTTCACTATTTAAGGAACAATAAAAATTCTACAAACAATACTCAAATACGGCATTAATATGTAATAAAATAAAAATCTAATGAAATGGATAAATTAAATAAGATACGAATATATTAAGATAATTTTAAAACTGCCATGAAATTAACTTATTAAATATACCTTTGATTTTTAAATGAAATGTATGGTGAAATACATAATATATATTTATTTGTTAAATAAATATTAAAAAAAAAAAAAGAACTTCCAAACAACCTGCGCCATCTTGTAAAGAAAAAAACAGTATTCCAGGAGATCCCAGCGCTTTTAACTTGACTTAAAAAAACAGTTAAAGAACAATTTTATTTCTCTATGTAAGCAAAGACTTGAAACAAAGAATTCAGACGCGTTGGTAGGCTAGTAAATGTGAATTAAAAAATTGACTTTTTCACATGTTTCTTGGATTAATCAACCAATTTTATCCTCCCGAAACTTCAGGTTCAGAACCGGATTAAGACCTTATTGACAGAATTAAGTCGGCAAAGCGCTGTGTTGCCGTATAATTTCTCCATTAAACTCTTATGGATATGATGAAAGCCTCATATGTACCTTATGGAGTATATACCTTGTGGTTCTTCTCTTCCGGTCCAGCATCCTGAGCTCGCGCGCCTGGTACGGTACGGCACGGCGATGGTGGCACAGCCTGTAGGAAAGAGTGTGAACCAAACCTTGGACCATTCACTAATAACAGAGCTGCGACCTAATGAGGCTGTGTAAACACCGCTGGCTATCTAATTGTCGGCCATCTCATTGTCTTCTCGGCCCACGCAATTCCCACATCCTCCATTCAGCCGAGAGGCCTCGTATCTCTTTTACATAGCCCTGTCGAGATCTAGAATCTCCTTTTATTATTCATCATCCTCTCCTTGGCTCTGCCAGACCCGACACCTATACGCTTCGTTATTACAGAAATATTTTAATCGTTCTCCTTCATCTGGTATGATAATGCCGATCTTATCAATTATTGAATATTTTACAGTTCGGATTTAAAAGATATGAACGTATTTTGCAACGACAATTTTGCAGCAAAATAGTTTAAAATATGTTTGTTGAATGACGCAATTACTGTATTCCTAAAACCCGTGAAGGGTGGTATGTTCAATATATGGTATTTACTTAACTGTTCCTAGGGCAATGGAGCGCAATGCAAGGAGTTAATTTGTCAGAGATCACGCTCAACCACCAGGTTTTCCCCCCCGTCTATGTAGGTCCAAAGAGGGTATTAAGATCCTGTAGGTTCCATTCATGTTGGTTAACAGACTGAACAATTTATCTGCCGCAACCAGATTTGAACTAGGAACTTTCAGTACAGCAACTCAACACTCCCCACTCCCCTTGATGTTATCAATTACGAATTAAATATTTAATAGTTCGGACTCGAAACATCTGGTGTGTTTAAACACAGCGACCATTTCGCAGGAAAATCGTTTAAAATAGATATTTCGGATTACTCAATAACAGCTTTCTCAACATTTTAATCACATGTGACATATCATAAAACGGTAATCTGTGGTCAAGTGGTTAGTATAACAAAATACTATGCTCTTGATCTTGAGTTCCCACAAACCTCAATTGATACGTAAAATGGGGGTCCCGTGCCTGGACGTTGTCTGATACTCCTTAAAGATCCTTATCCTAATTATACCTGGATAGACTAAATTTAGGATTCCTACTGTAGGATCGTTCCATCAGGCAAGGTAGCATAAACTGCCGCGAAACCACCACATTGGAAAACGTAGCCAAGATTGGAGGATCAAACAAATTATCTACTGTATTGGCCATTGAACATTAAAGAAATCTTTTAATATATACTCACCGTCATGAGTATCGCGATACTTTGAAATATTTGAATTTTACCAAAACGTCTGTCTTTTCATAATAAAAAAAGGTTTAGAAGTCTGAAATAAGCATTTTTAAACTGGACATAATCAAGTTTAAAAATGCTTATTACAGACTTCAGAACCTTTCTTTAAAATGAAAAGACGTTTTTGTAAAATTCAAATATTTCAAAGTGTTGCTATACTTTTGACGGGGAGTATAGTTAATGTTTTGTAGTAGTAATAGCTTTTCCGCGACGTTTATAAACAAGCATTCGAGATGTGGTGTTATTGTCGTTTGCTCAGATTTTTATGGAAGCATACATAAACGTATAAAGAAGCTTCTTGAGACTTTGATAGCACCGAAAGATACAAATTAGCATACTTTGGTCATGTGATGCGAAATAAAATGTACCGCCTGGTGCAGTTAATCTTACAGAGGATGATGCTAATCGAGCAGGACGCAATGCAGGCAGGGTGGATCCTACCGTTGATAGTTATCGAAATTTCTCAAAAGGCAAAGGGAGTCTGCCAAGTTTGTGATATGACCTTAGTCCATACTTTCCCTATGGCCATTCCCAAAACACCATTCGCGGGATTTCTGAGGCTTTTGAGCATGTGACCACGACCACACAAAATCGGAGGCTTTAAGAGCAACTTGGTGTAATCTGTGGGGATATTTTCTTACTGTGAAGTGTTCTTTTATTGATTAGTGTGTTGAGGAAATTATTTATGACGATTCCTATGGTCACAGCCTTCTGTGCTGATTGAAAGTAACAAGAAGAATGCGGGAAAAAGCATGTCTAGAACACTTTGTCTGGAATTTCTTATAATTTGGTATTATCTCTGAGTATCTCTAGTTTATCTGGTCTCACTTCAACGTGTATGAATCATTCGACTTTTCACTTCGCTTCAGACACTCAAAAAAATGTATCTACTAAGGAATATGCTCATAACAAACAAAATATATAGTTCTTCTCATCGAAATATATGTCTGTTAGGATTCAAATACTAGTAATAACAAAGCTCTAAGGAAGTGTACAGTAAGTTTATGAAAGGTGAAGTAAGAAAAGATGTGAAAACACAAATGTAAAATTTGGCGTACCACAAGAGGTACTTCTGGATCCTTTCTTTTTTTAATTTTATTATTTACGTAAGCATATTGCGTTGTGTAAGTAAACTTCTCACTAAACATTAAGCCATTTCGAAATGTATAAATGCAACATCCCCATTAGCGAGCGATATGCATTCGGCACTCAGCAGATCGTTGGTCCCAACTTCATTGCCCATTCAATTCATCACATTTCTTTTAATAGGCGCTCGATAATTACTGTTGCACCTTTGTATACATTAGCATGATGTCGGTTGATTAGTATTCAACTGTTGTGGAACAAGCGATTACAACTACTGAATAGGTGTTTGAAATTTAAAAATAGCCTCACAAAGGAAACACCGGCGTTTAAACGTTGCCGATTATTCTCAGGCTATGAACGTTTCATTGTATTTAAAGGCGAGATTATCGAGTTTCGTAAATATCGCTAATTGTCTTGGCCTGAAATGAGAGCTTAATCTTAAAGAAGTTAACAACGGTAAAGGTTGGAGAAGAGTGTTCTTGACCAAGTACCTTCTAATAATGGCGATCCATAAGGTGCAATTTTTTCACCAATAACTTTTCACTTTTGTACTTGCGAAGTATAGAAAAGCAAACGTAACTGATTTTGCAAATGACATGGCAAATGATTAATTATAAGTTATATAATAAACTATAAATTGTATAATAAATATGTAGAGTAACGAGGAAGTTCCTGCGAGGTTCCAGAATTGGCAAAGAGTTGGCCAACCACGCAGGTGGATCCAAGATGGTAAAAAGTATTAGGCTTCACTAAATGGAAACGGATGGCCAGAAATAGAGAAGACTGGAACAAAATTATTGTGGAAGCCAAGACCCACTTTTGAAACTTTTTAAATAAAACAAGATTATTTCAACAAAACTATTGGATCTAGTTATACATTTTTCACTTTTTCGATTCATTTTGACATAAAATGAAAGAACGAGTATGGTATTGCTCAGAATGTTCGGTCCAAAAAAGGATGAGACCACTGGAGAATTCAGGAGATCACAGAAAGCAAAATGACATTGCATACATCCGGTCAATACAATTGAAGTTAACGTTGTGACTAGCTTGTAAAGTTGTTGGCTTAATAAGTGTAGAATTCCTAAAAGTTAATAAGCGCTGAGCCAACTGTCATAGTTCGCTAGGGTAGAATGATGCTTAGATTGGAGGATTGTGTATAGAGTATTCTTACAGTTTTGACTAATCGTAGTAGCCCTTGGACGGAAGCTCGCACGGTTTAGTGATATCAGGGAGTACCTTAAGGTTCGCTAAGCCCAATTATTTTATTATTATAACAGTGTTCAATACCATTAGCACAAATACTTCAAATGTTTTGGAATAGCACTGGAACTAGTTTTACATACGATCCACTAATGTATCGTAATACGTCCACAAATGCTACTGCTGAATGGTATGAATTTCATACATCCACCATATCACAAATAGGGAGCGGAGTGGCTCAGTGATAGATCACTGAATTGCCTGAAATCCTAGTTCAAATCCCGTTGCAGGCCATTACATTTAGTCTGTTTGTAGCGGAAGATGGATCATATAGGAAATAGGACCCTCCTGGGGCCCACCCTGAGGCTGGGTTTATTTATAAAGATTGGGTACCCGAAATAAAGGGGAAAATCTGGCGATAGAGCGTGACTTAGGACAAGTCACCTCCTTGCAGAATTGTTGTCCATGAAACAGTACAGTCTCTACCGTGTACTGAACCCCAGACCCGTTCACCGGTTGTAGTGGTACAGGTAAAAAAAAAATACCATATCACAAACTGTGATTCATCGTTTTAAAAAAGACATTGAAATCATACGAAGTGAAATTATCAGAAAAAATTCATATCTGGGACCTGTATTGCCCAATGAATCCAACTGATTTTGCAAAGCAAGATATAGGTCGACGGTCTCAAGGGTACTAATGAACGCCAGGCATTGGGCAGGAATGACGACTGTACAAAGATCAGGATTATTAATGATTAGGACGGCTGTCAATAAGATCATATGTACCAACATGATTACCAACATCCAAAGAGGATAGGTACCAACATGAGAAGAAAGGTTCTGTATTCTGCTGTATGTTTCGCTTCAACACTTTTACAGATCCTCTTACGAATTTTTATAGATAAAACTTATTTAAGCACAGATGGAGAAGATCAACATGGAGGTCATTCGTGTAGGAGTCCGTATAATAGGCCTAATAAAAGACTGGAGAGGATCCTAGTGCAATAAGTGGTCCTGGAATTAGAATCCTGGAAGAGGCATTAAGAAAAAGAAGACGAGGCGGAGGCGGGAGTCATTATGAGCGATCCATTGTCATGTAAATCGCCCCCCCCCTGCCCCTCATCCCCCCCCCCCTAACTGATTCAATTAATTGATTAGGCCCGGGACAAAGGAACTCATCCGGCAGATAACTAGGGTACTAGATAATTACCCTTCCAGCTACAGAGGTATCTATGCAATATTTACTAATCATCAGCGGCACTTGTTTAAATTATTATATATTTTTAGAATATATAACTACAATACTTCCCTCTTAAACTCTTAAAGTATCTTATTAAGTAGATATGTTTGAACGGTACAAAATATATTAATATTACGAGGGGTTACACCAAGGCAGTCAACAAGTCCTTTGCTGTTTTCTATTTTTTCAGTAAACTTACATCAACATTTCAAAACTAATTCTAGTATCCAAATCGCATATATACTGGGTGTTTCAGGTTAAGTAGCCAAATTGAAAATTTGAACTAAGGACCTCAAAACTAGAAAAAACAATCGTATGTAGGAATGTCCGCAAACGCTTTGTGATATTCACACCCACAGATTTTCCTTAATTTAACGAATTGTTTAGGCACAGTAAATAAATAAAACTTATTTTATTTGTTCAAACTACTTTATTCATTAAATGTAAAAAGTTTACAATTACTGAATTATTTACAATCATATTAAATGTTGTTCAAAGTGATTTCCTTGAGCATTAAGACAGGTTCGGAATCTTTCTTCAACAGCAGCAGTGGCAGAACGGCACTAAATATGCGTGGATATATATATACATAAATTGTGTAACAAAAAAAATGTTGAATGTTACATTGCAAATTACCATTATTATAGCATTATTTATACATCTAATCTATCCATTATTTACTGAACATCAACGTTTTGAGCGGTAATTGTTCAAATTACTTTGTTTTTAGTAACAAATCGCTCTAAGAGCACCTTCCTCTTAAAGTATCTTACTAAGCAGTGTGTTTCAGCGGTATAGAATATGTAGAAATTATCAGGGGATACACCAAGAGAGACAACAAGTCCTCTGCTCTTTAATATTTTTTCTGTTGAGATCACAAAAAATACAATATATGTATATAGATATGCATATATATATATATATATATATATATATATATATATATATATATAGAGAGAGAGAGAGAGAGAGGCATTTTTGAGTTAACCCTTCAGTAAGAATTGTATTGGTTGAAGCTTTTTAATTATGTAACGACCATATCTGATCTTCCATTTCCAACATGTTATTTTTTTAATAAAGTCATATTTTGAGTTGTATATTGATTGAACTTGAAGTTTTATAAAGAATAATGGCATCAGTTGAAAATCAAAAGAGTTTCAATTCAGTTTTTAAAAAAATTCTAACGGTTAATAAAACAATTTCAATACCATCATTACAATTGGAATGCTTTGTTTTAACATTACCCAAATTTTTATTTTGTAAACTCACGTGGGTCTTTCAAATACCTCTATCGAAAAATTATTTTGTTTGAGTTATAGCATTGTTCTTTCGAAGCAGCGGCATATACTCGTACCTGCCTACCTTTTGCCATTTTGCCTAAACGATATTAACCAATCTAATTTGTCGAACTGTTGACATTATTATATACTCGAAACCAAAATTTATACCTCGAAACTTTCAAATACCTCTATTGAAAAGTTAGTTTTTTGAGCTATGGCATTGTTCTTTTGAAGGAGTGATATGCTTTATATCGATACAAATTTATGAACATTAATAAAGACTGTGTGAATTTAAGTAATGTTTGAATTTGTTGGGTCTTACAGTGGAGTAGTACTAACATGTGATAAACAAAACAAATAAAACATTTGAGTGCCTTGGAAGATAAAAAGTTACTTCACACATCTTAAAGCCATCTTGTAAGTTGCGCCATTCACGGTTACAATTCAAATAATAATGTTTTAATCTTAAGCTTTTGCATTCGAATAAGACTTGTAGCAATAACTCAAGCCCATAATGCACCCCATTGCAATAATAGAGTAACCCGAGAGGTGTTGGGGTCTTTATATATGAGTGTGCATGTTGGATATATCGTCCGCCGCCCGTCGGATATCCGATATTAATTGCGAGGATAAAGCTATCTGCCTCTATAAACATCTTATATCGATTTAACGGACAAGGAGAAGGATGTGCTTGAGGGTTAAATGAAAGTAATATTTATTTTAAAAGACGAGGTGGTAAAACAAATGGTTAGCGCCGAAGGTAGAAGATAGACTATCTTGAGGCACTTTGGTGAGCCAGTGATTTGTCGCCTGTGTCTCGGCCCACACCCCGAACAACCCCACAACTCTGCCCCCCCCCCCCCCAGAACAACTCTGTCTCCCCCCTAAAGTTTTTTTTTATTTCTCGCTTTTTTCAGTACCTCTCCGGAGGCGGCGACAAGGCAGGACATTGGAATCGGCTTTGAGGACAATTGCATAGCCCGCAGGTGGTCTTCCTCGTGGGAGGTGTCGCCTTCTGTAGGATCGCTCCATGTATTCCTTTCTCCGTCCTACGTCATCGCTTCCTCAGGATCAGCTAAACCGTAACGACCATTCGCTTATCCGAGAGTTTTGGAACCTAAGTCTTGAGCTATGAGGAGTCTTGATTGGAGATCCCATATCTATCCATGGAGGAAGCTGGAAATTAATTAGTAAATTTTATGGATTATAGACTATATAATTAATTCTTCTTATACAGGCGCCACTACTTTCTTCTTTTCTTCTTTAACGTCGCTTCGGCTGCTGAGGCCATTAGCAAGACTGCTGTTCTTATATTTCTTGGGTTAACGTCGTGTGTTTCATCAGGCTCCTCTGTAGTTTATTATTATCTTTGAATGGTTGCCACGTTTCAATATCCAAATTCATTCTTTATATTTGATGCTTCTTGCATTCTAACAGATGCTTCATTGCAATTTCTAAATTATCACAGCTTTGGCAGGTTGGTTGGACTGCCCTAAAAGTAGGTGGAGATTTGACAGCTATATATGACCGATTCTTAACTTCTTATTATGCTGAATTCTTTTGTCGTTAGGCCGTTTGAAGGGATCCAAGCAATATTTTTATCTTTTATTTGACGGAGGTGGTTTAGCGGAAAGCTCTCCCTCTCTTCGTCCCAATTTCCTTTAATTTTATTGATTATCACTTTCAGCCATTCTTAATCTTAACAAGCCTTTTGACGTTTAGTGTAGTGTAGTGTTCTTTTTCCTGTTTTCCGTCTTTTTTGTTTTTTATTTATAAAATAAAATCAGAGTATATTACTCTTATTTTTAATTTAAAATTATGGGAATCTACCATTCATCAAATCATCGCCATATTAAACAATTTCAATAATCTGAAGATTAAACTGATCCATCCATGCTGAGAAAAAAGCAAATATTTAGGGTTCAATATGGGATTGCAAAAAAGTTGTACCATTTCAACCAGAGAAAGGTCTTAGGATCAGAAACTAATAATGTTTCTTGGACAGCAGTTTTGCAGGGAGGTGATTTGTCCTGGATCATTATCAACCGTTTTCCCCCCAATTAAGTGCACCCACTTTTTTAAGGCTGTCAAGATCAGACAGGTTCTATTCCCGCCTGTTAACAGACTAAATAATTAATCTGCTAAAGCCTGATTTTGTACTGAAGGAATTTGAACTACGACTTAGCTACCCATATACCCCAAAATTTATAAAAAATGTTGCGAATGTGGGTTACTATGAAAAAGCGGAATACGAAAATCCATTAATGATATATGGGTCTTGCATCTTAAAAAATATTGTAAAGAATGTTACAACATGAAGGTATGTTTGAAAACAATGACTTGGAGATATCATTTGGTACTTTGTAGAAGTATCAAGTATCAAGTATAAGATTTTTCTATACTTTTATTAGCCATCAGGCTTCCATTTTTTTATTGCAAAACCTCATTAAGCGCTAAAGCGTATTCGCTTTGGATTACTTACGGATTCTTCGGATATACGTTAAGATTGATCATAGAGCACATAATAAAGATGATCAAACAGATTTATCAAAACAAACACGAATATCGCTCTGTATACCTAAGATGAATAACATGTCTACTGTAAACATATATTTACAGAGCTCCGTCTATAGTTGAGAAAGACATCCAGATCCCTCGACACCTCGAAGCAACCTGCACGGATGCCCTGAACCCAGGTGGCTTCAGACATGTTGACCACATCACCCCTTAACATTCCCCCCGTTGGTAGGTCGGCTCCCCGCTGTGTCTCGTAATAGTGTTGCGCCGGGTAGTCGCTCACCGTTCTGCGAAAATCACTCAGGCCTCGTTAAAGGCTCGAACACGGTCTTTGGTCAGTGGCTTTTTGTTTTCGGGAGGCGAACGGACATGCGATGTTAACTGCCCACGGATTTACTAACAAGTTTTAATAGTACAATTTGGAAAGCGTCTAGAAGACACGTGAAGCAGTTCCGAAAAGGTTAGGCTTCAATATAGGATTTTCAGAGAAGTTCGCGCCTAAACTGGTAAAAATTACTTTAATACTAAGGGAGCGAGGTGGTTCAGTGGGAAGAGCGCTGAGTTGCTTTCCTGAATGTTCCAGGGAGGTTCAAATCCAGATAAAGCCAATAAATTATTTAATCTACATTATTGTGTTTTCTAGTTATCATTCATATATTTTTATTTTTTTATTATTTATTATTTATTTATTGATATTTACAACTATATTACAGTAATATATCAAGTAAATTGGCTGAGTGATACATAATGGCATGATATAATGACAAGTAGAGAAACTACCCACTGGTAGTACTCAAATCGCATGTTCAACTAAGAAGGTCACGTGGCCATCTTCTTCTCAGACGCCTCGGAGGATTATCGGGAATTGAAGAGGAAGCTAGGTTTGAAACTGGAGGGTTTGAGTCGAAATGAAGTTTGTTATGAAAGGATAGATAGCGAGTTCGGGCCAAATTAGCAACAAATGGGACATTAAGGTCGTTATGGATGACTTTATTCTTAACAAAATAAGGAGCGTTGAGGATTTTACGAAGGATTTTGGATTGTAGGGATTGGATACGAGAAGAATTCGATGGCTTAGTGGAGCCCCAAAGCTCTACTCCGTAGGTCCAAATAGGTCGTATGATGGTCATGTAGATGAGTCTTTTGTAATTAATTGGGAGTTTAGCTGTAGTTAATTGGGAGTTTATCTAGTAAGTATTGAAGTAGCCTGAAACGTCGAGCGGTTTCTTGTCTTTTCAGTCTTGTATGAGGATTCCAGGTTAATCGATTGTCGAGATGCAACCCTAAGTATCGGATCTGTTCTACAGGCACAAGTGGGATATTATTATAGGATATTGAAGGGCAGGAAGTCATTGGTTTACGACGTAAGGTAAAAGTGATTTGATGGGATTTTTGAGAATTTATTTTAATTCTCCAGTTCTTGGGATTGGATGCTTTGGGATACAATAACTGGATTGGGGTTGACTGATAATACACATGTATCATCAGCATACGTGGTAAGGATAGTATTAGGATGAGTTGGGATGTCAGCTGTATAAACTGTATAAAGGATTGGGCCAAGGATACTACCTTGAGGAATATTTTTTTAATACATATTTTTGTATAGTGTTTTTTTTAAATCTTAATAAAATAAAAAAATTTACTATTCCGTTGTTTTAAATCTAAATTTTAAACTTGTAAAAATGAATGCACTATGAGCACTACTTTTTTCATTGACCCTCAAGCACCAGAGACGAAAATCTGCTCAAGCAGATACATTTAATGGGTAATTCAAGTAGAATCTATGCGATTGCATACAAGGACATACAGAGACTCTTATTTACGATTTCTAAAGATATCACATATGTAAAGACTAAAAATTATTTACTAAGAATGAATACTTAGGCTACACCACAGATGTTATTATCTTCGTGGACAACTATTGACGCCTGTCGGAGATTGTTCCACATAGTCTGATGCAATGAAAACGAAGATGTTGAAGAAAATATTTAAGAGTTAGATTAATTTTAAATTATGATCTAAACGACAATGTGCAGTCAATAAATTGCAAAAATTATGCCAGACTTATCGTACTTATAATTACAAAATCTTACTTATTTTTGCGTAGTTGTTGTTTATTTAACATCACTTTATGCTGCTAAGGCTAATCGGACGATGCTACAGTGGGAGCTCTAAATTTTGCCTACCCAGGTTTAATTAGGATAGGGATTTTTAACTAGTACCTGACATCGTACAGGCTCGGGACCCCCGTCTAACGTCCCTTCCGAAGGACGGCGTAACTAAGGATTTTATACTCCCTTAAAAAATCCTAGGGCCCCCTGCCGGGGTACGAACACGCGATCTTGGGTTTAGTAGTTTGTTACGCTAACCACTAGACCACAGGTGACCGTACTTATTTTTGCGTAATTTATTGATGTGGGCAGTTGTTTTAGTTTACAAAAAATAAATAAATAAAATAACCGTCAAAATCATGGCATTTTTGTATCATACCTATGTCTGATACAAGTACATTACATGTCATACTGCAATCTTTTGGTTTAATTTTCTGTTGCTCTGTTGTCTTAATCTGAATTTTTTTTTAACGATGCCCGTTCGGTCCTCATTGTTTCGGATTCCCTCGACCTATCAGATCAATAACTAAGCGCTATTTTGCATAGCTATGTGCCCGCGATATTTATGAAATAAAGGAAGAATGAAAAAAAGTCAAACATTTTCAAAAAAAGGGGCACGGTTGGAAGCAATGAATACTAAATTCGATAAAATCTTTCAGCTACTTCTATCTGAATATCTCGTAATTCTCGAGAGCTGGTGGGGATACTGCAAGCCTTGTAAATATCTCTTTTGAAGACTTACAACCGGCCTTATTCTCTCTCTTTGTTCTTATTTCGTCTTTATCAGTCTTCGCATTCTCCTCTCTAAGTTATGAGCATTTTTGCAAATATTATACCTAAAATACTCGAGAAAGGATTAACACTATCAATTGTGTTTTCTATTATATTATAAGTTAAAAGTCCTTAGCCTGTCATTCTAAATACATTAAAACGTATCTGTTCCGCAGGTTATCGGTTATAACTGAGTCACAAGTTATAACTGTTCATTCGTTTCCCTTTTAATATTTTCCAAAAATATATGTTATCATCAGTTTTTATAAGGAAAAAGTAATATAATTATTCAGTAGATTTCGGTAATCATTACATCAAGAAATATAAGTTTCAACTAAAATTTGGAAGTATTGATAATAAATCTTTGTCGAAACGTTCTTTTTTAGGTGAAATGATTGCCGAAACATTTCCCATAATTACGATTGAGAGAAAAATAGTTGAGGAAGATCTATTGTGGGATATAGGCAGTCTGTGGGTGCAGTCAAAATAACACTAAATAAGACAAACTTATTTATTATAAGTGCCGACGTTTCAACCTACCTTGCATGCCATCTTCAGGGCTGCTAGAAGGCGGAGTATGCCAACGTTTCGAACTACTCTGAAACTCATGTCAAACCTCCGCCTTCTATCAGCCCTGAAGATGGCCTACAACGTAGGTCGAAACGTTGGCACTTATAATAAATAAGTTTGCCTTATTTAGTGTTATTTTGACTGCACCCACAGACTATCTATATCCCACTTCCCATATTTAAATTATCTTTTTCCATACTAGTGTATAATCTGTATTTTTAGAAAATATTAAATGGGAAACGAATGAAAAGTTCAAACTTCTTGTACTCAACATGAAGCGAAAACCTGCGGAATAATTAGCCATTAAAAAAATTCAAATTTGGACCCGCCAAATCGGAATCTCGGTTTATTGAAAGCATTATTTTTTTCATAATTTATTTTATTTTATTTTTTATTAACTATTATATTATTATTAAGGAGGTCGTACTCATACCTTAACATTGCATAGAGAACCATTAGATTTATCAAAAAATTCATATAACTTTCTAGTACTTCCAATTTTTCTTAAAAGTTAGTTATAACATGTAATAGTTTTGGTAGATATTTAGTTCAACTTTGAAGATGTGATCAAAATATTAAACTCCTGACACAATAGTTTTTTTTTTTAAATTAGGGTAGACTGAAATGACAAGAATCTGAAACGCTCTAAGCTCGCAATTTATTACACATAGACATGACTATTACAAGACCCATTTGGACTAATAGAGTAGAGCTTTGAAGAAATGTCCAGGGCGAGGACCATATGTCCAGGAGTCGAATCCCGGCCCTGGACATATATTTTCTTTTCAAATAAAAATATTTAAAAATTATTTTTTTCAGTATTTCTTTTATTTTTTATATTAAATTTTAACATGCTTTAAATAATTGATTAATTATTTTCTAAAATATTTTATAGTAGGATGAATTTTCTGCTAAAACGGTGCCCTGAGCAATGAAAATTATTCAGTGAAATTTCGTAAAAATTATTTTAACAAAATATAAACTTTTTTTTTTTAATTTTCAGTTATCGATGACTTAGCGAAGCCCAAAGCTCTACTCTGTAAGTCCAAATGGGTCTTGTAATAGTCATGTCTATGTGTAATAAATTGCGAGCTTAGAGCGTTTCAGATTACCCATTTAGAGCGTGGCAGGTTCTTGTCATTTAAGTCTACCATAATTTTTAAAAAATAACTATTGTGTCAGGAGTTTAATATTTTGATCACATCTTCAAAGTTGAACTAAATATCTACCAAAACTATCACATGTTATAATTGACTTTTAAGAAAAGTTGGAAGTACTAGAAAGTTATATGAATCTTTCGATAAATCTAATGGTTCTCTATTCATTGTTGAGGCATGAGTACGACCTCCTTGGTTGGAATATTATCACAGCCATTGATTCGAGAAATGAAGAAATAAAAATAAAGAAATATTTTTGCTGTCCTCCTCGCAAGTATCGCTCGGGGAGCGAAGAGTTCAGACGACTGACACCTCAACCACCCACAAAGCCGCAATAAAATGCAAATCCACTTTTTCCTCTAACCCTTTTAACTAAACCGATCCATCCTTTTTGTTCCAGTCTCTTTTTGATTGTTTCACCCTATTACTTCGGTAATTGTCTTTATTTATGCTGTCCCTTAGAGACAAGATTTACTAATAAATCCCTAAAAGACTTGATAAATTGTACTAGTAGTGAGAATAACTCTCTACTGTGCCAAATGTAGGGTCGGCAGCCCGGTAGGTGCCTTAGGATTTTTTAATGGGAGTAAAAAATCCTTGGTGATTCCGTACTTCAGATGAGAAGTAATATAACCAAAATGGAGTCCCGATTCTGTGCGATGTTCTATCCTTCTTCTGAAGATCCCTATCCTAATTAAACCTGGAGAGGCAAAATTTAAGTGTAAGCATCGTCCGATTAGCCATTGCAGCATAAAGCGACGTTAAATAAATTAAACTAGTACTTTTCCCTTTCTGTGTTTCTTCTCGCGATTGATCAACTATAATACAACCTATCATCATGTTATATTAATTTCGAGTTGCATTTTTTCCTCGATTTTTTTAAAATCAGAAGTACAAAATGGCTTATTGTAATAGTATAGTTGACAAACAACGTTAAAGAATTGGTTATAGGATATCAATAATAATTATCATAATCACCATTCAAGATTAGGTCGTTTCCACCAGAATGTATGGAAACCATGTTCTAGATGATGCAACAATAAATGGCAATCCAAGGCATAACAATGTGGCAACAATTTTGGATCAAGCCCGGCAGTGTAATACAACCTAATACATTATACGGCGCCATATTGTAAATGCCACCTTAATAGACTCCACTAAACAGATCATCCACAGGTCTATTGGGATGAATCAATTATATAAAACAATAATAAATCAATCAATTATACAGTACGCCATAATAGGTCAGATATCCTCTTCATAAACTGAACTTATTGGCACCGGGATCCCCAACGATAATAAGCTCAACTGTGGGAGAAATTGTAAGTGCTGGTTTTATGATTAAAGGAAGTATATCATTTAGGAAGCGTCACCACTAATCTTATCATTATATCTACCAATGGGCTGATACCAAACAGTGGCAGACATGAATAGTTTAAAATTAACTGTAGATGTGATAAGAGAGGCTCAACTGTCAGTTCTCTTGGACACAGTATTGTTAGATTTTTTTTTAATATTTGACATAAAATGAAGTTGGTTGGACTTCTTTCCTCTCGAATCAGATAGTAAACCCGTAATAGCGGGAAAAACAGTGGTTATCATTAGACGATTCCGCTTCCCTGTGTACAATTAATTGATCCTGGGCTAAATTTAACTTAACCACTTATTCACCTGACATGCAGATACGCATTATAAATATATATATAACTCTCTATCTATGTCTATGCATATTGGGACATCTCAATCACATACATACTGCAGTTTTCGGTACACTGGATACCTTTATTAAGTTACTTCAAAACATCTCTGTCAAGGATACTGAAAAATTTCTTCAGATGTATTTCAAGTCTGGCGTGTGTAATGTAGCATACATTTGAAACTTTTTAAATATTCGTTTTTGAATAACTTTTAACATGAAACTCTGAGTTCGGGGAATGTGATTTGGATATCTCTCTTCGGTTTTATTACCTTCATCCAAAGGTATTAGAGATTTCGCATGTTGCATTAGAGACGGATTAAGGTGGATTAGTTACTGTGTTGTGACATAACATCTTGTCCCGAGGGGACACTTAGCTTATGCCAACCCTTTTCAAGAATAAAGCTGCATCTCAAGGGTCATAACTCGATGCAGACGGGTCATAACACGTCGTTGCAGCTCGTTCGTCCAATTGGCTCGGGAACAGTGTTAGCCACTTTATTGCCTTCTCCTTAATCTTCGGTGTCGTTATAGCTTCTGATTGATACGTCAGTGCGAGAGTTGTAAAAGTATTGGGACCCGTTGAGGATCAGCTCAAAGAGGATTAGCATAAAGCAGTAAAGCTACCATTGTCATTAGGAAGGACCCCTGCTGGGACCGAGAGAGTATGTCTGCTCCTATTTAAGGGTCTCGGATCCTCAATCGTCTTCTTTTCAGTCCGGCTCATCTGGTTACGATAGCCTTCTTGAGATCTGGAGTACAACATTGTCATCGGAAGAATCATGTAGTATATTTTAACAATTACTGGAGTATCACCCCGTGCCTGTATCCAATTTTCAAGTTATTCAACTATTCACTTGATTGTACTGCAGTTAGTACTTAACGTTTAAGTAGATAACACCTGCACAAATATTATTCTAGAAAGCGATGTTCAGTTTAGGAATTATTTTGTATCAACTTAGTGAGTCTTTAAGAATATAAATACCACTTAGTGTCGTTTGAGATATTGAGTATTTTGGATTAAATACAACAATAAATTTTTTATTTTTTTTTTAAATTGATATTATAGAAAATATTTTGACAGTTCTATCAACCAATCAAATTGTCATCATGTGTCAAATGAAACAATTTCACCCAATCATGTCAACATTACGCAGATAATTGCATTCACTGCAATTCAAAGAAAAAATTCCCAGAAATACAACCTACAGTCACAAATATATTTGGGGAATATTTATGCGTGATAAAAGATCTTCTATAGTAGAGAGCAGCTAAGAATATAATGTTATGTTAAATTCAAATAATTGTACTTTCACTAACTGTACTTTTAATAAATAAATAAATGTATCGTTGTGTTGAATTTCTTTGTCAAAAAATTTTCCGCCGAATATCCCTCGGACATTGACAAATGGCTCATAATGTTATGACAAATTTCTCAACCTCGTTGAGAGTCTTCGGCTTCGGGCTGTTACCAAGGAACTAGCTTTCGATTTTCATAAAATTATCTCGCCTATTATCAATGTCCTAGAGATATTACTACTGATAAAAAACTATAGTTTAATAAAAATGTGTTAGTCTTATTTCAGTATTGAAATAGCAGTTCTAAAAAAGAAATATCGGAAAGAGATGTATCTTGTTTTATTTTTTAAGTCAAACAGCTCCATTTTTTCTATGTAAATTTTAAAAAGTGCCTAGATAAAGCTTATATTTTTTGTAATAGCTTCAAGTGGCTTTGCCATTTGTCATTTTTTTAAATATTTATAATATATACGTAGAAAAACAGTGAACCTAGAAAAACATGATTCCAACATCTATTTGTTGTACTTGTTTTGGTACAATTCTTTCAGTTTTACATTCCATAACTTGTTAGATTGCATATGATACTGGTTCACGTAAAATAATCTGAAAAAGCTTAAATACAACTCAGGCAATTCATGTCATGAAACGAAAACTGTAGAAGATGCTATGTTTCATCATTTGTTGTGATATTGAAGATATTATATAACTTGAGGATGATATGGATAGTTAAGAGTACCGATAATAGAGCATTATCTATCTTAGTTGTCATTCTAATGTTAGGCTTTAATTAGTAGTCAATCTATTGGGTTAAAATAATGCAGGATTATGGTCATCGAAGGTTGGTTCGCTGACTTCGAGTTTCCATGACATTTCTCGAAAAGTTATTCTGGGATTTTCTTCCACCAAAGCTCGGAGAATATCCTCATCAAGGGAAGAACTTCTTCCACCTTCTTTGTCTTCAAAACTCAAGTCTCTTTCTCGAAATATCTGAAACCACCGTGGAACAATGCCTTTGCTCCACACTTCATTGATATTTCCGGCCTTTAGGTCCCCGTTCCTGCCGAGTTTGAATACGTAAAAAAAAATTATGCGAAAATTACGCTTTGAGATCTTAGTAAAGACTGAATTATTTCTGATTAGGAAAACGTTATATGTCAAACATTATTGTTTGAAAGAGTATTAACCCTCTTTTAACTACTATTTGGAGGAGTATCTTAGAAAAAACATAAAACCTACATTATTTTCTTGGACACACCTAATATAATCAAGTTATATTCCATTTGGCATAAGTTTTTTTTCTTTCATGTCGAGTCTCTGTTGGTTAACTCTATGAAATATCTTCCTGCGAATACCCAATCTGTCCAAGACGAAGCAGCTTGCTCTTTGAGTACTAAATATAAAGCGAAGCAGTAAAGGAGGGAGCGAGGTTCATTAGCGCTGGGGTAATCGTGGCCAGCGGGGGGTCACCCATCCAGGTAGTGAACACCCCCGACATTCCGATCCTCCAGTGGCGGAATCATCCCCTCCAAAGGACGGACCCACTTTTTGTCCTTCATCTCCCGCATTAAACAACATTAACATATATATACATCTCGGATCCCTATTGATTTTTTTCCGCGGTGAGTTCGTCTTTTCGGTGATAATTTATAAGCGAAATGAATTTTGAAAACCTTTATGCAGTCAATCAGGAAAGGACTCGCAGACAAGCGTTGAGTGGGATAATTAGGAATAATTTATTTCTTTAGTTTTTTTATTATTCAGATTTTTTTGCATTTAAAATGTAAGTTTCTAAATTAACTGTATGGAAAATGTTTAAATTGTTCTTCTTCAAACCGATCTCCCTAAAGATGAGTCACCCGGTGACTACTGTAGAACGATTGTATAGGATTAATACTTCTTGAAATGCGTTTAACTTGGAATCATCATACTAGACTGTAAAGACGAGAAACTGCTCGCCGTTTCAGGCTTCAACACTTACTTACACAAGCACTAAGCACCCAATTAATTACAAATGGCTCATACACATGACTACTATAAGACCTATTTGAACTTACGGAGTAGACTTTTGGAGCATCCGAATTCCTCTCCTATCCAATCCTCGTGATCCAAAATGCGTTACGAATAAAGTTATCTAGTTACAGTGACCTCAATGTCCCACTAGTTTTCTGATTTAGGCCGGGCCCGATATCAATCTTTTCATGACAACCTTTATTCCCACTCAAACTTACTAGTTTCAAACCTAACTAACTCTTTAATTCCTGATAATCCTTCAAGGCATCTGAAAAAAAAGGCGTTCTAAGTTGTATTTATTTTAGTACTACCACTGGGTAGTTTCTCTACTTGTCTTTATCCATTATGTATCGTTCATTATATTTACTTGTTTCATTGTTATAATAATGTTGTATGTTTCAATTAAAAGATTCAAAAGAAAAAAAACTGTTTTCTTATTTATATATTTATTTATTACAAGTAGTGCGTTGCGTATTTGCTTCTTTATCTACCTATTTTTTCGCATTAGTGATTGGCCTTCTTCTTCCCGAGCCTTATTCGTTTAGTGTGCCTTAGACCATTAAGAAAAAAGGTTGACATCTCCTAGAACAATCATCAGGAATCTCTATGCTTAATACAAACGCAGAGCTATGACAGTGGCTAGTTTTTTCTTCAGCGTTGTCCATTTTATGACAGATAAATTAAAGAAATTTTGCATATCAAGGTATAATTAGGATAGGCATATTCGCTATATTTGACAAAGTGGCTCCGGAGACCCATTTTACGTCACTTCCAAAGTACGGCTATGAATTGTTTTAGTCCCATTAAAAAAAATCCTAATCCTCCTGCCAGAAATCTAATCCGCGATCTCTAGTATAGTGCTAGGATATGCTAACCTCAAGCCACAGATGACCCTCTTAGCCTGACTTTATCCTCCCACTTATATCTCGGCGATCGGGGAATCCTTAATGATCCTAAAACGTCCTTTTCCCATAGTTACAGAGGTAGCTTGGAATACCATCGGCTGAGTAACAATGAGTAAACAACAGAGCTATTCCAAGATTGTCTCATCACGTATCTGCAATTCCGACAGTCCCAGAAGGTATCGGTGAGTAAGAAAAAAAGATTAGGCTAGGTAAGTGAGGCTACCCACGGGAACCTTTTTACCTGAATTAGCGCTGGGAGGACCTGAGCTCAAGTTGGGAATTACGAGGTGTCCCGCAGGGTACGTGACAGGAGAGGGCCACTACTATTAGTGATATATCGATAGGGAGCTGGATCATCGGGATCGCTAAAGAGGTTCATGGGAAAGGTGGCTCATCTTGGGTAATGTCGTGTACACGATCCCTCCAGTTGTTACCTCCCCTGAGTCATCCGTTCCCTTTTTAATAAACGGATGATTACTGGGTATCGTTGCTTTACTCTTTAGGGCTTAAAAAACTATTTCTATACCTACTTGCCTTTGGGAATAAAAACATAGAACAAAAAAGGTTAATCTAGCCAATTTATTCATAAAGCAATTAAAGAAATAAGTTGAAGTAAATACAATATCACAGCTATAAGCATTTATGAAAATTATCAATACCGTTTAGTTTCAAGTTATTTTTGAAAGAGGGTTTTCAAGGCCAATATAACCAAATAACAATATCAGTAAGATAGAATTTGTTACATAGCTACCTCATCATTTCATATTGTCTAAAATCGTGGGTTAGTGCCTGGCAGTAGCCTTTTACTCCCCAAAATCCCTAGTTATGCCGTTCTTCGAATGGAACGTAAAACAGAGATCTTGAGCCTGTGACATGTCAGGTATTCTTTCTATCCCAGGCCGGAAACTTTTGGACCTTACTACATAGTAGCATAAAGTGACGTAAAATAAAACTAACTGTGTTGGAACGATGTTTCATTATATTATGAGTTTTCATAACTTAATGAAAGATGAAAATTATGTAAGTATTCTTTGGGAGATTCTTCTTGTTAATTTAATTTTTTAGAATTTAAAACTGATCCATTTTTAATAAAATGGTAGTTACTGGATATTATACCTTTAACCTTTAGGCATAAAAATATTTCGATAACTACTTGTCTTTGTACATATCGCACCTGACCAATTAAATTAATACACTTAAAAAATATATAATATATTTCTATGTACTAAATGTAGTCAAAATATATTAAAAAGTTCTTAGAATATATTTTACTATCCATACGTATGTAATGTGGTTTCATAACATAATGAAAGTCGAAACACAAAGAAGTGACATTCCCAATTATTATGAATATCTTTAAGGAGATATTTTTTGTTTATTTTAATTTTTAAACACGTTAACATTAAAAAGAGTACTGGACTTTAGAGGATGGAAAAGAAAATTAATTTTATTCTGGGACTGAGTACCTTCAGAATAATAACCATGAACAGAAAAAGAAACATGATGGTAGAGATACACATAATTGTAGAGAGACCTTTCCCGTACCAATCCCCAACTAAGGATTATAGATGCTAGGTGAGCCCCAGGAAGGTCTTTAGGTTCCAAATGGCCCAACCGCGGCTGTTAACTCATTAAATAATTTAATTACCACAGCTTACTGTAATTTGTTTTTAAAAATAAGTATTTAATGAATAATAATTAGCAAGCAAAGCGTATCTCATGTTGAAGCCATGTAATCAGTTTCGGAATTGGGTTATCACTAAGTAAAGAATAATACAAAATAGTGTAACACCAGTAACGATGAAGCCAAAAATAGTTAAGACCTCCATTTGGTTTGATTCTGCCAACAAATACATATATAATACAATTATTTATGAGGAAACGGTTTAATGGACGTAACTTAAGAAATGCAGAAAATGATCAGGGAGTCCAGTCATTAAGATGTAAACAAATATTTATTTGTTTTATTGTTTTATTTATTTTTGTTTTGCCATAACTTTTACACCATCATCAGGATCCTGTTTTATTCTCAGATTTTCAAATCGTAATAAGCCAGAATTATTTTTAATTTCGACACGGTTAGAAAATAAAAAAATACACATCAAGAAGTAACTCCCCAAAATTAATTTATTCTGTTTTGCCTTGTTCTCAGCTTACAGCTGTACAGTTGAACTTATTAGTATAAAGTTTATTGACTGTACAGCCAGCAAACCAGTTTTAACACTTCTCGATAATATGCTCAATTTAAACCTATAAGCCGTAGGTTTAGTACATTTAAGTTGGAAGATGCCACCTGGTTCAAATACATTCTTCTTCTTTCTTGTATTGGTTCTGTCTTCTGCAGAACTCAGGAGCTTACCAAGATGATACTCTGAGGACCGTTATAGAAGGATAAACCACCGTCGAAGACCGTTATGGCTATTAGTTTAAAGACTCTATTATTTTCTGAGCCATCCATCAGATCTTGTAACTCTCCAATATTATTCCAAAAAGTCAATATATTTCCCAACATGATGTAAGTCGTAGGATTCAATAACAGTGTATTTTTAATTACAGAATATATTTTGTTAATTGTTATATTTGAGATACTGTATTTTGAATATTTATAATATAGTTTATTCCTCTCACCCTTACTTGCAAATATTAGAGTTCGGTAGTCAATGACTTTCTATTTCTAAGTCATATGCTTTATAACTTTCCTTTGCAGCACATCTCACACCGACAGTTCAACCAGACTCAAATAGAGACAGCAGCTTTGCTACAAGGCGTTCAACAACTAATGCAAAGGAAGGTAATACACGAACAGCTGTGGATGCTTTAAAAACAGCTGATTTGCAGTAAAATAACCAATCAATAAACATATATATTGTACAATACTAACTCTACAGCCTCTTCATTGCCTGAGTAGTTATTGCTATTATTTGTTTCACCCAACTTTGCGATTCTCCGGACCAATCATTTGTGCTTGCTCCGCGACTTCATCTCCGTCCAGTATCTCTTTATCCTCTCTAATCTCCTATTCCTTTCCTCATCGGAGATTTTGATCGTCAGGTTTATCTTGTCTCAAACTTCATCCTCTTCCTCGGGTGTTGATCCATCCCAAAACATATCCATCGGAACCCTTAGTATTCTTGCCACTTTCTGCCTCTTTAAAACAGGCCGCTTTAGTATTTTTATTCCTAAGGAATCAAAATATTCTCTTGGTTAGTCTCCTTGCATTCATTCGCGGAATATCTCCAATTAATTCTAGATTATTTTTATTTGTAAAGGGCCTCATATCGTGCGTTGACTAATTTATCGTTTAAGAGTTTCCGAATGTTTATGTTGTTGTATTTATTTATATTTATTTGTGTACGATTATTCTTGGCACCGATATACAGAATAAACATCAAGATCACTAGGATGTTTCGATCAACAGTATACAGTTGATATGATAACGTTTCGCTCAACGTTTCTTTGAAGTCCTTAGTAATCGGGTTGCGAAAGGGCAATGATGTTTCAGCTTGCAAGTTGCAGTTGGAAGAGAATTAAGTTAGAGGACTTTCAAAAGGGGGACGGGGGGAACGGACGGTTTTAAAAAGCAGTTATCAAAGGGAGTAAGTTTAAAGAGATGACAAGAGGATTAGGATCGGGGAGGCGTCGCCATTTGGCAGCCATTAGCGGTACCCGGGGGGGTCCGCCAGATTACAGGGGTAGCACCCCTTTGTACTTCGTGGGGGGGGAGCCTCTGGTAATTGATCCAACGGTGCCACCGAAGGGGGTGTCGTCCCTTCTGGAAGGTGTGGCCACAGATGTCATGATATGAGTACGCACTCCCACCTTCGGATACACAATGGTCCATACGATTTTCCCATAAAAGTCGGTCGGACAAGAAAGGAGGCGGGTAGATAAAGGCTAGGAGATATAATAGATACTTTAGAAATAAAGAATAAAAAATGAGTATAGTTAAGAAGAAAGAGGTAAATAAAAAGGGGACATGTGCCTTAGCATAGAGCGGTCGAGTTTCACGGGAGTGTGCGCGGAGCATTGTGAGCTGGCCGCGTTGTGGCGCATAAATCAATGCTCTCCTCGTCCTCGCTTGTCTAATTAATACTGGGCCGAGAACCGCCTCCAATGGGTTATCTGTGAAATAGGCGGCGGTCTAGGGAATGGAAGGGTTCCTTCGGGGCGATGGGGCGAGTCCTGGCTAGGGCGTCAAGAGTAATTCTTTGTTGGACAACCTATAGAGGTGATAGACAGGGTGTACCAAATACAAAAGAAAATACTTCTAGAACAATTTCGAACATCAAGAGAATCAAAACACTTCAAACGTACCGTAAACCGAATCCACGCAGAAATTGTTGGAGTTTTGAAACTGAGGTAATATTTCCATTCGAACAAGATGCAATCGTTTAATCTAATTAAGGACCAATTTTACCAGTGCAAAATAGGTAGCAACCCATAGAAAAACATAAATTTGGTATTGCATCCTTTGCATAAGGGATTTGGAGATCAAAGCAAAAATTTATAAACATTATTCTCAGTATTCTGTTGGAATACAGAGGCCATAGATTCAGAGCTAGAATAAGATTAATTTAATTTTTTTTCTTAGTTCTTTGATTTTGAGAGTTGAGTGTTAAGTATAAGGAGTTTAATCTTTTGATCATATTTTCATAAATGAAGGATCTGGGGCTCAGTACGTGGTAGAGACTGTACTGTTAAATGGACAACAGTCGTGCAGGAAGATGACCAGTCCTTGATCACACTCATCCGCGATCTTTTCGCCCAATTAAGAGTGCCCCTTTGCAGGGATGGGTGAGACACAGGAAGGCCTCCAGATCCCCCAGGTTCAATCCCCGGCTGTTAACAGAATAAATAAATTATTTCTCATAGCCGGATTTGAACCCGGGACCTTCGGCACCGCAACTCTACACTATACCACTGACCTACACCGCTTAATTAATAAATAAGCATATGAGTAAAAGTATTTACATATGAATACGTATATTAAAGAAAAAAAAAGTTCATCTTTTAATTAATACCTATTATTTTGAAGATTAATTTTTAAAAAATATCATAGAAATTAATGAACTTTTTAAAAATGACCAGTCAATTTGAAACTCCCACAGACTATCCAATATATTCAAGAATGGAATGTTAAATAAATATCTTTTAGGAAGGATAATTTATCGATGGCCAAACTGACAAAATAAAAGACACGAGAAGAATGTAATTTATTATATTGGACTAATTGGTTGGAAAGGTGAACAATACTAAGGCTTGAACAAAGGTTCCATTATCAGTGGTCTCCACGCAGTCTCAACCCTCTGGTTTTTTCTCTTCATTATATCTTCATCGCATAATTGATGATGTCTATTATTTATTATAACCTTCTTTTAAACGCGATACGAACAGAAAACTCTTATAGATTCCTTTACTCAGATAAGTGACTTACCATTCATAGCGTTGAAACAAAGGATGCAAAAATCTATGTAAATAGTGGGAAAAGACATTAAATCAGTTCAGGTAGAAATAAAAAAATTAATTCCAAAATAGAGATAAACTGTTTGTCAGAAATCGAAATTTCGACTCAAATTACTGGTCTTCTTCAAGGCAGAATAGACAACATACAAACATATTTAAAACTGAAATAATTGGATTAAAAAAATAATATAGAAATTTGAAACTGTTGGAATAAACATTTGGTTCTTTAAATTTATAAAATTAAGATTATTTTTAATACATTTATATTTTACTATAATGTATAGTAAAATATGTATAATGTATACACCCCAGCATCGTATGTTATAGAATCACGTCGCACCGAATCGGATCCAATGTAGGTGTAGCATTAAAAGTCAGCTGTAATAAACAGATTATCAATATTTAAGGAATTATTTAATTGACTTCCACCCTGACAATTAATTATTGAATGTCTAAATGATATTTTTCTTTAAATGTAAATATTATATATTATAGGCTGTATGTGATTACAAGAAAATCCCATATGTATTTTAATCTACAATTATAAGCAATGTATTTTTCATTACTTTTTTAATTCAAAATTAAACCTTTCTCTGAATGCATATGTAGGTTCAGTTCGGTATTAAACATTGCTATTCAAAGAAATATAATAATAAAAAATAAAAATTAAAAAGATAATAATAAAAATATGTATTAGGTATACAAAAACCAATGCCTACATTTTAGAATATTGTTACATTGTTTTTGTTTGTTTTTTTAATTGTTTGTATTAATCTTATATAATGTAATTTAATAGAATTAATTTAGATTATTTTTTATATTATATATCGTACTACTTATATATATCATCAAATTTATACTCTCTAGAGACTACGAATACTTTATTATTGGCAGAGTTAATTTTTATTCCTTTACGCAGAAGCTCCTCCTGCTACTCAACTATTGCTTGTTGCAACTTTTCTTTAGTATCGGTAAGAAGGATAATGTCATCAGCGAACAGGTACCTTTTGGGTCTTGGCATGTCGATTTTATAGCATCTATAAGGTTATTTTGAAATAAAACTCCACATACATAAAGCGGTATTTCTCCCTACCTCGATGTACGGATGTGACAGTTGGGTCACAACGGTAAAGCATATAAGCCGAATTACCGCAGTAGAAATGAAATACCACCGCAGAGTCGCTGGCAAAACAGGAAGTGACCGGGTGAGAAATCTGAGAATTAGGGAAGAATTGGGAATCCTTGCATTAAAAGATTCCTTGCAGAAACAGCAGCTTAGGCGGCTTGGACACATTTGTCGAATGAGTCAGGATCGAGACCCAAGGAAGGTGTTCGAAGACCTACAGCCACAAGACCGTGAGGAAGACCACGAACTTCGTTTGAGAATATGTTCGCAAGTTTGGAGAGGAAAAAGGTAAAACCCTGGATCAGATGATGATGTTGGCACGGGACCGACAGGACTGGCGCAGTTGGGTCGAGGCTCCTCCACACTGAAAGGTATCCGGGCGGAAGAAGAAGAAGATCAAATTTATATTAATTAACTAGCTGTCCCGGCCACGCGTTGCTGTGGCTGTTATAGTTTATTACTAAGTAATTATTCATCTTATATCTAAGTATCGTAAAATTAGTTTAATGATTGATTTTTGATTTTTGATGAGCCAATCAAATATAGCCTATATTTTAAGTTGGACAATGTTACATATCTGTGCGAAATTTCATTAAAATCGGTCCAGTAGTTTCGGAGATTAGCCCGAACAAACATCGTGACAGGAGATTTTTATATATATAGATATCATAAAACTATTATTAGCATTTTACCAATATTGTGAAGAGAAATAGTGCACGTTTTCTTTCGGTGAAATCAAAGTAGTCAAATCCAAGGGACGGCTTTGGATTCCCACTGTTTTTCTGTTGACATAAAATCTACTTTTTACCATTTTTTTAAAAACAGTGTGACAACTCGTGACAGGAGTTTTTTATATATATATAGATAGGTAAGATTCCGGTAATTTGTTATATGATAGAGACTGAACTCAAAATCTATTATACATAAACAGCTGGGGTAGAGCTCAAATTGTAGCAAATTTAATCTACTTTAAAAAAGGTAACTAAGGTTTTTTTTCCAAAAACGGACCGATTAGGAGATTCAGGCCAAAAACCGAAATAACTCAGAAAATTTAGAGGTTTTTCGGGCGCCAAAACTTTTCCCACCCGTTTTTCTGATGAAAATTTGGATTTGTACTACTCAGACATGCCCTTACAACATATCAAAAATGCAGCAGGTTAGAAAAAAATATAATTTTGCAAAAGAAATATCCCGGTCGTCAATCGAATAAAACATAGCCTTATTTTAAGTTGGTTGTTTCATATCTCTGCGAAATTTCATTAAAATCGGTCCAGTAGTTTCGCCCGAACATAGATATCATAAAGCTATTATTAGCATTTTACAAATAGTGCACGTTTTCTTTCGGTGAAATCAAAGTAGTCAAATCCAAGGGACGGCTTTGGATTTCCACTGTTTTTCTGTTGACATAAAATCTACTTTTTACCATTTTTTAAAAAAATTTTAATTGATTTCATGTTAAAAATATGTTTTATGTACTTGTTTTGTTTTGTCTAGCTACTATCTAGAAAAATATTAATTAAAGTTAACACTCTTTTTTTTTCTATTTCTAATTGCCTTTGGTGTAATTATGTTACATATACGGAATAGTTATGTTTTATATTGATATCTTATTACTTAGTGGTTTGGATTTAGTTAACGGCCGAAGCATTATTGAGAAGTTGGTCAGGTAATTCGTTTCACGAAGAAAATACACTAATAATTTTATAGATTTATTTATATTTACCAGTTTCCATTTAGAGAAGTTTTGCTTATTGACCATTAAGTTTGTGATGATCAGGTATCAATAATTCCTTTTTTCGGCATTAATTTTTAATGATTAGCATTAACTTTTAATGTTTTGTTCTGCTTTTATGCCAAATAATATTTTAAAAAACTGTATATTTAAATACTTTTCCCTTCAAAATAAAAATATTTAAATAACCACCATCAAATAAAACTAAACAATTATTTAAAAATATCTGTAGAATAGTGTAATTTATCGGAGGATGGAATTAGTTGGTGGGGGTGCAGTCATAAATTAACACCAAATAAGTGAAAACATAATTTTTTTAGTGCCGACGTTTCGAACTACGTTGCATATCATCTTCAGGGCCATGAGAGAAAAACAAACAAAGCAAAAATAACTATAAAAAACATTACAGTACCAAGAATATAATAACATATAGAGTATTGGAGAGTAAAAAAAATACTGATGGATAAATTAATAAGGATATATGAATAAATGTGTAATAATAAGTAATAAGTGTAATTTATCATTTATTCCTGACAAACCAGTTTATAAATTCTAAGTTTGAGATATAAATCAACATTTTATTAAATTTTTTGAGTCATCTTTGCTACAGCTGGCCTACATATTTATACTGGTTACAGCACCAGGTTGAAAAATTAAAGTTTTAATTTAATAATAATCATCTTGAACATATGTATAAACATGTATCAAAATGAATTTATTGGATTTACATTCCTTAATTCAAAACCTAATATATAACCACTAAGACTGCTCATCCAGAACTTAATAACAGATAAAGGTGTCTCATATCGCTGCTTCAAAGGAAGAATAGCATAACTCAAAATTTTACGTTTTTGAGTTAAGCCTTCAGTTGCAATTGGTGGAAGCTTTCTGGAACGGCAAATCTTATATTCAATTTTCAACATGTTATTCATTTATGGTTTCTTAGTCATATTTTTAGTTGTATCATGTTTGAACTTGAAGTTTTATGGGAATAATGACATATGTTAAAATAAAAAATGTTTCAAGCTTTTACAAATTTTCTTATTGTTAAAAAAATAATTTCAACAACATCATTACATTAGGAATTATTTGTTTTACCTATACCCAAATATTTAATTTTTTATTTTTCTTAAATAATATTAGTTGATCTTATTTGAGAAAATATGAGGAAAAAAATAGTCCGTGTTGAGATAAGAAAAAAGTCTCTTTAGTATACTGTTTATTTTAAAGAAAACGTTTTGACCCACATCGTAGGTTTTCCTCAGGGCTAAATATACAAGAGACATACAAATTAAAATAGTACATAGTCAAGAATATAAATATATACAATTTTATATATATATATATATATATATATATAATTGTATATATATATATATATATATATATATATATATATATATATATATATATATATATATATGTATATATATGTATATATATATTATTCTTTTTTTTTATTATATAATTTTTCTCATCTAGGGATATAGGTGATAAAAATATATAATAAAAATGGGGAACCCTCTAGGTAAATCTAAAAACATGAATTAGACCTTGGCTTTAAAATTAACAGTTCACATTACTGAAGAGAATTTTTTCCTACCTCCACCCCGGCCATTTTCTCCCTCGTTTAATTTTTAAACTCACCTCGAACATTCAAAAACCTATATTGAAAAACTTGTTTTTTTGAGTTATGACGTTATTCTTATTAAGGGGCGATATGCCTCAGATCATCACATGACATTGAAAAGTAACTGGTAATTTAATTTAATTTTAGAAAATTTTTAAAAACAGTTACTTCTTAACTAGTAACTGGCATACCTAAGGCAAGACCCATATTAACCTCAAATAAATCCATACGTTAGTTTTAAAATTAAAATGTAATACATTTTAGCATGAAGTAGATAACAATATAAACATTTAAACTTTCTAACTAGATTCGTAAATATCGCCTAGGAAAATGGAAAATGGACGCATATTCATTGTTTAAGTTAAAGCAGAACTAAGTATGGATTCTTTCGGACAGATCTTGTTCTTGAAGACCCTGATGAACATCTTCTAATGAGAGTCATCCAAGACTGGTTCCTTCCACTCTCTTCTCCTCTTAGACTCCTGATGACCGATCCCTTTGTCCGATCCGCCCTCATGATGGACAGCTCTCTACCATAAGATGTCACGGCGGTTTGCGGTCAGGACAAGATGGCGCCGCTCGCTATTATCATGACAATGAGCCTTACAATGGGGCTAACCCCTTCTCCGATTGGCCGGGCCGCTTTGATCGGA
Organism: Troilus luridus; assembly: GCA_964056705.1. NCBI lineage: Eukaryota > Metazoa > Arthropoda > Insecta > Hemiptera > Pentatomidae > Troilus > Troilus luridus. The sequence continues at coordinate 38,916,713 of OZ057417.1, read as the reverse complement.
GCAATCCCATTGGCTGGCTAGGTTCCCCCACCACACCCTTTTCATTAACTCCCTGAGTGGCCTCAGCGTGTGAGGGCTCAATCGGGTACAATAGATGCGAGGATTTATCCCCGCGCGGCAGCCGGCGCCTCGCAGCTACCCTCATACCGAGTCCTTTATTATGATGTAATAAAACACAATAACTTTATCTTGTTGAGTTACATACAGAGGTACCTTAACGTATGACGGTATATGATACAGACTTGTTCAATAATACCACGCATTACAAGAATATATTTTATTGATTTTTTTGCTACACATACATACATATATATTTTCCCCTTAGTATATAACCCTGAAACTAGTAATAATACTAATTATGATGTCTTGCGAACCCTTGATGCCGATACTAACTTTAGTACATGGAATATTATCAAAACCCAAATCCCTTGGATCATGCCAAAGACAATCCACTCATCTACGCTTTGGTCTACCAGTAGGATAAGCGTTTATTAAACATTTTTGGAAAACGTATGTTACTAAGCCCAATATACAAGTCCATCTTGATATTCACGACGCTGTCACTTAAATTATCTCCGAAATTCAGCTTATGGACCTTCCCAATTGCCCTAACATATCCATATACCAATAACTATTCCTAACTTATTTCAAAAACTATTCTACCTTATTTTCGAATATTTTAATAAGTTGTTCATCCTTCAACGTTAACAGCTAGATTTCACATGTAAAAAGAAGAGTTGGAAGAATGCAAGTTTTTTAGAATGTTTTAGTCACGATTGAAGCTGTGAATATATTTAATCACTACTTTAACCACCAAAAAGATTATCTATATCTCGTCCACAGTCAATATATATGTACATTAAATCGTTTAATAAAAAAAATTCCCGCTTATTTAAAATCTTAATGTCGTTTAACCAATATCATAACGATCTACGTTTTTGTGGAAATTGTGGAAGAAATTAATATTTTTCTTATATGCAACTAAAAGGATTCTCCCTGTTCGCCTAACCAAAACTCTTTCTTCCTTGAACATGCATTAAATACGGTCTATTTACCCCTATTTATATTATAATTGTTACACGTATATGAACTACAATATATGTATATATTATAAAATATATATGTATATATTATCTATATAAAGTTTTATATGAATTGCCAAATGTGTAAAATCAAAAGCCAAAACTCGAGAACGGCTCGACCATTTCGGCTAATTTTTTTTTTCCTTATTTTTGTCAAGGGCCAAAGAAGGTTCTTATGAAGAAAAAACACGTACAAATTACGAGGGAAATAATAAAAACAACACTTTTCTTGATCCCTTAATAAAAAATAACAGTTCAGCGAGGAGGTCTATTGTAGAACAATTAAAAATTTTGTTTCATCAACACAATCAAATGAATTCCAATGTGTAAAACTGCACTGAATCTTAAGACATCTGGTAATCATAAAGTTGTAATCAGAGTTGATAAAGGTTCTGTTGGAGAACATGTGACAAGTTTCAATGCACCATCAATCGATAAAGTTTCCTTTGTTGGAGAAAATTTGGAAGCCCTTAGTTTTAGGGAATAGGGCAGAACAACTTTGTATATATTATACAAAGCTAGTATAATATATTATATACAATTTTACACATCGGAAACTATTTTTGTATCTAATTGAGATATAAAAAAAAAAGTTTTGATATCATGAATTCACAGCATCTGAAAACTAGCCTATGATGAATATAGGCTCTAGTAATTTAAATTAACTTCTTGATTATCTGTATTTCATGTGAATTCTGATACAATTATTTCAGAAATCACTAGTCTTAAACAATATTTACAGAATACATGATTATATTAAACAAATATTTTGATTGAGTGATGTAGTAATAAAAATTTCGTTTTAAAAAGGCATGATTAGGAGAACAGTTTAGCCTCGAAAAGTCTGCAAAAGATAGTTTGAATAAACGACTGAATCTGAAGAACTGAAAAAAAAATTATTTTATTAACAGTCAAAAAAAGTAAATGCCTATATAAATGGTATCTGTTCCGCAGATAGTCGCAACAAGTTGAGTTACAAGTTGTAAACGTTAATTGCTTTCATTTTTAATATTTTCCAAAAATACAATTTATCATTAGCTTTAGTATGGAAAAGATAATTAATTATGGGTAATGAGTAGATTTCGAAAATCATTTCATCAAGAAATAAAAGTTTCAATTAATATTTCGAAGTATAGATGATATATGTTTGTTGAAACGTTCATTTCTGAATGATTACCGAAGTTGCATTTCCCATAATTACATTCCCTTTTCCTAACTAAAGCTTGTAATTTTGGAAAATGAATGATAATTTAAATTTATATATATATATATATATATATATATATATATATATATAAAACGAGTATAATATGTACTCCTACTTTTCAGCTCGGGTTGTTGAATTGGCATGTTACGTTTTTTTGCCACCACCAGTATTAGTGAGAAAGGTTACCCGATAAACGGTATATAGGTTACCAACAGCTGAAGATCAGTAGTTTAAAAAAAAAACACTCGAACGGGCCTAAAGCTCGTTGACAAAAAAGCAGTGTTGTGGCTTAAAAGGCGTCGGACTCGAGAGGCAGATGTCACAACTGGCACATCGTAGCTTTGTGTACGAGGTACCCACTTTGTTGGGAGAAGGTAGGGACTCAATTACCGGGAGATGATCCGGGACCACCCACCCACTTCACACCTGCTCTCAACAGCTCGCTTCGTCTTCACCGCTCTATTAGGCTAATCCAATGACTGGAAAGGTCTGGCACTTAACTGGGATGAGAAAGCTATAGTATGTAAAAAACGAAATAAATAAGTTATAGGCAAATAAAATAATAATGCAAATCTCTTTCGAAAAAAACGGAACGGCTCTCCAATTTTATGTCCCAAAACTGAATAGAACGAACAGGGGTCGCTGAGTATGTACGGGGTTGAGTTGCTGTGAAGATTACCGGTTCAAATCCTGCTGTGACAAATAAATTATTTAACAGCCACATCTGGATCCATGGGATCTAGAGTCCCTCCTCGGGCTCACCTAACTTCTATAAAGTTGATCCCTTATTTGGAGGGAATGTTGACGGATCTTGGACATTCCACCTCCCTGCAAAACCATTTGCTTAGAAACAGTAAAGTCTCAACATAAATTATAATAATTAGATAATAATTATTTATTTGACAACTTCTTCGTGATATGAACTAAATTTTATTTTAATATTATTATAAGAATATTAAGTTTTATTTCTAGATTAAAAATCTCTTATATAAGAAAAAATACATTAGACGATGAAAGATGAGGGTTAAAGTAGTTTTCTTTCTTTCTTTGTTTTATAAAAATCCTTTGTTCATTGTTCATTCCAAATTGTTTCTTTACTTTTTCTAAACTTCATAGAAGTATTATATAATTAAAGCAAAAAGGAGATAAAAAACAAGGCACTGGTGATGTTAATCAGGCGTTTTATTATTATTATTTAGGCGTAAACTAAATCTCAAAATATCAAGCCAGCATCAATAATGATTAATCAATCAGTTGGACAAGAGTATGGGGATAGTAGAGGTGAAATTGAAATTGTTGATTTCTATATTCTGTATTCGAAGCGGAGAAATCAGTGGTAGAGCGCTGAGGTGCCGTGCCGAAGGTTATCTCAAGTTCAAATGTGGCTGTGGCAGAAACTTTATTTAGGCTGTTAATGGGGAGGGAATCTGTGGGACACTTAATTTGGGTAAAAACCTGGGGCTTGAGCGTGATCGAGGACAAATCATCTTTCTTCGCAACCGTTGCCCAAAAAACAGTACACTCTCTACCACTTAGTGACTCCAAGATCCTTCTTGGGAGTGTAGTGGTATGTTTTTTTTATATATATATATATATTCTATATTCAACATGGCTATTGATGACGTAATACCCATGAAAATCACTACTGACAACTAACATCTGATAGGCAGTTGTTAGTTGTCAGTAGTGATTTTGAATGAAAATGCTAATTGACAGATGGGCGATACACAATTGACTCCTGGAAGGAGCTGAGTCAGGGCCGACAAAGGAGGCGGAGGTGTGGGTTCGATTCTTTTTTCGAAACACTTTTCGTCTTATTTTCACTAATCTCCTTTCAGAAGATGGCGATTTAAGTGTCTTATAATTTAAATAATATAACAGGAAATACACTAGGCAAGTTCCGATTCGATAGGAAACTACCATAATCTTTAGGTCCTACCTATTATTTAATTTATGTTTAATATTAATCGTTATTTATCTAATCGTAATTGTTAAAAAATCCATAAATCGTGTTAGCACCTTATATTACTTATAAAAATATCACAAAAAAAACAACATCATTGCCATAATATTTCAACTGGTTAAACATTCAAGAAACCATTCCCATTTTTTAAATTTATTTATTATTTTTTAAAAGAAGTTTTACATTTCAAGAAATATAACTGTATTTATAAACACACTTGTAAATAATTTAAATCGTTTCAGAAGATCCTGGGTTCAAATCCCACGGCAGGCAAGACTCATATGGAATCTAAGACCCTCCTGGAGCTCATCCACAAACAACAACAAGGGGAACTGGCGATTGAGCGTCATTAAGGTCAAATCACCTATTGGCACAACTATTGTCCAAGAAACAGAACAGTCTCTACCATGTACTGATCCCATACACCAGTCCACGGATTGTGGTGGTACTGTTTTTGTTTATGTTAACCGTAATCCCGTAAATGTTTTGCTTTAAAATATGTATCTTATATATGAATTAAATACTAGTTCATCCAATCGCAGATTAATCTACCAAGTTTCTTGTTAGTATATATTTAAAACGAAGATTACAGATGGAAAAAGGTGGCTAGGAAAGTGAAGGTTAATATATTCTATTGAAGGTTGTTTAATTATTTTATAATGTATTTGTTGAATAATCTATAATTTCACAAAAATTTGACAAATTTTACGAACTACATACTAACTCAAGCTCTCCAACTCAATTCACGAATGCCGAATTTTGCTTTCTGGTAGTTATTATAGGAGTTGTTAAGTGGCACTTTTCGCTCAATTGAGTCCCTACAAACAGTCACCCATTATTATAACCTACAAAATAGGTCCTTCCAGAGTAGTCGAAGCAGAAATTTCTGTAAATCCTCCGGTCGCTTGTCGAAGAAGGATGGCCATACAAGGCTCCAGCTTCTCCAGGACCGGAATTTTGGGTGGTCCTCTTTGGGTGTGCTAGCCTCAAGGATTATCCTTAACGGCTCTCACACTCTTTGTCAAAACTATCTTCATTCACCCAAAGGTCTCTTCTGTATTTATCATCCCACCTACGTCTTCCTTTTCTTTTCCCTCAAGTTTAAGCGCCATTGAAAAATGTGCTTCATCAGTCACGAAAGCGTGTGTCACGATGTCACAAGGTGTTCTGGAACCTGGAAGCGGTTACGGTGCATTCTGGAGGATGGAGTCCGTTATCACAGCCGACATGTTGCCTGAGAAGTTTATTTTCTATGTAATTTCTAGCTAATTTAAAGTAATAATCATTATTTTATTATTAATATTTAACAGCCCTAATTTATTAGTTTACTTCTATATAAATAAATATATTATTCTTTTATTTTATATTTGCACCTGACCAGTTTCCCATGCGGAAAATTTGATGTAAGTGTATTTTTTCTCCATTTTTTCTTGACTTGCAGGATTATGTAGTTTTTCAAATTATCAATAGCTTTTTAGCAGATCTCAAGGCCATGTCTTTTTAATCTTCTCCTAGCCAGTTCGGATAACGGAGTATAGGAAAGAAAAAGATCTTATATTTTATCTCTTAATATAAGATTTTTAAGTGGGAATGTCCATGTTGTTGTGTATAATGTATAATGTATAATGATTGGTATAATGAAAATAAACCAAGGAGCATTAACAATTTTTCTTATAATTTTGGATTGTGTTGTTTGTATCTTGTGAATATGGACGTGTTATGCTGAACCCCAAAGTTCTGCGCTACACGTCCAAAGGTTTATTTATAGATTAATCGTTGATTTTGTAAGTCTAGTGAAGATCTGTAGTCCAGAATATGTGATAGTTGTTTGTAGCGCCTAGCAGGTTCTTGTCTTCTATAATACGAGATAACGTACATATAAACATTATATAGTGAAAAAAGATACTCCCAAATACCATTTTCAATATATTCACAATCGAAAGTTTAAATATTATATGAAATATTACTAGAGTTTTAATTATTTTAATAGTGAATTATAAGTAATCATACATTTATATATCATCATAATTGCTAGCTTAAAAAAAAAAATCTGACTGAATAAGTAATTAAGTGATAGATATTTCATTTAAAGTTTATGGCTTGAATACTTATTATATTTGTTATTTTATATTGTATATATACTTTGGGATATGTTAATTTCTTTATCTTTTCAGTTTTTTTTATATTTTTCTGTTGATATAAAAAAGCCCTAAATTCCCTACATCAACCGAATCTTAATTCAATCATAAAATATATCTATTGAAAAATATAATTGATGATAGAACAAGTCTAAATTTTGCCATTTTAAAGAAACACTTTTTATAGGCTGAAACCTGTACTGTAACTAGCGATTGAACACCGAAAAATCGATTAACAATAACACTTGCAGGGTGTAAACTAAATGGGTGTAACAAATAAAAAAGAAAGAAATTCTACTCAAAATTGCTTTGTATGAGATTGCAAGTCTGCATATTTGGGTTGTCAGTATATTAAAAACATTACGTTAGATATCGAATGGATAATATTCAAATTTATCACATACATCAAAATAGCTGAACTTATACTTTCAGTGGAAAATGTTGTTAAAATTATCGATATTAATTTCTTCAAATAGGATTGATAGTCATTGGTTTACAAGAATTTTCAAAATCTTTTTTAAGAATATCCAACTAAACATTTTCGATTTCCGATTCAGAGAGTATGATGTCTCTTTGCCAAATTATGTCAAGACATACAAAGTATTTTCAAGAATATTTTTGTTTTGAAGAGAAACGATTTGTTCTGGCCGGGATTCGAACCCGGGTCGTCTGCATTTCCGTTGCAGTGCTCTGAGCCACTAAGCTACCAGGGGTCTTATCCAGGTCAGACAAATCTATTCTCTGCAACTATCCTATATCTCCGTGTTCTCGCATTTTTTGCGATGTACACACGGGGGAGAATGTTCATTGAACATTACTTTAATTAGGATATTGTTGACTTACGCCAATATATTATTTATAATTTTATTTTTATTAATTGCTATTTTGATGGTGATTATTTTTAAATATTTTTGTTTTGAAGACAAATGTATAAATGTTTTTGAGGAAATGATTTGTCCTGGGATTCGAACTACCAGCATATTTAAAAATAATCACCATCAAAATAACGATTAATAAAAATAAAATTATATTTTCAAGAATCTTAGAATCTTGTTAAGAACGTGGTTTGCCATGAACTCTTTATCCTGGTAGGTTATGAAGAACAAGTCGAAGCAAGAATGTTGATTTTATCAGTCACAAAACTGTGAACACATGTAACGGAAACATTATTAAAATTCTACCAGAACATTAAAGAACACGAGACTACTGAGCATGAAGGAAAAAAAAAACTCAGTAACACTTTTTAACATTATTACAAAAAAAGGAGGAATTGCATTAGTTTTGTTTTTGTAAAGGTTGCGAAGTCTGAATGTTTATGAAAAGTAATAATTTTTTTTTTTGTCACGACGAAACCATCTCAAGAATGAGACGACTGCGTTATATTTCAAATATTTTTTATTTATAGCGATGATTATCGCTTTGAAGGAAGGCCAGAGGTGATTTTTGTGGAGTGAAGAATGTTGATATATGTGTAGGCAGACATTATTCCACTCATGCTATGGATTGCCCTTATATAATATTATAAATGTATTTAAAATTATATATATTTTTTAATTAAAATTAACATATGATTGTTGTAGAGAATAAAAGCATCATAAGTCCAGTAATTCATTTTATTAATGAATTTAGATCTAATTTAGAACTTTACAATAACTTATGATTCACCCATTTATGATTTATAATAGAGTTTAATTACCATTTAATAAAAATAAATCTTAAATTTTAATATCTTCATTCAAAATTCATAATTATAAATTCTGCATTATACGAAGGAAAATTTAACAAGTAACTTTAGGAAAAAGTAAATTTGAAATAAAAGTTTTGCTCACGGTAGGCATGATGGAAAAAAGGGTTGATTTGTTTTACTAATATTTGAACGAGCATAACAATTTTGGCCCTTAAGAATATTTATAACACCCGGTTAATATTCTCATGAAAGAACAAACATTATGCTATAGACAAGATGATTTTTCGCTCGTGAATTTTAAACGCTGCATGATTTTTCGTATTGACTCAGTACAATTAAATGATGGAACCTTTCAATTGAAAAATAATCTGCTAAACCTCAAATTGGCGATTCTTCGTAATGCTTTTCGGGAGTGCATTTCACTCGAGTTTTGTTTTTGTTTATCTGTGTTTAGTGGCTGTATATGCTGTTACAGGGCAGAATAGACAAGTTGCGGTATTAATTGATATTCTTAGATCGTAAGAGTAATGCTTTAAACATTCATATGATTCAAAATAGCAACGTTCCCTTCCATTGATTACCGGGATGCTGTCAAGTTCAAGAGTGCCATTTTTAACGATGAATCATTGCCTTATTAATTCAATAATTATTGACGGTTTAATTGAACTATTTTCAACAAAACCTCGAATTGGCGATGTTTGGTTATGCTGTTCGGGCGCCAATTTTACTTGTGGTTTTTTGTTTTTATGTGTTTAACGCCTCTTTAAACTATTTTTAGATAGAAAAGGGAGGTTGTGACACGGTATTTCCATTCTTAGATCCTTGGAGTAAGTTTTTAAACATTTATATGAATAAATAAGCCTGATTGGATCAACAGCATACCTTACATAAGATTGACGTGATGCTATCTATAGTTGAAAAACGCCACTTTGAACCATGTATGATTGTCTTATTGATTCAATCATGAACAGTTTTAATTGAACTAATGCCCACAAAACGTCATATTAATGATGTTTGGTTAGGCTGTTCGGGTCCCAATTTTACTTACTTGGGAAATGTTAGTTGTTTTTTTTTCTGTTTATCCATAAACGGTTTTATATACTGTTCCTAGGATAAAAAAGGCAAGTCATAGTATAAAGTTCTATTTTTAGATCCACAAAGCAAGTGTTTAAACATTTATATGAAGTAAGATATATGAATAAGTACACCTGTAAGCAGCTACTCTCCGGGGCAGCAATTTGATAGGCGAGATGCCCAAGTTCATAAGCGAAATTTTGAACGATGCATCATGATCATAGTGATTCAACTTATACAATATAATGATTTTATGATTGATTCAACGGAACAAATTTCTATAAAAACCTCGAATTAGTGAAGTTTGGTTATGCTGTTCGGGCGCCAATTTTACTCGAGTAAGTTCCGTTTTTGTTTATCTGAATTCAACGCTTTTATATACTGTTACCAGCATACTAAAAGCATTTTTTTGTATGGGTTTTCAATCATAGATCCTTGGAGTGAGTGTGTAAATATTTATTTTAATGCAAATAAATGAATTAGTAAGCCTGATTAGAACTAGCAGCGTTCCATACTCCTGATAATCAGGATGATGTCTCAGTAATGCGCCAATACTTTTTGAGTGTTAGATATTGATTATACATATTTTCTTATCTTACTTCGGTATCATCACACTTGATTCGGGGGTGATAATCATCGGTAATAGTTATGTTTATCCCTCGCGGTGAGTTAGCGCTCGAATGCCTTTGTTTCCAGCCATTACAGCCACTAAATATAATCCCCTGTTAGCTAAAGGAGTAGATGATAAGCTGACAAGAACTAAGTAGTGACGGAGAATGACCAGCGGCCGAACTCAAAGGGCCAGGTAGCGAGGTGTCAAAATACCTCCGTGACGCCATGACGCGAGCATTAGTCTCTAATGGAGCCGTATTCGACAGTCATCCCGCCCCTACCAAATATTGTATATCTAATTCCTACCATCTCTGTCGGGTAGCGATTTGCTGGTGTAGGAGATGCAGAGGTACAAGGTTCTAAAAAAGAATCTAAAGAATAACCTGAAAAAGACTAGTATCACAACAACACATAGGGTATTGGGTTCAGTACATGCTAGAGACTACTCTCATTCAAACCCAATGTTGTGGAAGGAGGTGGTTTGGATGAAATGGCGCCTAACCTTCTGGTCCTTCCTTCTATTAAGGGCTATTAATATTATATTCAATCTTTATATAATAACCATTATATCTACATCCCGGTGAATGAGCGGTTAATTCGGATTTTGTCAAGAGAGAATTACCTACTTTAAGATAACCGTAATCGTATCATTCTCGTAGTTTCGGGTTTAAATGGAGTTGTGATATAAACAATAATTCCTTTTTCACAACTGCTGATCACTCGTGACGACAGATCAATAATAAGGAAAGAATGTTTTTGCCCTAATTATAGGTGCCCATTTTTTCGTATAAAAGCAGAGTGAGCCCAACGAATGGCAACAGATTCCATCTAAGAAAGAATAATACAATAATAATTCATCGATCGAATAATTTATCCTGAATAATAGAGGATAGGCCCAAATTGAGTTAAATACAATAAGAAAAAATACGGAAGTTGTATTAATTATGAAAATATGGTAATTGATATTTCATCGGTACTGTAATTAATAAAAATAAGAATTTTTTAGCCATTTTAAGCAACATCTACTTACCTTCCATTGGATTTTAGCAAACAGGCGGAAGATCAAAAAACGTTGACATTTCTTCAGAAAAGCTGTAAAAAAGTTTAATTTTTTGTTATTGTTGTATTCTTTTTATTATTATTAACATAAAACTTGTGCTATCTGTGATCTAAAATCTAATATGTGGTGTAATATTTTGTTTAAAATAAATCAACTCGGAAAAGAGTGAGGTTGGAAAAAAGAGTCAAATTGTTCCTTCATGGTAGAACGACTCATATATTCATTACCCGATCGTAAAAAAAAAACAAAAACTGTACTACTACAACCCGTGAACGGTCTGGAGTTCAGTACATGGTAGGGACTGTACTTTGTCTTGGATAACGGTGATGCAGGGAGGTAATTTGTCCTAGATCACGCTCAACCACCAAGATTCCCCCCCCCTTATTTTGGGTATCCACTTTATAGAAGTTGAGTGTGCACCAGGGGATCCTAGATTTTATAGGATCCGTCACTAGACGATAACACATTAAATAAAAGTCCGCCAGCAGCGGGATTTGAATCGAGGACCTTCGGCATTGCAACTCACCGCTCTCTTTACCCGATCGTAAATAAATGAAAATTAAAACAGTACTTGGAATCGGTAGCCGACATCGGACATCGATACAGATCAATATCTGCAAGATATACAAGACACTCCGTAGTCAATTTGTCGCCGAAACATACAAGGTACTTAGCCTCGTATTAATATATCAAATTAATAAGAGAATTATGACGGGACAAGCGCTATTAGCCGAGATTGCGATAACTCAACTCGGGACAAGCACGGACAAGCACAAGCACCAACCGCACTCCATTCACCGAGACCTTTTTACAGTCTGCGGCTTTACGATCCGCGGAGCTGTTAATCAATTTTGTAACAGATACCATTGTTTATGGCCATCAATAAAACCTTTGTTTTCGACAACAACAAAAGATTGTACGACCCAAACCAGCATCGGCAATCTGTTGAGTTTCTCTTAAGGCTTTTTGTTTTAAGCGCGACCATTCACCGATCTAATAATCGGCGAGGCTGATTTATTCGCAATAGGTGGGTGGTCGATTGTGCTTGTATCGATTATATTTTACAAAGACGGTTTCGTGTAACATAAAACATTAAAAAAAATTTATTTTAATTTTTTATAATTAAATTATTATAAAAAAGAGACATTTTACTGAATCACTGAACATAAAATGATACCCTTCTGACCTGAAAACAAAAAAAAAGACTTTTTTTCGAAAAGAATAAAGAAAAAGAAGAAAAATCAACAAACTTTTCAACAAGAACAGACAGGTCATTCATCATCAACAATAGCTTCCGATTTTTTAATATAAATTTTTCTTTTAATATCATTTTTCTCGTATTTTTCATTTGGGGGTAGGGGTACGAAAAAATTAATAGTTCCCCAATCTCCTGAACACGTAGGGTTTTCTCATTTCAATCACATTTTATCGTTTATTCCTGTCCAATTGTTTAATCAGGTAATAACGTTCTTTTTTTTTTTATGATTTTTTATAATTATCTGATTATTCAGTGCATTGAAATCAATTATATTAAACATTCAAACTTGCAGAGCTCACTTTTAAAACAGATATTATTGTACTGTTTAGTAAAGTTTAAACAAAATATGATTTACTTTAATATATTATACCATATTTATTGTAAATATGATAATTTAAAAAAAATTAAACTATACTTACACCCATACCGTTCATAAACGGTCATTGGTACACCATCGCACACCGATTTTTATTTATAAGTTATTTCCAAGATTTTAGCTATTGTTTTAATTATGCATGGGTTTTGTTTAAATTTATTTCTAGATGATCAATTACTTGATATAATTTGTCCTGTTTCCAGTAAATTTGTGATGTCATAACTTTTTTTTTGTACGATAATATTTGTTTTAAAATAACCAGTTCATCTCAAAAAATTTGCAATAGTTAATATAAATGTTAAACTCACTAGTTTTAGTTGAAGGTTGAATAACCTGTATAAAGAATATTTATAATTTTTGCTTAAAATTCGCAACCTCTTGATTGTAGCAATATACTTTTTTAATGTAAAGTCCAGCAGCCTCTAAAATAGGGCTCAATTTTCAATAAAAGATATTTAGAAAATAGTTTTTACATTTTATGTATTTATGTTCTGAGATTTGTACTTTTATGGGTATACTTGTACATTATACTTTACGTAATTTAAAAATAATTGTTTAGAAGAAATCATTTTATTTCATACAGGACTATAAGTTATAGTGATTATTACAAGGCTGAAACCTTGCATTTAAATTAAAAAAATAATTATAAGGTCATAATTAACATTATAACAATTAACATATTAATTAAATGGGGCTATCAGAATGAATCTATATTAATATTTAGGATAATTTTCGATGATATCTGTAAAACTTATTTATTATATTTCAAAAAATATTAAATAAATAAATACAATTTATTGAAAGAATTTTTTCACTGAGTAGGTGTAAGATCTGCGCCCACTTGTTCTAATCAAAGTGACAGCCAGAGAAGAAAGAATACGGTCCACGAAAAATGGCCGCTACAAAGCTCAGTTATAGTTTTTGTATATTTTTTCAATGTTTTAAATTATTACAACCACTTGCACATAGTTCAGTAACGAAAGAAATCGAAGGAAAGTTTGTTCATATATCTAAAATTGGTAGAATAGAAATGATTTTAAATTAATGGGATCATAAAAATAAATAGTTAACTAATGATTCGGGACTAATTAAATTCAAAGATAATTGAATTTTTTTTTTTTAAAGCCTTAACAGTATCTTTAAAAAATCTGGCGCCCAAATTACTCAAATTTCACTTGAAATTAAGTATAGAATTTTCTATTTAGTTTATTTAATTAAATTTTCATTACTTATTATTCCAAACGACTTATACACACAAAGATATATTTACATATGTACTTTTGGAACTTATAGTTGAGCTCGAAGCTGAAAAGAAAAAAAAGCAAGGGAGAGAATATGAACTTTTAGTTGAATCAGTGCTGAAATTTCGTATAACTTTTTTTACTTAATTATTATCTTATTTTCTTTGTTAAGGACATGGCTGTAATGTATTAATTAATAATACGCACATTTCCTTAAAAATATATTTATTTTTTCACATATCCTCTTCTTCCTCATATAAAAATTAACAACAAATTTAGGAATCTGTGGAAGTCGAAACCTTATACAAAACTAATTTCTAATATTATCTAAATTATAACATTTATAAAAATTTGTACAATATAAAAGTTATGTACAAGAACATCACAAAAATAATTCATTTGGGCCCTTCTAAACTCTATACACTGATTAACATGTGCGTTTCATGAAAAAAAGTATTTCACATAATATATACCTTATCTATGTTTAAGAAATTTAACGTTAATATTTATTGTCAATGATTAGGATTAATCATCGATCAATTAGTTACAATTGTCACAAACATGCACAAACGAATTATCCCAATAAAATGAAAAACAATTAAAGAAAGAATTGCAGATTCGTTAAAAAACAATTTTACTGAATAACATCAAATAAAAAAAACAATACATTCGAACTTAATAGCTAAATTTGATTATCGAAAGCACAGAGATCAGTCTGAGAGACGAATTGAAAATTTAAACAGTTAGAAATTCTAATAACACATGCACATTAATCTAATAAAAATATATTATAAAAACACAAAAAGAATTTTGTTAGAATGACAAACCAACCATAAAAATCTGAAAATATTTTCGGATAAATTTGCATTACTGTCTATGTGATGTGTAAGTACTTGGCATTTTGCAAATATTTAACTATTATCTAAATTTAAGTAAAACGATCACATGTAATCACTCTCTTCTTAAAATTAACTTAATAACTAATTACCTAATTGATGATAGTGAAAGTTTATTTTATTATAGAAAAGTTTTAAAAAAATACACATCGATATACTAAGAAATATCTCTGTCTAATTATTATTATATAAGACTTTATATTTGATGAATATATATATATCTGTCTCAAATAATTGGTTGCATCAAATTTTGCCTAGAGAGTTCATTGTTTGAGTGTAGCAGAATTCTGGTAATTTTTGTCTAACTTTAGAGATTATTGTTTTTCAAACTTTTAACATTAGACAGAAGCCATTGTTTGCTATAGAAAGGATACTTGCCCACAAGATAGCACAGTCTTGACAATGCCTTACTTAGTCCGTAATTCAGCAAGAAAATAATCCAAATTCGCTTCACTCAGTAAAAGAAAGGCGTCGTCAAGGCAGTACTATCTTGGACAAGTATCCTTTCTGTAGCAAACGATGGCTTCCGTATCTGGTAAATGTTAAAAGTTTGAAAAACAATAATCCCTAAAGTTGGACTAATTGCTTTTCTACCTCGTACATAAATTTCTGCAATTAGCGATCCATAGCGTTGGATACAAATAAACAAAAAAAACTTACTCGCTTAAAATTGGCCCCGACAGCATAACGAAGTATTACCATTTTGACGTTTTGTAAACATTTTTCAGTTGAAAGTGTCGATCATTATATTTTATTGATTGACTCAAAAGGACAATCACTGACCAAAACCCACCCGGTCTGTAATGTAACGGTTTCGCTTTTAAGAGGCGTTAATCGGTGTTATCGACATGATGTAAAAGGAGGACTTGGAGACTTCATTCATCAAAGTTTGAAAAACAAATATGTCAATATATAATAACTATAGAATCGAGATAGTATTTTAGTATATATTAATATATTTTTCAAGTATTCATCAGATATATTAATCAACAAGGAAATCGGAAGACGGTAAAATATTGCACAGTTTAAAAGAAATAATTACTAAAAGATCAGCATAAATTATATTTATAACTCGTCTTCTTCTCTAAGATGGTTGTCATGCTGGCTTATCCGGGGTAGGATCTGGCGCCGAAGAACCCAGGTTGTGGGTCAAGCTGTGCCGCCGAAGATCGCAATTGCGCCTGAACACTTTTCCGCAAGACGGGCAGTTGTACGGCTTAATGTCCGTGTGAGTCAAGAGATGAGTCTTGAGGTTGGACCTTTGGTTGAAGGACCTGCTGCAGACTGGACACTTATGGGGAGATTCCTCGAGGTGCAATATCTTGTGGACGGCCAGGGTCCTCGACTGGCAGAACCCTTTCCCGCATTCCCCGCACTTGAAGGGCTTCTCTTTGCTGTGTATGTACCTGAAAAACAAGAGGTTTATAAGTATGTTATCTTGTTTATAAAATTTTTATTACTAAATCAAATTGTAAAGGCCGAAACTATATTACATTAGGCGGAGTAGGTGCACCTCAAGACATTTTAGGAGATAAAGGAGTAATATCGAACACAGGGGAATCCCGAACAACAGGATTTCAGTTCTAAATGCACGCCAAGAAGTCTCTATTTATTTTATAAAAGTGTTGTGGTGGGAAAGTTTGAAAACACCTGAAACTCATATCGGTTTCAGACATTATCATGTAAAATGGTCCCTGTCTACTGTGAATCTACCGTGTTCAGGAGACAATACAATGTCTTATTACATATACATATACATATAAGCAAACTAAACATCAAAATACCTAAGGGTAAAGAAAGGTATTCACATTAGCAGAACAAATATGAATAATGAACATATGTTGTGTGTATACTGTTAATTAAATGACTAAGAGGGAGAAAAAAAAATGATCCTTATACAGACTTAAATACAGATAAAAATACAGACTTTGATTTATCTATATATTTATTCTTTATAATTTAAAGTAAATACATATCATCGGACATTTGCATAACCTTAATATACTTCCTCAGTGACTCAACTTGAAGTGAGATCAACTCAACCCCGACGTTTTATCCAGTTAAGAGTACCCACTTCATTTTAAGTGAGCCGCAAGATGCTCTCCAGTTCCCTCAGGGTCAATTCATGGCTGTTAAGAGATTACATATTTTTCTGCCACAGCTGTAATTGAACCGGGATCAGATCAATTCATATCTCTATACAATGAGATCCTCGCTCTCTAAATGTACTTTTTTAAATATATTAATTAGCATGCTATGTAGGTCCATCAGGCATTAAAGGCTAAGAATGTTTCCTCTCTTCCAAATTAATACAGTAACTGAACATAAACATAAGTACCTAGTCCTGGAAAGAAATGGTGCGCATACATCTTTCAACTACAAAATGACACCTTACAGTTCACTAAGTATTAAAGCTAGAGCAATGATTCTTTTAACTCATTTTCTCTCTTGCCTATTCGTCGGGACGGATGCCGCACCACAGAGAGAGAACGATAATGATATTCAGAACTAACTGAACGACCCGAATTAGCAACTCCAATGAAGGAAGATCGCTGGCATTAGGAGCAAACTAGCGGCTGCATTATGGAACAAGTAGCAACTATCAAGGAATTAGGGAGTCTACCGCTCTACAACTTGTAGGGAGCACAGCATTACTAAACAGTAGGCCTTCGATAATCCATGACAATGTGATTGCAACTGAATAATGCTTGGATGTTCGAACACCGTAAGTTATTCCCTCAAGGTTGATCGAACTATTACTCAATATTGTTGAAAATAACCACAAACTTGGCCTTAATCAGCACTAATGTAGATACCACAGTACGGAATGTGATAACTAACTAATATTCCTCTCTAAGGGTTACTTTTTTAGGAAGAAAAAAATTAATCGTGTATTTTCCTAGAAAGCAATGAATGCTATTCTTATTCTTTGCGGCTATACAACTCATAGTGAGTCAAGGTCCTCTGTACCATCAATCGACAGCCTGGCGTTTTCAGAATTATCTTTGGGATTTCATCATCCTTCATTCTAGCAACATGTCACGAACAGCGAAGCCTACCAAACTTAATATATCTAAGGACATTAATGTTATTAAACATGCTTGCTATTTCGGAATTTGTCTCCAAGCGTTATCACTGTAAGTGATTAGCATAATAAACTACTTAACCTAACATGGCGGGTTCGCAGCCCGAAATGTGGCCCTATGACTTTTTATAGGAGGTAGAAAAACCCTTAGTTATGATCACAAACAGATCACACACACCTGCTGTTCCTAGAAGCAGTTCAGTCTCTACCATGTCCTGAACCCAAGACCCTTCATGGGTCAGTGTTTAATATAAAACTGTTTCGATATAAAACTTTTTTTAAATGTGTGTGCTCCCCTCAACTCATATTATTTAGTGTAGTTGAAGGCTTTAGACTAATTTAAATACAATTAGAAACAATTATACGAAATGATTATACGAATTACTGATCGACATGACTGAGATACTCCTACATCCTAAAACAAACAAAACTGACAGAGGAGATATCATTGAAGGTACTAATGATGTAGCTATCCATGAAGGTGGCCACTGAGACCAAAATAAAAGACAGTGTAGGATGAGTTGCAGCCCGCTCAATGATATCACTAATACTAATCACTAATCATCCGCTCACCATTAGCACTAATATCATCACAACTTTTTATCACTACTATAATTAGCCAGCCTATTATTTCATCACGACCATTTATCATCCCATTGGTGATTTGGCCTGTGCCTCAATATTCGTGTCAGAATTACAATGTCGTATTACGAATAACTACTATATAATTAATAATACTGGAAAATGGAGTTAATATGAGTGCCCGTGATTATTAATAATATTTTTATTTATTTATTATAGTATTAACCTATTAGACTCATCCACATTACTACATTCCTAAGGGATCACTTACTATTGAATTTTACTTGACTTAATTATATCTCAAATTAGTATAGGGAGTTTTTGCAAACATTTTTTTTTTAAATTTAATTTATTGATATTTACAACTATAATATGATTATAACTAGTAAATCTGCTGATATGTACATTATGACATGAAAAACACATGTGGAGTAACTACCCATCGGCAGCACTCCAATGCAAACTTAAAAAGCTTTTTAACTGTTAACATAATGCGGTTAATTTTTAAGAAATATATAGATATATTGAGATATTGACTACTATAATATGGATATACAAGAGAAATTCTTATGAACTAACAAGGTAAGTTATTGAAATTCACTATCGTTATAACTTATATGGACTACATCTAACTTCGAGTCTACTCTCTTACCTCCTACACCTTTTCTTCCTAATCTTAGAGCTAGTATTTATACGTTTAAAAGAAGATGGGAGCTCAAGGAAGTTACATTGCTGATAACACAGAAGATATTTCCTAACTTAGGTCTAAGGAGCCAGCAAGTATACATAACTGCCATAAGCCATCAACCCAATCCAAATGTACATTAACGTAACAAATGCAACTAAGATTCGAGAGGTGGATCCTTAAAAAGATTTTCGGACCAGTTTTCACTGATAATGCTTAGAGACAAAGAACGAATGCCAAAATATCAAAACTGTTTAATAATTTAAATGTCCTAAAGATATTTAAAGATTGAAAGGCTTCGCTGAGCGTGGCATGTTGCTGGTTAGAAACAGGATGAAATCCCCCAAAAATTCAGGAAGGCTCCGGGTTCAAATCCGGATGTTGCAGATAAATTATTTAATCAATCATTAGTCGTTATTAGACACTGTAGGATTTGATGACTTCCCTAGGGCTCAACCAATCTCTATAAAGTGAGTATTCTTAATTGTGGAAAAACATTGAGTGTGATGTCGGACAAATGGAAACAGTTCTGTGAAAATGGAAACAGGGCAGTTTCTACAATGTACTGAACCCGAGAATCTTTTTGAGTGGTAGAGGTACAGATTTTTTATTTCTAATATATTATAGTTCGGGGGTGCAAAGGGAATTTCCCTTTCTTAAGTTGAGTACCGAAATATACATATTTAAAAATAAAAATAAAATGTTTTAATGGGCTCTGGAGTAGTATAATTAAATATTTATATTATAATATATATATTATATTATATAGTATAATCTTCGCTGTTACAATTACTCCACCAATGTGTGAAAAGTGGTAAAAAAAAATGGTAAATCTGTATAAAGGGGCATTCGATAATTTATTATAACAAAATTCCTCAGATTGAAAATAGATTCACAACGGTCTGGGGCGTCCTACTTAACACGGATAGTAGTGAACAGCTTAATGAAAAAAGTAGGCATGGCCCAAATACCATTGGGAGGATACCATGTACTCAGGAGGCTCTCTCTTAAGCTAGCGACAAAGGTGTCGGAGGAGATAACAGATATTGATGGATGAAATTGATGAGACGATGGATACTTTGTGATTTGGACGGAGTTATGGCCGAATAATAAGTTATTATTGCTCCGTTTAGGAGCTAATAGAGTGTTAGAGGGTTAGTGTGTGAAGGCCTGTACATATGCCCGGGGCCTATCCCACATAAATCTATGGCCCGCTCTGCTCTCACGGGCTACGATTCCCTCTCATGGGCTTAATAAAGTTGTTAATTATAAGTACTATTGATATTTAAATGACAAATTAATTGAGGCGTTGACATGAAAAAGTTAATAAGAAAAGAATTATTTTTAATTTTTTTCATATCTAGTAATAAATGCTAACAATGGGAGAGAGAGAGGAGCAAGTCAAAACTGTGAATGGTTTAGTTTCTATGAACAGTGGTGATAATTATTTAGCACTTTAAATATTCATTTTGGGGAGTAAAATCCGACCTCCACCTCCACGTGGTACTCCCTGGTTAACGCTAACGGAGGCGGTACCGAGCCATGGCGGCATAACCATCAAGAAGTCCAGGAATCAAGAATGGCATTTCGGGGGCAGATGGGGCTCCTAGCCGCAGTGAAGGCCACCCTCTAGGGGTAGGGTACCCCAAAATCAAGGTCCCTGGTCCCCCAGGTTGGGGGTTGATGTTGGGCCAGCACCTCATCATCATAAAATATATAAACCTGCTTTCAAACCTGACAAAACATCCTCGGAAAAGGAGGACTCCCAGGACCGGGAAAAGTGGAAGAAATCATTGTCAGCTTACGACATATGACAGTTGTTGTAATAAAGTCTTATTATTATAACAAAATTAATTTTTCGTTGTAAAAACAGTTTTTTGGCTTTCCATTTTCCATGTTAACGCTTCAATTGTTTTGCATTATCGTCTAGTTTTAGGGGAAATTTTCTATTAAAACAAAAAAAGAACAGGGGAAAAAGGGAAAATGTTTATGATTAAAATTTTATTAATATTCTTATTTTCAATATTATTTGGACCATAAGAGAAACATTTTTGACTTTGATCGTCTATTATTTGTTATTTCTTTAAAACAATTTTATATCTAATCTTCAGTTTATGCTCTTTTTATATTAGTATATTTTTTTTTATTGTGGTATCATTATTCCATTTATTTATTAATATATTTTTTTATTTGCTCCCTTATACTAATGGTATTTTATTATTATTTTGAGGAGCGGGTTAGTTCATTGGGTAGAGCGCGGAATCGCTGTACTAAACGGTTCTAATCCGGGTGTCAGATTAATTGGTTAATCTGTTGACAATCACGGATGGACCATGTGGTATATACAGATCTTCCTGGGGTTCATTCAGCCTCAACAGATTGAATAGATAACCTAAGGGGAAAACCTGGTGGTTGATCTCATACAAATCATATCCTCACACAACAGTACTGTTTCTATCATGTACCGAACCTAAGAGAGAGTATTTAGTAATACTGGTATTTTACCAATAATAAGTAATTTTATTATTATTATTTTTTTATGTAAGTATATTTATTATTACCAACAGCAATAACCGGTAAAAATTTCTATCAAGCAAAATTCAAAAATATTTTTTACGAAATTTTAAAAATTAGGTATTTAAACAAAAGATTTAATGAGGAAAAAACTAAAACCATTACAAAAATCCTCAGGGCCATTTTCAGGCATGTTGTAAAAATACACATAAATAAATAAATATATATATTGATTAGATAATTGTATTATTGATTAAAACAAACGAAAAAAAAACAGCAAATGCATTCATATATTTCTTGATATATTTTATTATAATAATATTATAATTTTATAATAATAACAAATAATATAATAAATACTGATTCTTAACGACTAATTAAATCTATTATCGGCATATATTTTGAAACGGATATCTTAAACAAACATCTTGGGTTTGGAAAAGACTTTTGGGGTTAAAGACTCGGTTGGTGTGAAGTTAGTCTAAGTGTACAAATCGCGTTCTTCCTAAATTAATGCTAGAGTGTCTGTCGTTTTGTTTATTCCAATACATAAAACTATATATTGATATAATATACCAAAAAAATAAAACGTCATAAATAAATACTCATCAGACGTAAATGTAGCCGATTCCAATAATTCACAAGAACCTGGAACCTTATCAGCAAGATCTCGGATCGTACGACTCTCATCCGGTGTGGAATCCGTAATATAAACGAAAATAAGAAGAAAACGTCGTAAATATAAGAGGGAATATATTATGATATATTCAAGAAGCTGGTTTTTAAATGAGCCTTATAAAAACAAAAGGTTGGTTCCAATATGGCATCCAGGGGAGGAAGAGAGATTCGAACTGGAGACAAGAAGCTTCGGTGTGGCCTACGTCGTTCCAGACTTTATCGCCCACTAAAGCCTCATGACACTCCAGCGGCTAACACTTTCTCCAGTTCCAGTTCTGGAAAAGGATGGCCAATAGCTCTGTCCAAGAGGTCAGTCGCATCCGTGGAGTTTTTAGGGCTTTCAATGAGAAGAAAATTCCTAATATCTTTCAATAAGTTTAAAATAAACCCCCGCCTTATAAATCTTTGAGACAGGCGTACAATAAAAAAATGAATAAGTTTGTCTCTTCACCCTGACCAGGAACTTGAGGATTAGCGGTTTTTCATATCCGAAGACACGGTAGTGTCTTATGATGTGTACTAAAACATACATGGGTTACGACGATAAAGACGAGCATTGCGGGTTTTTAAAGCTATTTTTTCAATATATACGAAACTCCCTAGCTGATCCTGCCAGCAGCCATATGTTTGTCTCAAAGATTAACCTCAAAGATTAATTAATTTAAAGATATTAAATTAATTAGTACCTAATTACCGTGTCTTCGAGTAAGAAAAATCGTTAACCCTGAATATCTTGTCCACGATAATGAATGAAACTAATAAGTAATTTAATATTTTTTTAATTAATGAATTTTATAAAATTACCAATAAATTCATAAAATCGTTGAATTTGAAAAATCGGTCTTTGAGAAGTGTACAAGTTTCAATTTAGCACGATAATTTGTTGGCCGAAAACGGTGTTCATTGATTCTACAACATACTAACTTACACACAGGGGACGCTGATAAATTTGTGTTAAAAAAATAAAATAATAATACACATTTCTAAACCAATGTTTACACAAGGAAATGACCAGAACAGCATCCATTTTTTGCCTGATCGGGTTTATTCCCAAATCTATCGAAAATAATCTATATATATATATATATATATAGAAGAGTTCGTCCTGAATGAGAAGACCATCGCAGAGCCGAAACGGCATAAGCTACAGACTTAAAATTTGGACAGTAGGTACATTTTGTAAGGCCAACGCGCACTAAGAAAGGATTTTTGAAAATTCGTCCCCTAAGAGGGTGAAAAGGGTGACACACGTTTGTAATAAGACAAAAAACGTCATTTTTAAAGCGAGCATCATGAAATGTTTTATTTAGCTTCTACATTAAAAATAAAGAAATACGTGTTTATTTATTTTTTGAAAATTGACCCGTAAACGAGTAAAATACGGGAAATCGTAATATGTTAAGTTAGAGATGTAAAAATAAGTAAGGATGCTTTACATTTTAATATAATAATAATTGTATTGAAGATTTAGCAAAATCTACCCCTTGATATTACATGGTGGATTTCAATAGAAAACTTACCGATACGTCAGTTATTATACCATTTAATGTTTAATAGTACAGTTTATTAAAGTCTATCAACAAAGAGATAAGCAGCTGTAGGCTGGCTGAATTCACAAATAATTTAAGTCATTGTTTATAATATGGAGTTCATTTATGGAATTCAAAATTCACTCTCAATATAAACTCAACAGAAATTTATATTTAAAATCAAAGCGGACGAAGTCAAGGGCAATAGCTAATAATTTCAAATAAGCAAGTTTTTTGTTAGTGTCATGTATTTTAATAATTTTTGTATTCTCAATTCCTTTAATAATAAAATGCATTATCACGGAAGTCAAGCTAGTGCTAGATCCTCGTTGAGAATAAATGTATTAAATATTAGACACAGAATATTACATATAAATCGATGTCCAAAGGATTATATTTTATTTGTGTTTACATTTTTGTAAATTATTATATTATTTTATGTATATATATATATATGACTTACAAGAGGCCAATTTGTAAAGTATGTATATGTTTACAGTTTTGTTTATTTAGTATCAATGATATATGTATATAAAATATTCAAAGAAATATTATTAATGGAAAAAAACCTGTAGGCTATTTCTAGGACTATTTCTTGTTCTCGATAAAACGGCTGATTTTCCCCCAATTAAAGGTACCCGCTTTATCTATCTTATCTAACACGATACATCTTAGACGGTAAACATAATACCTGATTGCTACAGCCAGAGTGGAACCTGGGGCCTTCAGATCATCAACGTGTTGCTCTACATACTAAGATACCAACAATACAGTTCAAATACATTTCAATATGAAACATTTCTAGAAAGGTAGTTTTAACTTCAAACACGCATTCCTACTCAAGTAATGACCATTAATATTACCATATTAGTCTTCATTTATAGATACCATTACCATAAACGATACTGAATCGCAGATGGGCCAATGGGACACTCCGTTTTATTGGACAGACTACTTATGCCGGGTTATTCGCCAAACGACAATTATCTTGACCTCCTTCGAAGAGGACAGTAAACAGGCTAAAAGGGAATAGTGGCCAATGACAATAAAGTTTACAGCCATGCTCCACCGTAGGCGGCAGGTCTAACTAAAGCAAGTGGTTTTTATGGGTCAATAATCCAGATAGGGAAAGGGGGGGGGGCATATATATCTCGGTCTCAATGTGGGAGGTATGTGTCTATTAGTTGGTCGAATTCGAGATTTGAGATTAATTATGTCATTTAATTTCCAATTAGTAGACAGCGTTCAAACTGAAGCAATATTATTATTGTTTGTTTTTTATTTCACGCTTTTGCGGGTTCAAAACAGAGATGGGGGACAAGTCCAATCACCTGCAGTTATTATTTTTTGTTATTAATTTTTCTTCTTTAAACGTTCAGAAATTTTCTGACGATCCTGGCTGTGTCTAGGAGCACTGCCTGTTGAGCCTCCTTTAGAACCTCAAGCGGAAGTCCCAGTTTATTATTATTTTGGCACTACGGTCCTGCAAGAACTCGGGTCTCCACCACCGCAGCCGACCAATCTCTGCGATCCAGCGATACCCTCCAGTTTTGTACACCCATAAGTTTCAAGTCCTCTTCGACTTCGGGTTCTCTGCTTCATTTGCCGTCTGGTTTCTCATTGAGCATTCTCTTTAGCGCCCTCTGGTCTGACATTCTCTCCACATGACCCATCCATATAATTCGGGGGTCCTTTATCAACGCCAACATGTCCGGATCCCCATATAGCTCTATCAGCCACTCAATCTTTCTTCTTCTCCATACCCCGTTTTCAGTCACTCATCCCCAGAAGCAACATTATATAAGCGATCTACAGTAAGTAATTTATTGCTAGGAAGGTTAAATAACAGCAGTCGATAAATCGGAGCGACCTGACTGATAAAAATGTGATGGATAGACAATTTTTACTTATTCACTTACAAAATGAGCTCAAGTGAGAAATCATTGTAGTGGTTAATATCTTCAGATGTTGGATGGGAAGAAAAAGAGAATAGTTTATTTTCTGTACGCGGCAATGAAATAGTCCCAGATGCACTTATGAACTTTCACTAGATTAATGAAAGTAATTACCGAATAATCTTTTCTTTTTCCCGTCATATTCATAGCTCGAAATATGGTACGATAAAAATAACTGAGACCGATAAGTTGTACAAGGGTGTCAACCTATTGTTTATCGCTTATGATACATCGCATTAGTGTGAACAAGGCCTTATAACAAAAATACTTGTTTGGAAAAAGAATCACCATATTACATATGGGTTTATCAGAATCAGTAGATGACCGACTGTAATGTTTCTAAGCCAACGATTGTACAATCAGGATATTTGGCTGATATCAACCCACCGATTGTCCACCAAATCAAGAGCAACCATTTTCTACACACTGGGACAGCCAAAGAAGGGTCTACAGACCCCATAGAATTCATCCAAGACCTTTAACAGAATAGATAATTAATCTGCTATAGCCAGTTTCTAACTCGGAACCATGAGATGGTGGTCAACACAAAACGTACTGAGCAAACCAACTTCCTAACATTATCATAATAAGTACATGCATACCAATCCTAAATGCGTAATTTCAGTTTCGTACAACTTTTCTTTTAAGAGCTAGTCATATAAAGAAACACTGACATTTAACACACAATTTCAAAGATCATTTTGCATGACAGAGAAGTGAAGATATAATTATACGCGTTGTTGTAAGACATGTGCACACATGAACACCTATTTTCACTCGGTAGTTAGTAATTCAGGAGAAAGAAATACACCAGTCTATAAATATTTATCTTCTTTCAAATTGCTTTAGAGAAAAAATGAGAGCTTACTTATGCTTTTGGGTGTACGAGTAACTGTAAATCTAAATGCTATTATCCTAGTGACAGCTGAAATGTGTAGCGGAATCCTTCACCTATTTGTGAATTGAATTCTCCAACGGTACAACATACTTATATGAGGAGGCTAAGACTTGTCACCGGGTTGTAGTAATAACAATAATAACAACATACTTAAAATTTATAAATTAGACCTATTTTAATTGTTCGTTTTTATATTTATGTTGCTATGGCTAATTGGACGATGCCACAATGGGCGTCCTAACTTTTGCAATGTGTAATTAGGATAGAGATCTTTAACGAGTACTTGGCATCGTACAGCCTTGGGATCTCCATTTTACGTTCCAACCAAAGTAAGGCATTTTTACTTCCTTTAAAATAAACCCTAGGGCTAATTCCTGGGTTGAGAACTCGCGATCTAGAGGCCTAGAAACAGTACAGTCTCTATTATGTATTGAACCCAAGACCTTTTATGGGTTGTAGTGCAGCAGTTTTTTTATCGTGTATTAATTATTTATTTGTTTTGGTAAATTAAACCTCAGTATCTATCAAAAAGTGTTTTTGAAACGTTTTCGAATCGTAAAAAGATAGAAGTTTTAATAGTGCGACTTTGGTTCCTTTGATTCCACATTTGTATTTATTTTATATAAAATATGGGATCGAGGTAGGTCTGAGTTGTCGTGCCGAAGGATTCAAATCCGGCTGTGGCAGATAAAGTATATAATCTGTTAACTACCGGAGATGGGTCCTATGGAGTCTGGAGACCTTCCTGGGCTCATCCAGCTTTCATATAGTGGGTACAATAATTAGGGGAATAACCTAGCGGTTGAGCGTGATCTAGGACAAATCATACTGAGCACAAGACGCTTCATGGGTTGTAGTGGTACAGGTTTTATTAAAAAATAAAAAGTATAAATGCTTATTCTTTGCAGAAATACGTTGACTGTTCGTATTACAGTATATAATTATTTAAATTTCTATAAATGTACAGAACAACAGCCAATTCATTTTGCTTTTTGTTTTTACATAACAGAAAAAAATAATCAATGCAGCATCGTAAAAAAAACTAAAACAATTCATTCTTGTTAACCAGTTTTTTCCCAGGCACTCTACATAACCGGTAACCGATAATTACATATTACCGGTAACCTATAATTACATATAACCGGTAGCCTATAGTTACATATAATATATGGAAACCTATTAGCTCGTCCATTACTTGCCTGAAGAGGCCTGGCCAGGTGCAGACAATTAGTACTAATGAAATAATTAGTGTACATGTGACCAGGGCCTCAGAAAAAAAGTGGTGATGATAAAAACCAGGCTGTTAACACTTGTAAATCGATCAACCCAATTTGTTTGAGTTTATTTTTTGTAGGACGTGGTCTTGTGCCCGCCGGACCTCAACAAACAAACCAGTCTCAAGTGTTTGTGCATCAACAACAAGGAACTTGAAGCTTGTTTATTATTCTCAATTTTATTTATTTGTATATATATTTTGTTATTTACTAATCATCAATGTATATTAGTATGGCTAATCGGACATTGCTACAGTGGAGTTCTACATTTTTGCTTTCCAGATATAATCAGGATCTCTAACGAGTACCTGACATCAAACATCAAACTCGGGTCCGTCATTATACGCCCCTTTCTAAGGACGACATAAGTAGGATTTTTTACTCTTTTTAATAAATCTGAAGGCCGCCTGCCAGGCTGCGTGAAACCGTGAATTGAAATATAATTTTTCTACTGTTTACAAAATATTCCAATATTAGGTCTTACAGTCAACAGATCAACTACAATACATGCACATTTTTTTCATTTTTATATCTATTAAGAAATACATTTCTCCTTTATTAACGTAGTATCAGAAAAATAAAAAGAGTGTATAATTATAGGATCATTTAAAAAATAATCGTTAAAATTCAACTATAGATAACAAAGCGGACTGAAGTTGTGAGCAAATGACAATCTAATAGTTTTGTGAAAATATTTATTAATTACGACTTAAAAAATTTGATAATAATAAAACGTTTAAATATTATTGTTTACACACAAATATTATTTTTCATTGCAAACTAACTCGGTTACAGATCCTTTAACATTAAAATATTTATAAAATTTTCAAATTCAAGATTCAAGTTTAGTGAGTATCGTCAAACGTATTTTACTTATGTCATTATACATCGTTTTGTAGCTTATATACCTATTTAGACGACCCTAAATGGAAAAAAAATCCATGAAGGTTCTTTGTTTCAGTACGTGCTAGAGACTATACTGTTACTTGAACAACCGTTGTGCAGGGAGGTGATTGTCCTAGATCACGCTCAAATGTCAGTCTTCTCCCCCTATTTTGGGTACCTTCTTATAGAGGCTGAGTGAGCCCCAGGTGGGCCCTAGATCCAATGGGAACCATCTCCAGATGGTAACATATTAAATAAAATCTGCCAGTAACAGGATTTGAACCAGGGTCTTCACCGGCACGGCACCTCAGGCCTTTACCTTTGACCCATTCCGCTCCTACTCTATATAACAGAAAAATTATTTGTCCACATTTAATACTTTGCATCTATATCGACGATATAACAAATTTAAAGTATCGGCATATTCTAATTGATTTGCTCTTTGGACAGTAAAGCGAAATCGTTGTTGAGCTAACACGCCTCGTGCTGAATAAACTGTTGTCGACGGATTTGCAAGTAAGATGTTTATTCAAATCCTCACCAACGCCTGAGCATCGTCGAACACTCCCCGAGAGCCGGGACATCTTCGGCCAACTCCTTTCGAGTGTGAATAAATTCCAACGGATGTAAATCCCCTGATGTATCTCCACTAGTTTAGCATCCATTTTTAATAATTATTTCATTCCCAAGTATACAGACGGCAAAGGACTAATTTGTCTTGTATGCTAATAGGTTTTCGTTCCTGTCACGAGGAAAGAACAAGTATGGCCACACACACATGGATATATACCCGCTATTTACTGACTTATATACAGCCATTGCGATCTGGATTTATAGGCTCGACGACGTCCGCCCTGGGACTTTACATAAACATTTATTCGCCAGGATGGCCTCTCCGCCCAGCGTAAACATGTGTCTTGGTGATTTAGTCCTCGCA
Organism: Troilus luridus; assembly: GCA_964056705.1. NCBI lineage: Eukaryota > Metazoa > Arthropoda > Insecta > Hemiptera > Pentatomidae > Troilus > Troilus luridus. The sequence goes on along the minus strand of OZ057417.1, from coordinate 38,887,097 downwards.
CTGTCGAAACCCGAAGGTTCGAAACCGATAATCGATTCCATTGTCACTAGAGGGAGAGAAGACGTTTTAAAAACATGAATGCGTTCGAGTCGTATAAATAATTCAAAGGATCAATTATCTAATATGGTATATAAGCTAATACGAACGTTAACTTTCCACTAATCGTGTTTCGAGTAGGTTCATATGTAAAAGTCGAGCCCACACAGTCCGGAAAAGTTTATTAGAAGCGAACAAAATCGATACTTCTTCACGAATATCATTAAAAGAAACTTGAACCACTACAACTCAGGAAGGATCATTGGTTCGCTACATAATACAGAATGTACTGCTTCTTGTACAAAGTTTATGGAGGGAGGTGATTTGTCCTAGATCACGCACAAATGTCAGTCTTCTCCCCTTATTTGGGTACCCACAGGAGGGTCCCAGATTTCGAAGAATCCATCCCCGGCTATTAAATGATTAAATAAATCTGCTACAGCCGGATTTGAGCACGGCAACTCACCGCTCTACGACTGAGCCACACCGTTCCACTATACCACGAAAATGAATATGTAGTAGCTAAATTTACACTAAGTATTTTAGAACCGCAATAGCCTTATAATGAATAGAATTATATTAATTTAGAAACCACAGCAATCCATGGTTAGATTATTTAAAACAAAAATAAGCCTGTACCACTGTAATATATGAAGTATCTAAGGTTCAGAGTATGACAGAGACTGCACTATTTCTAAGACATTTGGGAAGAGATATAACGCCAGGTATTTCACCAAATACTAGTTCTCTCTTCATACAGGCTGAGTGAGTGAATTCCGAGTTACTACGGTTCCGCCGATTGCCGATGGTTCCGGATTCAAATCCGAAAGTGGCAGACATTATTTAATTAACAACCGTGACTGTGTAGGATCTGACGACCCTCCTGAGATTCACCTTCCTCCTATAAAGTGGTTATCCGTAACTAGGGGAAAACCCTGTGTGTTTTCGCGTGATTTCGGACAAATCACCTCCATGAACAATGGTTGTTATAGATACGGTACATACTTGACCATGTACTGAATCAAGCACTCTTCATGAGTTGCAGTGGTACAGGCTTATTTTAAGTTTAACTAATTTTAGTTGGCATAGCAAACTTAACAAACTGTTATTTACTTGTAATTTTGTTGATAAACTTTGTTTAACAATATTGTTTATAAACTGTTTGGGTTCGAACCCGACCAGGGAAAATTTTTTCTCTTCAGGGTTCGAATCCCGGACAGGGCAAATCTTTTCTCTTCAGGGTTCGAATCCCGGCCAGAGCAAACCTTTTCTCTTCAAAACAAAAATATTTAAAAATAACCACTATCAAAATAATAATTAATCAAAATAAATTGTTTATTACATGGTTTGATAAGAATGCAGTGGAGAATGATCTGTCCGACGACCACACACGATCATGATTTCTAATACAGAATAGAAGACAGCGATCTATTTCCCAAAATGGCTACTCATTTATCACGCCACGTAAAAGGATCCCTACAAACAAAGAGGAAATATCTTGGCGTAGAAGCGACACCACAGAGCCACACAGAGAGGGACCACAGAGAGCGCCATAAGCTTAGAGCCGTGTAAATGCCGAGTCGTGGCTGACTTAATTAAAAAGAGAAAGGAGGTGCGAGATGGGACTGTACTGACGTCATCGTTGCAGTTGGCAGCAATGGTTTCGGCACTGCCTTCATAATTATATTTTTATAGATGTAATTTTATATTTTTACAAATTGTTTTTTAATAGATAGAAGGTACATAGTAAGGGGACTGGAGTAGCTGAGTGGGTAAACTGCCTTAGTTGCTATTCTTAAGATTCAAGGTTCAATTACAGCTATGATAAATAAATGTATAAATAAACTTTAATCAGTGAATTCCGTTCTCACTTCCAATGTATACGTTTTTTGAATTTTAAAACAAAAAACTAAAGCAATTTTGGGAGCGAAGTATCTCAGTGCGTAGAGTGCTGTGTTGCTGTCCTGAACTCAGCAAGGACAGCAACCGTTTTAGCAACCGTTCAACCTGTTTTAGACGAAACCGTTAAACTATCGATCAAATATTTTCCTTACAACAAATACTAGAGAAAAAATTAGAATACGATGGTGTCGTTCATCAGCTTTATATCGATTTAAAAAAAGCTTATGATTCTATCGACCGTCAGATTATGTATAACGTATTGATTGAACTGGGCATACCAAAGAAATTAGTAAATCTGGTAAGGATGTGTATGAGCGAAACTTTTGACAAGGCTAGAATTGGTAACATTTTTTCGGAGAACTTTGAAGTTCGTTCAGGTAATTCGCTAACACCTGTACTATTTAATTTTATATTCGAGTACGTTATTAAAATGGTGATACACAACAAAATAAGTTATAATTTGGACTTGAATAGTAAAATATCCGTCCTTGGGCTTGCGGACGATTTGGTACTGTTGGGTGAGGACAAAGAAACTATAAAGCTAAATACACAAACGTTAATGAATGCTGCTAAGGAAATAGGGCTGGAAATAAATTCGGATAAGACTAAGTTTATGGTCAGTAGAAGGAAAGGGCGACATTTTGGAGATATTGTTGTAGGAGGAAATAAGTTCGAACATGCGGAGTTGTTTAAGTACTTAGGGTCAATGGTAACTGGAAAAACGAAATTCAAGAGGAAGTGAAGGCGCGATTAAAGGCGGGAAATGCTTGTTACTATTCGGTCTCGAATTTACTAAGCTCGCGTATTTTGTCCAGAAATCTAAAAATCAGAATTAATAAAATAATTATCGTTCCATCTCTTCTCTATGGATGTGAAACCTGGCCACTAACGCTGAAGGATGAACAACGTCTTCAGGTATTCGAAAATAAGGTGTTACGTAGAATAATCGGTCCAAAATAGGATGAGACCACTATAAGAATATAAGAGATTACATAACGCGGAAGTGCGAAGCATGCATCCGGTAAATATTATTCAGGTAGCGTTGCGAAGATTAAGATGGGCATGTAAAGTTTCTTAGTGACAAACGAATTCCCAAGATGTTAATAGGCGCTGTACCGACTGGGAAGTGTCTGAGGGGTAGACCGAGGCGTAGATGGGTGGATTGCTTTAGGAATGAAATAGCGATTTTGGGTTTGGGTGGTGCTCCGTGGACGGAGGCTTGTAAACATAGATTGGTGGTATCGGCATCGAGCCTTCGGGTTCGTTAAGCATTTATTTATAATTTTTAAAAATGCTGTACCACTACAACCCCCAAGGATTTTGGGTTAGGTATATTGTAGTGATTGTACTGTTTCTAAGTCAAAAGTTGTGCAGTGAGATAATATACCTAGTGGAGATCACCAACAGGTTTTCCTCTCCTGAGGGTAACCACTTTATAAGGATCATTATGATGATCTGTAGATACCATAGAGCCCATCTAGGTTCGACTATTGAATAGTTTATCTGCCGTAGTATTTAGGACAGCTCTGCACCCTCAAAAACTCCTCATAGTTTTTTTTTCATTAAAAATAAATAAATTCGAAGTGAGAATGGATTTTGTTTTGTGAGGAGAGAAGACAAATTATGCAATTAGTCGAGCGAGCTAAAGCGCAAGCGCTAAGGCTGGCCGGAGGTCAGGGGTCAAAGTGTGCCCAATTAGCCAAGATATCATCTTCACGGCGTCAGTTGGCTGCACTGCCTCTCCTTCAGTGTTGCCAACCTCGTCGTTTCTTCGGCAATCGTCTGCGGCTATATAATCCGGCATGGAACTGGAATAAAGTATTGCAACTCCAGAAGTATACATAAAAATATAATCCTATATGAGAGTAATAGCGAACAAAGATCTACAAGACCAGTAGAGCCAACCGGAAAAAAATATATACCTATATGTATCCAGGATATGCAACTAAATATTCCCGAACAAAAAATGTATCAATATACATGAATCTCACTATACTTTCCGGGATATCAAAATTTTCATCATGAGATATTGCAGGAGGTGCAGTCACTTTTTTTATATTTTTCTGTTTTCTGTTCTTGTCAATTTCTCAGGATTTTTTTTTTGTGGATGAAGGTTAAATTGCATGACTATTATAATATAAAAACAATTTAATTATATAAGCATATGAAGAAAGGTAAGATTATGAATAACCTTAAAAAAAAAACAATTACACACCATGTTTTATAACCCACATTTTTTATACGTAAATTAGACATGTTGGTAAAATCTTGACATTTTTGTAACAATGACATGATGGCTCATACGTTTGGGGCGAACTGTCGGTTAATAGAATTATTTGTTTATTAATAATAATTTAAAGCATAGATAAATCACGTGTACCACTACAACCCGTCTGTGGGTCTGGGGTTCAGTACATGTTACAGACTGTACAGTTTCATGGACAATGGTTGGACAGGGAGGGGATTTGCCCTAGGTCACGCTCAACCGCCAGATTCCTCCCATCTTATTTTGGGTACCCACTTTTAGAGGCTGGTTGAGCCCCATATGATCCACCTCTGACTGCTAACAGACTAAATAAAACTCTTGTCAGCAGCGGGATTTGAACTAGGATGTTCGGCATCGCAACTCTGTGCTCTACCACTGAGCGATTTAGTCAGCCATGCAGTGAAATACTGCATCAAAAATACGACTAGTCATTCTCAAGAATAATAAATTTTAAATATTACAACAGTGGCACGACATACAAGTATGGATAAATTCGTAATTCAGGTAATGATATAAAATGTGAGAAAAAAAGTTATAAAATATGAATATGTATCAATACTATATTAGTACATATTAATCTTAATTAATATATATTAATCCTCTTTATCGTATTTTTTTTATTTTGATAAGTAAATTTGAAAAATAAATAAATGACAAAAATTATTATTGTTTGCTAAGAGGTTATTAAGGACTATGTTTAAACGCCAGCTTACCGGCAGTTAATTTATATCAGGTGTTAATGTTACTATCTTTAACAGTTAAATTATCTTAAGACAGTTAAAATAATCTATTTCCGTTACAGAAAGATATAACTTTAACTACAGCAATGTAAGAGACAATATTCTAAGCATTAGTAATTATGTAAAACGAACTTTCCCGGCTGAAGTGAATGTGAATGAATATAGAAGCATATACGGTTTAATTTATTTAACAGTTCGAATCCGGGTGTGGTAGATAAATTATTATTTATTATTTTATTTTATAGGCGTTCCGACAAGGGTTGCCTCAACTGGTCAGAGCAGAGTTCCAAGTCTCCCGATTCTCCCAATCATCCTCCTGGAGTCCTCGACCAGTCATCTCCTGGACTCCCTCCATCCACCTGCTCCACCCAGGTGGAACCCAATCCAGCACTCGGTTCGGCCAACATTCAAACGCCATTCTCTTCACATGACCGTACCATCTTAGGCGGCGTGCACCGATCCTTTCATTTGTAGAAATACAGACATCCATCCTCTGTCGAATTTCTTGGTTTCTTACTTTATCCAGCCTAGTGATACGGAGACACCTCCTTCAGAAATCCATCTCAACCGCCTGCACCTTTGAATACAGATGGGGGCTCATAGTCCAAGTTTCCGAGGAGTATGTTAGGATGGTTTCCACTATGGCTGTGAAAATACGGCGTTTATTTTCTTTAGATATTTCCGTATTCCAGAGGACCGAATGCAGCATTCTGGTAGCCTTTCGGGCTTGCTCCACCTTTCTTCTGACGTCATGCTCGGACGACCCGGTAGCATCTAAACAAGAACCCAGGTACTTGAATACATTCACTTTTTTACAGGCTTCCCTGTCAACCAGAAGCGGACTATTATCAGTCCGCTAAATTATTAAATAAGTTAAAAGCCATAGAAGTACTCATATGTTTACTCAGCTTCTATTAAGTGGGGACCCTGAATTGGGGAAAAAATCTTGAAGCTGAAGGTTGTCTGGCCCCTATCACCTGATTGCACGACTGTTGGATAATAAAAAATACATTCTCTTTCATGTAGTACTAGACCCAAGATACATAGGCTGTAGTGACACGTACGCATTCATTATAAAACTTGATTTCTTTTCATTTACCTCAGTTCTTTTTGTAGGGAGTGGAGTGGCCCAGTGGTAGAGCATGAGTAGCCATGCTGAAAATCCTAGTTCGAATCCTGCAGCTGGCAAGGCTTTTATTTAATCTGTTACCAGTCGGAGTTGGATCACGTGGGATCTAGCACCCTCCTGGGCTCAATCAGGCTCTATAAAGTGGGTACCCATAATAAAGGGGGAAATCTGGCACTTTAGCGTGGTATATGACAAATCACCTCCCTGCACAACCGTTGTCCATGAAACAGTATAGCCTATACCATGTACTGAACTCCAGACCCGTTCTCGGGCTGTTGTGGCACATGTTTTTTTAAAAGTTGTTCTTAGCCAAACTATTGCAAAAATACGATTACCCGAAATTGTGAACTGTTTAAAATTTTGATTTAAATGTTTTTAAAAAAAAAAATTTTAATTATAAAATTATTTTCTGGAACTGACATCACAATACTTTTGTGGCCCGAGCGGTATTCTGATGTTTCAGAATGAGCGTTCCAGTGAATTGTTATATGTGCTACCATTACACAATATATGTCCCTAGTCTTATCTACGAATTTTAAGCCAGGCACCCTGAAATTTACAAGTGTGCTCCTCAGGTTTTTCTATAAGCATAAATCGAAGGATGAATAAAAATGCCGAATGGGCCAACAGGTTTTGGAAATGGAAAAAACTTGCTCTTTGCCCAGAAACACCGATTTATTGCATCCTTCTGTTCCAAATCTTCGTCTCCATTTCCTGACTGGTCTTTTAGCTCAGAATTTGTATTCCGTTTTATTTTAAAAGGTCTTTCGCAATAGATCAGTAAGTGGAGGAGGGGAGATTTATAGTTACTAACTTGAGTTGTTATAATAAAATTTAAATAAAAAAAGACTTATTTCATATTAAAAAAACCATAAAACCTTCGTTTTAGGATTGATAAATGATTTGTATTAACATAAAATTTAATTGTAAAAATTTGTCTTCTATGGCCGTTAAGAGATCAGCTAATTTATCTTATTACAGCCGAATTCAGAAAAGCAACTATGTGCTCTACATATTGACGTACCTCGCTTCCTTATAAATATAAAATATAGGATAGTCTATTAATGATCATAATGGTTGAAATTTTATTTCTTTAAATTCCCAGAGTTACGTAGAGGATTGGATTAAAAGAAAATATGAGCTGTTATTTCTGAAAGTGATGTAAATCCATTTTTTCATATTCGCGATATCTTAAGGTTTCCATTTCAATTATTTTAAAATTATAGACAAACGAGCAAATGTGTTTATCACTTAGCACTTAGCAAACAGTGAAATTTTAAACCCTATACACCTTTTAAATTTTATAATAAAATAAAAATTATTAAAAAAATTTAAAAGAATAAACAATTTTAATTTTATTCTAGATCCGGTACTTAGGACTACACCTTGACAAACGCTTAACTTGGAATCCTCATACTAGACTGAAACGACAAGAAACAGCTCGCCGTTTCAGGCTACTTCAGCATTTACTAGATAAACGTTCTAAGCTCCCAATTAACTACAAGAGACTCATTTATATGACAATCATTAGACCCATCTGGACTTACGGAATAGAGCTTTGGGGCTCCACTAAGCCATCGAATTCCTCTCGTATCCAATCCCTACAATCCAAAATCCTTCGTAAAATCCTCAACGCTCCTTATTTTGTTAAGAATAAAGTCATCCATAACGACCTTAATGTCCCATTTGTTGCTGATTTAGCCCGAACCCGGTATATATCCTTTCATAACAAACTTTATTCCCACTCAAACCCTCTAGTTTCAAACCTAGCTTCCTCTTCGATTCCCGATAATCCTCCGAGGCGTCTGAAAAGAAGATGGCCTCGTGACCTTCTAAACTGAACTTTTTAATTTGAGTACTACCACTGGGTAGTTTCTCTACTTGTCTTCTCATGTCAATGTATTCACTCATTATATTTACTAGATGTATTTTGTATACAGTTGTAAATATCAATAAATAGAAAAAAATAAAAAATTTTATTCTAATGGATTTATACCACATTTCAAATTAAATAGGTGACACCACTTTATTAAAATGGAAATATTATGATAAGCATACTATTTATTTTTTAAGTATAAATTGTATTAACATCATATATTAATTCCTCTTTCTGTTTCATTAAATTTTGTATTTCTGTTCAAACGGAATTATGAATAGACATTAATAGACAACAGGATCATGTAAGTTCTAATACATATTTAGCATTTTTCATAATTAAACACCACTACATTTATATGGATGATACTGCATTACTGATTTATAATTTACATATACACTACTTGCATTAGTATGAAATTGTTTCTAATATTAGTAAAGGTTTATAATCAAGCATTACTATCTTGAAAAGAAGTGAACTTATACGTTAGACTTGCATCGGAACCGTGTTAAACAAAGGTGTGGAGTTACTGAATAATTTCAATCAAGTAAAAGAAATTGTTTAAACAATAAAAGAGTGCTAAGTTGTAAGAGGCCGTTAAATTATTGGAGCAAGGAGGGATCAGACTCAGGTTGGTTTTATGACCAATAACCGAACGAATGTTGAGCAACTTTACGCCGCTCCTAAGATTCAGGTTGTGTGGGTGTATCGGGAGAGAACCAGCCACGAGTTTTAGTTTTGGTTTGGGGACTATCGTAAAAATACCACGGAGGTTTCGTTTAATGAGATGAAACGAGAGCTCAATTCAATCTAGTCTTTTTTTTCTATCCCTCCAAAAAAAAAAAAAGATTTAGTAATTACAAATATAAGAAATAAATGTAATACTTTTATACACTTAAAAAAGCCTTCTATTACCTTTCGGTATTCTAAGGCATAACGCTGACTCGATACAATTCAAAACTTCAATTTAAAAAAATTAAAAAAAAAACAACCCTCAATCTTGTCTTCTTTATCTATAATGCCTTTATCAGTAACGAGATACAAAGAACTTGTGAGTTAGTGAAGAAATGAATCTGGATGATCAAGAAAAAAATATTGTACTCTTAATTATGGATCTTGAGATCGAACGGGATTATTAGAACAAATTATTCTTCTAACGGCTATGACTTCATAGCACAAGTCAAAAATGACACAGAATACATACATACAAAACATCTGGAAGAATATAATAGCCGGGGAATGAAGATTAGATCGAAAAATATACATGGATACTGAAGAAGACGGGCGTTAACAAGTGAAAGACTAAAAATTAAAAATAATTACAACTTCTAGTGGCTACGATCTGTCCTTCAAAAAGCTGGAATATCAAAAATATTGGCATACTTAATTCAGTACTGTGGACTAATACCATCCTTAAAACCACACAAAAAATAACTGCCCATGCTATACTGCTGTAATCATATTTGGTTGCGAAACATAGAAATGGGGAGAGAGAATTAGAGAAAAACCACTCTTCGCTGAGATGGACTTCTGTAGAAGGGCAGTCGGAATATCTACGCGTAATAAGATACTTCATAAAGTAGTTCCGATTGGATGTACTAAGTTCCATTCTGGAAAAATTTTCAAGCGATAAGATTGGTTTGGACACCTAAAGAGGGTAGAATAATACCCAGAAAGATCATAAACTGGTGCATTGAAGGAAGAAGAAGAGACAAAGAATTTCTTGGATTAACCAAATTCAGGAAAACATGGCAAGAATGAAGAATTTGCGCTAGACAAGAAGGCCTGGAGAGAAATACCGTCTTACGAGTATAATTCAGTAGAAGACAACCCCAACTTTGGGGGACTCTGAATAAATAAAATAGTTATTCTATTAGAAACAAGTTAAATAACAATTATAGTTCATTTCTATTAGACTGAAACGACAAGAAACTGCTCGCCGTTTCAGGCTAATTCAATATTTAATAGACAAAAGGATTAAGCTCCTAGTTAATTACAAAATACTCATATACAAGACTATTATAGGACCTATTTGGAGTTTCGGAGTAGAGCTTTCCAATCTTTCCAATCCAATATCCTTCATAAAATCTTCAATGCTCTTTCTTATTTACTTTACTTAAGAACGAAGTCATCCCTAATGACCTAAATGTCCCATTTGATGCTGATCAATACATTATAAAGAAATTTCTTTTCCTGCAGAGACCTTCCTGGCAGATCATTGACTCTAAATAAAAACCCTCCATAGCTGGCATTAATGAAATAACAGGGAAAAGATAAAAACAGCCTTAACACACTTTTACGGTCCAGTAAGAAATAAAGCCTGGATTCAATCAGCAAAGGATACATATACCGTTAGAAGGATGCATTTCATTTAACACAATGCGGGAGATGGGAAACCATTCGATTCATAAGATAGACCGCAAAGCCCATCTCAGTTAATAATATGGCTTCTTTACTGCACTAAGTTGTGGTCGGGGAAAGATCTCTGAGGTTGGGAACGGTAAGGCCTGAATGAGGAAGAGAAAAAGGATTGAAAAGATATATACCAAAAGAATTGATTTGTCTGACTTGGATACGACTCCTGGTAGCTCAGTGGTTTAGAGCACTGCAACGGAGACGCAGAAAACCCGGGTTCGAATCCCGGCCAGGGCAAATCTTTTCTCTTCAAAACATAAATGTAATATTTTATCGCTGTTGTCTGGAAAAGCATCGAGGAACTGCTTAGTCTTTAGACCAAGGCTCGATCAATTATATTATTTTTTTTTTTAAATTGTCAAATCACAAAGCTACTGTTCCTTAATTCATTAAGCTGTTAGATAAAATATAGTACTGTTTTTGAATTTAAATGGGGAAAAAAGGGAATGCATCGTTTAAGAAAATAATACAAGATACGTCTTATTCCAATATTTCGATTTCAGGACTATTATTTCAATACAGAGAATGCAATGAAATGTGATTAATATTTTTTCTTCTTAGCAAGAAATAATTTTATTAATCTATAAAACAAATCTAAATTAAAAAGCAGTTCACTACTTTATTTAATTAAAAATACTTAATATCTCAAAACAATACCAAGTGGGAACTCATATTTTAATAACTGAAGTTAAATTTATATAATAAACCGTGGGACCTCTACTAAAGCGTTAAGTTCTCACTGTAATACAATTAAATGGCTAGTTGTGTAATTTGTATAATGGATGTTGGTCAGCATTATTAGATGGTATTTTTATTGTTATATATGGAGCGAGTTAGCTCAGCGGTAGAGCACTGAGTTGCCTTGTCGGGGTTCAAATCCGGCGGTGGCAGATAATTTATTTAATCTGTTAGAAGTTGGGAATGGGTCCTTAGGATCTCGGGACACTCCTAGGGCTCTTCCAGCTTCTATAAAGTGAGTAACCAAAATTGGGAGAAAACCTGGCAGTTGTGCTTGATTAAGAACAAATCATCTCCCTGCAGTTCAACCGTTGTCCAAGACCAGTACAGCCTATACCATGTATTGAACACTAGCCCCTACATAGGTTATTGTGGTACAGTTTTTTTTTTGTTTTTAACGTATACAGCGAATACGTTATACCTGGATTTCCCAGGACGACAGATCTTAGGCCATGAACGCTATGGGAGTTTGACATTTAAATGGCTGGAAGACATAAGGGAGATGGGATCTTCGTGCTTAAGTGAGACTTGAACCAGGATGGAATGCAGGTGTGGCAGTGAGGAATCTCGCCGAAATGAAGCACAAGTATCGATTTCAAACAGCCCCTGCCACACACAAACTGGAAATAATTGGGAATTCCGATCCTTATCTTGTCCAAACCCCGTCAAGGAATAAATTAAAATTCATGGAGAAAAATAAAACGAAAAAAAAAATGATACGATAAACCAACCATAAATAAAAAAAAATTATAACACACCCAGGAAGAATCAGACTTCAATATATTTGCATACTTTCAGTAAATAATAATTCATAATTAATATTAATATTAAATAATAATTTATTAAAAAATAATATATAAAAATAAAATGCTAGGATACACGTAACCAAAAACCAACCAACCAAACCAAATTTTGTTTTATAGGATACCCAGAAACAAAAATCAAATTAATGAAAATGTTTGAACAAATAATGATTTCAGTAATAATCAATTATTTATAGAAAAGAATAAAATAATGTAAAATATTTTTGTAACATACCATCAAAGACACCCAACAACCATCACAACAGCGTTCAATATTTTTACAATTTTTTAGCAAATTATAATTTAAATAATTCATATTAATAATAAATAATGCATAAAAAATGTATTGAACGAAATAAAATATGAATTTTAAAAAAAACTTCTAAGAAAAACGTACTTCAAAACAGAATTTTTTTTATATTATCAAAACACCCAATAACCATCAGACCAGATTCAATTTATTGATAATGTTTCAATAAATAAACATTTCATAAATAATCAATAATCCATATTAGTAAGAAATTAAAATAAAATATCTTTTCTTATTTTTTTCCGTACATATTTATTTTATTTATACCTAACAAGAAATGCTTAGAATTTTCAAAAATTTCGAGGAAATAATCACTCTCTACTTCCATTTCCTTTTTAATTTCAATATTAAAAATATTTTTTTTGTTTCTTTTTCAAAAATTTTAATGAAGCCCATTTTATTTTAAATGAGACAAACTTAATAAATGTGATTAGAAAACTGGATATATTGGATTCGTTTTTATAAGAAATTTCATGATTATTACTGATGAAAAGCTTTAGCAATTTTTAAAACATAATTTTTATATCGAAAAAATAAAGATATTCGTTTGAACGAATAAATTTAATCAATTTCAAAATTTAAAAACCAAAAAATATTTGTTAATATTAAATTGAGACAATAAAATTGTCTACATTTATTGTATATTTGATTTATATTGTTCAGATCATTGGTTCAAATCGTTTAATTTTTAGTTCCGTTAATCTAAATACATTATTTAATTAATATATTTTTTAATAATTAAATTCAATCACAGCAAATATAGACTTATTAATCTATCAATTTCTCTCCAGGGTTTGATGTTTTCTAAATATATTTTTTTTATAGAACTCTATAAAATACTCGAAATAAAATATTTACTCATTAATTATTTGTTATCAATACAAATACAAAGTATCGAAAGTGAAAAACACAACATACCATTTATTATAATATTAGGTATTTTTTAGTAATATCCAAACTATTTTTTAAAATATTGTCCTTCCGGTCAATGTTTTAACTTGTAAAATTCTTGATTTAGTATTATTGCTTTAGATAATTATTAATAATTAATTACTGTTAATTGGTATTACTGCCTAATACCTCCTGATCGCTTGACTAGACACCGTGGCCTTGTCATCCAAAAAACAATTAATCCGATATGGCGACTTCGAATCCTTTGACGTCCGCTGCCGTAAAAAAAACAAATATCCGTGCGCTTAAAGAAGAAATAAAAAAGAAAAGAAAATAGAAAATAAGCGTGTGAACCTCTATTAAAACGAGGATATGACAAAGTGAGATAATGAGTTAGAAACAAAAGAGCGGGTTGAAGAAGTATTACCTGAGGCCCGTGTGGAGGCAAAAAAACCCAACATAATGTCTCATTCCTATTCCGAAAGGGTTCTGTCTTAAATATTTACACTGATTTTTTTTTGTTTTTTGTATCTTAAGTTTGTGTTGGTATGTATGTAAGTAATGTAAAAAGTTTGAAACTCTTATGAAGGTATTTTATAGAAACATAATAAAAAAACCTGAACCGTACATCCCATGCTCAGTACATGAAAGAGACTGTACCCACTAGGACAACGGTTGTGCAGGGAGTTGATTTGTCCTCGATCAAACTCAACTCCCAGGTTTTTTCCCCAATCTAGGATACACACTTTATTGAGTATGGATTAGCCACAGGAGGCTCAGATTAAATAAATTATATGCCACAACCGGAATTAAACCCGGGACCTTCGACACGGGGACTTAGCGCTCTACCACTGAGATACGTCGCTCACTACATAACAATAAAAATACCGATATGTTTATGCATCATTCATATTCCTGTCTTGTGTGTTCTGTCGTAAATATTTACACTGATTTTTTTTAGTACTTTGTATCTTAAGTATGTGTTGGTATATATGCAAGTAAGATATTAGTGTGAAAATGTTTAGTAAATATTTTATAAGAAACATGACAATATAACAATAAAAATATGATTATGATATTATGAGAACATTCCTATAGGGTTCTTTCTTAAATATTTCAACTGATTTAACAATTTTATTTTTATATCTTAAGTTTGTAAGTATGTATTGTAAAAGTAACGTGTATATACGGATTGCAATACTTTGTAACATTCTTCAGTAGCTAATTTAGAAAACGTAATAAAATAACTTTTTTTTCTCTTCAAAATAAAATATTTAAAAATTCTAACAATAAATAAAATAAAAAAAATAGTAACATAACATTCCAAGTACCGTTCACCTAACGTCTGATTCCTATTTCAAAAGAAAAAAATATTCACCTTATGCATACATGTATATTTAGGTGAATAGTAAAGTTAGGAAAATCGTTAGTAGATATTAAATCGTTAAAAAAATAATAGTATAATATAACGTAAAAATACCATTAAGTTAATGTCTCGTTCCAATCGAAAAGAGTTATGTCTTAAAATTTTAAACGGTTTTTTTTATATCTTATGTTTGTGTTGGTAGGAGGTATTTTATAAATGTATATATTAATATAATCTGGTGGATTTGGGTTTGACTAGTGGTCCGTCGACAGTGCTCGGTAAGCAGAGATTGGTTGTATCGGCATCGGGTCTTCGGGTTTTTAAAAATTAATTTTATACATTAATTCATTTATTTATTAATATAAAAGTAATAATATCATTACGATGTAATGATAACAATCCAAAATGATTCTACATTAAGTATTTAAGTACCTTTATGTATTCATTTTTTTTTATTTTGGTATCTTATGTTATATCTTATTTGTATTGTATGTAAGTAATTTAAAAGTGTGAATCTCCTCAGTAGGTATTATACAATATTATAATATAAAGTAGTATTGTTTTAAATAATTATGAGTTGATCGTATAAATATCAATGAGGTGAAAATGATCTAGGTACAGATCAAGCTAAACCGCCAGGTTTTTACCCCAAGTAAGGGTACTTACATCTTAGTGGCTAAGTGAGCCACAGACCCTTAACGGACTAAATCATTTATCCGGATTTGAAGCAGGGACCTATCAGGGGATTTGAGCAACAACTCAACAACTGCTTAAATAACTATAACCAAGTAACATCGAGGATTTTACGAAGGATTTTGGATTTTGAGGGTATTCGATAACGAGGTTGGCACAAAACACTTGAGAATTTAGGAGATTATACAACGCGGAATTGCGAAGCATGCACCCGGTAACTATTATTCAAGTGATAGCATCGCGTAGATTAAGATGGGCTTGTAAAGTTGTTGGGTTCAGTAGCAAACGAATTTTTAAAAAGTTAATAAGCCCTGTGCCGGCTAGGAAGCGTCTGAGGAGTAGACTGAGACGTGCTAAGAGTGATCTGGCGGATTTTGGTATGGGTAGTGGTCCTTGGATAGATGTTTGTTAGCAGAGATTGGCGGTATCGGCATCGAACCTTCGTGTTCGCTAAGGTTTTTTATTTATTTATCAAGGATTGAATTAGAGAGGGATTTAATGACTAAGTGGAGCTCCAAAGCGGAACTCCGTAAGTTCAAATAGGTCATATAATAGTCATGTTTTATTTTTTTCTGGAAGTGTTGAAGTAGCCTGAAACGGTGAAGAAACTAAAAAAGAAATCCTAGTTCTCACCTTCATCTTTTTTTCCTTTTCTTACCCCGAGATTCTTGATCCATCTCTCATGACAAGAATTCTTCCACTCCTGAATACCAAACCATCTCGACTCCCTTAGTAACCCATAGTTCACAACCATGCGGCCCTAGAAGTATTTAAGCATTTTCGAGTTGACCCACGTACGACCGAAGCAATTACACGAGCGATAATGCCCGGATGGTAAAGATAAGGAGGACACGTAGGGGCATTAAAGAGTCGGTACAAGGCTCGGGAGGATTCCTCAGGAGATGGCATCTTCGCCGAAGAACACCTCAACGTCTTCTCTCCTGCGCGTGGACGAAACACGATACCGCGTCGTCGGCCAATAGCGGCATATTTTGTCACTTCTTATTATTCTTTAAGTGTTTTCTCGAATAATTGAGTTATCTGAGCCATGATCTCGTCCGAGAAGGCTCGGGGAAAAAAATTTGTTTGAATAAATCTTATGAAATGTTAGACAGATTTATAGTTGAGTTTTCAGTTATCTCCAGGCCATTTGGTATGCCAAACGAAATAATTTTCTTCCAGAAAAAAAATAAATAAGAGAGAAATGCATTCTCTTATAATTTTTATGTTTTTTTAGAAGTAATACTGTCGCATTTTAATCATAAGTACACATACATATCCCATTCTAAATTTCTATATCCCGGAGGTTAAGGAAGCCATTTCGCATTTTTTTATTTGTTCAGTAGAGGTAATTTTCTATAAATTTGAACAATCGAAATTTGTACCTTCGATACACATAGACAAAGCTTAAAGAAATTTATTCAAATTGTTATTGGCATTGAAAAGTAATTGGAAGTACTGATTGATTAATATTTCTTGTTTATTTATGATAATTTACCTAAAATATTACCTATTTTGGGGACATGGTATTTATATATGATAATTTAACTGAATGGTGTCAATGGTGTCCTTTACCTAAGGAGCACAGATATAAAGAATATATATATGACATAATTTACATAGAAGAGATAATACCGATAATTTACATTTCGATAAATAAACAAAGTATAAATAAAATACGATAAAATAGTGCAAATTACATAACGGATGTAACTGAAGTACATATTAAATATTATAAAATCACTCTATTAAAAAAAAACAAGTGGTTTAGTCTGAAAAGGAACAGCCATTGATAATTAGTCCTTTTATTTTTTATTAATAATATATTAAAATCAATTTTTAAAATATTGCTAATTAATTCGTCAAATCTTAATAAAAAAGATTATTAAGATATTATAATTACTTATATAAAAAATATTTTTTAATAACAGAATACCATTACATCTATTTTAGCATTGATATTTTCTGTTAAGTAAAGTATGCAAATTAGTTTAATTTGCTTGATAGTAAAGCATGTAACAATTATTAATATTTTTTATTCATATTATTACTGAATCTGAGAAATATCTGAGAAAATGGTCCTATTATTTTATTGCTTTATTCGTAATCTTAGGCAAATATTAGTTAATTATATCTTTAAAATATTATTCAGATTTACAAACTTCTTGTGTGTGTATTATAATCTTGGCTTGGCTTGTTTTTTTATTTATTTTGTGAATACTATAATGAGGGAATTATATGTAGTTAACTCTGTTATCATAATATGAATAATAATCTATATTTAGTTTATCATGCAATGGAATTATTAAAAATTATTAATTCAAAGTTAGCAAAACTCAGTAAAATATATGCATTTGTACATTAAATTAATAATATGATAGCAGAAAAAAAGTATTAATAATTAATAAATAAATATGTATTTTGTTTTATGTCAAAGCTGCTATATGTGTTTGGCATTTGTGCTCCTGAACCAAATAAATTTTATTTTAATATACGAAATTTAAAGAAAATAGAGTCTTCAAATAGTTATTTATTTTAAGATAATCGTTTATTCATTTAATGTGATTTATTTAATAAAGATTTAACGGAACATATCATTTTGTATTCTAGTATATTTAATTATCTTACATTGTGTATTATATAATAATTTATTTATTTTTAAAACTGCGTTTGCGTTATCCCCAATTATTTTTTTTAAATTATTTTATTTTTCGTCGGTAATTTATTAACAGACAAGCTTTTAATTAAAAATGCATTTGATCTTTATGTTTTATAATGCTACAGTCATATAATATTTTCTTATTATATGATTATCTTGTAATCATACATAAATAAAAAATAAATTAATCATTACTGAATTAAACTATAAAAGTTTAAAATAATGATACTATAAAAATACTTGTGCTACTTATGAATATAATTAATAATACTTCATATTGCAGTTAATTCTTTTCGGTTATAGCTCTATTACCTATAAAATAAAAATTATTCAGCCAAGCAATTGAAATATGCATAAAATTAAAATTAAAATTAATGATGTTTGATAAAATTATATTAATACATGTGAGGTGGAGTGTAAATAAAAATTATAGTTAGGTAATGATTAAAAATAAATAAATTTAAAAAACTAAATAAATAAATAAAAACTATAGAAAACGAAAAAATTAACGCATTCCTAGCTTATCTGATGAAAAAATAAATAAGGTTTATTATGAACAAAGCAGTTGTCATGAAATATGTATATAATATAAATGTATTATTTTGTTTTGAAATTATCTATTACATATATTAAAAAAAAAAAGTTTTGCTAAATTTGGAACAAAAACAATTTTTTTTTGTCTACTGATTAAAAATATCAGTATAAAGATCATATGTAATAAAAATCATATAAGGATCTCGCCTGGTTAAAATGTAATTGATTAGAACAAAATTAATTATTATTACATCATAGTGAATGTTACATAATAACAAAGAGTCGAAATTTATTATTTGATCTTATGTTAGTATATTTTTATTTTTAATTTGTACTATCATTAAATAAATAATAGGATTAGCAATAATATTAACGATAGTAATCAATCATTTGAAATGTGAGGAAAAATAACGCCCCAATATTACGATAACCCAAAAATAAAATCCACAGTTTTTATAAAATGAAAAATAATATTACTATAACAATTCATAGTTTATATACTTTTCCATGGTATATACAGTAAATTTTATTTATTCATCTGTTCAAATTAATATATACAAATAATCATATATCTAATATATATACAAAAATAGATATTTATTAATTACAAATAATTTTGAAAGTTTTATTTCATTTTTATCTAAATCAATCCCTAATATATTGTTGCTACATCTATAAGATATAAGCAAGAGTCTCTGCATCTATAGTTGAAACCTAAGCCATTGTACAATTATAATTGGCTTAATTATACCATTTATCATTGATAAGAGTTCTGAGAAATACACATAGATAAAAAATGCTACTGATTATATAATATAATTAATATAGGGCGTATTTAACTATATCATAGAATTTAACTATACCCAAAAAAAAAAAATTAACTCAGCTGCATGATTAACCATTGTAACTATTACTTAAGAAATAAATTATTTAATAATAAAAATAAACTCAAGAGAGAAACTAATAAAAAGTTCATCATGGTGATGGAAATGCAGAAGAATTAACATAAGTTTAGATTTGATTAGATCCACCTCAATAGTTTAGTATGTTAATGGGTGTATATGATTATGTTTTTTTGTATGTACATATTAATTATATATAGGTATACATCAATTGTCATTTATACTACAACTTCTTCTTATTATCTTATTATTATCTCTATTAGTATAAGTTATATTACAAGATTCAAACACTTCACCAACCAATGTTTCATCAATTTCATCAAATCAGCACCGTATTATAAATTGGGCTAAATTATTAAACATTAATTTAAAATTAAAGGAGCAAAGAGATATATAGGGAAATCCAATTGTGTCTGTATTTGATTAAGCGTCTTTGCTTGAATGTACGTATGTGTAAGAATAATAAAGTCTTTATTTATACTGGGACAAGTCCCTTTAAGATAAAAAAAACAAAAATAAAATATGAACTATAATGTCTAAGAGTAAATTACAACTACAATTCAGCTACTAAAAAAAATAATTAAAAGGAGACAAATGTATGAAGAAGATAGCCATATAAAAAAAAAAAGAAAACAAATAATGAAAAATCCAATAACAATCACGAAGTAGGTATATATATTTATATATATGAGAAGAAATCTAAAAATGTTAAATATTACGTCATAAAAGTGAATATTATTCAATTACATATTGTTTATACGTAATTATGTTGTCAGGCATAATAAATTATATTAGTGTGACGAGAATTCTTATTTGTACGCTAGTTACATAAGTGTGTGCATATGTTTCTTGTGTTGTTCTATTCTCATTTAGTATTTTGAAGTATAAATTAAAAAGTCATTAAGGTTAACGAAGGTGTGTATCATAACATATGCATGACTATAAATAGATGAGCATTATAAACTATCTGTATTAGGAGGGGGTGATGACAGGACGTAACAAAAGAAAGAAAACTAAAGATGGCGGTTATGCCGCTCGGGAAAAAAAGTCAAAAGGGGACGCCAACGCTCTGGAGCGCGGTGCACCATATGGTCACTGATACAATGCACAAAATGGAGGATGGATTGATATACCTTATCAGTATGATTTAGACAAGAGGAGGTTACCTGTGATCCCGGAGGTGGTCCTGTCGCCTGAAGGCCTTCCCGCAGATGTCGCAGGAGTACGGCCGCTCGTCCGTATGCGTCCTCTCGTGGATAAGGAGGTTGTAGGATTTGGTGAACTGCCTGTTGCAGAACTTGCAGATGAATTGCTTCTTGGGCCTGGCCTTCGGCTGCCGCAGTGGCCCCTCCTGCTCCTGGACCATGGTCAGCCTCTGGAGCGCCAGGTAGGACTCCAAAGCCTGGAGGCTGAGGGCGGCCGCTTGGGGGCTGGCTGGGGGCAGGAGAGCCGCCTGTTGGAGCGAACTCACCACCGCGCTCTGGAGGCCCAGGACGACCCGACCTAGCTGAGTCTCCATCGCCGAGCAGACTGGGAGCCCCTCCTACCCCCTCCACTATCCCCTCCTCCGCCCGTCTACTCTCTGTCCGTATTAACATCTCTTATGGAAACATCATCATCCTCATCACTTCAATCAACTTGGGGATGGAACCATCGGGTCCGGATGCTCCTGATGTAACGAGGCTTAACCTTCCCGCCTCAAGCTCACCCCCATGCACGGGCCCCCTTTGCCTTACCTTTCCAGAGGTGACACCTCCAGGCAGAACCTTACAAGAACTTTCCTAAAACCATACGCTAAGCACCCCATTCATCCAGAAACTATGAACTGAACAAATAACACAGTAAAGTTCAGATTAGAATCGCAGTTCCATTTTACAGTGTTGAGAACATCAAACATATTTACATAACTACTTATATAAGAATTATCATTAAATAAAAATAAATTAACAATCTAAATCTGATTAATCTAAATGTAATTAATTATTGTCACTATGTTAGATTGACGGAAAAGAGAAGAAGGTAACACTCTGAGAAAATAAAGGTTAGAAAGAGCGAACAACATGATGATATCTGCGCGGTCCTTCGTTGGCAGGTTAGAACAAAAATAGTAAAAAAAATAATGAACCTGATAATATGGGGAATGAGTCAGTAAAAGATTGTTGTAGCTTAGAAATTATTTTAGTAATGTTTACTATTTATATTAAATACATTCTGTAATAGGTGATCTAGATTATTTAAAAGTCTGATTAGTGTGGAAGGAAATTTTATGTTGTCCATACCAGATTCCTAATATATATATATATATATATATATATATATATATATATAGTTAAATATAAATATAAACAAATCATTTAAATATATTAAATAATATAATTATAAACTCGGAGTAGAATTATTTTATTTATTCTCAAAAGAAAATAATAGCTTAAAAAATTGAAAATAGGAAAACAGTTAAAAGTAGAAAATAATTTTCAGTAAGAATTATTAAAATTTGTACCTTATTATTTATAGAAAAAGCTAAAGAAAATTGTTCACATTATTATTGGCATTGAAAAATAATTAAAAGTATTGATCACAGAATATTTATTTATGATAATTGATTAAAAATATTAACTTTTTGTGAAAAAGGCTTCCTTTACCTCCAAGGCACAGGTTTACTTATCTGAGTCAATAAATATAAGTACAAATAAACTATGCAAATAACAGATGTATGACGTATTACAAATAGTTTACATCTCGAAGGATTATAAATATATTAAAAAAAATAAAATACAAAAAAAAAAACAACTCTGGTAATCAACGAGAAGCGAGGAGATAGTTGAAGACAGAGATGGAGATAGTTGGAAGATCTGAGTAAGGAAGGAAATAGTTGGGGGTGCAGTCATATTAAACACTAAGTAAGTGGGTACTTATTTTATTTTGTGCCTACGTTTCGACCCACTTTGTGGGTCATCTTCAGGGCTAAGAAAGAAAACAGACAAAACAACAAAACTATAAAAATACATTGCAGTACCAAGTAAATGATAATATAAAAAAAAATATATGTAGAGTAATAGAAATTTATAACAAAAAAGTGAGGGATATATATGAATAAAAATGTTACAGAGTAAATGTACAGAAAGTTGGTGATGTAAAAATTTACAAAGATAAAAGAAGGAAGTAAACAGAAAGTTTACAAAAAGAAACATCAGAGGTGAGATGTAAAATTATGGAAAAACTAGTAGAAAATAGATACAATATAAAATGTACGATAATAGACTCCTGTGGAGTTTACATAAGTAAAATGAAAGAAAATATAACAAAAATGATGTCAAAGAGTATTTAAAGGAAAAAGAAAAGTAGAAAGTAAAGATATAAATCTAGAGTATATCAGGTAGAAAAGTAAAATGAACATGGAAAGTAGAAAATATAAGTAAGGGGAGTTATAAAATGTATACACATGGAATGAAGTGGTATAAATATAAAATATGATGTAAATATACAAGGAACGTATAGAAATATAAGTTATGGTAATCAACAGTCAACCCTTTACCCCAGTGTAATCCCTGAAGAAGACCTGCAATGTGGGGCGAAATCTCATCCGGACCACTTTCTTTCTTATAATATATATATATATATATATATATATATATATATATATATATATATATATCAGTTAAAATTAGACTGAACAATTAATTTTAAAAAAAGAAGGGTTTCTGATAGAGTAACAACTCACGGTTGAACATCAATTCAAACTTTAATGATAATACTGCTCGTATATTTAGTACATGGTGTATATACAGAAAGAAAAACAACAGCTCTTAGCCTTGACTCTTAGCCTAAAACTAATCCTACTAGTCTATTGACACACACATAACTTATATAAGGTAAACTATAATAAAAATATTTTTGTATCTAGTTTACTCCAATAGTTTCAATTTTTTATATTATTTTATTATAATTATATTTTCTTTCCTGATGGAAATATTTCATTTTTAATATGCTCATGTATATCTTGTTTACTCAACAATAAAGACCATGAAAGGTCGGTTTCTAATAGGTCGTTTATAACAATTTAAGGCATTGTTTATTTAACTCCATTAGAGCCATTATCTTCTCCTAAAATAAAATGTGTAATATCCACGAAAAATACCAGCATAAAATTCCCGAATACATGAAAGTTTTTTTGATGAATGGATATTTTTTTTTACATAACAAAAACGACGTGATGAGCGAAAGCAAATAGCTCCCTCATTAATCCTATATCTGCAACCCTACGAGAAAAATCCCCGTTTCCCACAAAATTGATGGCACTTACGTAAATAGCTATAACTTTCCGAATAAGGGATATCCCTCGCAACCCCGGGGATATTAGTTGGAGAGTAATGTATTACAAGTATTAGGCTAGGAGATGGTCGTGCTTGAGAGGCTGCATTAAGTCTCCTCAAAACTAGCCATAAAGTTGGGATTTCGTGTTCACGGACCCACACGTTACCCCCCCCCCCTCCCCAACCCACGACCCATTATGGTCTTATCATTTCGCCAACTTTTTCCTCATAGCCAGGATATTTGTACACACTCTCACTTATACACTGCTACAACTATCTATCCCTATATAAAATGTTTTTTTTGGAGGTTTACAACTTACAATTACAATAAGGCTAAGAAAAATAGTTTTAATACTAATAAAACCGAATTTATTGGAAAGATTATTTTATGCCAATTTTTTTTAATGAAATTTACAACTGTATTATACTAATACAACAAGTAAATAGAATGATTGGTACATATTAGCATGAAAGACAAGTAGAGAAACTACCCAGTGGTAGTACTCTTATAAAAAGATCAACTTAGGTCACGAGGCTTGCTAGGTTTGAAACTTGAGGGTTTGAATGGTAATACAATTTGTCATGAAAAGATTGATATCGGATTCGGGCCAAATCAGCAACAAATGGGACATTAAGGGATAACTTGTTGCGAACAAAGTAAGCAGCATTGAGGTTTTTACGGAGGATTTTGGATTGTAATGATTGAATACGAGAGGAATTCGATGGTTTAGTGTAGCCCCAAAGCTCTATCCGGTCCAGATGGGTCTTATAATAGTCATATATACGAGTCTTTTGTAATTAATTGGGAGCTTAGAGCGTTTGTCTAGTAAATGTTGTAGTAGCCAGAAATGGCGTTTATGTCAATTATGTTTGAATATGTGAATATGAATAATATGATATCCGTGCTTGGTTTTGGTGACGGTTTGGTACTGTTGGGTGAGAACTGGAAACAATACAACTAAGGTAAAAAAGCTGGAAGTAAATTCGGATAAGACGAAGTTTAGTAGCAGAAAAAGGGAAAATTTTGGGGATATTGTTTTAGGAGGGAATAAGTTTGAACATGTCAAGAAGAGGAAATAAAAGCGCGATTAAAGACAATAAATAATGTTATTATTCTGTTTCGACATCATTAAGCTCGTGTCTTGTCCCAAAATTTAAAAATCAGAATTTATAAAACCATCATCCTTCCAACACTTCCTTAAGGGATGTGAAACTTGGCCGCTACGGTTGAAGGATGAACAACGCCATAAAGTATTATTCAAACCCCCGAATATTAAGATGGGATTGTAAAATAACTGGGTTTAGGAGCGAACGAATTCCTAAGATGTTAATAAGCGTTTTGAAGACTGGGAATCGTCTGAGGGGTAAACCGAGGCCAAGGTGGAAAGATTGCGTTAAGAATGATCAGAGAAATTTGGGTTTCGGTAATGTTCCCTAGACAGAAGTTTGTAAGCAGAGATTGGTGGTATCGGCATCGAGCCTTCGGGCTCGCTAAGCCTTATTATTATGTTTGAATATGATTTCGTTAGCCACAGCTGCTGGGATGACCCTTTCTGGATGATCAATCTTCTTAAAACTTAGGCCACAATTTTGGCGTATTTCACCAATAACTCATTGAAGGTATTGTTCCAATTGTTCATTTGATTGTGGTCTAGTGGTTAGCGTAACAAACTACTAAGCCCAAGATCGCGGGTTCGTAGCTCGGCAGGTGGCCCTAGGATTTTTTAAAGGAAGTAAAAAATCCTTAAATACGCCGTCCTCCGGAAGGGACGTTAAACGGGGGTCCCGAGCCTTCAGGGCACGTCAGTTTGGGCATTCTATTACTCTACATCCTAAGTAGATGTCCAAACCACTTTGGCCACCTTGTGGTGATTTTTTTTTTCGAGAATGGTTTTGTGAGTACTCATCATCTTATCACGCCTAGGTAAAACGGCTGCTGTTCTCCAGAAATCTTCGCGAGTTCCAGGTTTTCTTTGCTTCCTTTTCCTGATTTTCTAATGAAGAAAATAATTGTAATTAGAATTGAAGTTGATATTAACTTCTAAACACGTGTTTTATGAATGACTGGATGCCGTTCCACCATTTAGTAAGCGAGAATAGAAACATACCTGAACTTCATGAGCTGATGAACGACTCAAGATATTACACGGTTCCAATATCCAGTTACGACGGTAAGAGGGCCAACAAGGTTGTTACAACAAGAAGACCTTAATCCCCGGGCCTGAGTGGCCAGGTGTCTGCCGGGCAATCGATGGCCAAACCGCCGACCGCAGGTGAGCTCTCAACAGCCCCAAGAGGCTAATCCACCAGGAGGGATTACTTACGACCCTGGCGGGGACTGTAAATGTCAACTCTCGACAAAAACTAGCCCGGGTACCCCCCGCTACTCTATCGCGCCACCATCTCTTATCGTACCATCTCCAGGAGCCGGGTCCTCCACTTCTTAATAAAATGGTCTGAGGAGCAGTGACAGACAGGCCTCCTACCGATAGCTCTTCCTAGGAGGACGTACTGCCGGCCATCGGGAGGCATCGTGCCATTAGCATATGTTGGTCGTGAGGGAGGTTTGATTCCGCCATAAAATAATGGAACGCAGTAAACTTTCTAGAAGTCATGGCTGGTACTTTCATATTTTATTTTATCATTGAGATTTAGAGCCTTGATTTGAGTATCGAATAAATAAACACGATCAAAAATTCCATATAAATTATTTTATATATCAATTTAAATAAAAGATCCAGTGAGATGTGAATAGCAATCGTTAGAAATTGAAAAAAGAATTAATTCACATATTGAAGAGATAACCATGAAACAGACGCCCAAATCGACAAATTGTGAAAAAAAAACAATGTTTCCCTTAGGGTCAAAGGTTCTGAAAACCTTTTTATTCACAATTTGGACTTATTACAACAGTTACTTATTAATTTTCTAAACCAATAAGAAAAATAAGATTGTAATTTTTTGGTAATATTTTCAGAATGGATGATTCCAGATTACCGATAAGTATTTTGTAAAAACTTGGGGAGAAAAGGTCAACAACTGGATTCAGGAAGCAAAGAAAGATTAATGCCAAGTAGGCCTAATCGAAAAATTGAAAAAGAATTCCTGAAACCAGAATAGTGATAACACCCTGCAGTTCGTTCAATCTGCAGCCGTTGTATAACAAAAAAATGCCTACAATGTTCAATGAACTGTAGAAATGCAGCGTACGTACTGTCAAAATGGATCAGGGGTCATTTTTATGGATGATTCTGGCTAAATCCGAAAACATCCATTTATTTTACTCCTTTCGAGACAATCCTTCATGATTTTATAAATTACATATATACTAAAATTAAAAAAAAAAATAGTAGGTCTTCTTGTCCTGGGGAATCCATGGGAATTCGTTTTGGCAAGAGGTATCATAAATTCCTAAATAACTGATTCATAACAATAGAAAGCTATTTCACAAACCACTGAGAAACGGTTTTCTTTTTCTGGAAGAGTAATAGGATCATGAAAGACTTTTAAAAACCTCTTAAAGGCTGTAAAGGATTCCTAGCATCGAATTATGTTAAATAGTTCCAATAAGTTACATAACAAATGCATAAAAGCTGATTTATGTAAACGCGGTTGGTTTACACATAGTGCTCGCCGGCAACTATACATATAGCGGCTATAGATTATACAGGGAACGGCAGCCCAACATCTTTATTCATGAAAAATCTTCTCATTGCCTTTTGGAAATTAGTCAGTACCAGCACTCGATCACCGAGAGGTATTAGTAGTCATTTCGTTTCCATTAAACTCCTCCAATATTTCACAAAGTTCTTTTGAAGTCAAATTTATATCCCATTTGGTGCTAATGTATTGAACCGCGGTGTGCAACTGCTGAATACCTTCCGCGTCTGATTCCGCATGTGGATGATTTCTCCACGGGATTCTAATAATACATTATCATCTACCCCTACAATATATGATCTGGTAATAGGGCAGCATATCATAAACGAGAAATAAATGTATTGTTGGAAATGCTGGCAGATAAATAATAACAGTTGGACAAATATCTACAGCACCGGCGAATAACAGGTTAAGTCGAAACTTCTCCAAAAAGAGTTCCTTGTACATAAGAAAGCGGAATGTTATTTTCGTAGCGATTAAGTCAGACATTGGCTTGAAAACGAGTTATTGCTTATATCAAAACTCCATCTCAAGCACAAAACTAGAACAATGATATGATTCTGATTTTCTCAAGGCAAATAACTCACTCTGGACCAAACTCGACTTAGCCACTAATTCACCTGTATGATATGATCGAATATTACATTTTATAATAGCAATCCTACTCTAATAGTCTTAAAACTATCATAAAAAAAAAGACTATAATTTAAAGTTAATAAGGCTCAAAGTTTCTATACCTGATTTCAAATTGATTTACGATAATAGAAAAAATTGTTTAATCTAGTCCATACTTTTTTCCTCTTTATACTTAAACCCGCACCTGGTACTAACAAATCAGCAGATTGAATGTCAGTAAAATTGAACAAACAGATCCCTCATCCAGATCTTATGAATTAAAGAAGTTTGATTATATGGACTGCTTATTGGATCGTGTATCTTTACACATATATTTACAGAATCTGCACAATGCAACGTTATATATATTGCAATTGCACTTATGTAATATTGCATATTGTATTCTCCGATACAGAAAACTTTTAAAGAAACCCATCTTGTCGTTTAATCCTAATTTCCAATCTTCAAAATCCATTCAAGGTAATGGGTACACATTATAACATTTACGAAATAATCATCATCAGCAGATTAGAGTGGTTTGGACACCGACTGAGAATGGAAGATAGAAAAGTACCAAACATGGTCCCATATTGGCGCCCTGAAGGAGGAAAAATAAGACCTAGAATCTTGTGAATTAGCCAAGTTCATGAAGATTTGGTAGGATTACGGTCTCAATGAATAAGTTGCTCTTGACAGGAAAACGAGGAGAAACATACTGACGTGAAATTTGGAGAAAACCCAAACTTTGAGAAAACTCAAACAAAAAAACTGTTGAGGAGATTTTATTTTAAAAAAATTAATAATCTTTTGTTCTGTGGTAAACGATTTGAGGTACATAAAAAAATAACTATTAAAAAACTGACAGAACAATTGCCTTAACAATGTACAAGATGATTAGCAAAAATGGCCTATTCGTGTAGTTCAACCTTCCAATTAAGTTTCACCGACGTTACTCAATTATATTTTCAACCATAAATGCAGGCGAATATTGCCAACAAGCCGATGGGAAATTAAACCAATATGGTTCAGCGAAACGTTCTTGTTCCAATTCAGGCGAAGGAGGTATATAGAGTAAACCCCAGGAAGGAACAACAATGTTGAGATGATGGGTTTCCTACTGTCTGGGTAATGATGGGTTGTCCCGCCACGGTCCTCCCATCGGTGGCTGGGCTCACTCAGGGTTTTTTTTTGGAGGTGTCGCGAAAACCCAGGCACCCGCTAATATCGGCAACCGGGGTATTTTTTTTTGCTTACGGTTTTTTAGGGTCTGGGAGCAGATGGTAGCCTGCCTTGATTGAAAATCTCTTACCTTGCCGGGACAACCCAACTAATTTGGCCATGGTATATATTTCAGTGATGACAACGCACAAGGTACGTCTGCCTGCAGTCTTGGAATTTTAGACTATCATCAATCTGTTTTTATTAACGCAAAAACAAAAACTAAGGAAAAAATCATTTTTATTTATTGAGCGGGGAAACTTAGTGGAAGAATGCTGAGCTTCTATTCTGAAGATCTTGGGTTCAAATCTGGCTATCACAGATAAATTTATGAACTATACAGTGGGTACCCTTAATTGGGGAATAACCAGGACGAGCATCTCGGACCATTCTCCTGCCTGCCCAAACTCAATCTCTACCATGTAATGAACCCAAGACCCTTCATTAGTTGTAGCAGTATGGGTTTTAAAATATTTTTAATTAATAAACTATAGTAAATTGTACCTATATATATATATATATTATGTGAGCGGTTAAGTCTGCATATATTTAATTTCATCTATCACATCACTCAAAATCAATTTGGTTGCCATCGAAGTTGGTGGATGTTGACTTGTTAGTTCAACATTTTTTGTCTATATATTATTCATTCTATCTCTATCTATCTTTAACTTTCCTGTAGTTAAGGAAGTATCAATGGACAGATAAAAATTAACAAAAGAAAAATCAATAAATTTATTTCAATGATAGATAGATAGATAGATATAAAATGCTCTTTATTATTAAATTATTTACAACTGTTCTTTTTAATTTTATTTTCCACATTAGCAACCACAGCATGGTACT
This sequence comes from Troilus luridus, assembly GCA_964056705.1. Classification (NCBI taxonomy): domain Eukaryota; kingdom Metazoa; phylum Arthropoda; class Insecta; order Hemiptera; family Pentatomidae; genus Troilus; species Troilus luridus. The sequence goes on along the minus strand of OZ057417.1, from coordinate 38,857,185 downwards.
TTATACCGCCTGCCGGGAGTTTGATTAAACTACTAAACAACAAGAAAACTAAAAAATAAATCAAATTTCTTTTTGACATTAATAATTAAATTCTGAAATTAAAAAATGTCTATAACGACCTGCATTACTTACAAAATTATATAAACCTATAAAATTCTCTCCATTCAGAATATCTATTAATTTTTGTTTTGATATCAGCTCATATTTTAAGAATTTTTTTCTATACAATTTTAAGACGGGACACACTGCCAGGAAGTGAAAACTGTTTTCAATTTCTTTCAGATTACACAGTGAGCATAGCTGTATATTTTGCGAATCAATTTCAAATGGTTTGTAATTTAGATTCAGAAGTTCCCCTCTACATTTCATAACTACGCTCATTTTTTTTGTTGCTTTAAAATGTCTATGGTAATCTATTGTTTTATTTAATGAGCTATAGAGGCCGTGGTGTGTGCCCTCTGCTGCTTTTGCATGGCAAACTTGGATAAAATAATCTTTGTACAGCTCTAACATTTTGGACATTTCTCCCTCCCAAGTATCCACGGAGTTTAAAGTTAAATCCAGTCTATAATTTATTTTTTTTGCAATTTCCCCCCACTCTTTAAACCATGATATGTTTTGTTTTATTATTTCTCTTGCTATAACTGTACATAGCCTATTTTCTTTATAATCTAGTATTTTTAAAATATAATTGGATTGCATTTTTTTGCAAAAAAAAAAAAATGCAAATTTCAATGATATCCATACGAAAATGGTAAATCTGAAAGAAAAAGAAAAAACTGTGTCTCTAGAACCCACAAAGGGTCTGTGGTTCAGTATATAGTAGAAACCGCACTGTTTCTAACAACGCTTGTGCAGAGATGTGATTTCAAGCGCAACGTTTTCCCTAACTTTATTGTGACTGAGTTATGACATGAAGGGTGGTTTTTCTGTCATAACTGGATTTAAATCCAGGACCTCCAGGACTGCAACTTAACACACTACAAAATGAGCTACTCCACTTCCAAAGAGAAACAGTATTATGTCATATTATACAATCGATCTAATAATTGAGGCTTTGATGATGAAAAGTTAGCAGGTTAAAAAACAACTAATTTTTCAGTTATTTCTTAGAATATCTTCCTATTATTATAGAAAATCAGATAGAATACTCCAATATGATAAAAAGAGAAGTAAAGTCGATTATCCGAACTATATTGATAATAGAAATTCACTAAAATATAAATACCAACCAAATGAATAGGAAGGGGATCAAAGAAACAAATGAAATTACCTAATTAGGTTTACTTAGTAAACAAATACGTATTGAAGTCTATGTTCGGTTTTTAGCAGTTTACGAGAAATAATTAGGGCCTCTTATTGACGTACATGGAAAAAATCACTTTATTTTTAGTCAAATTTTATTTAAAATAACAGTAAGTTTAACAATACAAATAAGTAACTGGATGATCTGATCAAATTAATTAAAATTACATTTGAAAAAAAAAATAGTTCCGTTAATTGAACGTTCGGATAATCGACGCCCCGCTGTAAGTCCAAACTGGGAGTAGTTTGGTTTCTAATTATTAAATAACAACTTAAATTAATGAATAACAACATTAACAGCAAACCCAATTTGGGCCACAGTTGAATACAGCATTTTTCCCTCACTTAACATCTTATTATGGGATATATACTAAGGGATTACCCGTTCGTACGATCCACTTTTTCAATTCTTTCCTAGTATCCTATCCTTCTATAATTGAAGGCAAACAAAATTGAACCGAGGAAATTAGACTGACCATAGCACATCGTTAGAGGACCCGGATGACTCAGAAGTTGATCGGACAACCAGGATGTACTCCCAAAAGTGGTTCCGGAACGAGAATAGATTTGCAGCTATGCGGATTCTCCACCGGTGAGATTAAAGGATATCCAGGGAGAAACATCTGATTACAGTCACCTCAACATCTAATTTAATTTATATATACGGCAGCTAACCGTCAATTTATATATTTTTATTATTATGCAGGTAAGTTATAATTATTATAATCATAGCAATGAATCATTCTTTAGCATTAAATATCGTAATAAAATTTGTGTAGATATATTCTCATTGTGTGTCATACCAAGGCTGAAAACAGTATTGCACCACACTGTATTTTGAAAATAAAAAACTGCTTTTAGTACTAATAGATAGAAATCCAGACGTAATAGGCCCGCGACAAGGTACTTGAAGGTTGCGATAAGTTTAAGAGAGCTGCATTTTTGATATGTTGTAAGAGCATGTCTAACTAGTGAAAATCCACGTTTACTACCGAAAAACTCGGATGGGAAAACTTTTGGTGACCGAAAAACCTCGAAATTTTCGGAGTTATTTCAGCCTATATCTCCTAATCGGTGCGTTTTTGATAAAAATACTAAGGTATCCATTTTTAACGCAGATTAAATTTGCTATAATTTAAATCCAACCGCAGCTCTGTAGCTTTAATAAATTTTGAGTTACGTCCCTTTGAAATTTTTATTTTTTTCCAAAAACTCCAAAAGGAACATCGGCCGAAGGAATGATTCTAAGATAAAAGTCGATGTAGTAAATATAATTAGTGTTAATTTAAGCACAGACTAAGGCCTGTAGGTGTAACAGATTCTGAGTTACGCCTCTTTGAAAATTGGTCATTTTTTCACACCCATTTTCCCCGATTTTCCTCTTTTTTAATTAACACGATAATTATAACAACTACAGGCCTAGTTATGTGCTTAAATTAAAGATAATTAAATTTACTACAACTCCATTTCACTTGACTTTCATCGTAGGATCACGTCTTTGGCCGGTGTTCCTCACGAAATTCGGCCAAAACTTAAAATTTGGGCTTTTTTGAAAAAAGACAAATTTTCAAAGGGGAGTAACTCAGAATCTGTTAGACCTACAGAACTGCGGTTGGATAACTTAGGAACTGCGGTTGGAAAACTTTAAAATGTTTACGAATGGGTTTTTTGCAAAATGCAACGATTATGACATACAGGCCTATAATATTTATAGAAGTTTTTCCTACAGTTTCAGGACTCACCTTATCACAAGAGAAAATCCGCCAACGTGTGAGAAAAGGAAAGAGTATCAACAAATAGTACATATCCCTCAAGCCCGTGCAGTTTACAGAAGAACGATATATAAAATAGGTCTACCTTCCAAACTATCAATGGTGTTGGGAAATGAGGAAATGTGCGTTAATAGATGATAAGGTCATCGCCTTTCTATCAAAAGAAAAATTGATTCAAAAAATCTAATACAGTTATATCCTTTTTATCTTCCCCATTTGTTCTATATATGTATTTATTATTCTAACATTATTTATAAATATTTAAAGGAAGCGGGGTAGCTCGATGGTAGAGCGTTGAATTGTCATACCAAAAGTCCCGGGTTCAAATCTTGCTATGGCAGTAATTTATTTATTCCGTTAAAATCCGAGAATGGATCCTGTGGGATCTAGAGAAACTCCTGGGGCTCACCCAGTTTCTATAAAGTGGAATAATATATACCAATAGAAATGATGTATTTATTTACAACAACAAAACTTTAACAACAACCAATCCTACCTACTTATGTTCTTATACCTCGAGAGTATGTGGACGGGGTTTTGGGACAGAAGCCGATATTTAGCGTTTAAATCATATACATCTAGGGAAGATATATAAAAGAAAGGGCAAATGAAAAGTCAGACATTTTTTTCAATTACTTTTCTATAAGTATATATCTATGGCCCCAGTGAATATGTGGTTAACTCGAGTGACCAGAAAGATATAATTGTATTGAGGGAAGCGGAATCGTGTCTACGGAATGGTATTGGGTTCAGTACATGCTAGAGACTACTCTGATTCAAACCCAAGGTTGTGGAAGGAGGTGGTTTGGCTGAAATGGCCAACCGTCAGGTTCTTCCTTCAATTAAAGGCTATTAATATTATATTCAATGTTTATATAATAACCATTACATCCCGGGTGAATGAGCGGTTTATTCGGATTTTGTCCAGAGAGAGTTAACTGCTTTCAGATAACCGTAATCGTATCATTCTCGTAGTTTTAGGTTTGAAATGGGGTATTTAATATACATACTAACGCCATATCAAGCCAGTTCTACTCTGATTCAAACCCAAGGTTGTGGAAGGAGGTGGTTTGGCTGAAATGGCCAACCGTCAGGTTCTTCATTCAATTAAAGGCTATTAATATTATATTCAATGTTTATATAATAACCATTACATCCCGGGTGAATGAGCGGTTTATTCGGATTTTGTCCAGAGAGAGTTAACTGCTTTCAGATAACCGTAATCGTATCATTCTCGTAGTTTTAGATTTGAAATGGGGTATTTAATATACATACTAACGCCATATCAAGCCAGTTCCTGACTTAGCCACATATTCACTACGAAAATAGCTCGATTTCCCTCCATAAAGTACACGAAACTCTTTTGGAAAAAATTCGACTTAACCAATTAAACATGGCTGTAGATACTTACTGAAAATGTTCTAAAATAACTTGAATCATGAAAAACAATTCATCCTCTTACCTGATATAGGAAGAAAATTAAAATGAAAAACTGAAAACAAATTTAAAATATTTTGGAAAACGTTCGAACAACCAACTGAGCCGCTGGATATTACTTTCTCTCAAACCTATCACGCCAAAGAGATCATGACTAAATTACGAAGGAGAGTTTGGCACAGCCTAAACCCAACAAGATTGTTTCGTCACAGACCCCCCGCGACTCGGAGGAAAGAAGATCCTCCACTACGAGTTGATTAGGAATGTCCAAGACGTTGATGGCGGCTGCCCCGGGGATCGCTTTCAGATCTTGTCCCCGACAAAGAGTATCTGCCATCTCCCCGTGTCGGGTGTCCCATCTACGTGGCTCTTCGCTTATCCAACTAACTTCTTGACGGCCATCCTCGTCTTTAGCCGATAACTCCGCCTCCATCTTGTAACGTGCTCTTGGAGTGGGGGCACTCTGTTTGGTATTTGCATCAGATTGTAATGAAAAACAGAATGTGAAACGGAAAAAGTATCTACAGACTTTTACTTGAACAGATGCCGCAGTGTTATTCATATAAATAAAAAATACTTTTTTTTTAAACATGAAGTATATTAGTCGACCATATGTGTATATATATATATGTATGTATATCTTCAGATAATGGAAAGATTTTCTTAAATAATTAAATAGAAAACTATTTATCAGAAACTCACGTTTTGAACAATTTTGCAGGCTGCTTCAACTTGAATGAATATTTTAGTTCAAATATTAAATAATCCATCCTCAACTAAAACTGGTCTGGAAAGTCCCACTTTCCCCCACTAGTGAGGGAAAACCACTTTCCCTCACTAGTGGGGGAAAGTAACAGCCACCAAGATCGAATTTGACAATCAGCACTCTGTTATTTTAAATGTTAAATGGCTGTACTATAATATTATTCATTTTATATTCCTAAAATGTTAAAATAAATAATTGTAGAACTATTTTATATTTAATTCAAGATAGATTTTATTTATTTTGAAGCGATTTTATAGAAATATTTAATATAACATTAAATGTATTAGAACCTCCACACATCAGAAATTTGGAGATCTAACATTAAAACAGTGATCAGACCACAAACAAAATAAAAAATGGAAATTACAGTCTAAGGCATAATAGTGTTACGGGCTACTGGGTGTAAAATGGACTAAACTATTACTTAATTCAAGAATCTAATATTTATTAACAAATTAGAAAGAATACAATGAGATTATTTAAAACAGTTAAATTATTAAACTAATATCAATTTACAATAATAATATTCTACTAAATGTTATCTAATTTCTAAGATAATATACAAATAATATAAGATATTGTTTATACTAAGTAACTAAACTATTTATATAAATTTGTACAAATACAATAATATTACACTACAGTTTACAATTACAAATTAACACTTACAGTTCGCTAACTAAAGTCCACCGACCGTAAGACTCTCCAAATATGACAAACTGCCACACAGTTTATTACACTAATTACACGGCCACTAATTGTCACTGTTGCTCACTAAGCACTTATTACAGACTGATACTAATACTAACTAACTCACACACACTGCCACTAGTTAACGACTGCTACTCACTGGCTTATTACTGACTAGGTTATTACTCACTGACTTATTACTCACTGACTTATTACTGACCCGTCTTATTACTAACTGCCGCGGCCGAAAACGCTGTCCTTTTTATATAGGCAAGGTAGGTCGTGGTGGGGCAGTACTCGGAACAAGATCGAGAACCATCCAGGCCGATCCAGGTTGAACGAGATTGGCCTCGGCAACTTCTTTAATCCCTTCCGCTTAATCCCATTGTTTGCCTAATCCTGTCAGCCGGCCCTACTTCCGGCTCTGACCGTAACACTGCCCCCTCCTTAAAAGTGCTCTGCCCCAGAGCATAGTCCGGAGAAATCGGGCGGTTATGAGCTTCCCTCGATGGAGACGCATTTCCTTTCCAGGGGTTGAACGTGCACACCAATATGGCGACTCCAGAGTTGGCGAATATCTGTTCAAGCATGTTCCTGACAACCTTCCACTCCAGGCCGTCATATCCACAGCCCAACTTAGGGATCGCGAGCTTGGTGACACGCAGTCTCAGAAGCTTACTCCGCAGGTCGTCGAGGCTTCGCCGCAGTGCGTCATATGTGGGCTTCTGATCAGTAGCACACTTGCTAACTAAGTAGAACAGGTGTCGTCCTTCGTGCGTATGGTGGAGTGCTTTCCCGACGCGTGGTCCTTGGCGTTCCAGTTCCTCAGTTCCAGCAAACTTCTTCCTGAAGACCGTTGCAATCCCTCGGGAAGTCCTCAGATCTTCGGCGACACAATGGGCCAAAGAATAGTCCGCGGGTAACGAGAAGATATCTCTGTATACTGTCTGAGTTACTCCACGGGAACCATGTACCTTAGGTTGTGCAACTGATACCTTACTGGTCTCCACGTTGTTGAGGTACCTGACTTGCTCGTCTTCTGTCGGGCCATGGTCTCCTTTGTAAGGGGCCAGTCTATTAAAATGGACTACCCTGGGTTTTCCTTTTGGCTGCTTCCTGATCCTATAGATGACGTCGTTTATCCTATTGATGATCTCAAACGGGCCATCCCAGGAATTCTGAAGATTAGGTGAGTAGCCTCGCCTTCTTCGAGGATCATGTAGCCAGACCAAATCTCCAGGTTGGAATCCACCTTTCTCTGCCCTGATGTCGTAACGCTCCTTCATTCTGTCACTGGCTCCCTGGATGTTTGCACGAACCTTCTCGTGGATATTATCCATCCGCTTCCGTAGATTCGTGACGTATTCCTCTCGGTTAACTTCCTCGTCTGGCTTGAACCCGAATTTCAGATCACAAGGCAAACGAAGTTCTCGGCCGAACACCACATTTGCGGGGGTCTGCCCCGTTGCTTCATGGACTGAACTCCGGTAGGCTAACAAGAACAAGTGAAGATACTGGTCCCAGTCTCGCTGATGCTCGGAGACCACTTTAGACAAATATCGACCCATTGTCCTGTTCATGCGCTCCACCATGCCATCCGATTGAGGGTGAAGAGGTGTTGTCCTGGTCTTCCGTATCCCCAGTGCTTCGCACATTCCGGAGGAGACTGCAGACTCAAAGTTTCTTCCCTGGTCAGCGTGGAGTTCCATGGGTACTCCAAACCGGCTGACGAGCTGCTTCACAAGTACGTCTGCAGCCGTGACTGCCTCTTGATTCGGAAGGGCATAAGCTTCCACCCACTTAGAAAAATAGACCATGGCCACGAGAATATATCGGTTACCTTCGTCCGTGACAGGGAAAGGGCCAGCGATGTCGATCGCTATCCTCTCGAACGGTGCTCCCACGTTGTACTTCTTCATAGGGGCCCTCTTTCTTCTTGTTGGTCCGTTAGAAGCCGCACAAGTCGCACAACGCCTGCACCAGTCCAACACATCGTCCTTAAGGTTTGCCCAGTAAAAGCGTTCACGAACTTTTTCCAATGTCCGGTGAACTCCAAGATGGCCGCCAGTTACACCGTCATGTAGTTCCCTAAGCACTTCAGGCACTTTATTCCTTGGAACGATGAGCTGTAGCCTACGCTGATCTCCTTCCGCGTTCTCCAATGCCCGTTTCAGCAGCCCGTTGTCCACTAAAATGGAGTTCCATTGGGCCCAGTACGTTTTTACATTCTTCGACATTGGAGCAACATCCTGCCAGGCCGGTCTTCCTCGCCCCGATATTTTCCATTCCTTTATTTGTTTTAAGTCCGGGTCCTCGTCCTGTTCCTTTGACACCTCTGCATCTTGCCAACTGTCGATGACAACTGTAGTCCTCAATACCGCTGCCTGCTTCTCTTCTTGTCGAGAACAATGCTTGCAGCCTTCTTCACAAGGTCTTCTTGACAGTGCATCCGCATTCCTGTGGCTCGTTCCAGAACGATGAGCGGATTCAAAGTCATACTCTTGAAGGCGCTCGATCCACCTCGCCACTTGTCCTTCTGGTGACTTGAATCGCAGCAGCCACATTAGAGCCGCATGGTCCGTTCTCAGGAGGAACCTTCGTCCGTATAGGTATTTATGAAAATGCTCTATTGACTTTACTACTGCCAGAAGCTCTTTCCTTGTGACACAGTAGTTGCGTTCCGGAGCTGAGAGTGCTTTGCTGAAATATCCAATGACCCTTTCTTCTCCATCTTGGATCTGAGAGAGGACGCTTCCAATAGCGATGTTGCTGGCATCTGTGTCTAGAATGAACTTGCCCTCAGGACGTGGATAGCTCAGAATAGGAGCACTACTCAATTTGCTCTTCAGCTCCTCGAAGGATGCTTGACACTCGTGATCCCAATGGAAAGTCCTTTTCTCCTCGGTAAGCCTGGTAAGCGGTTTTGCGATGTTAGCAAATCCTTTCACGTACCTCCGGTAATAGGTGCAGAGCCCGAGAAAACTTCTCTCCTGGTGCTTATCTCGAGGTACCGGCCAGTCGGTGATCGCTGCTACCTTCTCTGGGTCAACAGCAACTCCGTTGTCTGACACAATATGCCCCAGGTAGTTGACTTGCCTTCGGAAGAGATTACACTTCTTCGGGTTCAACTTAAGGTTCGCTGCACGCAGTCGTTCGAAGACCTTCTCCAGATTCTTCAGATGGTGAGAGAAGGACTTTCCCAGCACAATGATGTCATCTAGGTACACCAGGCATACCTCCCAAGAGAGACCTCTTAACACATTTTCCATCAGCCTCTCGAATGTGGCAGGAGCATTGCAAAGCCCGAACGGCATTACTGTAAACTGTCAGAGCCCAGTGCCAATTGAAAACGCCGTTTTCTCTTTATCTTCAGGTGCCAATCCAACCTGCCAATATCCACTGCGGAGATCCAAGGTAGAGAAGAGTTTACACCCCTCCAGGGTGTCTAGCGTATCGTCAATCCTGGGAAGCGGATAACTGTCCTTCTTGGTGACGTTGTTTAGAAGACGGTAGTCTACGCAGAACCTTATCGTTCCGTCTTTCTTCTTCACCAATACGACAGGAGACATCCAGGGGCTACTCGAAGGCTCAATGACACCATCAGCTGCCATCTCCTTAATAATCTCCTCGGCGTACTCCCGTTTAGCTAACGGCAGCCTCCGCGGGACCTGTCGGATAGGCTTCGCATCCCCAGTGTTAATCCTGTGCTGGACGATATCCGTTCTACCCCGTGGTCCTGGGCCGATCTCGAAGATGTCATGCCATCGGGTAATCATGTTTTTTACCTCCTCGCTCTGTTCAGGTGAAAGGTCGCGACATGATTCATCCACAAATCCTTTTAGTTCCTCTGGGAGCCCTCGAAGCTCGGTGGGATGACGTTGCAGCTGACGAACCACTGAGGTAGCGGTGGTACACTCCCCAACCGGTGTTCCTTTCTTTAGTGTTACCGGGAAGCTGTTCAGGTTCATTAGCCGAATTGGAGTGGTAGGTCCGATCTTGATGAGAGACCTAGCAACCAGTACGCCGCGTCCAACCTCTTGTTCTTCGTGCCTTCCAGGTTCGAGTAGCGCACATTGACCCGCGGGTAGATGGCCTTCGACCGTCCCATGCGTCACTATTTGGCTCCGTGCCGGTAAAGTGGTGTCTTCTGGTAGCAGCACTCGTGCGCAGAAGTCCTTTTCCTGCCGAAGTATGACTTCCTCGTCTCCTAGCGTCATCACACCTCTCGACATATCCAGCTTGATCCCGTATGTGATCATAAAGTCCATACCCAGTATGACGTCCTCATCTATATCTGCCACTAGAGCGAGGTGCTTTAGATGTTGGCCCCCGATTAGGAAGGTGGCATCTGTCTCCCCGTAGACCTTGGCTGGCTGTCCCGTTGCAGTCCGTAATGCCCAAGTGGTCGGTATGATCTTCTCAGCTGAAAGTGTCTTCGAGTTCATGATTGTCATGCTGGCGCCGGTATCCACTAGAAGACTTCGCATCTGCCCGTTCACCATCCCATCAACGTAGAAACTGTTCGTTCTGCTTCCTATTGACGCAACTCTGGTGGCCTTCCTGGGGGCTTTGACGTTACGGGTTGGACACTTGCTTCTAGGGTGTCCAAGCTGTCCGCAGCCCCAACAGCGTATCTCCTTCTTATGGGTCCTGAGAGCATCCAGCACTTTCGTCACTATGTCTTCGATGCTAGGGACCACATTAGGCTCAGCTTCTGCTGCTCGAACTCGCGCATGGCCCCGTGCAGACTGTCTGACAGCTTCAAACTCCATAGCCTGAGATAATGCGTCTCCCAACGTTTTCGGCCGGGCGAGCTTCACTGCTTGTTGTGTCTCTGGGTCCCGAAGTCCATCCAGGAATTTATCGACAGCCAGACTCTCATAGACATAGTCGGTGACCGATGGGTAGGCGTTCCTCACCAGCCGGGCAATATCCGCTTCAAATTCCTGCAGTGTCTCGTTGTCCTTCTGGACCCTGTTTCTTAGCTGTGAGCGATATAGCTGGTCCATGTGGCGGTGGCCGAAACGCATTTCCAGTCTTCTAATCAGTTTCCCGTAGTTGGACCGCTCCGACATGGGCATTCCCTGCAGCACTCTCAAGGCGTCTCCACGCAAGGCCATACACAACGCTGAAGCTTGGGTCTCCTGTGACCACCCGTGGATCGAAGCCGCTGTCTCGAAGAGAGTCATGTAGTCCTCCCACGGCGTCTTTCCGTCGAATACTGGAATGGTGTTGTGAGTTGGTGGCGCCCCAGCATAGGCGGGTAGAATGCTATTACGATGGCTGCCCTTTGATGAACGGTCGGTGTCGTTCGTCGGTGAGTTGCTCTTACGTCCCTTGAGAGCTTCCATTCTTAGCCTAATTTCGTTCACTTTTTCTCCTAGCCTAGATTCTATATCAGCTACTTTATTATCTACATTTTCCATTAACTTAGTTTCTAATGTGCCTAATTTAGACTCTAGCCTATTTTCTACATTGCTTAACTCATTACCTAGCTCATTTTTTACATTGCTTAACTCATTTTTAACAGTACCTAATTCCTTACCAAGCTTATTTTCTACATTGCCTAATTCATTCTTAACAGTACCTAATTCATTTTTAAAAGTTGCTGACAACTTGCTTAAATCAGTTTCAAACAGAACGTCATCTGGATGTTGCAGAAAAACTCGACAAAAAATTGACGCAAGCGATGTTGCAGTACACTTTTATTTCCGGAAGAATCCAGATCACGTTCTTCTAGTTCCCGTTTTAAATCTGCAACTTTTAAATCCATTAATTTAGGACTTTGAGAAGCCATTTTTCATACAGTAGCCCAATAATTACAAAATAATAACAATTACACAAAATACCCCACACCTGACACCAATTTGTTACGGGCTACTGGGTGTAAAATGGACTAAACTATTACTTAATTCAAGAATCTAATATTTATTAACAAATTAGAAAGATTACAATGAGATTATTTAAAACAGTTAAATTATTAAACTAATATCAATTTACAATAATAATATTCTACTAAATGTTATCTAATTTCTAAGATAATATACAAATAATATAAGATATTGTTTATACTAAGTAACTAAACTATTTATATAAATTTGTACAAATACAATAATATTACACTACAGTTTACAATTACAAATTAACACTTACAGTTCGCTAACTAAAGTCCACCGACCGTAAGACTCTCCAAATATGACAAACTGCCACACAGATTATTACACTTATTACACGGCCACTAATTGTCACTGTTGCTCACTAAGCACTTATTACAGACTGATACTAATACTAACTAACTCACACACACTGCCACTAGTTAACGACTGCTACTCACTGGCTTATTACTGACTAGGTTATTACTCACTGACTTATTACTCACTGACTTATTACTGACCCGTCTTATTACTAACTGCCGCGGCCGAAAACGCTGTCCTTTTTATATAGGCAAGGTAGGTCGTGGTGGGGCAGTACTCGGAACAAGATCGAGAACCATCCAGGCCGATCCAGGTTGAACGAGATTGGCCTCGGCAACTTCTTTAATCCCTTCCGCTTAATCCCATTGTTTGCCTAATCCTGTCAGCCGGCCCTACTTCCTGCTCTGACCGTAACAATAGCTTACTTATGGGATCTGCAGACCCTCCTGATGTTCACCCAGCATCTATATATATATATATATATATATATATATATATATATATATATATATATATATATATATATATATATATATACACAAATATCCAATATATATATATATATCCAAAGACCATTTCTGTATTGCTGTGGTACAGTGTTTTTCTCATTATAATAATAGGAAAGACATAAAACAGCGACAATGGATATGAGGCAGATAAACATTTTTTAAAAAATGATCATATTAAAATTAAAAAATGAGTTCTGTTTCTCATTAAATCAATACCGTTATATTTACCGAGGTTATAAATTCTAATTAGAGCCGTGAAGGAAAATATTATTGTTGCTTCGACAATTTATAATTAAATAAAATGACAAGTTATCCTTGCTTGTTTTACATCCTCAGGCGGGAGTCACGTGTTAGGCACGAAGAAAATAATCGTAAAATTGAATAAATGTAAAGCGATTGAAATGAAACACGAGTGTCGAATAATGTGTTAGGAAGTGAAGAGGGAATTAGAATACTAAAACATAAATTAGTGCAACACTCTACACGCGGCGAGAATAAATTGCCTGCCCATTCTCTTGCAACGGTTAAGACATTGTAAAATTTAGTTTATCACCATCAGGGTCGCATGACAAGAGGGGCTAAGGCTGTGGATGAGGTAAATCAAGATGGCGGCGTATGAAGACGTTGAGGATCGCGTGCCGACACTCTTCGGATGTTCGCGGTGTTCCTCCTTCGAAGGATGGCTAGGTGTGGTGCTGTTGATGAGAGTATTGTTGAGCACCATTTATTTTCCATATCATATATGGAATTATATATATATGTATATATATATATATATATATATATAAATTTTAAATTTATATTTTTAAATTTTGTTAAATTTTATTTTATTTTTTTTATTATATAATTTATGACTAAAAATTTAATTTTAATTTTATTCTTACATATAAATTATGAATTCATTCAAACTGTAGATTTTTAATTTATTTTATTGTCAACTTATACCAAAATGCATTCTGTAATTATAATGACATGTAATATGCTTACTTAGCTTGTTGCATGTCCTAATATTAATAAACCTTCCCTCCACGGGGTTACTATATATATGATTATAGAGAAAAAAATCTGTACCACTATAACCCATGAACAGCCATGGATCGTAAGGATAGAGACGGTCTTGTTACTTGAAGAACGGCCGTGCAAAGAGGTGAATTGTCCTAGAACAAGCTCAACCAACATCTATTTCCCTCTATTTTGGGTAGCCACTTTATAGAGGCGGGATGAGCACAAAGAGAGTTTTCTGATCCCCAGGATCCATCTGGTGCTACTTACAGATTAAAAAATATATCTTCCACAGCCGGATTTGAACTCAGGAACTTCAGCATGGCAACGCAGCGCTCTACTACAGAGCCACTCTGCTCCCTATTAAATAGAAAGGACAGCCACTAAACTAGAGGCTAGCCCGTAGATCCCTCAGAATCTATCCAAATTAAAATAACTGTCGCAATTAAAACAATAATAATGCATGAATTAAATAGAAATAAAAAACAATTTATGAACAGTAAAACTAAGTCCGAATGGTAAAGGAAAACTGAAGACCAAAAGCAGCTAAAAATCACAGTACACGACATAAAGGATCGGGAATGATTTAGAAGAGCTGTAATAAAAAATTAACTTGATAAAAAGCAGGTACCAAAGATGCTAAGAACGAAACGACACCAATATATTAGTAATACAAATGTAGCTAAGTGATATCAAATAGTATATATAATAGTACACTTTAAAACATTCTCCGTGTTAATAATAAATATATAATTTATTAAAATAAAATATGTATATAATTGTGTGGTGCATAACTTTTTTTAAAGTTAGTTACTTAATTAGCAACATAATGGAACATAAATAGCCCACTGAATTATTTTAGGTAGATATATGAACCGTTCAGGATTAAACGCGGATACCTCCGAAAAAAAATAAAATCGACCTTATCAAATTGTTAGCTGTTTAGTCAAGCTATTTTGTCTGATACGGCACAATTTGCTGCCTTATTTGTCATAGCTTTAGTTCAGTTCTAAACCTAGAGGTTTAGGAGCATAGAATTGGTTCTTCTGGACGCCTTTTTGAGCCTTTGTGTATGGAGATTGAGAAAATATTGAGCTGCTGCATCTCAATAAAGTTCAGGATAAAGTGCTGCTTATAAAATCCGATTTAAAGATTTTTGGACGCAGAAAAGTGGATAGGCATCGCCTGCGGTGGGTGGATCGTGTGGCTGCAGATGCGCAGAAAATGCTGGGGAACATCAGAGAACACCAGCACAAAACAGAGGAAACTGGCGGATCAGGCCTTGACTCATCACGAGTTGTAATGTAATGTATTGTAAGCGTATGTTGTATTGTATGAAGAAGAAGTACTTTTGAATCTGAACGGCTCATATGGAAAAAAAATAGTTTTCAGCAAACTAACTTTAGCCATTTTTATATATAAGTCGGCTTAGATTAAAGTGTAAATTAGGTGGATCCCTCTTATAGGCGAGAGATGAAGCTACTGAATTTTAAATAAGGGATAAATAATTTCCAACCGGTAGGAAAGGAGCTCGGAGGGATACGAGATATGTAAAAAAAAAAGGAAAGTTATATAAAAAGTTATGGATTGAAATTACGACTTGATGGCAAGGAATTGGTTTACGGTAGGCGGTGTTTTGGGGCCTCTTCTTGGCCGATTATCGTGACAATAATGAGGAGCCCGCCATCAGCTATTTATGAAGCCTTATAAATATCCCGTTGTCGTTTTAATCAACAAGCTAACCCCGGGGAGGCTGGCGGTTGTGATTTACCGGCCAGGATCCGACACACTTTTGGGAGTCGGAACGGATCGTATCCTTTGTAGTCCCCGCTACTCCAAGTCTAGCTTAATAACTGCTCAGTACCGGGGACCTTTCTCGGGATTAATCAGCCTTTGCTATTTAAGTCCTCCAATAAGGCATTGTTTGTTTCATTCGAAAGCCTGGTTAGGAAAGCTTTCGTTAATTATTTAAATTAATTTTGAAGTAATCTATAATAGCTTTAATACATTAATTCATCAACTTCTAGTCCCATTTCTTTTAACTTTTTCTTTAAGTGCCTTGACAGTTTTTTTTCACACGACGTTTGATTACAAGGAAGGCGCATGTTTTTAACCTCCCAATGGTACGGTGAGCTAGGAGTACGTAAATGGTACGGTTGGGTCCTCACATAACCCAACTTTTTTTAAAGGATGGAGGTGCTATGGTATCAGTGCCTCTCTACTCATCATTAAGAACATAATTCTAATACTGTAAACATCCTGGGGTCGGCCCTAACCCCACCGTACCTTTTGAGGGTTAAATCAAGAAACTTGCCTTCCTCCAGTACCTCTCTTCTATTTTTCCACTGATTGTCAGATACGAGATCCAATAACTACCTACCCACAATACATGGCCCAAACGGGACAATTTCCTGAATTTAACAGATTTTATGAATTCCCTATCCGTGTAATCTCTTTTCAGTACTTCTTGGTTAGTTTTGCGTGCTATCAAAGATATTTGAAGCATTCTGTGAATCCACATTTCTCTTAACTATAGCTTTCATTGGAATTTTGACTTTATTTAAAAATAAGCCATAGAAATTAACATAATTTGGTGCCCCAAACCTTTAGCATTCTTTACAATCTATGCGTTACTGTTTTAATGTCTGAGACGAAGTACACTAGCCCTCATTATTGAAATGAAAAAAAATGTTTCTCTTCAAAATAAAAATATTTATAAATTAAAGCAATGATTAAAAAATTATAAATAATATAATGACGTATGTCAAAAAGATCCTAAAATTAAAAGTAATGTTCAATGAACATTCTTCCTCGTGTATACATCGCGAAATTGCGAGAACACGGGGATATGAGATCGGTGAAGAAAATAGATTTGTCCTGGGTAGGGAGCGACCCCAGTGGCTCAAATGGTTAGAGCGTTACCATGGTGAGGCGGAGATCCGAGTTCGAATCCCGGCTGGGGGCAAATCTTTTCTCTTAATAAAAAAATACTTAAAATTAAAGCAATGATTAAAAAATTATAATAAATAAATAAAATATTGTTACTTTATTACTTCATTGTAAAACTAGCCTCAATTTCTTTAATAAGAGCTTTCATTAACATTTTGAATTGATTTCATAGTAATTTATGATTGTCCTCTCGAAATTAAAACTTGATTCGCTACCTTAGGAAACTTAATTTTAAGATCCTTTTCCACTCAAACGTTATTGTTGTATGATCAGAGAAGAGATACACGCGTCCTCCTATAGTCAAGAAAAAAAAATGCTGTAGATAATACATTACAATTTCTTTTAGCAACACCTTTCATTTAACATTTCAATTAATTTAAAAGTAATCAATAGAAGCTTATTAATAATTCGAATGTACTTTATGATTGTCCTCATGTAATTATAAACTCGATTCGCCAGCTTAAGCATTCCAAATCTTTTCAACTTGAATATTACTGTTGTATGGTCTGTGAAGAAAAAGCATCCTCAATAGATACACGAAATAAAAAATCTGTGGTGGAAAATACCTTACATTATTTTACACCAACTAATTTGTAAACGGAGGAGTGGGGGATGTCAGTGTGTAGAGCGCTGAGTTCCCTTACTGAAGGTCCGGGTTCAAATCCACCTGTTCGATCTTGTAGAAACTGCTGACCCTCCTAGCGGTTAACCAGCCTGTTAAGTTTTATTGTTAAGTTGGCTACCCTTAATTAGGGAAATAACTGGTAGTTGAGCGTGATCTCGGACTTATCATACTTATATATATTTTTTTTCATTGCCTTAAGTTTTGTTTTTAAGGCAACCCCAGGATCGTAAAATATAATTTTTATGAAATTCACACAACTTACTAAGTATGAGTGTTTTACCAAACATTTTCGAAAAACGAAAACATTAAAATTGTGGAATAGCTGGAAGCAGTCAACAGTCGTCGAAGGTTCATTTTACTCGGATTTTACTTTTGTGTATTTCTGCCTTAGGCAGGGAAGCGGGTACAGCATATACTTCGCAGAATATCCGGGTCTACCTTGGTCCTCACATACTGGACAAGGGGAATCATAAACTTGACGACACCGGATGATTGGCAGGGCATACAACGATCGCATGCCCTCCGGACATATCAGATTGAAACATCCTACTGTAGAACGGATAATAAAATGAAACTGCAGCTGGAAGCGCGGGTGGAGATGATTTAGCCTCCCAGGAGTGGCCGTGTAAATTGGTCGCTGGAGAGAAAAGTGAATTATTCGGAATCCCTTTGGAGGCAACCCGCCGACCGCAATATCCTCCCACGCGATATCACCTCCCATACTTCAGCTCCATGGAAGTAGCTAATGGTAATTCATACTCCGCGACTTCTTTGGTCTTCGTGGCCTCTGGAGGGAGTTGCAGGACATCGTAAGTATTCCTTTAATAGAAGAGAGACCAAGGTAACTAGAGGCAGTTGCCAAATAATCACCATTCGATCACATCAGTCTAAGAATAATTTTATGATGATACTAAACTAGAAGGGACTCTTGCAGCTCTGATATCTATACCCTCATATATATCGGGTACGCAGCTTGACAGGTGGCCGTATGATTTTTTTTAATGGAGTAAGAAATCTTTGGTTATGGTGTCCTTCAAGAAAAGAAGTAAAATGGTAGTCCCGAGCCTGTTCGGTGTCAGTTACTCGTTTAAGATCCATATCCTAAAATTTAGGACTTCCACATTAACATCGTCCGATTAGCCATAGCAACATAAAGTGACGTTAAATTAATGGCTTATTAAAAACATATTCCCTCAGCATTATTATTTATTATGAAATTTTGTTGCCATGCCGGAAATCCTGGTTCAAATCCCGCTGCAGGCCATGACTTTTATTTACTCTTTTTGAAGCGGGAGATGGATCATATAGGATCTAGGACCCTCCTGGGGCCCACCCAGCCTCTATAAAATATTATAAAAATAGGGTACCCAAAATAAGGGGGTTGAGCGTGACCTAGGACAAATCACCTCCTTGGAGAACAGTTGTCCATGAAACAGTACGGTCTCTACCATGTACTGAACCCAGGGTTGTAGTGGTACAGAATGAAGTGTTTAAATATTTTATTTATGTATTATTATCTTTTAATTTTATCTACAATGATAATGATACAAATACAAAAGTGATATCTTTGCAACGTTACAAAGCAACAAATGAACTCAATTTGCTAACTATTTTCTTTATACATCCAAAGAGACAAGTAGTAACTAATTAATAACAAGATAGGAATGAATGATTATAACTTAAAGAATTTAAACCTAGTTATATTATAGAGAAACTGGGAAATGGAACACTACAACAGGATTTACTGTTCAGGGAAAAGCGTATGTTTGTACAGCATTCATGGGTTGCAGTGGTACAAGTTTACAATGTCTACAACCATACATCAGCCACGGCGTACTCGGATTATCAGATCAATATTACGCATAGCAACTATATTCGTGGATATTATAGAAGACAATTTAGATGGTAATCTCTGGACGAACATCAACAGATTTCGATGTTCTGTTGAACTTTACCGGTGGTGAAGTGGTTACCATTACAACGTTCCATGGTTACGGATTCGCAGCCCGGCAGATTACGTTAGGACTTTTTAAAGGGAGTAAAACTCCTCAGTAATGCAGTACTGCGGTAGGGGCGTATGTTGGTGGCCGAATATCGAGCGAGGTACTCGTTTAAGATTCCTCTCCTAATTATACCTGGATAGTCGAAATATAGGACTACCACTGTAGCATCGTCCGATTGACTATGGTAGCATAAAGTGCCTTTAAATGAATATACAATAGTGACTACCTCCTTTTATAGAAACAATATAACTCCCAGTTGTGACTTATTCATCTTTCGAACCTATTTTTATGAATACCTTTTCCATGTATAAACTTCGAAACACTTCTTCGAATAAACAACAAACTTCAATTTTTACTCAAACAATAATTCTACGTGGGGATTTAGCCTCCAAGTTATTTAGAGGGATATCTTCCTACTGAACGTTTTCAGGTCGAAACCAGTTCTTCCTCCAAGGGATAAAACCCAGTCAGGACTCATTCCCTCCGGAAGGATGCCCTATAAAGATCTTATCCACGGATCCATTCATGTGTGAAATCTCATTGGCAGCGATCCTCTTAAGCAGTTTAACAGTTCAGGGAGTCGGAATCGGAGATTGGGATATACCTAGATGAGGAGGAACAGGACTAATTCCAAATTGCCTACGCTAAAACAGGAGATAAGTCCTCTCGCGGTTTCGTTGATCTTATTATTTTTTGCCACATCTTCGGAAGGAGAGCTCCGAGATAAGATTGTTAGATTAATGAGCGTGAAAGCTATTTGGAAGCTAATGTGGAAGTAGCGTTGGCCCGGGATCATTAGCGAGGCTAAACAAAGAGCCGCCTTTGCTACCTGTTTCTCCGACCATCATGGCCCTAATTGGATTACTGTTTGTTTTGGAGTTTTTGTTATCTTTTCAGACTTTTTTATCTTATCTCCTTATGATTTTTTCCCGAAGTCTATTGATGCGTGGGAAGGAGCGATTTATAATGTGATCTGTCAGGTTATTAAAAAATTTATAAAACAAAAGTATTCTTCAAAATAGCCAGCAAGTGAAACCTCTTCAGGAGAAATCGAAATCTAATAAAATTAGCAGATTGTAATACTCTCAACGGTAGAAATTACAAAAGAGAAAGATAAAGAAGAAGAACTTTAAATGGAGTCGGTGGGGGGGTGGGGATCCGAGTTGCAGTGATGAAGGTAATAGGATCAAATCCAGCATTGGCAGATTAACGGACGTGCTCAGAGGGATCTTCAAATAGTTATTTATTATCATATATAACATACTATAATATTTTTATAGACATTGGAGTAACCATTCCAAAAATTTATATTCTTATTATATTCCCAAATGGTCAAATATTCCAGGATCCATGGTCCATTTTTTCACTTGATTAGTATCAAGCTGAATCTTCGTGAATAGCTTCGTTTCGATGAGACGCCCAACAATTTCCTGTGCGAAAATTCTCGATTGTGGTAGCTAACAGAGGTAGCAAGGATGAAATTTCGATTTGATCAAAAATTTATTACTAACTGGGTTTTTTTTGTTAAATCTCATGATAATTATCTGAATTATTTGAAAAAATATTTGTCCCACAAAATGTATGGTTTGATCAAAGAGTCCCCTATTTCCAATATGTATCGATAACGAAGTCAAAAAAGAAGAAGTAAAAAAATAACAGCTGGTTAGTAATCGTTTTTGATGACCTCGTTATTGATACACGTTGGAAGGAGGGGACTCTTTGAAATGATCCCACAATGTCCTTCCATAGCTGTTAACAGATTAAATAACTTATCTGCCATAGCTGGATTTGAACATGGAACATTTAACGTAGCGATTCAGCATTCTAGATTCTGAGCTAACTAATACATAGCAGCCAACCAAATAGGAGATGATAATGATAAATTCCAAGGATATTTAGGAGGTGACCCGTAACACAAATCTCAAATTAATTAGAACCCTTTGTTCAAGGGAATTTAGCAACATTTTTTAAAATTATTAATGAAGTTTATTGTACAGGTATATTAAGTAGATTATTTTACAGGTTAAATATGTATGACATTCTTCTAATTGTTCTACCGCAAACCCTAGTTACATCAAATAAAGTTGGAACACAAAATTACCAAATTGCAATAATGAAGTTCGTAATACTCCAATAAATACATATTTCACAGTATATATACACTAGAAGACCAAACCACATTTTTTTTTTCGAAATGCAGTGCAGACAACAGGGGTTCGAATCCCAGCCAAAAAAGTATTTTTTCTTGAAAATAAAAATATTTAAAAATAATCAACATCAAAAGAACAATAAATAAAAATAAATTACAAATATAAAATTGACGTAAGTCAACAAGATCCCTATTAAAGTAATGTTCAATGAACATTCTTCCCTGTGTATACATCGCAAATATAGCGAGAACACGAGGGTATAGGATCGGTGAAGAGAACGGATTTGCCCCCTGGACTTGGATACGAACCCTGGTAGCTCAGTGGTTTAGAACACTGCGACGGAGACGCAGACGACCCGGGCTCGAATTTCGGCCAGGGAGTTTTTATTCTCTTCAAAACAAAAATATTTAAAAATAATCACCTTCAAAAGAACAATAAATAAAAATAAATTATAAAAATAAAATTGTCGTAAGTCAACAAGATCCCTATTAAAGTAATATTAATGAAATTCTTCCCTGTGTATACATCGCAAATATAGCGAGAACACGGGGGTGTAGGATCGGGGAAGAGATCGGATTTGCCCCCTGGACTTGGATACGAACCCTGGTAGCTCAGTGGTTTAGAACACTGCGACGGAGACGCAGACGACCCGGGCTCGAATTTCGGCCAGGGAGTTTTTATTCTCTTCAAAACAAAAATATTTAAAAATAATCACCTTCAAAAGAACAATAAATAAAAATAAATTATAAAAATAAAATTGTCGTAAGTCAACAAGATCCCTATTAAAGTAATATTCAATGAAATTCTTCCCTGTGTATACATCGCAAATATTGCGAGAACACGGGGGTATAGGATCGGGGAAGAGATCGGATTTGCCCCCTGGACTTGGATACGAACCCTGGTAGCTCAGTGGCTTAGAACACTGCGACGGAGACGCAGACGACCCGGGTTCGAATCTCTGCCAGGGAATTTTTATTCTCTTCAAAACAAAAATATTTAAAAGTAATCACTATCAAAATAATAATTAATAAAACTAAATTAGAAATATTGTAGTTAATTTACTGTCCTATAATTCCAATTATTTCTTATTTGGGTTTCTCCATCTCTATTTGATTTATTTATACTACCTTCTTTATTACATATTTACCTATTTACCTTTACCCGGACCGTTTTCTTCCCCATATATATTTTTTTTTTTTTTTTACGGTCAACTAATATTATTCAAGATTGCTCTTCTTTAATTTATAATAACAGAAAATTGCAATTTTAGTGTGAATATTTTATGGCTCTAAGTTATTATAAATTGTTTTTTTGGCGAGAAATATTATGTAATATTTCTGGGAAAATTTCGAGGTAGTGCAATCCTAATCACTGGCCTAAACAAAAACTAATAACAATTTTATTTACTAGTTGTATTAATGACATAATAAAAATATATTCCATATACCAGCAGAACATTTGTAGCCAGTTAGTACATTTAAAAATATGACATAATAAAGCCAACAGAACTACCAACATTATTTCTCATTTAAAAAAGAAAAAGAAAAACGTTGGGAATCAAGATTCCAAATCTTGTTGTAATAAAGAAAAAGGAATCGTAAAAAAAATTATTCTCGAAAACTCGGGAGCTATCCGTTTAGAGGGACCCCTGCGGTTCAATTTATATTATTGTATCTTTTTATGAGTAATTTTTTGAAGGAAGGACTGAATAACACATCAGATAAGACCAGAGGCAGAAGAAGTTGGCCTGTACCAGCTGACAACTTCTTGTAAGAGGATAAATCGAAGGACCTACCTGGAGTCAAGGAAGGGGTGAAGTTATGTCCGGAAACGACGTATCTTTGTTCCTAAAAGAAAAAATAAGTCGGAATATAGCATCTCAGAATCTTGATTAAAATCGTTATATCTATATCTAAGACGAAGTGAGATATATAAATTGAAAAAAAACATTTTTTTTTTTTTATTATTTATTTATTGATATTTACAACTATATTACAGTAATATAACAAGTAAATTGGCTGAGTGATACATGATGACATGATATAATGACAGTAGAGAAACTACCCACTGGTAGTACTCAAATCGCATCTTCAACTAAGAAGGTCACGTGGCCAATCTTCTTCTCAGACGCCTCGGAGGATTATCGGGAATTGAAGAGGAAGCTAGGTTTGAAACTAGAGGGTTTGAGTGGAAATGAAGTTTGTTATGAAAGGATAGATATCGGGTTCGGGCCAAATCAGCAACAAATGTGACATTAAGGTCGTTATGGATGACTATATTCTTAACAAAATAAGGAGCGTTGAGGATTTTACGAAGGATTTTGGATTGTAGGGATTGGATACGAGAAGAATTCGATGGGTTAGTGGAGCCCCAAAGCTCTACTCCGTAAGAAAAAAAAATTACTTCATAACTTCCGAGTTATGGCAGGAAGGATAAAACATCTTGTCTTCTGTAATGAATTTTAACTCCCAGTAAGGAATTTAGATGCAGTACATTGAATACACTGTACAATTATAGGTACCCACTGCATGAAGGTTGGGTGAGCCCCAGTAGGATCTGCAGATCCCATAGAGTCTATACATGGATCTGTCTCAACAAATGGGAGGCTCAACACTGATCACGGTATAAGTGGAAAATATTAAGAAAAAGAAGTTTTACTATTAATTATTATAGCACTAATCTAAAAAGTAACAAAACTATACTTGAATAATTGCTTACTGTCCATTAACAGTCAAGGCCACATTCTTTTATAAATTAAGCATGTGATTTGGAAAATTGTGCCACCATCTTCTTGGATTCTAAGATAGATTGGACAATAAGAGCAATAAATAATAATATTACAGATGTTTTGTGCAACAATACTCGATGTTTTCGCTATAGATATTTATAGATTAATTTTCGCTATAGATATTTATAGATTAATATTCGCTATAGATATTTATAGATTAATATTCGCTATAGATATTTATAGATTAATTTTCGCTATAGAGATTTATAGATTCATTTTCGCTATAGATATTTATAGATTAATATTCGCTATAGATATTTATAGATTAATATTCGCTATAGATGTTTATAGATTAATATTCGCTATAGAGATTTATAGATTAATATTCGCTATAGATATTTATAGATTAATATTCGCTATAGATGTTTATAGATTAATATTCGCTATAGAGATTTATAGATTAATATTCGCTATAGAGATTTATAGATTAATATTCGCTATAGATATTTTCTCCAACTAGGACTATTTTAATATATCATATTTAAAAATCTTGCGTACATCATACTTACATGGGTATTATTTAAAATATTAAGATTCAACAGTTTTTATATTTTTCTTATGTACTGCTGAATTTTTTTTTGTATATTTTTTTCTTTCATTGTATATGTGATTCTTTATAGATACATTTAAATTTGTCTATTAAGTTTTTTATGTTTGATACTGGTCTGTTTGGTACAGCATATTACTTTTGTGAATTGTAGCAAATTATATTAGAAACAAAAAAATTATTTTTCTTTTTAGAATGAAAGAGTAATATACACATTTCAGAGTGAAATGCCCTTGAAATAGTTTAACTATCTTTACAATTAATAATCTGAAGGACTAGGGCGTATTAGATTATACATAAGTGTCTTATACCAGTCATCACATATGAATAATATATTTTTTAGATAAAAAATAGAGATAAATTCTCAAAATGAAGCGATAGCGTTGAGAATATTAAGATAATGGGTCTAAAGTTACTAGGCTTAGAAACGAAAAGGCTACTTAAAACTGTGTCGATTGGTAAACGTCTAATGAGGCAGAACGAGCCGTATGTGGGAGGATTTTGTAAAGAGAGATCTGGCGGATTTGGGTTTGATAGTGGTCCGTGGACAGAAGTTTGTAAGCAGAGATTTTTAGTATCGCTCTGGAGTGTTCGGGTTTGATAAACCTTATTGTTATTGTAATAAACACTCAAAAATACGAAGACTGTAGGAATAACAATGCTATCAGGATTCTCTTTAGATTGTTATCTTTTAAAGTTTAAAGCGATCGAGTGCCGTGTCGAAGGTCCAGTGTTCATTATAATTTTATTGATCTGATCATTTAGGACCTGAGACTTTCCTTGGGCTCACCCAGCCTCTGTAAAGTGAGTACCCAAAATAGGGGGAAAATTAGAAGAGTCAGTACAGTTCCTGCCACACAAGACCCTTCATTGCAACGTCCAATGGATAGATCATGCTACAGATGTTTTTAAATGTGTATTTTGTAAATATTGTTCGAAATTAGTGATTTCTGAAATGTGTAGTATTGTATATAATAGTATAGTTTATATGCGTATAAAATTAATTGGTATCTAGACACAACATCCTGTATACTTTATGCAGTTCCGAACTCCCGTCGTCTGGACGTCCTGTATGAAATAAATACCGTGTTCGTCGTAATTCGTACGATATCGAAAATAGAAAAAATAATTGATAAGAAATACGGTCTAAAAGTCGAAGAACCTTTTGTTCTGCAAAGGAGGTATGATGGATGTGACAGTGGAATGACTACCAGAATGTTAGGATCCAAGTTAAAAAGAACAAGTTGTGTGGGTTATGAATCCCTACCGCACATAAAGGGACAGTCCCACTGAAACAATATGGTTTTGATAAAGCGACGGCCCCGCGCTGGATTTACTGCCTGTTCTTACCATTGAGCAGGGCGGATTGTCCCCATCCATATCCTCCGATGAGGAATGGCCGTGCAGTGGTCGGGAAGATACCATCTAGGCCAATAAATTGGAGGGGAATCCTTAAAGAACACGTCACAGGAACACCGGGAGCCACGGTAGTCTATGCTAATCCGGGGGCATATTTCACCTCGCATCAGCTCTCGTGGTTGTCCCCCCGGCACTTCGAGTCAACCGAAGAAAAATCGGTTCTGTCAAAGTTATCTCCAGGATCTGGGACCTCTGGCCTTACCTGGACCCGGAGGTGAATGTCGGATGGTTATGGAGAAATCCTATCCGTCCGGAGATGTGGAAGGTAACGAAAGTAAAAAAAAAATGGAACCTTAATGTCTATTTTTATCCCACAAAATACCAGACGTTGTAGCACTTTCTAGGGTAATCGATCAAACGGTGAGACATGAAGACTTCATGAAGGAACATCCAGAAGATTCTCGGGTGCAGCCCCTCATGAATAGTAAAAAAAAACATAAAAAAGGTTTACTATAACATATACATCCAGAGCTTTTGTGGAAATAATAATTTATGCTCCAATAACTAATATGGCTTATAAAACAATATACTGATGCGAATGAAAAACTGCAGAGAAATTCCTGAATACTCCTTTGCCTACAAACCTCAAGATTTAATACACAGACATTTTTTCGGTATCAGTTCCGCAGGTTGTCGCTTCAAGGTAAGTCACGATAAGTTTTAAATTTTCATTCGTTTCCTTTTTAATATTAATATGTACTCAAAAATAAAAATATTTTTATCTCCAGCTGGTACAAACACATGTATTTTTGGCTCAAGTAATTAGGACTAAAGGACGTCTTTTCTTCCTGTGCATTAGAAATTGAGTCTAAAAGTTAACTTTATTCCATAGGGAATAAAGTAAAAAGATGACAACCTAATTCGTCTAAATAACGTAGGGCCGTTAAAATCAGCTGTTGTTTCAGAACACCAAAACTGATAAACAGAAGATCATCTGTGTTCAGTTTGTGTAAGAATCCACCACATATTGTACAAGAATCAAATAATGTTATTTAAAATTTATTGCCAGCTAAATCAAATCAGATTCAAAATTGTAATAATAGCACATTTAATTTCAGTTTTTGAATTTATTGTAAAACATAGCATAATATAGAATATTATAGCGTATAGTTTGCCTTTTTACATCCCATCTGGAGATAAAATCTTGTACGCCCCTCGGGACTAAATTGATCATTATTCCCAGCATTACTTTACTCCCTCGGTTTAGCCTCGTGAGTAAAGATGATTATTCCCTGCACTCGCTCCGGAATAAAGTCGATTGTTCCCTCGCATTCGCTGGGGAAGAAACTCGAATTTTACCCTTGCATTCGCAGGAGTACAAACTTACAGCTGAGGGAATAATGATCTTCTTTAGTCCCTAGCTGCATAATTAACCATTATTATTAACTTTATATAGATTAAAGGACCGACTTACACATACTGTTTAGGTTATGTCATCATTTATACATCGAAATGTTTGTTGAAATGTATATTTCCAAATAAAATGATAACCGAAATATACACATTTCCTATAAAAACCCACATTCTCTTTTTTCCATCCTAAAACTAACGATTATTTTTATATAAAAAAGTATTTAAAAAGAAACGAATGAAAACTTGAAACATCACGAAGTCACAAACTGCGAAACTGAACCAACCTAAAAATAAAAGTTTGCATGTTTGTTTAACAGAAGGGAATTTTTATTTCTCATTTCATTTTTCTCTTTCTATATTCCTTCACACCTTTCATATGATAACCAAGACAATCAGCAGATTGAATGACAGTAAAATAATATACAATATCATGAGAGGCTTGAAGAAGAACTGTACCAAGCGGTACCTCTCCCTTGGCTTGATTCAATTTCCTATGATAACAGATCTCTCATCCACGTTCTTTTTAATCTCCTTCTACTGTTCTCAGGCATGAGAGTAGTCGCCATTTGGAGAACTCATTTAATATTTTCCTCATTATATAAAATTTAATGTATATGTAAACATTTAATGCGTAAATACGATACATAAATAAATAAAAAACTACATTTAAATTCCAATGTAAGTTTTGATATATGTTTGGGTGAAACTTCAGTACATCCCCTCAATCTGTTTTTGAAAGTGAGATTAACATTTTTTTTTTTAATCAACAATTATAATGTATGTTTTGTATGTTCGGCTTCCCTCAGTGAAGAAATTATTTTTTGAGAAAATTCGACTTTACCACCTATTGACTGAGGCCGTAAATATATTGTCTTTGTGCTCCTTATGTGTATTATGTGTTACCAACATTACTTTGGTAACACGTTTTTACTAAAATAACCAGTGACGTAAATCAAACCAAGATATGGCTCAAGGAACAAGGTATCAACATCGCAACCTTGGGAGGAAATCCGAGACAACTCAAAATTACAAATTAACAGGTAATGTGCCTGGTCCCCAGAATACTTGAGCAAGTTTTGATAATTCGAAAGTGATATAACTGATCTTTAGCGATCGATTACTCAAGTTACTTTTGTGACGTATAATTTGTCATAAAAATTTACCACATTTTTAAGCTCTGTTAGAGCTGTTCCGGTTTTCTTCCAAAGGAGCGACATATTGGCTACTATAGACATTAATGCCTACGATGAACGTACCATTCCACTGGAGAAATCTGTACCTTTCCTAGCTTTAAACTCCCACAGAGGTGGAATTCTATTATGATTCTTTTCGACTTCTCCCAATCAGGTACGTCCGTTTTTCTTCCAAAGAATTCGAAAGCCTAGTTGCGGAACTCGGACGACGGACCAGATGGCGATCGCAATAAATATCGAAATGTAAATAAAAACCATCACCAGGAGCTTGTAAAAAAATAACGATCGGATTCGTGATTGCCAAGGTTTATCCGCGCTAAAATCAATTGTGGCTTCGGACTTTGTGAGTAACGGCAGGCAGGCACGTCTCATCCGATGGCGTGCGAGCTGAAATTTCATTTCGACCTATTTATGCGTCCATTTTCTTTTCAGTCTATTTATGCTCCGATCTCGGCGCAGTAAATCGGAAGCCGCTAGGGGTGCTAAATTACAATTATGGTTGAGACACTTGCGAGAGTTGCCTCGGCAAGGGCACTCCCGGCCTTTGTTTATTCGGGTGTCTTTTTATTTCAATCAAAAACATCGATTGAAATATCGCCCGTTCTAAATATCGATTCAGTCCGGCCAATATCTCAGCTAAATTATTAGCGATTCGACATCATACATGCCAGCAGAATGGATTTACGCGGTTTTCCGTATCACACTTAGCTCCGATTTGCATTTCGTTAACAACCTGGGCCTCATGACTACATTCAGTGTGACTACGTTTGTTCTCAGCTCTCCATTCAGTGAATACTCAATTAGACTTGTAGCTCAGTTTAGGATTTGTTTAATGTCGTGGTAAACTAGCTAACGGACTATGAAATTATTTTAAATGGAGTTTCTTCAGCATAATTGGGTATACGTCTATCGGGAATTTAATCAAACCGTTGGATTTATTCTATATTTATTCTTCATACTCAAAATAAAATTATTAATTTAATTGTTAAAAATCGAAAATATGTGGGAACTTGATTTCAACGAGTGTGAAATGCCAGGTATGGATACTTACGTTGCTTCCAATCATATTTTCCCTTGTCAACTTCGATTCACGGCCATTATCATCTAATTTTATTTGCATAACATATCTGTAATATTGGGGGGTAGCGCATTATGGAGAGTGGATGATGATGGAGGTCCGATGATGGAGGTCCCGGGTTCAAATCTGGCTGTGGTAGATAAATTATTTAATCTGTTAGCACTCACAGATGGACCTCGTGGGATCTGCAGACTCTCCTGGGGTTCATGCAGCTTTTATAAAGTGGGTATAGAAGCTATATCTTCTGGAAAGAGATGATTATTTAAATAAAATCTGTTAAAGCCAGATGATGTTGTGACCGTAAAAGATTATTATTTTAATCATAAATAATACAATAAATATTTTGTAAAAGATAGGAACATTTTTATTTTATTTTAGTTTTCACTTTTTGTAATTTTTTTTTTTTTTTCTGGGGTTTTTCACAACTTAAGGAGTCATATCCCCAATACCCAAAAGCCACTGCTCTCTGTCCATCCAATCCCCCTCACGGAGGCCTCTGGCTGCCATGCACTCCTCTACATCCTCCATCCATTTTTTCTTCGGTCTTCCACGCTTTCTTCTTTCAGGTGGTATATAGTTTTGAATTTTCTTTGGCCAGCGGTTTTCGTCCATCCGCATTAAGTGGCCATGCGGATTTATTACTTTTTGTAAATATAATAATAAATATATTTATTTCATATTGTCATTATTTGTTTGTTGTTATTTTGTTCGTAATTGTTTAAAATAATTTATTGTATTCGTCAATAGGAAATAGTATTTTTTTGTTTTTCCCACAAAAAGGCTCTAAAGACCACGGGAATATCACAACTAATGCTTCCTCTTCCTCCGCTTCCTCTTTTCCCATATGTCCCTCATGAGGTCCGCGTGCCTAAGTTTTATCTCCTCAGACCACCAAGACCCTTTTTGGGGCGCTTTTTTCCCACAAGAACCTTTATTCCTTTGAGCGTCCTTCTGTATTCATCTCTGTCAAAACAATATCGGTCTGTTAGTCTCACTTGGTCCATATCATCCCTAAGTTGTTTGAAATATCCCGTTGCATTTTTGTGACAATGGATTCGGTGAAAAATTTTATGTTTTCCTGTTTCTTTCAGGATTCATCCCCATCATGTGTCCATAGAACCTTAGCCTTCCCACCCTAACATCAGTTTCTAAGTCTGTTGTTTCCCTATAAATTTCTTATTATAAAGTTTTATTTTATAATAATAAGTAAAAAAAAAAAAAAATACTCACCGATGGTGGATTCGATCGGCTGCTGTAATTATTGTTTATTTCTTCTGTACCAATCCAGACAATGTTCATTTTAAACAAGTGTAGTTGTTATTGTGGACAATAGACTAATTCGCTGTGCTACTGCAGTTGGGAATTATATCAGTCTAGTATTGGTCTCGCGGTCGATTGGACCACATCGAATCGACCTGGTATTTTTTGTTTTCGAATCCTCGTTCGCCCTGTCGGAGTGAGGAACTTTATGAACATTTTCGCTCGCCCTGTCGAGGAAAATCCAATCATCGTCTCGAAATCCTCGTTCGCCCCGTCGAAGAGGACTCATGACTTTTCCGAGACATTTTCAATCGCCCTGTCGATGAAAATCCAAGGACGTCTACATCTTGTCGATCGCCCAGTCGACGACAATCGGATAAAAAAATTTAGTTTTTTGTCTGGCTAGCCAGATTTTCGATAGTTAACAAACATTATTAGTGTGTTGATAAACCTTAATTTAATTTACAAATGTTCTCTCTTTTCATATTTGTATTAATTGTAATTGTAATTTTCAGCATGAGTAATTTATTTTCTCTATGGAAACGTTTATATTCTTAATTTATTTGAATTAGTTTAATATAAAAGTTTTGTTTTACTATTTTATTTAATGTAAATAATGAGTTTTAATTTTAATTTAATAAAAGTTTTGTTTCATATGACATGCGATCTGGTGTAATTGAACCAGAAGATTTTTTTTTTTTTTTTTTTTTTTTTATTATTTAATTCAATGATATTTACAACTATAATGGTATTATATCAAGTAAATGTGCAAAAATGTATAATATGACATGAAAACAGTTGTGGAGAAACTACCCATCGATAGCACTCCAATAGAAGATTTATTTTGTCATTATCCAATATACAGGGTGTCCCATTTAAAGTGGATCAAACGTTTTTAACTTTTAAACGAAACAAAATTCAGAAAAACGATTCAGATAAAAGTTGTAGTTATGCAGGCCTAAATTGAAGAAATAAAAAAACATTTTTTGTTTTTTAACTTTAAATGGTCAATATCGACCTTCAAACAATGTAGTTTCCTCTTGACCCCCATTTATTTATATTTTTCTGAAATGTTCAACCCAAAACATGGAAAAAATGTATGTAACATTTTTTTTCTATCTTTCATAGTTTAAGTAAAAAAAACATTCAAAGTTCACTACTTTAGTATACCTCCTTTACGAGGAAACGTAATGTACCATTAAGTTATTTTATTTAAGAGTTTTTAGTCGTAATAACTTACTAATCAAGGTATTTTGAATCTTTCAGAAAATGTCTGGACTTTTAAAAACCATCTGTTTCTATGTTTTTATAGAAAAAATTGTTAATTTTCTACATTTTCCAGCCACTGTTAATATTTTATAAATGTTTATAATTTGTATTGTACATTTCAGAAAAATAAAAATAAACGGGGGTCAAGAGGAAACTACATTGTTTGAAGGTCGATATTGACCATTTAGAGTGAAAAAACAAAAAATGTTTTTTTTTCTTCATACTAGGCCTGAATAACTTTTACCTGAAACGTTTTTCTGAATTTTGTTTTGTTTAAAAGTTAATAACGTTTGATCCACTTGAAATTGGACACCCTGTATATTTCGGGGCTCTCATCGAGAGGTCCCAACTGTCTCGCGGGAGCTCAAACAATATCAATAATCGCCTTAATAATTGTATTAATAATGCTGTATAAAACAGGAACCCCCTGCTGGGATCACCAGTGGTGGGGTGGTCAGCATACCAACCTTCTTTGTTCAAGATCCTGGGTTATTCCGTCTTTTGGAAGAAACGTAAAGTGAAAGTCCCAATCCTGTGCTAGGTTAGGTACTAGTTAATGACGCGTTTTCTAATTATACCAGGACATGCAAAATTTAGGACTTCAAGTTTAACATCGTCCGATTAGTCATAGAGGCATCAAGTGACGTAAAATGAATAAAAGATAAACATGACCGATATAGTCACATCAAAATGCATTCTTCTCACTGAGCTGTCTAATCGTTGGTCCTTTACAGTATTATGTTACTAACTCATAATTATTGTATTTACACTTTTAAATTATGCGATAGTGAGACAAAGTCTTTTTATTTATTTAAAGTCACTTGATGCAGCTATGGCTAATTGGACGATACTAAACAGAAAGTCTTAAATTGTGCTTAAGCGGGTATAATTAGGAAAAGGATTATTAACGAGTACTTGGCATCGCAATGGCTTGGGATTCCCCTTTTACGTTCCTTCAGAAGGACTCCATGACCTAGGATTTTTTGCTTTAAAAAGTCTTAAGGTCACATGCCGGACTACGAACCCACGA
Source organism: Troilus luridus (assembly GCA_964056705.1). NCBI lineage: Eukaryota > Metazoa > Arthropoda > Insecta > Hemiptera > Pentatomidae > Troilus > Troilus luridus. Next base: position 38,823,846 of record OZ057417.1, on the reverse strand, counting down.
TCTTGGGCATAGTAGGTCGTTATGATAATCTCTTAACATCACGGACGGCTAAGTAAATCTTGTGGACTCATTGATGTTGGTCTTATTTTATTCCGCAGAATAGTCCAACGTTTACACAATACATCCTGTAAACAGAGAGAATCGCTAACGAACTATCTCCGTTGTAATAAAGATTAGATGTAAATGGGGCCTTATGCTAAGTCGGTTATGAAGCAGGAACAATGGAGCGCGCATCCACAAATCATACCCGCCCTCAACCGAGCGCATTATCTCGCTGCGTATGTCACGGCCGATTTATCGCACCGCTTCTTCGTCTCCGGATAGTCCTGAATATTGGAAGGAAATGTCTTGTCTTGGAATAGGTTTCTTCCTCTCTCTGAAGTCGGTGATAAATTTCTTGGAGGAGGGGGAGTACGGTTACGATTCATAGTACGGGAATGGAGGGGAGAAGAACCTTGTCAAACTTATTCTACAGGAGGTATGTTGATTCTTCGGTATCAACTTAAATTATTTTGTAGAACTTCATTACACAGAACCTTCAAAAAATGCTGCACCTCATAGTTGACCTGTGGAGTAGCGGTTGGAATATCAAACTACTGTGCCCAAGATCGCCGGTTCTCAGCTCAGCAGGTTGCTCTGTTTAAGGACTTCTTATAAGGGATAAAAAGTCCTTGGGTATAGTATCTTTCACAAAGTATGTAAAATGGGGATCCCGAATCTGTACTAAGTCAGGTACTTGGTAAAGATCTCTATTCTAATTAAACTTTAATAGACAACATCCAGGAATCCCACGGTAACATCGTCTGATCAGCCATAAGAGCAGAAAGGGACGTTGAATGAATGAATAAAAAAATTACTTGACTGCTCCATTTTTTTTTGTTTACCTTCTTTTTGTCTAATGATGTATGCATGTTTATATATAAACGTGTATGTGTGTATAAATCTATGTACCATTTAGCTTTGAATATTGTATTTATAATTATATACACCATTTATTTTCATTATTATTTTAGGTCAACGGGAGCTAGAAGTCTGACGGAGGAGAAACTTCTGTCGGACTCCAATATCTTCTGATATTGGAGGGAATATGTATTGGGGACCAGAATGTGGGAAAAATGAAAAAAAAAAACTGATAATAACAATATATTTGGGTAATCAAAAAATACAAACAATAATTCAATATTTTGTGCTTGAAATGGAGTTTTAATATAATCAATAACTGTTGTATGACAAGGCCGGACGAATTACAAGAATAACACCCGCTTCCCTAATTACAAGAGATTCATTTTGGAGAAAATTTAACTTTGCCACCTATATACAAGGACTGTAGGTATATTGTCTATATATACCAACTTCTATTTGTATCAACATACATGATTTTTATTTCACTAGATTTGGTAACACTTTGGCAATAAAATAAACAGCAACGTAAAACGAAAAATTGATGGATCAAGGAACAAAGTATGTGAATAGCGGATTATAGAAATTTTAAAACGTTCCTTCCATGTTACGCCACAATTATGAAAAAGCTATTATCAGGACTATATTAGTTTTTCAACTAACTTTTACTTTTTATGTGTTAAGGTGATTACGGAACGGAATGGTATGGTGTGAAATAATCGTAAACAAGTTTCAATCGCAGACTTGGACGGTGTGAGAAGAAGATGGTCGCATAATGCGCTGTGAAGGCGAAACCTCACCCGGGCCGAGATAGCTGTTAAGTCAGACCGCAAGTGATGAGGGCTCGCTAAACAGGCCTATTAACCCCTATCCATTACCTCGCGGGTTGGAGGGGCCTATAAGGGGGGTTTAAGGGGGCTTCAAGGGGGGTTTAAGGCCCGTCGTAAAGCAGATAGATGCTGGTAATTGTTCCGAAGAGGGTATAAATAGCCGAAGCAACTAGCGGCTCCGTCCCCTTTGTCATTGCCGACCTAGTAAAATAGGTCTCCGCATCGGATCATATTTACGAGTCCTCCGGAGCATTGTAATCCTTTTATTAGAATCCCTTACTACCACGGCGATGGAAATATAAATCCACTATCTGGAAGTCCTCCGCGATCGGCGAACAAGGGAGTCCCCTCTCCGATTTATTGGAGGCGAACTCTATCTCCTGCAAGCAGGGTAAACGCAAGGATTGCAGATCCCCATCTGAAGTTTCAGCTTCAAAAACGGAGATATTTTTTAAAAAGTTAATTTTATACTTTAATACATCGGTTTAACCATTAGTTTTAATATTATTGAATAAATCAACATTTAACCCTTGAACACTTTAATCTAAAGCTGCAATCAAAGTTGTTAAAGATCCCTATCCTAATTATAGCAGGATAGGCAAAATTTAGGACTCCCTCAGTAGCCACATCACCATAAACGACATAAGCAACAACACTTTGTAAACAAGGTACGTATAAGTAATACCTATTACGGTACAATCCAGCATTTTCCACAAAGAAAAATGTATTGTAAAAATCTCTAATAAATAAAAATAAAGATAATCACGTATTTTGAGAAAAAGTATAAAATACAAGATAAAAATTTTACAAGGATGTATCGCACAAGTATTTTTATAGTGACACAAACTAAAAAATCTGTGTTTTTTTCGGGGGTTTTTTGTGGTGAGCTATGACTATGAAAGAAAGCTAATTGATTTCCAAAAATGTAGGTTTTTGAAAAAAAAAGGTTTCAAAAAAAGTGACATGAGACTTTAGAAACACTAGAGCCATATTTGGAAAACAAATTTACTACAATTCATGAAGGGGTTGGGGTTCCATACAGTACATGGTCGAAACTGTACTATTTATAGGATAACAATTGTAGAGGGAGATGATTTGTCCGAAATCTAGCTTAAAAGTTTTTCTCCCTGTTTCGGGGACCCCGAATTTATAGAAGGTATTAACGATTTAAATAATTTATGTATCATAACCGGATTTGAGCCTAGAACCGTCAGCAACAAATGCAGCAGAGATGACAGCACCTCAGCACTCAACCAACACAACTCTTATTGATTAATATTTTTTGGATATTATAAATATATTGCTTACAATATCTATGAATATAGGAGGACTATTATCCTATATTGCTGCTCACACTAGAGAGGTCATGTCGCAGGGCACCGCGTGGGTAGAGCGCTCTCCTCCCACACATCTCATCCTAATTACAACCCTTCTCGACATGACAACGCCCTTTTTATTATTTATTTCCCTTCTTATGTATTTATTTATTCATTTTATTGGAAAAACTCAATTATTAACAGTGAAAAATAAGGTAATTAGGCTTTCCGTGACTTTGTTTTCCGAAAATTTACATTTTTCGACTGTTTATGTATATTATGTGACATTGGTCCAAATCATCAATGCCTAGTCCAACAAAATTATTTATATAGTTAAAATAAACAATATAAATTAAACAATATTGTGGGATAAACATTCACAGTATAAACTTTTGTATACCTTTGTCACAACCAAAATTATCATAAAATAATATTGTAAACTTTAATCTTTAATAATGTTGCAGGGGATAAGGATAATATTAATATCTAAATATTATTATTTGAAAAGAAAAGATATTGATTGAGCCAGGATAGCTCAGTTGGTTAGTGATCTGGGCGACCCTGGTTCGAGTTCCGGTCCTGGGCATATCTTTTCTTTTCAAATAAAAACATTAAAAAATTAATAAAACCAATAACTAATATAATAAAATAGATAATATTAATAATTATTTTATATAATTTTCAGTTCTTAAGAACGTTGCCCTGAAACGTAATAAGATATAAATTATCGGGAAACTAAAATGATTACCTTTATGCCTTAATTTGGACATTATCCATTCTGATAAAATTAAAAGTTTATATTATATAATTGAAAAAGAGTTATATTTAAATGATTGATTATTGCCAAATGAATCAAAAAATTATTATTTAGGAAACTTTTCTTGGTTCACTATGTTATTATTTATAATTATTTATATTCTTATACCATTAAAAAAAAAACGAATATATTATTGGTGAACGTACAATAAGAAATTATAAATCGAGGAATTTTATTCATTTTTTATATGTCTTAAGATGGCTATAGACAATGGTAAAAATTTAAAAAGAATTTTTAACCATTTTTTCGTCAAGGACAATATGAAATAATAATAGTAACTTTTTACTTAATGCTTACATTTCGACCCACATTGCGGTGCTTCCAATAATCCACATAAGATTTAATATATATAAGACTGTACTGTTTGAGTGAACTAGGAAACTGAGATAAAAACTCTGTTATCATATAAGAAATATGTAGTTTTAATAATTAACAATATCCCTTCAAGATCGCGGGTTCGTAGCCCGGCAGGTGGCCCTAGGATTTTTTAAAGGGAGTAAAAAATCCTTAGTTACGCCGCCCTTCGGAAGGGACGTTAAGCGGTGGCCCCGAGCCTGTACTATGTCAGGTACTCGTTAAAAATCTCTATCTTAATTAAACCTGGATAGGCAAAATTTAGAGCTCCCAATGTAGCATCGTCCGAATAGCCATAGCAGCAAAAAGTGACGTTAAATGAACAAACAACAACAATATCCCTTATTAAAATTTAAATGAATTCCAATACTCTATACCTCCTTACGCTGCTATTCTAGACTTGACCATCGCCGCTTCAATTGTGTTTAGGATGAAAGGGAGGCTGTTTTTCTTTACGGTCCCATGAAAAGAAATACTCTCCCTCAGTTTTATAAATAATTCTTGAATCCAAGTGGAAAGTATACCTAAAAAACAAAAGCATCGTGAAATCCTAAACTTTTAATTTGGTTACGTAGAAAACAGCGCGAAAAGTTAATTCTAAAACTTACCTAATTTCAGGAAGATATTTGCTTTCATTAGAACACTTTTTAATGGATAATGTTAGGAAACTATTGATGTTTAATGGATGCTGTTAAATCAAATGGGTATTGGCTCGCTCAGTTTGTTGAGCATTTTGTTACTATGCTGAAGGAACCGTGTATAAATCATGCGGTGACGAATAAATTAATAACTCACGGATGGATTCTATGGGATTTACAGACTTTCCTGAGGCTCACCCAGCATTTATAAAATGGATACCCTTAATCGAAGAAATTATCTGGCGGTTGAGCACCATTTCGGACTAATTACACATCGGCGCTAACACATCAAGCAGACAGCGAGAACAGCAGGTGGGAACGAAATATGTTAAGAAAGTTTTTTTTATTTTTCTTTAAAATAGGTATCGAACTACTATTTCGATATATTTATTAGATACAAATATCGATACTAACATCATAAAAAGAAACCATTAAGATGGCTGACAAACACAAGTAATTCATAGCAATATATCTTTCCATTAATTTTATTGTAGGTAAAATACCAGTTTTATATACTCAAAATTTAATGAGCGTATAAAACTAAATCGCATAGAGACTACCTGTAAAAATTATCTATATATTCTAAAAATATTTCAATTATCTCTATTGATAAATGTCCAATACAATGGACCGAGGCGTATGTGGGAAGGTGATAACCATTGATCTTCAGTGTCCAAATTTTAATATTTATACAATCATTAACCTGATAATAATAAATTAAAGAAACCTGTAGCACTACAGCCTTTTAAGGGTCTTGGTTTCAGCACGTGGTAGATACTGTACTATTTCTTGGACAATGGTGGTGCAGGGAGGTGATTTTTCCTAGTTCAAACTCAACCAGATTTGTACCCTATTTTTGGGTACCAACTTTATAAATGTTGTGTGAGGCCCAGAAGGGTACTGGATCCCATAGAATCCATCTCCGGCTGCTAAAAGATTCAATAAATGTCAGCAGGATTTGACCGCAGCACGGCAATTCAGCGCTCTACCATTGAGCCTCTCCGCTCCCTTCTATAACAATAAATAAATAATTAATATCGCAATGTTTCTACATGTCATTATTTTTTTCAACGCCACGGTTACATTAGCCAGGGGGTTACAATGATATAATACATCAGGAACATCTCTTGGGCGCCTCTTCTTTTTGTGTCAGAGAATTCTTTGAACGGCCTTAAAAGATTTTGAAGCACGTCTGAATTGAGCGTTTTTTATTTGATTACGGATGATGTCGCAACCCGCCTGCCTGGCCAAGCGATGACCCCCACCTAGACAGCATCCTCCCCCGAAGATCCGACTCGTCTTAGCTGATTGATAATTGGTGGCGGCCTCGGAGCGGTGGGAGTGCTTAGTATTCCGGCGTGGGTGCCGCCCGTCATGAACTCTCAATAAAGGCCACTATAATTATAGGAGTCTCTGATGAATCTTTCATGAACCATCAGCTGAATAATTTCATTGAGAAAACTCGCTGGGGTCACTATTCTTTCGTATCTACGTCTCGGGATATTTATCGGCGTGGAACCTCTGGCTCTCCCACTTCCTGTCCCGTCTGCTGACTAAGGGGCGGTAGAACCGACAGCCTCGATGATAGTTAACTCTCTCCGTTAACTAATTGTAAATAGTAGATAGAGTTAACCTGATTTAGATCAGTTTAAAAAAATGTACTACTAAAAACCACGAAGAATCTTGTTAGTTACTTTTCTTAGAAATATAAAACTACTGTTTCGATAGGTTTGAATTTATTTTTTCATTTAAAAAAATCTTTTAAGGGAAATAAGTGTTAATGATCTATGATATATATATACACAAACTACATTATTTACCCCAATCAAGAGTACCCACTTAATAGAGACTGGGTGAGCCCTAGAATAGTCACCAGATCCCACCAAGTCCATCCCCGACTGTGAAGAAATTAAATAAATTACCTACCACAGCCGGATTTAAGCGCTTAGGCAACTAAGCGCTCTATCTCAGCCACCCAATTTCCTTATTATACTATTAAATATTAGAAAATAAGGTGTTGCGTAGAGAATTCGGTCCGAAAAAAGATGAGACCACTGGAAACTTTAAGATATTGCACAAAGCGGAACTGCGGTTAATATTATTGAAGTGATAGCGTCGCGAAGTTTAAGGTGGGTTTGTAAAATGGCTGGGCTTAGTAACGAACAAATTCCTAATAAGTTAACTAATACTGTCCGACTGGGAAACATCTGGAGGATAAGCGTTAGTGAAAGGATTTTGGTTTAGGTAGTGAACCATTGACGGAAGTTTGTAAGCAGAGAATGGTGGTGTCGGTACCGAGCCTTCATGTTCGCTAAACCTAATTATTATTATTATAGCTGTTATTGAACAGGATGCAAAAAAATGCTGATATTCGGTAAAGAATGGTCCGGGTTTACAATTACAAACGAATAACGGTGTCTTGTTTTATGTAATAGTATGATTATTTATTGCTCATTATAATAAATAAATCCAAAATGATAAAAGGAATTTAAAACCATTGGATTGTTTAGCGAGGTTTTAAAAAAAATTGTATAGGAATGCCGACCAGGTGGCACTCGAAATAACTTCTCAGAAAACTGGGAGCGAATGACAGCTTTTTTTCCTCCATTTCATTTTGATGGCCGCGATTCAATAAGATCTCATCGGGTGCCGAAAGACATAGAACCGCCTCGTAATGTATGCATTTCTATTGAGAAGGAAAGGATAGGAAAAAAATTCACATAACTCCCAAATATTATCATATATATAACAGAGTAGAGAGGTAGGCGCTTAGAGTCATGATGAGAAATGTTACCTACCGATTCGGTTCTCGGAATATATTAATTTATTAAAACATCAGCTAGTAAATATTCCGAAAATCCAAAAATCCGTGTACATCATTCGCTCAAAGAAATATCCGCTTTCCAAATCTAAATAGAACGGATCAAGTTAAAATTCCTATAATGTATTTTACTATAATTACAATCTTTGTAGAAAGTAAAGTTTCAATATATTTGTCAAAATAAATACCTATAACTTTAGAGAACATTTCTTTTAATTTTATATTTATAAATACAAATGCATTTATCTATGTATGTATATGTATCAACGTCTAATAATAATAATAATAAGAAAAAAACGTTTGTATTTGATACTATTGTTAAAGCTTATAATAAAGTATTAAAAAATATTAAAAATATTAAATTAGTTCAAGAAAGAACGGGAATTGAAACTGTTAAAAAAAAATTTTAAACTGTTAAATATTTTTTTTTCTATTTTATGCATTAATTTATACCCAACACATAAATTCTTCATATTAAAAAAAACGCTGATTTTTTTTTCTTATCGAGATCTCGAGTATCGCGTCAATTCTCAGGTATTGTAAGGTATCATATAAACGGGTAAATATCCAAAGTTATAAGTATTTTTAAACAATCAAAATTTTTAAAAAAATTGTAAATGCTCTTTGTTTTATTTCAAATCACACTGTACACAACAATATGAACATTCCCACAGTAAAATCATATATTCGTGTACAACTTTCTACTAAAATACACTTGTTCTTTCTCTTTCCTACTCTATGTTATCGGAACTTCCAATGAAAAGTTTAGTATGGAATAGAAATCTACATAGAAACCAATAGTCTGCTATCAAAAATTTCAAATTCCAGCATATCGGGGAAAAACTCACAAAAAAAGATAAATAAATAAATGTTTATTTTTGCTTCCTGTGAAACATTTTTTATAATATTTTCCATGAATGGAGAGCTAAAACGTAAAAGCGCCGACGAGTTTATAAAAACAAAACCATAACACGAAGCAGAGTGATAAAGAAATAAGGAGATGATGAAGAGTTGATCCAAATGAGAATGAATTGGCGGAGACAGGATGGCCCCTTAACACGGGCTAATCTTACCGGAATAAACAATCGCATAAATTAAGCACGAAACAGTGTGTTGATAATCAAAAATAATATTTATGCAGGAGCCTCCGAGACCTACATCATAAATAACCAATTTAGAACAAGAAGCGGCTAACAGAGATGAGATATATATATGTATATCCTCGGCGAAACTTTTTTCTATTACTGCCCTCAACAACAGTTATATAAAGCTTTTTCGGAGGCTAATGAGAAGTTGGGGCTCCAAATGACCCAATCTGTAGGCAGCGCCCTCCCGCCGGGAGGACTTGTTTCTTTTTACCTCTTCTTCTTCTTCCTTCTTCATAATGGGAAGTTTGTAATTCCTCTGCCTACCTGATAAGTGTTGCCCTTAAATATGATAATTAGCCGGGGTAGAGAGCGCTCCAGTGGCGAACCCGCGCCAATAAAGACCCTGATGGAGTGGGCCACTTCCAGAAGACGATGTAGGCTCCAGAAGGCGGATCGCCACTTAAACAGATCTTCAAATATTTATTGCAATAGCGTCGTTGCCGTTTATAAGCTAAAATCACTTCCCTTTCAGATCAGATGCTCTTACATGCCGCTTCTTCTTTCTTGAATACCGACAACTTGAGGGTTTACAATTATTCCATTATAAAATTATTATTTAACTATAATTAATTTATTATCATCACCAAATATGATTGTATGCATTCAAATGAAAATGATCTTTCCGAAAGATAAAAGCATTTTTTTCTATTGCCTGATCAATTATGGCTCCCCGTTACAAATAAGAGATCTCTTAATGAAGTGATTTGTATTTGTTCAAAATATGCTACTCTCAATTCGAAATGAAAAATATAGTTTGGTTAATTTCCGGTTTTATTTTTATTAGTGTTGATTTGCTCACGTAGGCTTCCACGGTCGTTAATATTCTTCTTATATTCTACTTCCGTGATGGACCGTGTCATGTCGGTGCTATTAACCAAGGTTTCGCTCATCGTTGTATATTTTAGAAATATACTCCAGCTTATGTTCTGGAAACTACAAAGTTTAGGAAGCAGGGCTCTCTCTCCAACGAGAAGATATCCTAAATATAAACATCAAGAAATAAAATACCCGTTCCGGAGCTACCAGACTGTAACAGGACCAGATTTGAATCGCTAATGGCAACATAAAGCCTGAATGAGACGTCAGTTTAATCATCACTCCGCTACATCCTGGAAGATGATGAAGACATAGCCTCCTTCGGCGGACATTGTAGTGGATGACATCCGGACTATAAAGCACCCCGCTGGGAAGGAAGGCCTCTTATTAAACGTTAAATAGCCGAGTAAAACCCGTAAAGTTACGCCAGGGCCTCGACGATAAAACTAAAACTCCACGGTGACTTTAACGCTGGAGTCATGTAACGCTATTTTATACGGAAGGCTCTTTATGTTCCGAGCGGTCATTACCTCCTCGGGTTCTGCCGAGAAGATGCAGCTCTTGGAGGAAGTCCGAATATTCCAAGAACGGAGTATCTGTATGTCCAGATGGCTACAAAGAAACAATAATATAGCACTTCTTACACCGCAGCAGAATATAAAATACATTAATAATTAACAAAACAAATATGGAGGATCGCTTGGAGACAATGTGGAAAATCAATTCTACTTTTCAAAGCATTACTATTGTAATAAAGTTATTGAAATTATTTGATTGACCACTAGACAATTTTCAAAACCTTTTTTTTTTTAATCTATGCCATTATTCCCATAAAACTTCAAGTTCAAACATGATACAACTCAAAATATGACTTAAAACATGTTGGAAATGAAATATCAGATTTGTCGTTCCTGAATTAAAAAGCTTCAACATATACAATGGCTACTTAAAGCTTACCTTAAAAATTCAAATTTTTTAGTTAAGTAGTTGTTCTTTTGAAGGAACGATATATGTTATGTGCTTTTATTTATTTGTTTTCAGCTTAATTCTTCTTTTTTTAGATTTTAATGGGTCCATCCGTTGCTGCTCACAGCTTAAATAGGTCTTCGATCAGCAACTTAGCACTCCTTCTAAAATAGTATAAATAACAAATAAAGAATGTTCAAGCAATAACAAGACAAGAAAAGGTTTAATATAATTTCTTAATAGATCTGGCATATTATGATATAGTTTTATATTCTAAGAATTATGAAATTACTTTCTTGTTATCAGCATTGTAAACTTTATCAACTAACTCTATGATACGGATGATTACAAAGGAAAGTTATACTGTAACCTGTACCACTTACCCGTGAACGAGTCTGGAGGTTCAGTACATGGTTGAGACTGTACTGTTTCACGGACAACGGTTCTGCAAGGAGGTGACTTGTCCTAGGTCACGCTCAACCGCCATGTTTCCCCCCTTATTTTGGGCACCCTATTTTTATAATATTTTATAGAGGCTGGGTGTGCCCTAGGAGGGTCCTAGATCCTATATGATCCATCTCTCGCTGCCAACAGACTATATAAAAGTCATGGCCTGCAGTGGGATTTGAACCAGGATTTCTGGCATGTCTACTCAGTGCTCTACCACTGAGCCACTCCGCTCCTTTATCTCCTTTAAGTAGTCATTAATAACATTCCACTAATTAATTTCATGATGGTCTCTTTATTACGTAAACGTTGTTTATTTTATCTTTTTTAGACAACTTAATACTAGGTTCTGTCCCCTTCCATCCATAACATATGAAAGGAATATTTTGGAAGCCATTTATATGTAATACAAACGGTTGACGAACACATATGAACTTACTACAAATTATTTATAAATTATATCTGGCTATAATATTACATACTTGTACAGTATAACTTTAAGGAGCGGAGTGGCTCAGTGGCTGAATACTGAGTTGCCATGCCGGAAATCCTGGTCCAAATCCCGCTGCGGGCAGTTACTTTTATTTAGTCTGTTGGCAGCAAGAGATGGATCATATAGGATCTAGGACCCTTCTGGGGCTCACCCAGCCTCTATAAAATATTATAAAAATAGGGTGCCCAAAATAAGGGGGAAAATCTGGCGGTTGAGCGTGACCTAGGACAAGTCACCTCCTTGCAGAACCGTTGTCCATGAACCAGTACAGTCTCTACCATGTACTGAACAAGTTTTTTTGGATGTTTTTTTATCCATATTAATACACTATCATTAAAACCTATGATATTGCAATACATTTATATCATAGAATCTTATAATATTGGTGTCTTCTTATCACCATTGTAAACTTCAACAACACATCCAAGTTCTCTCTTCTGCCCTGCAAATCGGACAGAAACACATACTATATATTTCTCAAAATTATTATGTTCAGACTTGTATGTGATCTTAGTGTTGATAACTCATGCACGACACTGAAACCGTTGTATTTTGTCCCAAAATATATTTTTATATTTGTTACTTGTGAGCCTTACATCGTTACTCCCAATTCTTTACTTCGGAGGATATTACCTTACAATATAGACGATACATACTTTTTAGAAGATATTTTTTTCTTAATATAAATTAATGACTCAAGTAATTAATCTTTGGGCTCCTATTGTCTCCCGCTGTATCCAGACGGGACCTCCTTTAAGTGGAAAATAGTTTAAGAATGGGAGACCCCTTTGGGTTGGTGGTCACCTAGCGGTCCTCACTCGTGGGAAAGAGCGCCAGTTCCCAAGAGGACGATTAAGGTAACGATCGGTTATAGTGGACCCAAACATAAGACCCTAAATGGTGGGGACATCATAGTTCACCTTCTCTGTAATTTCGCTAATAAGTAAGGCCAGGCTCCTTCTAGGCAACTGCTTCCAATCCGTAAAAAAAAGTGGATGGCCTGTCCTTCTCATCTTCGGTTAATGAGAAAATGCCAAAATGTACGATAAAGAGTAACATTATGCCCTACAAATTTGAGGGCATTATGGGCTTCTTTTTTAATAACGGTCAATAAACAAAGGTGATGGTAATAATCTATGTGTCAGGCCGTGTCTGGCGACTTTTTCGCCTTTGGAGATTTCTCGACACAGAGTATCCATCCTTGGCTGATGGTGATACACTAGGCCAAAATAGTTTAAAGTAAATCTTGTACTGATCTTGGAGTATCACTCGCAATAACTCTACAGACCCAACCGCCGTTTGATTATATAATGTTAAATAGAATTTTCCTACCAAATACCATTCCACCTTCTCATACATTTACTAAGCTAAGCTCTCTCGCTCCCCACTTTCATACAATCTAGGATACATAAGTTGGTTGAAAAATCTACAACTCCGAAGTAAATGAGCCACATTAGAAAGCTTACCATTATGTTTGGCAAGTCATTCTTTCGTAAACCTTTGACAGCTGTGAATTTAATTATATTAATCTGGTGGTATAACAATGAGTATTAATGATTAGAGAAATTCGTAGAGAACAAAAATACTTAACCTGTATATACAGTAAAAACTTTACAGATAAAAATGTTATCAATCTAGCCAAAGTTATAACAGCAAATTAGATTTTCGCGTGGGGTAGCCCGGCCTGTAGCTTTAACAACCTCCAATACTGTAGGATTTGCATGTTCCTCCTAGGTCTCATCCAGCCTCAATATAGTCAGTACTCTTAATTAGGTCCAAAACCAGATTGTTAAGCGTGATCTAAAGGAAATTGTACGGTCTCCAACATGTACTGAACACAATGGTAGGTACTATACAATGTTCGTACCATTACCCTTCATGGGCTTTACGAAATCACGCGAAACAGAATATAGAGAAAATTCAAAAGTGCAAGGTAGAAAACATATGCAGCTTACCTACCAAGCAGGTTGAGGTACGTTTGTGTTCCATCAAATTCGTCACACCATCACGAATAAAATAGCGTCGCAGGCCATACGAAATTTCATAGAGTCGATAGGATCGGTCACGTGATGATGAATACGGTGCCGGTGTGTCCCCTGGTAATGACAGATAAAAGGAAATTATACCGCTTTTATAAATTGAAAGGGGATCTGTCACCCGAGCTCCCCGCGGTGAGTTAATACAGTCCCAATGATTTATCAACTCACCAGCCACTCGATGGTGTGGAGGCGGCGCAGTCCACAAAGGATCGGGGAGGGAAAAAACCGCCCCTTTTGTCCGGGGGCTAATGGGGTGTCACTGGGGCGTCCCGTCGATGTGGATACGGCCTCATCACAGGCCATGAGTTATCGGATCTGTCTGCGTCTGGTGGAATCTGTTCAGATGAGTTCCACTAGTCTAGGGGGTGTCGAGGGGGGTAGTAGCTGATTGGGGGAAAAATGTCTGCCAACAATACCTGTAAGATTAAAAAGATAAGATGATCTGTAAGATACAAAAGAGGTTGCAAAGACTATTTATTTAGTGAATATGTATTACTATGATCCTCAAGTGAACCATTGACTCTCCACAGTAAACGCGACATGGAAAAAATTCATAAAGAATAAAGCAAATTTATGAAAATATTATAGGTCCAAAGTTAATCAAAGGATACAGATAACAATAAAAAATAGAAAATATCTTAAACCTGGAATAATGAAACAATGACAAATATTGTATGTACATATTACGAGATTATCCCCAATAAGACCCACAACAAACAATGTAAAGCTAAGCCTGCACCGCAACAACTCAAGAAAAGTCTAAGGTTGAGTAATTGATAGAGACTGTACTGATTCTTGGGCAAAGGTTGTACAAGGATGATTTGCCCTGGATGACGCTCAACCACCAGGTTGAAAATTTGCCACAGCCGGATTTGAACCCAGGATCTTCTGCACGGCAACTCAGCCCTCTAGCACTGAGCCACTCACCTTCATGGTCAACGAATAGGTTTTAAGTAAAAATAGATTTTAAGAAAGATAAAATAGAATCAAGTCTTTTCATGGATTAAGGAATGTTTGGAAACAAGGTAGGGAAATGTATAGTAATGTCAGAGAAGGAAGCATTGAAGAAACCCGAAACAAAAAGTACAGAGGAGAGAAAAATAATACATAGGGAAAAGGTGAAGGAAGTATCGAAAAAAATACGTCAGAATGATCTGTGTGATCCTTCTGGGCCCGTTCGCAATAAATAAATACATATTAATTCAAAACAATATGTATTGCATTACCCTATTCATAAGGAACAATGTGGGTTTGAGTGCTTTTCTGGATGAGAGTCCTGGCTGAAGATAATTATTATGGGATGGATGTGTTTACACAATATTTATCATTCATAGGCCAGCACAAACAAAAAAAAAAAGAAAAAATCACACTCGAAATACAAAATACAACAGATGGAAGATGCCAAGAACGAGATCGGCAAACGCTATCTTAAAAAAATCTATTATCATTATCTATTATCATCTGTAGATTCGGCTTTGGAAAGATCCTGTGGCTCATTCAGTCTCTATGAAGTGGTTATCCTTAAATGGTGAAAAATTCCTTCTGTCTGTGCATAAATATCTCCCACATCCACTAGCTTACAAACTATACTTTCCCAAACAAGTATTGGTCCTTAGATCTTCCACGTATTGTAGTTGAGGTAAGTTTTATTGTTAATTTTTTTTATAACATATTATCTATATGATTTAAAATTCAGTGGCCCAATAGAACCCAAGTGGTTAATTTTGTATGACCGAACAGTTATGGCATTAGTCATGTAGATGAGTATTGGACTACATGTTGAAGTAGCTGTATCAATCTTTTTCTTGGTTAAATATTTGGCGAAGTTGACTGTTATGTAGTGTTATCTTATAGTCTTATCGTATGGACCACCGAACCCCTCCTCAATTTTAAAAGCATATAGATAAAGAAGGTATTCTATAAAGAAAGTACTCTCAATTGTGGGAAAAACCCAAAGTATGCTTTTAAACAGCACAGTATGTTATACTCAACTGAAAAAGGGAGAGGATTTTTTTGTTTTTGATTTATAAATCATGATACAAATGTTGAATCTTCCAAAAACAGAGAAATGACATTCTTCCATGATAAAGAGGTATTGTCTCGGGAGATTTATAAATAAGGTGAGAATTATAAAAACCTGAAATAATGTTTTTAAACAATAACTTAGAGATGTGATTTGAGCAGTATGGCATTAAGAGTTGAATCATGGCTATATTCGACAAGACTGTTTTGTTAATTCTAAAATATTCATTTAATTCTAGAGTAAGGAATTCACATCAGTTAAATTTGGTACAGAAGAAGTTGCCAAAAGAGACGTTCACAGACTGGAGAATGTGTTTGAGGAAGCTGGAGGAGTAAATATGGTAATAGAGAATGAAATATATTTTTACGTTTACATTATATATTATAGAATGACAAAGTTAACTCATAAACAGGGGAACTAGCTTCGGGATGAAAGGTAATTATCTGTTCAAAATTAATTAGTGGAATATTATTAATGACTACTTTAAGATAAAGGAGCGGAGTGGCTCAGTGGTAGAGCACTGAGTTGCCATACCGAAGGTCATATCGTCAAACCCGCTACTGGCAAGACCTTTCTTTGATCTGTTAGCAGCCGGAGATGAATCATATAGGGTCTAGAACTCTGCTGGGGCTCACCCAGCCTCTATAAAGTTGGTAGCCAAAACAGGTGGAATAATCTGGGGGTTGAGCGTGACCTAGGGTAATTCATCTCCTTGCACAGCCATTGTCCAAAAAACAGTACTTTCTTTACCAAGAGCTGACCCCAGACCCTTCACGGGTTGTAGTGTAGTTGTTTTTTTGTTTTGGTCAGCATAAGCCATGAGACAAACTATTTCAATTAGGGCGACTTATGTTCTAGTTAGCATAACAATCTACTAAGACCAAGATCGCGGGTTCGTAGCTGGGTAGGTCGACCTAGGTACTTAAAGGGAGTAAAAAATCCTTGGTTATACAGTCCTTCGGAAGGGACGTTAAACAGGGGTCCCGTACGATGCCCGGTACTCATTAAAGATCCTTATACATACTAATTAAACCTGGATAAGCAAAATTTAGAGCTCCCACTGTAACATAGTCCGATTAGCATAAGAGCATAGAGTGATGTTAAACGAAATGAACTAAAAATTATTTTTGTTTCATATATTGTCAGAATCTCTAATAGTAGTGATAGCAGTTGCGATACTCTTGCCCAACAACAACGAATTTTTTTTTAAACATTCCAAACATTACCAGAACCAGGACTCGAACCCGGGTCACCCAGATCACTAGTCTGGAGCTCTACTAATTGAGCTATCCTGGCTCGCCCCCGGCCATAGACATATCCTTTCTTTTCACTGATCCTGTGTCCCCCGCGTTCTAGCAATTTGCGATGTATACGAGGGGAAGAATGTTCTTTGAACATTATTTTAATTTGGATTTGTTGACTTACGTCATTATATATAATTATAATTTATTATTTATTTTATTTGTTATTGATTTTATTATTTTTTTAATATTTTATTTTTAATTTTTATTATTTTTTCTTTAAATAAAAATATTTAAAAATTAATAAAATCAATAACTAATAAAATAAATAATAAATGCCAAACATTAATTTTTTAAAAACATTTCAAACTATTAAACTAAATACGAAACGGGATGTTCTATGGTAAAAAAATCCTCGGTTATGCCGTCCATCGTAAGGGACGTAAAGTGGGGGTCCTGAGCATCTGCCAGGTACTCATTAGTCCCTATCCTAATTGTACTGGCATAGACAAAATTAATATCTCCCACTGGAGTATCGTCCGAATAGCCATACTTCAAATGAACAATCATATCCATATATAATCTACATCTGCATAGGAACATATAGACGGGGCTAACAAAAGCGTAAAAATAAGCCCTTTTCGCTAAAAATGGTGCTTTGTATGTAATTTATACCATTGAGACGATGACCATGATGATACGACAGGCAGGCGGACCTTGCAGAGTTCTAGGGGAGGGGGGGGGGGATTTTTGAAGTAGCAGTGGGTGTGTCTGTTGTTACAGAGGCGCCGAAACGTCTTTTTGGCAGAGCCAGGTATAAAAAGGAAACGCGATTTATTGCCACTAGGGGCTATCCTGTAGCTTCCACAAAATTTGCCTTCCAATGACACAATGACAAAAGGCTGTCTTTTATTATTTTTGTTTTTTCCTTCATCTCCAAGCCATTTCTCTTTTTCGAAATGCATTTCAGCGTGGTGATTTTTTTCCCTAACGTTATGCACTTCAAAGGACCGATACCGGAATTTTAATTGGGAGGGAAGCCATAGACGTTTTATAAATGGTTGATCAAAAGCGTCATATAACCTATCCTTCTAATTAATGTCATCTTTCCAGAAAGAAAAATCTGTAATAATAAAACCTATAATTTGTTGAGTATATGGTACAGCCTGCTCAGTTAAATAGTGAGCTGTCTTGCAGTGAGTGACTAATCACCTATATTAAGTATACTATATTTAAATAATTTTATTTGAAAAGAAAAGATATGTCCAGGACAGGAAATCGAACCCGGGTAGCCCACTGAACTAACTAAAGGGTTTGAGTCCCGGTTCTGGACATACCTTTTCTTTTCTCATAAATATATTTAAAAATTATAACAATTAATAAAAAATAAAATAAAATAAATTATAATATATTATAATTAATTTGTATTCAATAAAGGAAATACAACATATAAGACGACAATGTTAGAGTTAGTGACTATTGACAAATAATAATCTGTAATACTACAACCCATGAAGAGTCTTGGGTTGAGTACATGGTAGAGAATGTGATGTTCAAAAGCAAGAGGTTGTGCAACGAGAGAAGAATCACCTATATTATGTAAATTATATTTAATTTTCATGTTATAAAATAAATATATACGATAACAAAGTTTTAATAACAGTAAATATAAGATATTAAAGATAACAAAGTTACAATAACAATATTGAGACGAAAACTTGTACTATTAAAACCTGTGAAGGATCTTGGGTTTAGTTCATGGGAAATACTATACTGTTTTCTGGTTGTAAATAACCACGAGTTTTCTCCCAACTGACACTACCCAATTAATAGAGATAAGACGAGGTACAGTTATCTCGTCCCCCTTATTTAGAAGTATTGAAAACGGTATAGTTAACTAACAGTCAACATATCAAGCAATAACTAAATGGAAAGATGAATAACAAAACTCTATACCAGGTTCATAAATGATCTCAGAAACTATAATATAGGTTTACATCCAATAAATAAAATAAATAATCCATCAAATAAAATAAATAAATAATAAATAATTAATACATCCAATAAATAAAATATAAAGTACATTGCTTTCTTGTTAACAGCATCGTAAACTTTGTCAAAAAATTCCAAAAACTCTGTGGTACAAAAGTTCACATACTAAATAAGACTCAAAAATACTGTAGTAGGGTACAAAATGTAGTAATAATTTGCAAAAAATAAATAAAAAATAAAGAATTACTCAAAAATAGCATCGGTGTTTTATGACAAAATCAAAGAACTCAAAGATATGAATTATTGTGAATTATCTCGAATATTAGATGATATGAAATAACCAACTTTCAAGCAACAACATTAATTCACTAATTGTATCCACTTTAAGAGGCCTGGGTAACCCCAAAGGGTGCGGAGTGGCTCAGTGATTGCATTGAGTTGCCGTGCCGATGGTTTCCGGTCCAAATCCGCTTGTGGCAGATTCGATTTAATCTGTTAACAGCCAGCGATGGATCCTTAAGGACCTGGGAACCCCACGGGGTAGCCTCAATAAACAGGGTATACGTAATGATGGAATGATCCGTAATGGGAGAAACCCGAGAAATGAGAAAACCATAATAAAAAAAAACGTATTTTTATCCCTTACACTATTTGTTTCGTACTCCTCAAAAATATGGAATCAAACTGAAAACAGGTTGTTCAGTAGCGTAACATTTAAAATTTTGTATATTCAAAATTTTATCACCTTGTCACCGCCGCCATGATCGGCCATAGCCATCTAGATAAAAAAAGAAGGTTGATGCACCATCTGTTGGCCGAATTTTCCCACTTTGGTTTACCGATTCAGACTGCAAGCTATCTACATATCTCTGCTCTGCTCGACAAAAGGCTAACGTCGCCGTTCACCGCGAGTTGACATTGATGATATTCGCCCATAGCCCTGGATCGCCTAGCAGAAGACACAAGAAGTGTACACTCGATATCACCAGATCGCCTGCTTACCAAAGACAGTCGGAGCTCGGGAAGCGAATCCTTCGCTTCAAGTGTAAGTCACCTTTTTCATACAATTAAAAAGAGGGAGCTGTTCACCGGCCATCAACCTCAAAGACCATATCATTTCGTTCACCGTACGAAATAAAGACATTATACATTCCACGCCATATGGCCCTGTTGCCTACTGTTAATTTGTTCTAAATTATCATATTCTAATTTGTTCATGTTTTTTATTTTTCTCTTTTCTTGTAAAAATAATAATTTCTATATTTTCTTAAGCTTGTAAATATATTTAGATTTAATAAAATCCACATGTTTCAGTATCTGGCCAAAAAATTTAATTCCCCGACACTATTCTACTAATATATTTTATTATTTATCCTTTTTTTTTTTTCTAGTCAGTCTAATCACGCCCGTACACAGGTTTTACATTAAAAATAATTTTTAATGCGAATTGGTGAAGTGGAGAGAAATAAAAAATGAGAACAAGTTTGATAATAAAGAAGGATATTAATTGCTTAGCGGCTTTCAGTAGCTGTCTAAGAAACAAGGTAAGTATTGTCATTATAATGTATTGCTATACTTAACAGTGGCTGGGAATAGCAACTATAGCGAGTTAGAACTCCATAAACTTGTTCCTATGGGCACAGGAGCCTTCCACGTTTCCAGAACCATCCCGATGGTTTACATTAACTGGAACGGATAAATTAAAAAAAACACAATAAAAATAAATTAAAGTTTGGGGGGGGAGTCTCGTAAGACGGAATAATTATTGACCAATAAAGAGGACGCTTTTAACTTTTTGTGAGCGCGACCCACACCAACATCTCGATATTATTTATATCGACTCCCAGTTGCCTCATTAGGGAACGTAATGAAAATTTATCGGCGGACAAAATATTTATATGAAGACGTAGCGGCGACTCCTACGCTCTCTTTTTTGGAATGTCCCCACCGCAGGACCCCCCGCCCCATTTTTGATCATTTATCCTAATTCCGGTCCATTTATTGGCTGCCGTATCATTTGTACGGCCGCTCCTACAATAGCTTCGTTTATACCAGAGCACCTCCGCGCCAGGGAATGTGGAGCATGGCGACACTTGAGGATCTCTGGATGGAGCAGAAGAAAGAAAATCTTGAAAGGAGACAGTATCGACTACTAATTATTTTTACAATTTTTCTACCACCTTTCAATCACATAAAAACGTTTTTAGTGATTTTTATCCCTAGCTCTTTCGATCGATATGAAACTATCTTATAGCTGAAATCTAGTATTTACAGTTTAAAAACAGATATACAGCTACTTTACTGCACCGGGTTAAAAAAAAAGCTTTACCACTAAAACCCGTGCACGGGTCTGGGGTTCAGTACATCGTAGAGACTGTACTGTTTCATGGACAACGTTTCTGCAAGGAGGTGACTCATCCGCCAGATTTTCCCCTTATTTTGGGTACCCTATTTTTATAATATTTTATAGAGACTGGGTGAGCCCCAGGAGGGTCCTAGATTCTATATGATCCATCTCCGGCTGCAAACAGACTAAATAATAGTCTTGCCCACAGCGGGATTTGAACCTGGATTTCCGGCATGTCTACTCAGTGCTCTACCACTGAGCCACTCCGCTCCCCTAAGAGGGGGATAAGGATCAATTAATCCATATGATTAATTATTAAATATCAAGTGATTTTTTCTTGTCCATTTTTACCACTTCGGATCACCTAACTACTTTATTTTCCTTCTTCTGCTAGAGTTTTTTCTTTCTTCAATATTCCTTCATGATGGCACGTTTCTTTTGATCCTCCGTACAGCCTTCTCTGGTCTTTCTTCATCCTGAAGCCCTTCTAGATCTTCCATTCTGCTTCCAAATTCACTTTCTTCTAGCATGTGAGACTCTTTTCTTGCTTTACGTCATTAAAATCTTAGTCTACGTTGCCATGGTCTTCTTTTTAATCTATGCTTGTTCATTCTTTTTAGATGTCAGCGTCCTCTTCCACATAGTATCCGAGATTCTTTCCACTTCCTGTTAGATATCATTGTTACTTTACAGTTGCCATCTTTAAACTGAGTAGTAAAAAGGAGAATAACTTATAAAATAAAATATATTCCAAGAAGCCATTTTGTTTCCTCTCAACTATGAGCATTGGAACTGAAAGTACAAATTAAAAATGGATAGTGACTTAAATTTTTTTTCGGCTAACACTATATTTATCATGTATTTCTTTATTCTGTGAATCGACCAACAGGAATCTGTAGAACTCTCGGGGCTCACTCAGGATCTATTAAGTGGGTACCGTTAATTGGGGGAAACCTAACGGTGGAGTGAAAAAGAAACTTCTTTTTTTCCTAAAATATATACATATATAAACGTCAATTTATGGCATTTTGGTTAATTAAGCGATGCTACAGTCCTAAATTTTTCATATCTAAGTATAATTAGGACAGGGATGTTTAACGAGTACCTGGCAGAGGCTCGGGACCCTATTCAACGTCCTTTCCGAAGGACGGCATAACCTATGATTGTAAAAAAAATCTTTAAAAACTGCCGGGCTGCGAACCAGTGATATGATTATTTATAAATTATCGGTTATTTTATTTCCTATATAACATAAAATGTATTTACCAAAGACAGATTGGTTAGTCATATATCATGACCACTTGTCCTAAAGCGGACTTAATGAAGAAATAAACGCCAGGGGTTTAGGTCCGGCTCTTACAGTACGAGAGGATTATGTGCAGCGGTAACGAGTCATGTTAATTCCTCGTAGGGGCCGTAAAATGGGTAAATGCGACTGGGATAAATAACCCGGGTATAATTTATTGCGAAGTGACTCCCTCCGTCGGGTCATTGTTTGGGACGAGATTTACAATCCTTCCGAGTCTCCGTCTCAATCTGAGGATCAGTCCTGTCTTCGCGCTGTTTCGTTTTACAGCGCGACCTGGCAGTCGTGGAAGCAATAAGGCGGGTCGGAAGACTTGGCAAAAGGAATATGACTTGGTCATTGCGACCGCTTTTTAGTAGCGATGCTGGAAGTGTGTAAGTGCATTAATATTTTTGGACAAATATCAGTTGACTTTATAAATATTTATAAACAGTTTTTCTAAAAAAAAAACCTGTACCACTATGCTCCGTGGAGGGTGTTGGGTTCACTACATAGTAGGGACTATACTGATATGAACAGTTGTGAATATATGATTTTTCTGAGATAGCAACCCGTTTACCGTGTACCATTTCTACTGCACAACGACTGTGCCGGGAAGTGATTTCTCCTAGAAAATTTCAAAAATTGTCTATTTCACCTTTATCGTTTGTATAACCAAGCAATTCTGTTTAACAGGTTGTTTACTTAGCCACTTCATTTATCAGTTTCAGTCCTGTTCTGAACCTGACGTTTCGGATAAAGCATTGCTTCACTAAAAACCCTGTACTGCTACAACCAATGAAGGGTTTTGGGTTCAGTAAATGTTGAGACTGTACTGTTTCTTGGAGTTGTGCAGGGAGTTGATCTGTCATAAATCCGCTCAACCGCCACATTATCTCATATATTTTGAGAATCCTCTTTATAGACGCTGGGTGAGCCCCAAGAGGGGTCCTAGATCCCAAAGGATCTCCGGCAGATAACAGAATAAATAAAAGTCTCTAAACGAGCGGGATTTGAACCCAGGCTCGGCGTGAAAACTCATCGCTCAACCACTGAGCCACTCCGCTCCCTAGGCAATATACAATTGAATAATTCAAATCATTTCATTTTTTAATATTATTGTATCTAGTCTATCCAGCACTGAAGAAAACCTGCCATATTCGTCAAATCATCGGTTTTTATAAATAGTCCATCACTATAAATATTGATCAATTAATATTTTTGTCCATCTGGGCCATTTTCATTCCCAAATTGATTAATTTAGAGTTCACGAAGAAGGAGCAGAATAGCTCGGTGGTAGCTGCAATGTCAAAGGTCCTGGGTTCAAATCCCGCTGCTGGCAAGACTTTTATTCAGTATGGTGGCAGCTGTATGTGGATCCTAAGGGATGTGGGACCCTCCTTGGGCTCACCCAGCTTCTTCAAAGTGGGTACCCCAATTAAGGTGAAAAATCTGGCGGTTGAGCGTGATCTCTAGTACAAATCACCTCCCTGCACAACCGTTGTCATTTAAACACTAACTAACATTCAAGTTCAAATATATCAGAATTCACAAAGAGTTATGATTTATGTAAATTTATATGGAAGATGAATTAAAGTTAATTCTCCTTCAAACAGTAAGGGAAATTTTTAAAAGTATCTCTCCAAGGAGTGATTGACTTGGCCATTTAAAATAATATTATTAAGTTAAAAATAGAACAACAGAGGGCCCAATAAAAAAAAAAAAAAAACGAAAGGTGCAGGTCTCCCGGCAGGTAGTATGTGGTTTATGGTCAAAGAAAAAAAAACCAAAGGACTCGAAAAAAAATATAAAGGAATGAAACTTTATCCTGGTGACCTAATGGCTTAGCAGGTAAAATATTAAGTGACCGTTCTATTAGTAAATTAATTCGCTAGTTCTCCTGAAACTTGGTCTATATCAAGATAACAATGAGAAAATGGCGTTAAGATATAAAAATAAATAAATATATGAATCCATTCTTCAAAGTTTTCATCTGTATTCAATCCTGTGGTCCAATTCTTCACCAATTAGTTGCTACTTGCATGCAATTAAGACATGTTACTGGCTTCCTGAGAGCTTAACCTGAGACTGAGCCCCTAGCCAGATCAGGTCCAGAGGAAAGAGCATGTCAAGCGGAACATTGATGAATAATTGACGACATATTCGAATCCAGAATACTGGCGTGGATATTTAAGCGAATATTTTAAATAAATAAAAATTATATATGTAAATAAATATCTGTAGGCGTTTGATATATACAAAAACATGTACAATTACAACCCATGAAGAGGCTTGCGTTTAGTACTTGATAAGGCTGTTTCTAAGCCAATGGTTATGCTGGTCCATCTCATGCTTATCCGCCAGGTTTTCCCCTAATCAAGAGCACCCATTTAAACAGTCTAGTTGAGACCTAAGAGAGTCTTTAGATCAGGAAACCATAACTTTTGAAATTTTTTTGTTTTAAGACAATATAGATATTTACAAGCAAGTGAAGACTAGAATAAAATTAATTAAATTTACTTATATTTGTTTATAACGTCTACCTTATTTTAGAAGTTTCGATTAATGTTAAGTTGCCCTTTATAAGGACATGAGGGTCTGTAGATCTAACAGGTTCCATCTGGGAACAGAAACCACAGAAGAGAGAACATTAAATAATTTAATTAATTAATAATAATAATAATAAGTGATAAAACGATAAATACGTACGAAAACAATAGATTTTCATTTACTATATTATTATAATATATAGATCATTCTCAATGTACTTGCCATATTCACGTAGTTTATTCTTCATGACATTAAAGTAATGGATAAAGTACAGCACCAGTTTTGTGTTTATTGTTGGCGCATCTATCATTTTTAGCAAAATAATATATTGCCAAAAGTTTTACATTCAAAATAAATGTAGAAATTCTCCGGTAGCTTTCTGCACTATTATGCACCATAAATATAATGAAATAAAGTCTTAGCCTAGTAATTAAAGCATTATTTACAAGATACTAGTGTACTTGTGTATGATAACACTGGATTCCATTTACTCAACAACGCATTAACAACTTTTTTTAAATATAATAATTAAGTTTTCCTAGATAAATTGACAACAGATAATTCATTATCTTCAGTACTAGTATAAACATAATTAATATTAAAACTAATCAGATAATATTAATTAATATCAGTATTAATTGCGTTACTATTAATACTTTCCTTGGTTTTGTTATGGTTTAGCGCCATCTGTTGGTGAAGGTTCTAAAACAGGTAGCGAGGAGCCAAAAAGTCTAATATAGTGATCATGAAGGCAGACGTAACGTTATTTATTAATTTATATCAATTTCTATTAAATATAAATAAATCTTTATTTATACACCACACTCTTTGACACTTTTGAATAATTTTAAGATTCATCTTGATTTCAAATCGTAATTTTTTTTCATTCCAACCGAATTTCGAAATTATTTTTGGTATACCATACATCATCTATGGAGTAAATGCATACATATGACATATTTAACCCATAAATAGGAGCATAAATGTGTCCAGCGAAAACAATCGGTTGGGCCTGTTGTGTCACTAACAGTGACTATGCATTAATGCATTTACAATTTTTTCGATTTTCCATGTAATAATTACGTCTAATTATGGTTAAAATATTATTTATAACTTTTTGCGAGGTAGATACGCATAGCCTTACTGCTGCGGCTTTAAAGGACAGATTATGAAACAATCAGGTTTATATAAAACAAAAATTAAATGGATGTCAATAAATTAAAGAGTTCAAATTAGTTAAAAAATCCAAGTGTTTTTAATAAAATGTATAGTTAGTATATTTGATATATCGTTCGTAATATCCCTAGACCTTAAAATAGCTGCAAAGATTGAACTCATTTTAATATATGATTGATGCTTGAGAATAACGTTTTATTACTAATCAATCTGAAGAGTAAAAAGTATTCAGTACCCAGCGATGATAAGTGCCTGAGAGGCTCCCGCACTTTAAGATTTAACGATGTTAATAATTTATACTAACATAAGGTTCCCAACGAATTTTGAATAGTAGCCGATGATTTTCGGGTTGGAGTTAGTCTCCACCTTCGAACATAAATGATTTCAAAATTAATAATGGTCAATTATTTGAACACCATACAGTATGTGTGTCACAGGTGTATATAGCTTCTCATGCCCATGCTTCCATAGACGATATAAGTAAGGTAGGCTTAGGAAGTTACACTGAATGACACGCAAACCCTACTCCCAAGAATCATGACCAGTAGCTCGCTGTTAACCACAGACAAACACCGCCGTTATTTAAATCCCTACTGAGGAGCATTGAGAGAACAACAATGGTAGACCGTCCTCAGGACAAAAGAGATACAGAAAAAGTTAGGAGTCGCAAAGTGCAGCGTGAAAGGACTGACACTTGGCAAGATAATGACACTGCGGCTACCGTTCCCTGTTGCGATCTGCTAATGGACCAGTCCCGCCTACCTGAGTGGTCAGCCAGATCTGTATCAGCTGCCTTTTGTAGTCGCCGGGAATTAAGAAAAAAAATCCTCTTTTTTGTTTATACGGGATAGGCGGAATTGGGAGGAGAGAGAGCAAAAATTATAGAACTATGCG
This sequence comes from Troilus luridus, assembly GCA_964056705.1. Lineage (NCBI taxonomy): Eukaryota > Metazoa > Arthropoda > Insecta > Hemiptera > Pentatomidae > Troilus > Troilus luridus. Next base: position 38,796,753 of record OZ057417.1, on the reverse strand, counting down.
AGCAACATAATACCCCAACCGCAATCCAAGCCTATTCTTAAGTTTGAAAAAATGAAATAAATCACTACCGAAAGATCCGAAGACGGTAGGGATGACAAGGCCTACCGTATTTTGGACGTTTTAGCACCTGGCCTATAGCGTATGGAGTGGCATGTATATAGTTAACAAACGGTGGACAATTTGAAAGATAGATTATAATTATAGTGAAATTGAACTGATATAATATAGACATAGGAGAGACTAACTAGGTGACTTATTTCTGTTGGCTAACTTATAAGTTACCGAACATTATAACTTAGCGACGGAGGAAACCTCCTTGATATTAAGCCATTTTTAACAATTTTCTTTATGCCATTGATCTGTGACTATATGAAGGAGTCTTTCCTCTTAATGGAGCACTACTAAGAACATATCTACAGATCGGGTGAATAAGTCGGAGTTGGTCATGAGAGAGTTAACTGCTTTCAGACTACGTGAATCCTGTTATTCTCGTTGTTTTTGGCTTGAAATGGAGTTTTAATATAAACAATTACTCCTTTTCAAGCCAATGCCTTACTTAGACCCTCATTCACTATGAAAATAACTCGATTCCGCTTATTTTAGTGCAAGAAACTCATTATGCAGAAAATTAGACTTAATCACTTATTCACTGCGGCTTTTAGCTATATAACTTATTTAGCTACGTTGTAACTTTTTGATGTTTTTTATTGTTTATTTGTTTAACACCACTGTATACTGTTGTGGCTAATAGGACGTTGCTAAAATGGGAGTTCTAATTATTGCATATCGAATTATTAGATTAGGATTATTATTATTATTGTAGATTAGATTATATAACTAGGATTAGGATCTTTTTCGAGTACCTGACACCGTACTCTCATTCTACGCCCCTTTCAAATAACGACATGACTGAGGTCACTATTAATTGAATTCATTCATAAATATACGTAGTTATTACTCATCTGCCCCACCGAATTATTTCTCTCTTAGATTAGAAGTTAGTTTTCTTACTGGATAAATCGATCTGTTCGCCTTATTGGAGTATTGGAACAAGTTAAAAAAATAAAAAAGTATTGTTTTTATTTAATTATTTATAGTCTTAATGTAATTGGGAGCAGGGTAGTTCAGTGGTAGAATGCTGAGTTGTCGCGCCGAAAATCCTGGGTTCTAATTCAGCTGTTGCAGATAATTTATTTATTCTATTTACAGACGGGGATGGACCCTGTGGGATGTGGAGACCCTCCTGGGCTCACCCAGCCTCTATAGAGTGGGTATAATAATTTGGGGAAACCAATAGGGTGTGATCTAGGACAAATCACTTGCCGGTTCAACCGTTGTCCAAGATATAGGACAGATCCTACCATCTATTAAATCTAAGGTTCTGTGAGTTTTAAGGCCATACATATATAAATATGTATATATAAAATATATATTTAAGTATAAATTATCCAATAAAACAATTTAAGCCCCAGTGTCGTAAGATGAGATGAAGAAGGTATAATAGTACTCGCAGAGACTTGTCATTACAAACGGAAAAGTTCCTCGACAGCACGCTTACACGGCTTTGTTAGTTTCTCCGACCGAATCACGTAACATTAGCAATTTCTCCTCCGAGGCGAGACCAGTTACCAGTTGGACATAGCCATGCATGAAGATATGGGACTGGTGGATAATCCCCGGCTAAAGGTCCGGGGCTAGGGTGTGGGCCTAAACACACGTCCTCTGCCGAACCATGTAACTGGTGTTCATGGGAACAGTTAGCCACATTGTTCTAACACCTCTGTCATTTACCGCCGTGGGAACTCTAATAGCCTCGCGCGAGCTCTGTCATCCCACACCTCCGAAGGTGGTCATGTCACCCCTATATTGGCTCCTCTTCGATTATGAGATGGAGTCTCGTCGCTAATAAACATAAGCGTCTCCCTGAACGGTTTGTCGATTATCGGCCATTTTTAATTTAATAAAAAAATATATCTTTTGGATATTGAATGTAGAGGTAACTATTCATTCAGTCTAATAATTAATAATAATCATAGATCGGAACAATGATATTTGCATTGGTTATAAGCTACGTGACAAATATGGGGGAGCGAAGTGGACCTGTGGTAAAGCACTTAGTAGTCACGCCGAAAATCCCGGTTCGAATCCCGCTGCTGGCAAAACTTTTATTTAACCTATAAGCAGCCGAATATGAATCATAGTAGGACCCTCCTAAGGCTCGCCCAGCCTCTGTACAGGGAATAGTGAACATAAAGGAGTAAAAATTTGATCTAGGACAAATCACCTCTCTGCCCAACCGTTTTCCATGAAATAGGGACCCATACACGGGTTGTAGTGGTACTATTTTTTTTTATAAGCTATATTCTTCTTCTCTATCTTTCACCCGCCTCCCACCCTCTACTGACCATCAATATAAATCAACTCAAAATTTCGGTCCAATAAAGGATGAGACGAAATCTCTGGGGTTAAGAGATTACACATCGCGGAATTGCGAAGCTTACACCCGGTTAATATTATTCAAATGATAGCGTCACAAAGTTTAAGATGGGCCTTTAAAATTGCTAAGTTAACGAACAAATTCCTAAAAAGTTAATAAACGCTTTGACTAGGAAGCGTCTGAGGGGTAGACTGAGACGTAGGTGGGAAGATTGTGTTAAGAGTGATCTGACAGATTTGGGTATGGGTAGTTTTCCGTGGACAGAAGTTTGTGAGCAGAGATTTGTGGTATCGGCATCGAGCATTCGGGTTCGTTAAGCCTTTATATTATTATTACACGTATTATATGTATATCCTCTTCAAGTGCCTACTATGAAAATAAACAATCTAAGGATCCGAAGGAGAGGTCATCGCCCAACAAATCGTATGCTGACAATTTATTTCCACCCGGAACGCCTTGGCGTTTTGACATGTGCCGTCAAAAATATGATAATTCGGCCATATTTATCATCCCCCATTCCACCTTCCACGGCGAGCAGCTTTTCCATATCTCACATACCGTGTATTTCTCTTTTGGTTCGCGCATCGTCTTAACTAATTTTTCGTTCTGTCTTCATTTTTTTTTTCAAATGGCCATTTGTCCCTTGTAGATGTGAATTGGCCAGTGCCAAGGTGGGAGGCTGGAACTCAATGGTAGTGAGTTTGTTTTATGAAAGGGATTAATTTTGCCAAGGCAGAAAAGATAAATAAAATTAAATGAAGTATAAATAATATTATCTTTATCCACATCAGTCTTTAAAGTTTGATTAACAACATAAAATCATATTGTTATAATATGGGGCTCACCCAGCCTCTATAAAGTGGGTATCGTTAATTCGGGGAAAAACCTGGAGATTGAGCGTAATCTAGGACAAATCACCTCTCTGCATAACCGTACTCCAAGAAACAGTACAGTCTCTACCACTTACTGAACTCAAGACACTTCATGGTTTGTAGTTGTTTTTGTTGCAATAATAAAACATCTATTAGTATGATTATGTCATTAACACGTTTTAAGATAATATAAAACCATACATTATTTACTATCGTTTAAATAAATTCTCACCTGCACAACTGTTGCCTTAGAAATGATCGCTACAATATATTGGATAGAACGAGTCGCTAACGTGCACTGAAGCCAATATTAATGGATTATAGTGGTACAAGTTAAAAAAAGTACAACAAACTTTGTATGATTATAACTAAGCTCTTTAAATACCAAATTGACTTCTTAACGTGGTGTTAACAGTTCTCTTTAAAAATATATATATATATATTTTATTTATTTATCGGCTCGACAGGCGCCTGAAGCTGCCCTTGGCCCCCTCAACTGCCTTCTCCCACTCATTTCGGTCAGCAGCTTGTCCGCTGGACACTCCAATCATCCTCAAGTCCTCAGCCACTGCGTCCTTCCGTCTTCCTTTCGGTCTTCCACATGGCCTGGCTCCGTCCGGGGTTCCATAATATAATTTCTTTGCTGCTCTCCCATCATCCATTCTGACAAGGTGTCCCAGCCATTTGAAGCGCTGAATTCGCACGAAATGGGAAACTCGGAGATCGTCGTATATGTCGTAGATCTCTTTGTTCTTTCTAAAACGGTATATACCATTTTCCCTAACAGGCCCCATGATGCGCCTCAACACTTTCCTTTCAAACCTGTCAATCTTTTCAGCCAGGATCTTTCTTAGGTTCCAGGTTGCACAGAGATAGGTCAGTAAAGGTCGGATGATTGCTTTATAGAGCTTCATTTTGGTACCCCAACTTAGAAGTTTACTACAGAGTAAACTTCTTAGGGTAAAAAATGCTTTGTTAGCCCCCATTATGCGATTTTGAATTTCTTCTTCTTCGTCTACCCGATTATTTACTATGGAGCCGAGATATTTAAAACTAGAAACGCATTGGAATGCATACCGTCCCACAACATATTGCTTCGGCGGGTTTATAGGCGTTTTCTTCCTAAGCACCATAAGCTTCGTTTTATCCTCAGTTGTGGATAGCCCCATTCTCCCAGCTTCCCTTTAGAATCTTTCACAGGCCTCCTTGATAGCTTTGAGGGACAGTCCAATCAGTGCCACATCATCTGCATAACCAAGCACTTGGGTTGTCTTAGTGAAAATTGTGCCTGACTATATACATATGTATATATCGCGAACATTAAGATGATCGAGTTCAGTACGTTGTAAGACTGTACTGACTCCGAGATAACGGATGGTAAATAAAATGGTTTGGTAAGGATTAAACACGACTGGCATTTTTTTACTCCAATAAACTCGTAAGGGCCTTACTGCTGAATCGCAAAGAAAACAATCAGATAAAGGAAAATTTGGCTATTTCTCGGTCAAAAAAAAAAAAACTTAGGTTAGGTATACGTTCACTTGCAACGATGCCTCACCACAAGACGAGCAAACAGATGTTGGGCTTCAAATACCCCGATTGATTGCAGCATTAGACGGACGATATAAGCGATAAAAAAGAAAGCTGTTACTTGTATTAAAAATCCATTTCAAGCCAAAAACTACGAGAGTGACATGATTCCGCTTAGAACAAGAAAGTCATTTTGGAAAGAAAATCGACCTAACCACTTAATAACCGCCGCTGTAAATTTATAGTCGAGTATTGTGAATCCCGGAAAGAATAAATTTGGGCTACAGTTGTCTGCTTGAATACTAGTGATTAATAACCATCCGAAGCCTATTCAAAATCAGCTCAAGCAAGAGAAGCCCAGAATTTGAAAGGAAAAATTCAAATAGTCCAAAGATGAAATTATGGGAAATTTTTCTCATTTTTTGACTTGGATAGAAACGGAGATGTCTTTGCCGTAAGTGTAGAGAAGCGTTTATATGAGCAGAAGAACGTGGCTAGAAGGGTCTAGAATTATATCATTGCATTTATTTTATTTAAATTTCTATTAATTAGAATATGGAGTTAGATGTTATAAGTATCAAAATAACCAGTATTCAGGTTATAAGCAATGGTGGATAACAGTCACTGCAGATCGGCTAATACACAAGTACCTTGTAGATTTATAGTCGAGTATTCTTAATCCGGAAGAGAACAACCTTGGACTATAGGAGCCTGCTTAAATGCCAGTGGTTAACAACCATCCGAGACCTATTCAAAATCAGCTATCACACGAGAAAGAGAGAGACCCAGATTTCGAAAGCGTTTAATCTTCGGGGATAAGGAATGAAGAGTTTGATGGCCGGTAGTGGCTAGGAGCCCATTCCTCCTGTGGCCTATGAGGGCTATTAAACTTTGAAAAAGTCGGTGATAAACTGGAAATGTCAAGGGCCGTATTTAGCATCGTGCCTTTGAGGACGTCAGTAGTCGTGAATAATAACTCCCAGTCACCGAGCGGTCCTCCGAAGGTTGACAAAGACCTGAGCTATGGCCGAAGATTTGTCAACGGATTCCTCCGGCGGGTGGATTAAGGCATCAACTCCTTTATATAAACTCCTCTATATCAACTCCTTTCACTGACTGCTCCCTTTCGTCCGATCTTCCTCCTATTCAATTATGTCTCTTTCAGTTCGTCCCCGGGAGGGTGAAGAAAAAAAAGATGATTCTATCGTCTCAAGTACTAGTAAACAGATGGATGTTCTCGAGGAGCTTCCGAAACGAACCTAAACGTTAAGTCAAATATAAATAATAGAATGGAATAGAATAACAATTTTAGTATGGGACAATGTCTCTGAAGAATATTAACATAATATTACAATTGAGGCTTACAGGACCAAAAGTGGATTTTTCTCAAAATTTCAAAAATTTACTTTTCCTGCAACCATTGAGTAATGCTATCCATTACTCAACTAAAACTGGCGTGGAAAGTCCCACTCTCCCTCACTAGTGAGGAAAAGTAACAGCCACCTAGACAATCAGCACTCTGTTATTTTAAATGTTAAATGGCGGTGTTATAATATTATTCATTTTATAATCCTAAAATGTTAAAATAAATAATTTTAGAACTATTTTATATTTAATTCAATATATATTTTATTAATTTTGAAGCGATTTTATGGAAATATTTAATATAACCTTAAATTTATTAGAACCTTTACACATCAGAAATTTGGAGATCTAGCATTAGCATTACCCACTAGCGCTAGTGTACTTTTAACAAATCTAAAGTTTCACCTTTAATTTCTTAATTTTTAAATGTTTGCAGGGAAAATACTTCCGAAACATCATGTTTAGAACCGGACTAAAAACATCAGAAAAAAGGTGGAAAATTAGAGCATTATAGAACGCCTCAAAAAAAAAACACGCTTTTCTAACCAGAAATATAACCAATAGAATAACCAATTACTAAGTTCAGTCGTCGGTTGGAGTTTGACTTTTCCTTCACTGCCCTGAAGAAGGCCTTAATGTTAGGTTATAGTCATTATTATTTTGTATAATCATTGACCGCACCCCCTGACCGTTTCACACCACTCTTAAAATTATCCAGTTAACTATTTTCCACGTAAAGCCATTGTTGGATTTAAGCAATTTATAGAAATTGGGCACTGAATTTTGAAGAGGCAGATCATTTTTTATCATTTTTATTTTTTATTACTAGAGACGAAACTGCTTAATTTAATACACATACTTTAAATGAATGTACATTAAAAATAGATAAATTATTATATTACAATATTGAAGAGCATTAGCTCAAAAGAGACATAATATACCCGTTAAGACATTAGGAAACGTCCTATCATAGGTGTTCTTATTTCCTGATTTAGTTTACAGATTTAAGGCTTTTTGGTGGGAATTTTTCCAATGATATCTTAACAATTAATGTATTATGTTCATTAATTAAGCATTGTTCATTAGACTTTAAAGAAATGGCATACACAAATAATTAAATAAATAGATGATGATTCGAGTTCGAATGCAGTCGAAAAACTTCTTTAGAAACATAATTATTTTTTTATAATTGTTTCATTAACATGAGCAGTCCATAAACAGCACAAATAATACTGATCGATAGTCTACCTCCCAATAACAAGCAAAGCTTTTAGATTAATGGGAGCTCATGTCTTTAGAGACACAAGTTACATGAAATAGGTAGGAGGAAAGTTATGTTAATTTTTTTCTTTTTTCATGTATCTTGAGGGATATCCTCATAAACAAGAATAAAGATAGAGATATGGCAATCCAATGACACCTTGAATGGGACGGGAGTGATAAAACGAAAATTATCCCGGGTGGCCGAGACTGAAACTTCTACACCTCTTGTCTTGAGCATCGCCCCCTGGAAATCAGAATGGCCACAAAAACTTTGATCCCATTAAGACTCCGGCTAACGGAAGCTATAAAGATGTGTGGACCTCGGCGGGGGATCGAACCCACATCCTTCTTATCTTGGTACCCTGCGGATCCGTATCGGAATGGAGATCGGGTCTTCCTGGTGGTCCTCTCGTTGGCTCAGTCGCCTACGCAGGTGAATCCAGTCCAATCAAACCAGGTGAAGTACATCTTGTGTGTGTGTGTGTATATATATATAACTAGCTTGAAAATATCACCATCAAACGATTAGTGTGGTTTGGATATCTACGTTGGGACAAATATGACCATTCAGTGACGCCCTGAAGGAAGAAGATAAAAAATAGAAGGTAGGCTATGAATCTAATGGATCGACTAAGTTCAGGAAGACTTGGCAGGATACGGTCTCGATCAAAAAGTTGCTCCTGGCAGGAAGACCTAGAAAAACATATCCTAAAATCAGGTTGGAGAAGGCATAAACTTTAAATGTTATAGATACTTTAATTATTATGCACTATAAGGTCTTGAAGACATTGTTAAGATCAACCCTTGGAGGATAAGCTTGTTCGGCCAAGTACCGCGAAGTACAGATGAGCGATTGATTTAGAAAATAATGCATGAGATTTTTCCTGGAATGCGCAAAAGAAAACGTTCAAGAAAATACCTAGATTAAAGAAGACGTTGGCTCTGAACCGAGATGGTTGGAGAAGAATTGTTCGGAAACCCAAGGTCCTGGACTGTATAACTGGTTAAGCAGAAGAATATAATCTCCACAAATACAAAAATAATTGCTTAGATAATAATTAGATGAATTAAGGCAAATTGTATTTAAAAACCCGATACCAATTGTATTTAAGGATAATAAGAGTGAATTAATTTTTTTAAAAAGAAATAAGACAATCTTAGTACGAGCAAGCCTGCCCACCTCGTCAAGGTGTTGTCTTATCGGGCAGGTATAGGGTTGTGAAATAACCATGGGGATAAGCACCCAATAAATGCATAAATAATAAAAAAATAAAAATAAAATATTAATAATATTGAATTTATATTAATACTTAGGAGGATTCTCTGGAAAGCAACCGTCTCAGGATTAAACTGAATTCTCACACTACAGTCCCCCTAATATTCAATCTTATAAATTATACTTTATAATATTTATATGCTCGTCTATAATTATTCGATATAATAATTAACACCAGTATGAAAATATACATATTCAAAAATGTATACTGAATGTTTCCTAACTGATAAAACTGAAACAGATAATTCAATTTAATCACAGAAACTGAATTATTAGTGCTATGAATTTATTAATATAACTAAGTTCACATTTTGAACATAAAATAATGAGTTATGGGTAATTAAATGCACTCCATCTTTAGATAGAATTAAAGTTTTAGTTTTGTTTTTTTCTTAGTCAAATTTTATAATTTTGCTGAAATACGGTTATTTAAAATCCCATCGATAGAATCGAAAATCGATACAACGGAATGAATCGATTTGAAAACCCCGACAACTTAAAAGCACTCTTTTGAAAGTAATTAAAAAAAAAAAAAGGTACGAGCAAAGAAGTAGCTGTTTGATTAAGACGCCACAATAATGAGGCGTTAGCCGCTAGTTACTCCTACATAATTGTTATACAAAGGGTTGAATTACCCTTCCTTTTAATTGCTCGGTAATTAATATTTCCAGTTGATCGGATCGGACTACCTGTACGGAAGTCCAAAAATCGGATCATGGAGTACCCTAATCGGTACATTTGGTACATCTTCAAGAAGTACCGGCGCCTTGGGGTACAGCGGTAGCCTTACCCGCACTACCTGAGGTCTTAGGGGGGTGAATCCGCCCTTAAGAACCCCCTGCAATTATCAGACTCGTAATGCTACGGCTGTGTATCACCGTCAACCTATAATTACACTTTTCCAACTGTTAGAAAACATGTTATTTGTAAGAAATGTTCTTGTTATAGCCTTCTACCCTTCGTAACAATTAACGATACGGCTAAAAACCACTTTCCCACCGAGGCCATTACGGAGTCTAGGTAATGCCTTGGAAACCATCGCGTGCTCGCAGTTATTAAAAAACATTTAGCGTGGAACGTGTCTTCCGAAGAGCACACTTTTTTTTTTCATCTGCGGTAACTTTTGATAAACCCTTGTGGCAATTTTAACATCGTTAGCCCCGATTCCAGAAATCAGATCTCTTTTTTGGGGAGTAATGGTCTTTGGGAGTCGTTAGAACTATATTGGAAGTAGGCCCCAACCATGCGTGTATAGATCTAATAGCCTAAATTCCAGAAAATGAGAATATAATGTTACAGAAGGAAATAGGCCGATTTTTCTAGTTGCTCTCTTGTGACAGATAAGGGACAACCCGATATTAACCTGTAGTTGTACTGAAATAAAGTAAATGGGTATTTTTTTACAGGAGGCTTTTTCTTTCCCTGATTCGATTATTTTTAACACAACGCCTCTCTTTCCAAGCGGATCATGAACCACACAATTAATGATAAACGACCATTGCTAATTATTTAGATTTATTATTCTATCATATAAAAAAGGTTTTTGAGTGATGTAATATTCCATCAGCGTTGTCTTGCAGCAGATCAAAACTATATACACGTATAATATAATTATTATTTATTCTTGTTTTCTCTGTTTCTGCCGGAGAACACACCTTCCCGGGCATAAGTCAAGCTTGAAGATTGAAAAATTAATTTTAAATGTTCATTACTTTTCTTACGATATTCGCAGTTCCGAATATTATTACACTGGCTCTACATGTCTACAAGCACCCGGGATTCCTCCACCATATCCACCCAATCTCTGTGATCCTGCGCTATTCTCCTCCATCCTCGTACATCTAGCATCTGTATGTCCTCCTCGACAACGTCCAACCTTGTTATCCGACGACGTCCTCTACTACCGTCTGGTTTCCCATAGCGTATCTCCTTTGGTATCCTGTGGTCTGGTAAACTATCCGCCTATTCCATCAATATTATTCTGGCTCTTATCATCAATCCCACTATGTTGGATTCTCCAAACAGCTCTTTATTTTTTTTCTTCACCATATTCCATTTTCGCCATACTACGTGCTACTCCACCCCATATTCCTCTAAATATTTTTCTTTCCCAGAAGTTTACCATAAGTTCTGAATTTTTGGTAAGAGGGCGTGTCTCGCACTCCATATTACTATATCAACTGTGACCACACCAGATTACAGCTCTAAACCTTTTATAATTTTGTGTTTTTCATGTGTGCAGTCTTATCTTCATTCTCGTTAAGACCGAGTAGAATGGCTGCCTCTTTGTTCCTGAATAGAAGAGAGGCTCTCCCGACAGTTTATTTCGAAGTTTAACACTTAACACGATCGAGAGTCTTCAATAGTCATTTTTGTTAGGGTGGCTAATTTCTTGGGTAAGCCCACGTTTATCATAACTTTATTTACACTGTCAAAAATCGACGAAATCGAAGAGATGCTTGTGTTTGTCGTATTCATGGCACATTTACATTGCTTACCTAAGATTCTCCATTGACATTATTTGGTCAATTATATCTTCTTTCTCAGGAGATTCCTCTTCTTCTGCCCCTTCCAGTGCATTCCTAAGGCATTCATATAGAATAGAATAGAAAAATAATTTCTGAGACCAGGTCACTTAAGAATAACAGATGTGTACAAAATTTAATAAAAATATATCTGTCCAAAGGGCTACATTATAGGAACAATACAATATCTGCAAAATATGACATAACATGAAAATAAAATAAATATAAACTAGAAGGTATATTATGGTAGAGAATAAAAAAAAAATTAATCCAAAAAAAATAGCATACAAATTTACAATAAAAAAATAAGCTAGTTCACTGCTCTCTTCCGATATGTTTTCGGTGGTTCTTGTGTGCCAGTAATTTACTGAAATGTAGGTCCCATCTTTCGATATATATGATGAACTAACCTGGTCCTGTGGGCTTGATAGTTGATATATACTGGAAATACAAATACATTCCCAATACAGTATATGCAATAGAAAGCCATCTCCTATCATCGAGTCTTGAGACTTTCTGCAGTCGTGATAGTTGGCAATATTGTAATAGAATTTCTCCTCATTGTTAAATCCGGAGCGTATAAGTTAGTGAGTAGGGAAAGTCACGAAGTTCGGAAAGTCGGCCGTTGAAAGGTTCGAGACCCGGCTAGTAGAGTTGCAACACCCTGGTTCGAACCTTCCCACGGCAGCCATGGGAAGCGGTACCGTCTCAACCTCCAGTCCGATAATAATATATTTACTGACAGCTCGTAGCCTTTGAAGGCAAAAACGATATCATGTAGTTTCTATTATTACCCCCCAAAATATAATAAATAATAAACCTATAATTAAATGGTATCCCTTCTTTTGGAAGTTGCAATTAGTGCCGACCTAATGATTACCTGAAATCTGGAAGATTATAAAACGGAAATGGTTTATATCATAAAATTGTCCAGGTTGTAATAAGTTATGAATTAGCTGGCAAAAGAGAAATACGATATTAAATTACGTTAATCGACTTATTTCATTTATTTAAATTCTACTGATGGTTTCTTGAGCATGGTTATGGTTTACAACCATATATAGTATAAAAAAAACCTTGAAGGAACAACTAGTATTTTTTATTAATATTATTACCTAGTTTATTAATTACTATCATACTATTTCATTTTAATTTGTAAATTGAGTGATGATATAAATTAATATTACTTTTGGATTCCAGGCTATTCACCCTTGTTAGTTTAATCAATCTTTTATATTTTAAATATAAAAATTATCGCTTGAAATTTAAATAAAAATTATAAAAAGGACATACTATAACTGGCCATAAAAATAAACGAAAAGATAAAAAAGGGAGTTTTTTTTGGTCATAAAGCTTAGTACGATAATTTTTAAAAAAAGATAGCCCTTTCTAATAGACCTTCGTGGAATCAAAGGAGCGGAGTGGCTTAGTGGTAGAGCACTGAGTTGCCGTGCGGAAAGTGCTGGGTTCAAATCCGACTATGGCAGATTTTATTTAATCCTAACAGCCGGAGATGGATTTCATGGGATCTGGAGACTCTTCTTAAAGTAGGTACTCGAAAAAGGGAGAAAGCTTAGGACAAAATAAATGAGCGTGGTCTAGGACTCAAGTGCTTCCCTGCTCAACCAGAACAGTACTTAGGGTCTACGGTAACTAGAAAAACGAAATTCAAGAGGATATTAATATTCGGTCTCGGCATTACTAAGCTGGCGTATTTTATCCAGAAATCTAAAAATCAGAATTTATAAATCCATCTCTTTCAACTCTTTTCGGATGTGAAACTTGGTCGTTAACGCTAAAGGATGAACAACGTCTTCAGGTATTCGAATATAAGGTACCGCGCAGAGTATTCAATCCAAAAAAGGTCGAGACCAATGAAGAATATCGAAAGATTACATAACACGGAATTTTGAACCATGGATACAGTAAATAATATTCCAGTGATACCGTCGCGAAGATTAAGATGGGCTTGTACAGTTGCTGGGATTGATGAGGAACGAATTCCTAAGATATTAATAGGGGGACTTGGACGTCTGAGGGGTAGACCGAGGCATAGGTGGAAGGATTGCGTTAAGAGAGATCTGGTGGATTTGTGTTTGGGTCGTGGTCCGTTTGTGAGGTTCGTAAACGGAGATTTGTGGTATCGTCATTGAACCTTCGAGTTCACTAAGCTCTTTTTATTATTATTATTATAGGTATTTTTAACAGGCCGAAAACCTTTTGTAGAATCATGATATTCATCCGTCCTTAGAGAACATTTAATAAGGTTTCTCTTTCGTTTTTTTTTAATTATACGCTGGATAAAATATTTTATCGATTTGACAAGAGATCCTTAGCCTAGAGAATGAAGTGGCAAAATGACTAATTCCAGATAGTTTTAGTAATTTAATAAAAAAAATAGATGAAGCTTACAAGCCGGCGTGGGAATATGCCCGGAGGGGACTCACGACCCCACGAGCACGATTGAGCGGGACCCTATGGGAAATCTGCTTCCTTAATTGGGCCAATGCCTAATCAACTACCCCCAATATTTACCCCCCCCCCCAAAGTAATATATATTATGTAGTATTTGTTATCATTATTAAACCATCTATCGTAAACGTCTATCTCATCGTTAAATGAAGAAGTTTCAGAACCCTTCTGTAGTTTAGGATTTAACCGAGGATTAAAGGCAGTTTTACTTGTAATTAGATATATATATATATATATATATATATATATATATATATATATATATATATCAATATTATCGATAATTATAACAATATATTTTGAATTATTGATGAACAATAATACAAATTTAAGAGGAAGAAAATGGTCCCGGTGGAGGTCAGAAAAAATACTTTATAATTAGGAGAACTATTTATTCATCACTTATTAGTAATGCGATGTCAATATAAATACTCCATCAGTAATTTCATTAATGTAGTATTAATTTAATTATTAAAGAAACTGTTCTGTATTTTATTATTTTTATAAACATTAACATTTTTTTTACTCCCTAAAAAAGGACGGTTTTATGGAGTATTACTCCTTTGACATTTATTTGTTTTCTACAGGAGGTCGATTTTTTTGTGTGTGTTTGTGTATGTTAAGCATACATATTTGAATACATCTTATATGTTTTTTACAACACTAAAATATAATAAACACTGGTAACACCTTCACGATGAATATTTGTTATACCAAGCAATAAAAACTAAATAAATAATTATTATTACTCAATATAAATGCACAAAAACAATGTTACCTGTTCTCGACAGAACATTAGTTTTTTTAAAAGAGTGTAAAATTGCATTGATGGACAACACAAAATAATAATACAAAAACATGTATATATTATATATGTACACACACTTTAAAACATTCCGATTATAAATCGTTAGTTGTTGTAACTAGTTTAAAGAAATTGACAGAAAATTACATAAGCGCTTTTATCTATGAATATTTGCATATGGGAATGATTGCATTAATTTTATCTGGGGATTAATTGTAATAATATATTTATTAAATTATACTATATTCCAGATATATCTTCGAGATGTGAAGAAACCCCAAAATCGTCGTAAATTTCTTTTTTATTTAGTGTATAATAAAACGAGATTCGAATATTTTTTTTTTTTAATTGAAGGAAATTAGAAGAAAAAAAATATACACTAAGTCTCCGATCATAATAGGCATTTAAAAATGATACTAACTGATTAAATAAATATTATATACAAATAAAGAAATGTTGTGTAAAATGATAAAATCTTTAATTCTGTACAAAACCAAATAATAAAAAGATCTTGGGCATTGTACAGTGCTAAAATGGTAGGCCTAAAATATTTTTAAAACAAATTAACATCTAAATATTATAATGATCTCTTGGGATCTGGATGTTTCATAAGATAATTCTGTTTATCAAGCATACATTTTAAGTCGAATTAATAAGTGTTTTAAAAATTAGTTATATAAATAATACGTATTATAAATTCAGTTCGTTAACAGTAATTAAATGCGATAAATTTTAATTATTTAAACCTTGAAGGGCTTCCCGCCCTTTCGGAAGGTAGTTCATGTGTGAGTTCACAGATAGAGCCACCTACTTGATAGACTTCATTTCTCTAACTAGTCCGTGAAACCTGTGGGTATACATACGAAATCATGTATATACAATAATTGTATGATTAATGAATTGATTTTTCATTGATTGTATTATTGATAAATTATTTTTTTTCTGAATTCGTGTATTATAAACTGAAACTTAATGCTCTAAAGCATTGCCCATAAGAATGTTACACATTTGATTCATACAATTAAATAATAATTGAATAGATGCCTGGAAGAAGGGCGCATGTTACATTTTTCAAAGTTTACGGGAGAGCCAAAATAAGAAAACGGGTCATTTAATTAGCCGACTGTCAGATACGCCTTCTTACATTTTATAGATTTTGCACTTACGCCCTTGTTCGATTGTAGAACAAGCAAAAAAATAAATAAAAAATTGTTACATCCACGATGCCTTGGTCAAAATGTTTATTTTGAGATTACATTGAAAAACCGGAGAGTATAAAAATTTCGCGTGCGGACGGATATTTCTTGACGAAAGAACGGTAGGTGTCATCACATAGACCTTGTTCCACAAAAAAAAAAAAAAAAACTGAAAAATATAACATACGCCCTTCTTCCAGGCAACTATTCAATTATTATTGTTCTTCATACCGGACTAACGATTATTTTATTAAATATAAAAATATCACAGGAATCTTCAAACTTACTAATTAATGGTTACAACTTTGTAAACTATCTAATCCAATATGAAATAATCATATTAAAAATATATAAGTTAAATAAATTCAATTTACAGATAATATTTAATTTGCCACCTTTTCATTCGCTGTTTTCCGCCTATATTTAATAAAATTTAGCAGTTTTATAGAAATCCGTAAGCACGTATTTTAGGTGATATTAAACCATTTTACGCACTAAATCATTCTTGAAATGATCAAAAAGGACAGAAAATATACTTACTTATCTTAAAATAAAAATTTGCCGGCACGTCTCCGCAGTTTACATTTTACTATCAAATGTTGACCCTTACACGATTTTCCTTGCATCCGTTCTGTATCTTTAATATCCTAGGCTATACGGGAAAAAAAGTTCGAAAAATGACTGAAATTAAGACGGTATTTGGTGAAGATGTTAAAATATTGCACACACAAATGTTTCCAGTTTAGTAAAACGGATATATAAATAAAATTATTTATTTTCTTTCAAATGAACTGTCTAAAATGTTAAGTATTATCTTTTAAATTCCAAGATTTAGGCATGTTATTAGTGTTACAAATATTTTAACGGTATTAGATAATCACTTTTAAAAATAGAAGCGACAAAAATAATAATTAAAAATTAATGTACTCCATATTTTCTCAGATAAAAAGTAGTTTTTAATTTGATTTAGAGTTTACAAAGTCCATAGTTAAATTATTTGTTACTCCTTTCTGTAACCCTGTGTTATTTTTTACGTATGAAAAATACATATTTATGCATTATTATTATTTTGTTTATAACAATTTATTGTATTATGAACCACTGCAATTTTAATATAGGTTCTTCTATCTCCGACTAAAATACAGCTGAGAAAATGAAGTATTTATGACAATTTAAGATACATTTTTATCCGAAAAATAGTATCAAGGAACTCAAAAAGGAAAACTATAAAAATAAACTTTTTTCAGTTTACAAAAATTAATGTTTATTTTAAATAAAAATAAATATAATTTTTGTAAAATCAAATAAATTATCATTTATTAAACTTCTACAAAAAAAAGTATTTAAAAGATAAATACTTATTTGTTTACAAATCGAATTATCATTCAATATTTCTTTCTATTAATATATAAATACATGGTATAAAAAAATACAATAATAAATTAGTTTTCTTTACAATTTATACAAATTTAAATATATACAATATTTAACATGTAAAATCATAAGCATTGTTTTAAAATAGATTAGATTTATTATTTATCCAAGAGATCTTTTTATAATAAATTAAGAGAAAAATATTTTACAAGCGATCAAAATCTCGAAAGATACTTTAAATGTTGAGGCGTAAGTGGGAAAATTCCAAACAAAAAAACCTAAGTCGCTAAAAAATATTTTTAATATTTTACATAAAAATGTTGACGTCGGGATGTGTTTTATTCATGTAATTGGTTATTACTTTCTACCATTAAAAAGCCAGAATAGTTTAAATATCGACAAGTGTTTCTTGTTTTCAGTTTAAATACTTAAGGTTTTTTGTTTGAAGTTTTTCTACTTAATTCATAAGAAAAAATAAATATAAACCATTCCATGGAATCCAAACTCTTTGGCAAAGCGCATTCAGCCTTACAGGTCAGGAGGAACCATTTTCTTTCTTTTCTATTTTTTTTAATTGACCGCTGCTTGACTAGAGGTACAGAGGATGGACTTTACTTCGATCATCGATTCAGCTGAGTATCTCATCAATAGTGAATCCTCTCTTGGGCTGCTGCTGGTGGGTGAAGAGATGCACCGCCAGTTCTGATCTAAGGTTGAAGACCTTGGTGCAGACCGTGCACTTGTGCGGTCCTTCTTCCAAGTGAAGTACCTTGTGTACAGCCAAAGTTCGGGACTGGCAGAACCCTCTGCCGCACTCCTCGCACTTGAATGGCTTTTCCTTCGAGTGGATATACCTGTAACAACAATAATAAACATTAAAAAAAATACAGAAACAATCCCATCTATCTAAGCTCAGAATTCCTAGATTATTACGTACCTGTGATCCCTGAGATGATCCTGTCTTCTGAATGCCTTCCCGCAGATGTCGCAGGAGTATGGCCTCTCGTCCGTGTGTGTTCTCTCGTGGATGAGTAGGTTGTACGATTTGGTGAACTGCCTGTTGCAGAACTTGCAGATGAACTGCTTCTTCGGTCTCGTATACGGTCTCGATTGGTATACGGCTGCTGTCTGGGACCTTATCCATTGTGCCAAAAGTAGACCGTAGTTTCCAGACATGTAGAGACTGTCTCGTAAATATGTATCTGGGCTTGATCTAGCTGGACTAGATTCTGGAGAATTCACCTTAGGCGCGGAAAATTCCGTGTTTTCAACTATGCCTAAAAATAAAGAATAAATGTTAAAACATAGCAATAAGCTAGAAACAGATATACTTAGAAACTATTAAATACTGATGTAAAGATCTTCCAAGATACTCAAAATTCATATGTGATCTAAGTGTTCAAGTTACTATTTCCAAGATCGCGAGTTCGAAGCCCAGCAGATGACCTTCAGATTTTATAAAGGGAGTAAAAATCTTTAGGTATAAGCCCTACGGAGAGGGCGTAAAATGAGGGTCCCAAGGTTTTACGGTGTCACTACTCGTTAATATCCCAATTATACCTGGATAGGCAAAATTTAGGACTCTTACTGTACCACCATGACGTCAAATGAATACACAACAAGATACTCAACAAAACGTAATGAATAATGTGCAAAAAAATTAATGAATTGTTAATCAAAACAATGCAGTTTAATTGTTATGTTAATTTTTAAATCTAGACAATAACATAAATTTATCAAACCATTATAAATTTATCCATATATTAATTTTCAAATTAATCAAAATTATTGAATGAGTGAGTTATTTTCTAAAAACTAAAAAAAACTGTTGACGTTTACAAGCATAAGCAACGGCATATCAATATTTTTTTCGTTTCATATATGTATCAGTTATCGATTTTCGTAATTAAAATATATAATTTTGCAATTAAAATACGTTTACATAAATCGTGTTATTTAACATTTTAATATTTCAATTTAAATGAACATGGTTTGACAAGAGGAAGATATTTACAGTATCATGTATACAATTCCATTCCTAATAATGGGGATCAATGCTAAGAAATGTTTACAAACGTTATCATTATTATTATAAAACTTGAAATATATTAATAACAACACATAATTTTAAAGATAAAACTTACTGAAGAGCTTTAAATTACTTTGTTGTTGAAGACGGCAGTCTCAGTTTTAACAAAAGATTTACTTTAAACAATTCTATTCTATTTTATTTAAACAATTTTATCTCTAAATTTATGGGAATTGATTATTATGAATAATGAACAATGTTCATGATTTAATTTTTTTTCTGTTTAATTGAAAAATAATAATTTAACCAAATTAAAATATAGTGTTTCGACAAGTAGTTATATTCGTATCCCTTTAAAGTATAGTAACTGTTTAAAAAATAGAATTGTAATTTTGTCAAATACTAATTTCTAGTTGATACATATTAATATTTAAAGTAATGAATTCAAACAAAAGAAATTTAAAAAAATATTAAAAATTTTTAATTAAACAAAAAATGAGATGTATAATATTTATCAGCCTATATTATTATATATTAATATGCTTATTGTATATTACAATAATGACAATTATAACAATAGCTCTTCAATAAGTTATAACCTCACACTGACCTTGAACTTGCTTTGTTTACATTGAACCACGTGACTTACCTCTGTGTGTGTGAGCTGATGGGATCTCCCGGTACGCTTCAAAATCAGAACAAAAAACCATGTTGCCAACCGATACTATCAGATCTGACTGTACTTGCCATGGACTAGGAAGGCCCTAGTAACATTGAGGCGCATGCGCCGCACAGAGCATTCCCATTGGCCGAGGAACGTAAAGAGGGGGTGATACTACCCCTTCTTGTCAAAACAACCCTTTGAAGGGCGATTTACAACTTAATAGTCTTCTAGTAATCGTTCTGGTTTCTTTGGAAGTTTTATTATCTTGGAAAAACATTGGCGTAACAGAAAACAGAGCTATGTAACTAAGAAATAAAAACACTGTGAAATTTGTATGCGGTGTTATTGTTCTTAGTTATTGGTAATGTCTGAAAGAAACATAAATACACACAAACATCATTTATATATATACATATAGATTAGGATATATTCTTATATCCTACTATAATTTTGCTTCACTTTTAGAAGTGTGTACTGCTTTTTCTGTGTTTGTAGCATTATATGAAATATTAACACAAAAACATGCTCTTATATTTTATTTACTTGGTAATTTTTGTACGGTTTGTTTGTCTTTATTAATATTATTAATGATATTAATTTACAACATTATCTTCGTACAATGTATGTAACCGTTCACGTTGCATGTATTTGAGGCATTTAACATGGATTTAAATTAGAAAATAGTCCTATTTTGTTAAATATATGGTACAGAATAACATAATATATACAGGGTGTTTCAGGGTTAATTAGCCAATCTGAAAATTTGATCTAAAGACCTAAAACAAGAAAAAGAATTTCCTATGGAGGTATGTCCGCAAACGCTTTGTTTAGGATTTTCATTGTTACGAATTATTTAGGTATCATAAATAAATAAAACTTTTTTTATTTGATACAACTACTTCATTCATTAAATGTAAACGTAGTTATTCATATTAAATTATTTCTTTGATATCCGCCATGTTTCTTCTCTCTCCTTATTTGAAGCCTTGCTTTTCCAAAGCTTAAAAGGCTAATGAAGATTGGCTTAAATATATTGTTAAAATTTAATTAAAGTAATAAATATTTATGACAAATAACTTTATATTGGTTATTAATAACAACATCGGCTGCAACAGCTGTCGCGGCACAAGCCTCCGCAAGGTTTCTATGCTCTGGTCTAGTTTAGTTCAATGTTTTCAGTTCACTTAAATCTACGGAAGGCAGGTAAGAAAAGCTACCTGTCTCAAAACTTCCAAGTTCATGAAGTGTCATAAAATATTTTAAGGGCTTTAACATATAATGAAATGGTCCGTCTGCTGTCAACAGCCTTAAGGGAATGTTATTGCTACTGCTGTAAATAATAAATTCCCTTTCTACCTAGAGATAAGAGGAGCCGACTTGTTTTTAAAATAGTTTCCATATTACCTAGCTCACAGTGTAAGGGCACATGTATGCGTATGTATAGACACTTACTTAGGAGGAAAAATCTCAAAGAAATGAATAAAAACATATACATTAATATGAGGTTTTCAGGATCATATTGGATAAATCCAAAATTTTAAAAATTGATTTTTTCGCTTGTTTACGATACTATGCCGCTATGTTTCTCATGGTTTTAGTCTGGTTCTCAACTTCAAGTTTCGAGAAAATAAAGCATTGCTTGATTAAGCAAGCGAAAAAGTCATTTTTGAAATTTGGAGTTTTTGTCCTTTTAGGGTATGAGTATGAAAACAATAAAATCTCAAAATGTTGTCAAATTATTACTATAAGGTTGACTGAATATCAAGGAACGGATACAATTATTTTTAAACGAAGCGTTCAGGATCATAAGCAGATAACTCCAAATATAAATAATGGTTTTTTTTTCACCAGTTTAGTCAAACAATGCTTTATGTTACCGAAACTTCAGGTTCAGATCGGGGCTAAAACCAAGAAAAACAAGGCGGCAAAGTATCTTGTTATATAAATTGTTGACTAAAAAATAGGGAACAGAAAATTGCTGAAATTTTGGATATATCCCATTTTTGAGCCCGGTTCGGTTCTGAGTTTTAGGAATAGTAAAAAAAATTACAATTACGTTAGTAAGAATGAGGAAAGGCCAATTTTTTAAAATAAATTCATATTGCTCAGTTAGGATTTATTTGTTTCTTTCTTTCCTTTCCTTTGATAGAGTTTTCTCTCTCTCCAATTCTTGCGTTCTATAAATCCCCTTTGATCCTCTGTCCTACTTCGCATTCTTACTTCATCCTGAAACTCTTCCAGATTATTAACTCAAAAATCTACCCATTTTCTTGTATTAAAATATTTAATACTTATATATCGGGTCATCGCCTACATAATCTGTCAACTGTTGTATAAACCTCGACAGAGATAATTAAACCAGATTATGATACGTTGATCCCGGGACGGCTAGATATAGATATGGCCATGGGAGGATATAATGCAGACAGTATGACTAAAGGGGATTGAGGTGTAGTAATTATAAAGGCGGTGGATAGAGGGGTCAAGGGTCATCCTCCCACACCGCCCTCACAATATATATCTATATTCACTATCTCAAGCTCCCAGTGCCCTTTCTCATTGCCGTAATCACACCATCATCATTCCCTATTTACATCGGACGATGGCCAAATCCCCTACTATCATTACCATAACCAGATATAATGGTGCGCAATCACTGTCTTCTCTGACCAACTGTTGGAAATTTAATTCAAAATAAGATGAAAAGATTTTCTGCTAATGTCTGCGGACAAGAATGAACAGGCATTATCCGTGGAAACAACCATTATTTGCAAAGTTATTGCAATTATTGTCTGTAACACTTTTAAATATACGTGTGCACAACGAAAAAAAGGCGTGTAATGGACCACTACAACCTGAGGGGTCCTCGGCCTTCAGACGAGTATTAGACCAACGACCCACTATTAACTAAAATGTCTTTCAGCGATCGTCTATTGGCGGCATCTGTTTGAGGAATCACGTGGCGCTATCCTAAATCAACCAAAATGTTTCTCTGTATTACATAAAAAAAAGTCGAACCTGTAATTCATTTATAAATACGTAAAGTGGAATAAAATAAAAATGGGTTGTAAAAAAAATGATATAGAATGAAAAAGAACTCTAAGAACGCGTCTTGATAAACAAAATTAAATTTTAAACAATTGAAAAAAAACGAATATGAATTGAATTAAATATTAACAAAGAACTGAGAAAAGGAGAAATAGAGTTTGATCCCAATTGAGAATAGGAGTATCCCACTAGTTTATATATAATGCCCTATATATTATTAGTATATAAATATTTATACATACATAGAAATAGATAAACCAGTTCCACTACAGTCCGTGCAAGGTCTGGGGTTCAGCACATGGCAGATACTGTACCGCTTTTTGGACAGTGGTTGGGGAGGGTGGTGATTGGTCCTAGAACTTTTCCCCCTAATTTTGGGTACCCACTTTATAGACTCTACGTGAGCCCCAGGAGGGTCCTAGTTCCGCTAGGATCCATCTGCGGCCATTAACAGATTAAATAAATCTCTAGCCAGCAGCGGGATTTGAGCCTAGAATCTTCGGCATGGCAAATCAACGCTCTAACACTCAGCCACACACACAAACATATATATTATAAAAACTGTAAGTATGGATATAATCCATGGTGACCTACCAAAAATGTAACGAGGATTTTGTAACTAAATTCCTGAAAAAAATCTGGTATCAGTTCCCCAAGTTCGAGTTGAGTTAGAAGTTTAAATTGTTCGTTCTTTTTCTTTTTAATATTCTCCAAAAATACCAATTATCGTGAGCATTAGTATTAAAAAAAATATAATATTTCGGTATTCATTTCATCAATAAATGAGCGTTTCAACAAGCATATATCATCTATATTTCTAAATGTTTATTTCTTCATGAAAAGATTACCGAAATATACACATTACCAATAATTGAATTCTCATTTCCGTTCTGAAAGCTCACAATAATTAGTATTTTTGGTGAATATTTAAAACTAAACGAATAAACAGCTAAAACTTGTAACTCAACTCGAAGCGACAACCTGCGGAACAGTTACCTCATAATGCCAAATATCTTATAAGAGGTCAGAGAATAAATTCATGCCCAAATTTCAGGCCATCAAATGCTTTAAAATATATTTTGTTGCTAAAGATTTACTATGATTGAAAGTATTTATCAAAGTATCAGTATTATAGATAATGTATTCAAGCTGTGTTTTTCCAGCAGCTGTTTCGATCGAAGCCTTCCACTCGACAAGAAGTGGATGGTCACAAGTGGGACATGTGGTGACAGTCTATTGCGTCTGGTTTCGTCGTCACTTTATGAAATAAAACCATGTCCTTAGCTATGATCTTTTATTTTAAAAAAATATTGTCATTAGTGTTAGTTCTTTATATAAAATGGATATCATAGTTAGTAGTTAATGTAATTATTAATTATACTAAATATTAGTTATATAGTAATGCAAGCAATTCATTATTACATTGTACACTGTTAACAGTCACGATTGACCCTTTGATCAACAGGCCTTCGTAGGACTCACCCAGCCTCTACAGGTCACCTAGCGATACAGGTTTGTATATGGGATATGTGTACTAGTATCATATTACGTATATAAATTGAAATATAACACAGTCATTAAACACTTTTTATATTATAAAGATATAAATTCATACTATAGTGAAATTTCACTAACAAATATACCGTCATCCTGAATAATTATTGATTAGATGACTGTATAAATATAGAGAAGAAATTATTATTAAATAATAAAAAATAATAATAATAAATAAATTATTTTTTTTTTTGTCTTCTATTTCCATGCCCTACATGAAAAATCCAGGAGCGGGGTACCTCAATGGTAGAGCTGTGTTTGCGGTCATTGGTTCAAATCCGGCGTTGGCAGACGATTTATTTAATCAGTTATCCGTGGATGGACCTGCGAAACCTCCTTATTCAGACTACATGATGTGGGCACCATTAATTGAGGGAAAACTTGGTGGCTGAGCATGATCTCGGACAAATGAGCAGAACCGCTGTTCTTTCATGAAAATATAATTTAGGTACGACTTCTCTAATACAACGTAAGTCGAGAACAACAGAAATTTTAAATACAAAAGTTAAGGAGTTATTTTGGGAGAGGAATGAGTCAGTGCTAGAGCACTGAGTTGTCATACCGATGGACCTGGCTTCAAATCCCGCTGACAGACTTTTATTTAGTCCTATTGGGTCTAGGATTCTCATCCGGCTCGCTCATCTCTGTACAATTGATACTCTTAATTGGGGGAAAATTTGAGCGTAATCCCAAACAAATTACCTCGCTGCACAACCGTTGTAAAAGAAACAATTCAGTCTCTCCTAAGTAGTTAACCCAAGACACTTCATTGTTTGTAATGGTACAGGTTTTTTTTTAGATACGAAAATTAATTAATTCGTTATTTCGATGGAATCACGACTTATTGTGGTTGCTTGAGGATCAGATGTGGGAAAGAACTTTCTATTCGCCTCTGGGGATGGCGAAATCGACGGAAGGTACTGAACCGATCCTACATTATGATATATACCCACCTTCCAACTTGGGGTCGAGGCTAGCAAGGGAAGCTATACCAGAGGATCCGAAGGCCCGCCGTGGGAACTCGTCGGCAGCCGATATAATTACAGCCCAGAGCAACTGGGACTTTTTTTCGGCGAAAATCGAAAAGTTGAATATCGTAAAATATGACAAAGTAGCGCTGTGGTTTCTCTCTAACCGCCCCTTAAATAAACTCACTCCTTCATTCGGATACAATGTTTCTCCCTTCTTACGTTTTACGGCCGGGTTCAGGAATTGAAAACAAAACGATGAGTATCAAGGAAAGAAGCGACCGACTCACGTTTTGGAGCTAAAAACTCCATTTTTATTTTATTTTTAGCGTTATGATTAGTATGCTCGAATAGTTAGATATATTAGATTAAATTAAAAATTAATTATGTATTAAAAAACTGTTCCGGCGATGTGCTGGGAGGTCATTAGTCCTAGATCACGCCCAACCGCAAGATCCCTATTTTGGGTACCCACTTTACAGAGGCTGGGTGGGCACATGGAGGGTCCCCCGGATCCTGTTCCATCCATGGCTGTTAAGAGATTAAATAAAATCTGCCACAGCCAGAGTTGAACTCGGTATCCCCAGCAGAGCAACGCAGTGCCCTACCATTGAGCCACTCCACTCCTTAAATAGAATGATCACGCCCGTTACGATTATTCTCCAGTGGAGGGTAGCCAGATTATAGAGAGTGAAACCCAAGGGTCTGTAGATCCATTCCAGGCTATTAACAGATTCAATCTCCCAGAATAGGATTGGAACCCGGGCTCTTTAGCATCACACTCTCACTGAACTAACGCGATCTCTTGAAATATTTACTATATAGAAAAATATTTGTATTCCATTCGTATATTCTGAAAATTTTCTTGATCTATCTATTAAAAATGAAATACAACTACCACTACAACTCATGAAAGTTCATGGGGTCAGCACTTGGCTCAGTCTGTTCCTGAGCCAATGGTTCCACTAGATGGTTCGGTCATGATCACGAAGAATCGCTAGGAGTTTTTTCTCAATTAAGGGTACCAACTTTATTGCAGCTAGATTGTCCCAGTTCGTGCACCCTTCAGTGCAGTTTGGAGGAAGTATTGTAATGGTATAGACTGGATTTTACTCGGGAGGATGAACCACACTCCCTATTGTTGAATGTGAACTTATAGTAGTCCGTTACGCACAACAAATTATTGCTGATGGGGATAATGAAAAATGAGGAATGTATCACTAAACCAGGGATCTCATTAGCATGGATTTTCGATTTTTCGATGACAACGTTCTTGAACCTTGGACTACAACATCTGCTTCGTTCCCCATTTCATCCAATACAATAGAGAAAATGTTGGATTCGTTACAGAGATCTACAACTCTCAATCTACAACATCTAGGGAGTGAAATTCATCAATAAACTAGTAAAAACATTATAAAAAGTATGCATAAAACTGTCTACAGGTCCTGACTATCAAATGACACTATACAAGGTATACATTGTTTTCAAAATCAATTGTAAACCAATATAAAAAAAATATACAACTAAAAGAATTAATTTTATTATTTATCAATATCCCTTAATTACAGTTTCTTCCTTCTCTTCTACTTTGAGCCATAATTGGCGTAAATGGGCTTCTATCGAGTTCTACAAGATTAAATAAACATTCCTGTATTAAAAAACAAAACAAAAAAAAATGTCGATATCAGCTCCGTTATTATAAAATTAATTTTTTTTTTTTTTTCGAGAATAGTAAAAAGGAATACCTCAACCAATTTTACATTAACAAGAACAACTTATTTTATTTTAAAAATAAAAATAATTAATTGAAATATTTTTTTTTTCATATTTTGGTTTTGAAGAGAAAAGATTTGTCCTGGACGGGTTTCGAACCTCGGTCGACTGCTCTAAACCACTAAGCTACCAGGGGTCGTATCCAAGTCAGACAAATCCGTTCTCTTCACCGATCCTACCATCAAAATAACAATTAATAAAAAATAAATGAAATATTATTTTAACGTTTGTTTGTAGAAACGTTAATTTCCTGATTAAATGGTTACCGAAATATAAACATTTCCCGTAACTACACACTTTTGTTCATATTCAGCCTGTATTTACAAATTTTAAAGTAATATGAAAATATTTAAAGTGAAACGGGGGAAAAGTTAAAAGTTGTTGTGAATTAATTAGAAGCTACAACCTGCAGAACTGATATCACAATTTCTAATTAATATTAATGGAGTTATTGATAAAAATAATTTTAAAACGCTAGGCTATGCAAGTAACAAAAAATTAGCAATATCCTTATTAATTTTCGCACAGTATAATTAATTAATGATTGAACTTGTAAAATTGCTGGGCTTAGTTAATACGCCTTCCTAACAAGTTAATAAGAGTAACGAAATATACCGAGCGAAGACTTAGGCCCCAATCCTTAAAACCTGGTGGTAGAGCGAGATCTAGGACGAATCACCTCCCTGCACAACCGTTGTCCAAGAAACAGTACAGTCTTTATAATGTACCGAGTTCCTTCACTGGTTGTAATGGTAAAAGACTTATTATTACAATAAAGTATATAATTATTTACAATTAGACTAATTGAAGAAATAATTAGACTAATCAGCATCCTATTAGGGCAAGCTAAGCGGAGCCGATAGAAGACAGGTGTTGAGGCACGAGACTGCCCTGCAATTTGTTTAATAGCTACCGTTGCGGCTACCGGTTCAATCTGTCTTAGTTATCTCCATCTCCTCCCTGCTCTACAACCTTAAGCGTCCTGAAGTATATCTCTCTCCCGATCGCTACATCCTAAGGCTAACTGGTGCAGATATTTAAAAAGTAAAAAAAAAATTAATCAATTAAAGAAATAGGTGACTCTGTTACTTTTTTTATTAACCTCTAAAACCTGTAACACGGGGCGATCCCCAGGAGGGTCCTAGACCCAATTTGCTCCATATCCGGCTGCTGACAGATTAAATAAAAGTATTGCCAGGAGCTGGATTTGAACCGGGAATCTTCAGCACGGCAACTCAGCGCTCTACCCCTGAGCAACTCCACTCCCACTTATTCCTTAAATATTTTTAATTCTATAATTAAACATTTGTAGTATACTAACGCGTATTTTTTACACTATTTTATTCTAAAAATTAAAATCCGAGAGGATTGAGGCACAACTACAAAATATCGAGAATCATTATCAATTTTCAGATTTTCCGTACCACGGGTACTGACTCACACATCCACGGTACTGACATAAAATAAATTCAGCGGATATTCTTCAGAGAAATTATTAGTTTTTTTAATGAATCGAACAAGATTTATGGATTAATTAGTTTGGATCGATTATTGCTATAAAAAAAAAATGTAACCAATGACTAGAAACAGAACAATACTGAACCTAAAATGGGTTTGCTGTAGTTCAGATTTTATTATATTAACATATAGATTAGGTTAGGCGCTCATGCGCCGAGGCTTCCTAAGTAAAAAATTAATAATAATAATAACTATGTAAAAAAATTAATTTTATCAGAGACAGAGGCTCTGGAAGATTATCTACTGTCTTATAAGTTTTGAATCGACTGCCTAGAAGGTGGATATTAACCTAGGGCTCACCCAGCCACTATCAAGCAGGTAATCTAATTGGAAATTCGACGTGATTAAATTATTCCAGGATCCATGGTCCATTTTTTCACTTGATTAGTATCAAGCTGAATCTTCGTGAATAGCTTCGTTTCGATGAGACGCCCAACAATTTCCCGTCCGAAAATTCTCGATTGTGGTAGCTAAAAGAGTTAGCAAGGATAAAATATGTCGATTTGATGATTCTCAAAAATTTATTACTTTTTTTAAATCTCAAGATAATTATCTAAATTATTTGAAAAAATATTTGTCTTGCAAAATGTATAGTTTGATCAAAGAGTTCCCTCCTTCCAATATGTATCGATAACGAAGTCAAAAAATAAGAAGTAAAAAAAAAAAAAATACATTTTTGAGAATCATCAAATCGACATATTTTATCCTTGCTACCTCTTTTAGCTACCACAATTAAGAATTTTCGCACGGGAAATTGTTGGGCGTCTCATCGAAACGAAGCTATTTACGAAGATTCAGCTTGATACAAATCAAGTGTAAAAATGGACCATGGATCCTGGACTAAATTACATTAAACTAATTAACCATATAATAACATCACTTTCATATTTAGTAGCATTACATGATTTGATAGTTTAATTAGGAAGCTGGGTTGTTCAGTGTGTTGATCACTGAGTTTTTCTGCTTAAGGTTGCGGGTTCGAGTCCGATAGAAGTAAGAAGATAAATTTCTGAATCTGTTAACAGCCACCCACAAAGGCCTTCCTCGATCTAGTCCTACCCATAACATTGCACAACCGTTCACTAGAAAAGGAACAATACTGGTTCTTAGTGGTTTAGGTTTGGTTTATGGATAAAATTAGACAGACATATGCCGCCAACTCCATATTAAAAATGTTAAAAAAAACCTAATAAAGATTTGACTGAAAATTGGAAGAATACGGTGACTGATCCGTAATTTCCAGAGGCCTCCAAAACCGGTCGGTGTTTCATCATATTACGTAATATAATCTATATATTTATTATATTTCATTCAATTTAACTACAACCATTTACTTCCATCAAACGATCCGACTTCTTATTTATATACTTTTTTTTATCAAGTCTTAGAACTGTTTAAGTTAATGGGAACAATCGGAAATCGCCACAATGAAAACGTTCAATTCGATAATTTCGGTAATTGGAAGTCTACGTTTTCCGTAATTTTAAGCTCACTCACAACCCTCTTCAGAAAAAAAATTATATAAAGACTCCAGTAAACTAATCCCTACTAAGGATTGAACTGTTCCACTTAAACTAATTGAGGGAATGAAAGATACCTAGCGATAGCTTTACCTGTAATTGCGATGCGTTCTGTTTTTTCCTCCCCCCACTTGACTCACTACCACCCTCACACAACAACGACTATTACTGATATCCATTACGGTGGGAATCGGTGACCGGGTCTCCCAGAACTGGGACCCGGTCCATCGTGACCCCCAACCCTTGTATTAGGGATAAACCTAATATCCCTCGGGCGGTAATTTTGGCTGATGGATAATTGTGGGTTGGCTGCCCTGATGGAGGCGCTGGTGGTACCCCTGCCACCAAATTGCCGCTTAAACCTGAGCGGGGGTGTGCCCCTTATGGTCTTCCGAGGGAACGCTTACTGAATTCATAATGTTCGGGTCTTTGTCGATGTGCGACATGGAAAAAAATCTTTGAACTAATGACCATAAAAGATAAAAACAGTTTATAATAAAGCTCAAACTCTTCAATCATTTGTATCTCCATTAAAATATAATTCTAAGATCTAATCTTGTATTTCAATACCCAATTATTCCAATTCCGAGCGAAACTGATTAACAACCACGGATTGATTCTATGGAGTCTTGGGACCCTCCTGGGGCTCACCCAGCCTCTATATATTGGATTCCCTTAATTGAAGGGAAAACATGGAGGTGGAGCGAGATCTCTGACAAATTACCTCCCTGCACCAGTGTTGTCCTAGGAACAGTACAGTCTCTATCCCGTACTGACCTCCCTTTATAGGCTGTAGTTTTTTTAATTATTTATTATTACATGTCTTATATCACACCAAGCGAAGCTTTCATGACTACTTGTTCTTCCATTACTTCTTCATTCGTTCAGTAAAGAACCTCTTCATTTCTACCTCATCCACTTTGGTATTAGTATATCTCGTGTATAAGGGTGTGTCTTTGACGAAGTTGGAGTTGGAAAGGAATTTTTGATTGTTGATACTCTGCCTCTTGTATAAGGGTCTTCCATTTTCCTGTCTGTTCTGGCACTTCACATAAGTACTTAAATCTGAGCGACTCTGTTGGACTTGACATATTTCGTGGTTAAATTGGTTGCATAGAATTTCGTGCTGAAGATTTCGATCTTTTGCAAAGAGATTTGTAATCCCATTTTTTCGGAGCTTATTTGAGTACTCATATCAGTCTGATTGATGTGGATTCGCTGGGAGCGATAAAGATATTTTATTTATTTTAGATATATTCTAACAATAAATGGTAGACAGTGAGGAGTAGAGTGGAGGACACTACTAAGCTGATGAGACTTCACTCCAATTAGCGGTGGGTGGAGGAGGCGTGCGGTCGTGAGTGGCCTAAGGCTACATTCCCACGCCGCGTCTTCTCTGTTCCTTCTGATATTTAATTACTAAAACTGTAAGCAATATGTCATCGTGTCAATCCCTTCTATCGTGTAAGCTTCGATATGTCTGTCTCGGGCGGTTGGAGGCGGCGCTAACAGATAATAATAGCCTAGTAATGAAATTAAAAACATCTTCAACAGGAACATCTCTTTTAGGATCACGTTATATATCTATAAATATATACCACTACAATCCATTAAGGGTTTTTAGTCCAGAATGTGGTGAACACTGTACTATTTCTACGTTAACGGCTGTCCCGAAAGGCTATAGTAAGATATCACTCTCAAAAGCCACTACTCCCAAATTAAGGTTAATTAACTTAGAATCTGTTAATAAAGTTCGAACCTGAAGATCCCACTGTTAATAGATTAAGTAAAATATGAAATAAAAAAATAAAAAAAGAAACTGTAGCTCTAACCCATGAAGAGTCTTGGGTTCAGTCCATAGCAGACTATTCTGTTTCTAAGTCGTTCGCGCAGGGAGAACATGTTATATGTCAACCGCCAATTCTCCTCCAGTTAAGCAGACTCGCTTAATAGGTTATGGGTCAATCCCAAGAGAGTCTCTCTATTGCTGTCAACTGATTAAGTAATATATGGTATTAAATAAGATCAAGTATAAAAAAATAAATTTAAAAAAATATATCTCTAAAGTGGATTCAGTAAATGGTAGAGACTATACTGATTTTTTGACAGTTGTTAGGCAAGGTTGCGGTATGTCCGAAATTGAACTCAACAGGTTTTTCCGTAGCTTTAAATGCACTGAGTAAGTCCCAGGAGAGTCTGCAGATTCTGCAGGGTCCATCATTGGCTATTAACAGGTTAAATCTGCGTCAGCGGGATTTAACTTACAACCTTCTGCGTAGCAACTACAAACTACCCCAAAATGATGGCAAAATAAAACCAAAAACAATTTTTTTTTAAATTTAAACCGTTCGCCGTTTCAGGCTACATTTTCTAGACAAAAGCTCTAAGATCTCAATTAATTACTAAAGACTCATATACATAACAATCGTTAGACCCATCTCGATTTACGGAATAGAGCTTCGGGGCTCCACTAAACCATCGAATTCCTCTCGTATTCAATCCTTACAATCCAAAATCCTTCGTAAAATCCTCAATGCTCCTTACTTAGTAACGAACCAAAGTAATCCAAAATGACCTTATGTCCCACTTGTTGCTGATTTGGACGAATCAGACATCAATCTTTTCATGAAAAACTTTATTTCCACTCAAACCCACTAGTTTCAAACCTAGCAACCTCTTCAATTCCTGATAATCCTCCGAGGCGTCCGAATGAAGATGGTCTCGTGACCTTCTAAGTTGATCTTTTTATTGGAGTACTACTACTGGGTAGTTTCTTTTCTTGTCTTTCATGCTATTATGTACCAATCAGTATATTTACTTGTTTTGTTATTTTAATGCAGTTGTATGTTTAATTAAATAAATTAAAACGTAAATAATGGGTGTTTAAATAAATAAATAATCTGATAACGGAGGGACCCTTCGTATTGATGACCTTATTTTAAGACCCTCCTGTAGCTCTCCCAATATCAATAACTTGAGTACCCTCAATTTGAAGAAAACTCGATCAAATCAACCTGAACAAACGTTGGGTTAGAGAAATCACAAACTGAACCATATGCCGAGGCAAATACATTAAGGTGGGGGTACATGGTGGTGTGTTGTTTTACTTATTGATAGAAGAAATCGCCATAAGCAGAAACGCTTATATCCAAATTACTGAACGGTATAAATGGGTGAATGAAAAATTAGTTGTTATGTATCGTTTATCTCATTACATTCATGTTTGCTCAATCCGACCTTTTGTGTATGCATAAGCCGATACGAAGCTTATAGGCACTTGTGCTTGCGAGCCCTTTCCAACGTTTTGCAATTGTGCCAGCTCAATAATGGTTCAGCCTAATCTCTAGCCCAGGAAATAGTAGAGAGTTCCGCAACTGCACTAAGACAGGATCCGAACAGAAAATGATTCACTCAGCCTCTTCAAACGGGCAGGTGATGTCCATGGAGCATTATGTTAATGCGGTGGGGAAGATTGGCAGGTAGCTAAGGCAATCACAGTGATACACTGAAATGGTGGCTCGTGCACCAAATCAACTTCTCTAATGGTAGTCAGGCTTCTGGCTGCCTCCAAGCATCAGATTATAGTAGAGTAGCCGAGCGCTTTAAGAGGTGATTTTACCAACCGGTATCGACTAGCACTTGTCGATGTTCTATTAATTATTGTTTTACTAATAAGCAAAATTAGTATTAATACATTTCATACTGTAAGGCAAGGTATAAATCATATTAGACAAAAATATCTTTCTATTTCCCACCATTTATTCATATTACTATCTATTACACTAAAAACGGTATCAGTTCCACAGGTTGTAGCTTCGAGTTACGTCACAAGTTTTAACTATTTCATTCGTTTCCTCTTTAGTGTTCTCGAAAAAAAAAAAAAAACACATTTCCCTTAATTACATTCCTTTTTTCATACTAAAGCATACGATTATTTTAGTAATCATTTCATCAAGAAATAAACTTTTCAAAAAACATTTCGAAGTATAGACGGTGATATAACCAAAACAGTTTAGTGTAAGTAGGTTCAGTAATTCAACGCTCATTAATAGTTACAGTGCATAGTTAGTTATTATTAAATTATTTTTATTGTTGAGAATATTAAAGAACTGATATCCAAGCAAGTTCGATAAACAATCCATTTATGAATAATAGTCTAAACTGATCAAATGCAGATATAATATTCGATGGAACTTATTTTAAAATAATTCGAATTTGAATTTACTTTTTCAATTATTGATTAGAATAAACTATTGCAACTTAACGTTAACGCAAATTTCTCAAGAGATATAAGCCACAGCAAATAAAAAAAATATGTTTATACTAAATAGAAATTACTTTTATTATACGACATTAAGTTTGATCTATGTTTTATTAGATAAAAATTGTGTAATTTTATTTAATAATTTAAATTCTTTAAAAATTAATTATTTATTTTATAAAAATTAATAGAAATGATTTATTTATTTATCATTTTTTTCGTCGTAGTTGCACAGTGGTAGAGTGCTTCGTTGTGCTGAGAATAGCGGGTTCAAGTTCGTCTATAGCACATTAATTATTAGGTTTATGGGATCTATAAACCCACCTGAGCTCACCCGGCCTCTATAAAGTCCTTAATTAACAGATAAAGCGAAAAGGTTGAGCATGATATCGGACATGTCACCCCCCTGTAAAACCTTGATCTTAGATACAATACTGACTCAACCTTCTACTGAACCCAAGACCCTCCATGTGTTAGAATTTGTACAGATTTTTAAAAAATATTAATATACTGTAATAAAATATACTGTAGGAAGAAACTCAGATCGGTTAGGACCAAGTCTTACAGTCTTAACCACCTGCTTACATCTCCTAACTTATCCCTCCGCCTCAAGTTGACCATCTACAAGAGCATCCTAAGACCGGCACTCCTTTACGGAGCACCACTATTAGGTAACATCACGCCGGCAACAGCGAAAAAGCTCCAACAGTTTCAGAATGGCGTACTGCAACGCATAGTGAGACACACAACATTGAACAAAACAAAAACGGACCTCCTACACACTACTCTCGACATACCGACAGTTACAGACTTCATTAAACGTAGACACATTAAATTTTTCGACAGCCTGAAATACTGTACTAACCCTCTTTTTCGGACACTCACCCCAACAGGACGGCCACAAACGTGGCAAGATCACGTACAAAGTCTCAGCCTGAACTGAGCAATTAATAAAATCAACAAACAAAAGGAAAAGGACACGGTGAGCCCCATCACCGGAAAAATCTAAAGCTAATAAATATAAATAAACTACATTAGAACCTTCCACCTTCTCTTCCTCCTCTTAAAATGTACATCGTACAGTACAAGAGATACCTCTCCGTCAATTCTTCAATTCTACTTAGAAATCTTCAAACCCAAAGGGGCTAAGAAAAAAAAAAAAAATATTATCAACATTTGATTAAAAATTAATTATAAAATGTTTTTTCTTCCAAACATTTAATAAGATTCGACAACATAATCCTTTTTAAAGGCCTATTTACTAGACGTTTTCATTAACATAAACTTAGGTCTGAGAGTTATTTTTATTATCCAAAAACAATTAACTATTTCTTTGAAAACTATCGTTAATCAAAATACAATGAATTTGTGTAAAAGTCGTGGAACTAAAATAATTTCATTATTATTGTTAGCCCTATTTAACCAAAAATAAATAAATTTCTATTGCTAGTACCTGACGGCGGACTAGCCCCCATTTTACAAACTATACTTAAAAAACATCTTTGTTTTGAAGAAAAAAGATTTGCTCTGGCCGGGATTCAAACCCGGTATCAGTGCTCTAAATCACTAATTACCAGAGGTCGTATCCCAGTCAGACAAATCCGTTCTCTTCACCGATCCTATCTTGTCTCTTCAAAACATAAATATTTAAAAATAATAATTAATAAAAAATAAAAATTATCCTTAGAAACTGTTCGTTTAGTTGTACTACTCGTTGCTAAAATTGTTTAACTGTAATGTACAAGCATTTTTAATTCAGATTGCATTAATTAGTATGGGTGTAAAAAGGAAAACATTATTCAAGGCTGTACCCAAACATTTTAATTTGTACTGAAATTTTTATTATTCCATTATAATTAAAATTAAATTTTACACGAAACATTTTTTTTATAAAACTATCGTATTCTTTTATAAACTAATTGCATACATATAAACTCTAGGTATCTATAAAATATTTGAAATATTCTTTGTTGCCGCCTTTGATTTCTAGTAGTTTGTAGTAACTCCGATAGAGCGCTCCACATGTCAGAGCAACCCCGTCTAGTCTCACCCACACTTTCACTGTCCAATCTTGAAATTCAACCAAATCCAATTATAGCTATTTAAAGAAAAATATATCTATATTATTTAAGCGAACAAGAAAAAAAAATGAAAACTATTGGATTTTCTTGTTAGTTTTATGATAATAGTTCTAATGAACGGATATACTTGAAATTTATCTAGTCATATAATGAATTGTTAACTGAGTTTCCAGGTTATCTATGAAAGTTAGTAAAAATGCATATCAAAAATTTAATTATTATAAAAATAATAAATCTATCTATTGACCCATGGTATAGCATCTACAACTCATAGTAGTAAATAGTATGTATGAAAACATGTTATATATTTCTTCTTGGCTCTAAATCAAATGAGAAAAAATATATTGTCCACCGGCAAAAATGTATTTTAACAAAAAGCAAGACTTCTTATTAGACAGAATCGTTATTTAACAATAGTAACGTCAATTATTAATAAACCAACCAAATTAAAATATTTCATTTCATTCCGTTTTCTTTTGTTCCTTGGATTAATTCTTGCATAATTTCTATTTATAAGTTATTTATCATTTAATTTTTGTGTAATGTTACGGTAATAATAAGATGTTTTTAACAACATATATTATGGATTAGTACTGTGAGTGATACGAACTGAAGTTTAAGTTGTAATTAATAAAGTTACAAATTAATAAAGTATCGTACAGTTACTTATTATTAAAAATAAATATAAAACTACCATGCTATGATTATTTTTATTATTCAATATTTAATTTAAGTATAATAGCATTTTGTTTCGAACCTGTACCGTAAGCTGTATAATAACTGTCGTTCAATAACAATTGTGAAAAAATATCCTTTCTTCCTTTTTATAATTATACTAAACCATACAAACTGTAATAAACTTATTTTCAGGGTCTTTCTTCGGGATAAAACATATCTTATAAAATAAGTTTATCTTTTAGTCGCCCCATTGCAGAACCGTTGTTTATGAAACAGTAGTCTCTACCATGTACTGAACCACAGACATGGCTAGTAGTGGTACAGGTTTTAGATCAGAGGGAACCCATGTGATTATTTCGTAAAATATAATAATCGGACATATTAAAAAAATGCATCACTAAACACTAGTGCACGGTTCAGAATATGGTAGAAACTGTGCTGTTTTACCACAAAGGTAATGAATGACAGGTATGTGATTTGCCGGAGATACCGCTCGACCACCCAGGTATTCCCCCAATTAAGGGTACTCACTTATGGTAAGCTGTATAGATCCCCTTGGTCTTACCGGGAAGGTAACAGATTAAATAATTTAGCTGCCAAAGGAGGATTTGAACCCTTCAGCTTAGCAATTCAGCATTCTTCACACTTATAATATCCTTCTACTAGTATATTTTAACACTGTTTACTATATTGGACGAAGTAATCATATGGATGTTGTTAATTTAGTTGAAAAAAATATCGTGTTAAATATGTTTGAATTACCTAGGGGTTTTACACCTTATAAGAATGAAATATTTATTATTTGGCAAATATTAAGTCGAATAATATTACACCACGTTATAAAATATGGAAGAGGCAGTTGTAATAAAATATTATTCCAGGGTGGTTAATGGGAGAATCAACAATTAAAAAATATAAAAAATAAAAATATATATTAGAGAATAGTCAGTGCAAAACCTAAACAATCATCTATCAATGCTACAGAAAAAGTCTTCAGTATTCATTTGATTGATAAATATTTTATTATTAAATTTGTATTCAAGTAGCATTTATAAGGTATAAGTATGTCAACTAATGCTGCTAAAATACTAATAGAATAATTATCAATCGATTATTTACATAAGACATTTTTCATAACATGAGAGGTATATTTGTTTGGTATATTCTCTAATTTATATTGTTATTTATTAAACGTAAATAGATTAAAATTATAAAAATATATATGTTGGAAAACGAAAAGGAATATATGCTGTCATTAATTTTTATTAATATACATTAATTTATTAATAGCTACTTAAATCTTGGACAATAAAATTAACTCTATCAAACAATATACTATTTATACAAGAAAAAATATACAATATAAATATACATCATAATGCCCCGAATGAGGTGGTAACGCTCACACAAATAATTATATCCATTACGAGATCCTCCATTTTGGTTTAAAATTAACACTGGGATAAGAAAAGACAAAACTGGGCAGTTGTTTTTTTTTGTAACCGCGCGCAGCTTCACGACAAGGAACATAAAAATAAAGGATCGATTTGACTAGATGAAGATTAGAACTCCATGGATTAGGAGTTCATCGGCTCAGTATCTCGTCTATCGTGAACCCTCTCTTCGGACGAGGAGGTTCCTGGTGCGTGAGTAGGTGGGTCTTCAGGTTTGACTTCTGGTTGAAGGATCTGCTGCAAACTGGACACTTGTGAGGGGAATCGTCTTGGTGCAGGATCTTGTGTACTGCCAGGGTCCTGGATTGGCAGAATCCTTTTCCGCATTCACCGCACTTGAAAGGTTTTTCCTTACTGTGGATATACCTGAAGAACAAAAACAAAATTCTTAGTTTTACAGTATAATGTATTTAAAATTATTATATGTATAAGTGTGTATGTATCCTGGAATCAGCTTCGATATTGGACTTTCAAAAGAGCACAATCGTTGTTCAAACATTAGAAACATTCGGCTTTAATTGACCAATCGGATCGATTGATAACTACTGATACGGAATCGGGATCACGAGGTTCACGAATGATTCATTCATTTCCTCTTTTCTGTTTGCAACCCGTTGATAATACTTATTTGTTGATATATATTAATTAATTATTTATTACTTCTAATTACCTGTGGTCCCTGAGGTGGTCCTGCCTCCTGAACGCCTTCCCGCAGATGTCGCATGAGTACGGCCGCTCGTCAGTGTGTGTCCTCTCGTGGATGAGGAGGTTGTACGATTTGGTGAACTGTCGGTTGCAGAACTTGCAGATGAACTGCTTTTTCGGTCTCGAGTAAGGTCTTGCAGGCGGTATAGGAGGTTGTGGATGGCACCTCAACCAGTGTGCAAGAAGCAGACCATAAGGTTCTGCCGGCTGGTACGGAGGTTCCTGAGGGTTGAAGTCTGGACTGGAAGTCGATCTGCTAGGACTAGCTTCTGGAGAGCTTGAACTGTGTGGTGGAGTTAGCATAGCGCTATCTTCTTTATTACCTGATGATAAAAAATAATATTATAAAAACCATAAAAAATCAAAACAATAAAAACTATATTACCTTAACCCGACATTCCCCAACCGAACGCATTCTCTCTCTACTCCTTACCACTTAAACTTGATATTGAATTTCCACCATTCCAAGATTTTTTCAAAGAATTAAAATTATACAGAAATATAATTAGTTTAATTAAGATAATTAAATTTATCTAGATGCTACAATAATAATAATTTAATAATCAAAGTGGGTATAACGGTTTTTGGTTGAAAATTTCGCATATATATTTATATACGTATACAGAAATATTATAATTACTTGTCCACAACGAACCTCAGGAATAAAATAAACTTCCAATTTCGCTGTATTAATATAACTACATAAATAAATATTATGTTTGTATAACATTACATAAAAAAACAAAACAAATATTAACATAACATCTGAGCTTTCTTAATGAAAATCAGGAGATAAATATATTTTTAAAAATATGATCTGGTTTTTTTATACATCTAACATTTATACATGAATTCTAATATAATAAAATTCAATTTATATAATCAACACGACTTTACCCCTTTAAATATCAGATCATTTTTTTAAAATAAAAAATAATTAAATTTTAATTTTACGTCATCAATATTTATTGGTCCTCAGATTTAATACCATGAGTGATCACTTTTTT
The DNA here is from genome assembly GCA_964056705.1 of Troilus luridus. NCBI lineage: Eukaryota > Metazoa > Arthropoda > Insecta > Hemiptera > Pentatomidae > Troilus > Troilus luridus. The sequence continues at coordinate 38,756,375 of OZ057417.1, read as the reverse complement.
TAAATCGAAAATTTAACTATTAATTTCATATAAAAAATCAAAAATTTTAATATTCGAAGGACTATATGTACTTTAGAGTTTTTACACGATTTTTGATTTTAATTACGATTAAATACATATACAATATTTGTTTGTTGCCAAATAAGAGTAGTTTTCGCCGTAAACCTTGACCTTCACAAAAATTCAAGATTCGTGCATTAAAACTACATTGCTTCTATGATAGTTAACAACAAAAACAAAAACACTTATAAACACCACAATCATACTAAACTAATGTAAAATAAAATTTAAAAAAATTAACAAGTTTCCGCACCTGTGTGTATGTGTAACATTGGTAGACACTGGTAACAATCCGGTTTTGAACAAAACGACATGTTAGTAACTGATCGTATCTCTGTAGTGACTGTACCAGCTAGGGGCGAAGGTGGGCAGTGTAGCTGGGGCGCGCATGCGCCGAGAACAGCGTTCTCATTGGCCAGTTCCTTTAGGGGTGGGGGTGAGCTACCCCTTCCTGTCAAAACAACCCCTGATATACGACCACCCTCAGCAGTTGACAGAGACACTTTAAAATGGTACAATAGATACTGCCTTTGTGGTCTGTTTACTGGCACTCTGTACAAATAAGTTCCACATCACAGACAATAGAGACTTTTTGGTTTTAAATCTACCGACGTCAAGTGATGTTTTTGCTTTAATTTCGTGCGGTCAGTGGATACAGATCTTGGAAAATTTGATTTATTTCAGTTCTTGTCACATGTAACATAGCAATCAACCGGCAGTGTATAGAACACTCAAACAACTATATTTGGTCAATTTATAAGAATGATATAAATTTTATAATATTAATAATACACTGTATTTATTGTTATTTATAAAATATATTCTTTCTTGACTTAATTTTCCTTCAAGTTGTTTTTCATTAATTTATGACTAATACAACTTTAATTGATATTACAGTTAATAAACATTTTTGTAAAATTTATAATAGTTACATATTTACTCGAAAGTCAATATTACCTCTCATTTTTATTAAACTAATTACAAAAATATACACAAGAGCTAATTGCTGCGACAGTTGCGGAATGTTCTATCAGAAAAACAGAAATTTAAAATTTATTCTTCGATTTATTTTTCCTAAAAAAAAAGAAAGAATGCATTTTATTTTATGTACGAATAAAGGTCATTACTGTTATTATTATAATATTACAACTTATTTTCATTTAGTTAATAAAAAGATACAAAAACAAATAATTGATCTGATACAACCAATTCCAAAAACACAAACTCTAATAAAAAATAAAACAATAAAATCGTAGTATTTTTCTTTTCATTCGTAATTAATAAAATTTTAGCTGATTTAATAATTAACGAATATATAAGAACAATTCATATTAATTATTAAATCAAAATATCACATCTTATTTAATATCACAACTTATTTTCATTTAATTTATAAAAATTTATACAACAGATAATTATTGCGAAACAAGTGGAAGATTCCTAAAAATGATAATCCCATATCCCCCGTGTTCTCGCAATTTTGTGATGCATACACGAGGAAGAATGCTCATTGAACATTATTTAATTAAATCAATTTAAAAATTTAGGCAATGATTAAAAAATTATAATAACTTATAAATAATATAAATTATATTAAAACAAGATCCTTCGATGAACATTCGATGAAACTATGGGGGCGTCACCGGTAGCTCATATGGTTGGGCCGGTGAGGCGGACGACCCGGGTTTGAATCCCGCCCGAGGGCAAATCTTTTCTCTTCAAAATAAAAATATTATTTATTATTAATGAGAAACAGGAAAATATTATTATCCTGTCAGGAAGCGGAGTTGCACAGTGTGTAGAGTGCTGAGTTGCGACTGTTCGGGGTTCATAACGTCTATAACACATAAATTATTTAATCTTTTTATAGGCACGGATGGACCCTATGTTGGATGGCCATACTTTTTGAAATCATAGTATATGTAATATTTTAAACTCTACATACATTTTAAAAAATACAGGTGTTATTGAAGAAAAATTAGTTATTTTGTTAAAAAGCCTTGGTTTGACCCTGAGGGGTCTGCAGACCCCATTGAGGCTCACCCGACCTCTATAAAGTGGACACTATTAAATGGGGTAAAACAAAGCAGTGAAGCATGATCAGACAAATCACCTCCCTCCACAACCGTTGACCTATAAAAAGTACTGTCTCTTACACGTACTGAACCCAAGACCCTTGAAGAGTTGTAGTAATTAAGTTTCTTATTATTATTCTCTTCAAAACAAAAATATTTAAAGATTATTACCATAAAAATAACAATAAATAAAAATTAATTGTTATTCTGTATGTGTGAGAACAATTATGACTATTATCGAAATAATTACATCTTAAAATCTTCAAATTGGATAATCAGAGCAATCAATAATGATTTTAAAATATAAATCGATTGTATGAAATCAGCTAAATTAAGTGTTGAAAACACTACGCATGAATTTGTAGTACATTAATCCGACATAACATTAATTTATAGGACTAATCTGGAAGCGGGGTAGCTCAATGCTGAGGTTTCCTGGTTCAAATCCGGCTTAGGCAGATCATTACTCAAACTTTTAGCATGCCCGGGGTGGAGTTTATTTGTTCTGTCGGCCCTCTGTAAAGTGGGTACCATTAATTTGGAGAAAAACTTCACGCTTGAAAGTGATCTAGGACAAGTCACCTCCCTCTACAACAGTTGACCTATAAATAGTACTGTCTCTTACATGCACTGAACCCAAGACCCTTGAAGAGTTGTAGTAATGAAGTTTCTTATTATTATTCTCTTCAAAACAAAAGTATTTAAAAATTATTACCATAAAAATAACAATAAATAAAAATAAACTAGTCTTCAAATTGAATAATCGGTGCAAAGAATAAAGATTCTACAATAGAAATCTACTCTGTTAAATCAGCCGTACAAATCAAGCGTTGACAACACTACACATAAATTTTTATTACATTAATCCGTTATAATAATTTATTGCAGCTGTATGGAAATATCAGAGTTCGCTTAATATTTCGCGAAGATAATTAAAATCTGCCAGAGGAAGAAGACGACAAAGAGGCCTATTGATCGATATTGGCCAGGATTTACCCGATTTAGCAGTGGAAAGATCTGAGGCGGTTCCTTTGAAGTGGCTAGATACCGGCAAGATACCTTATCAGCCCTTATCAGTATCCTATACAGCTGGAGATATTGAGCCAAGGAGAAGGCCTACCTGGCTCCCGCGCTCTCCGCTGCAATCCCATCCCTATCTTTGTGCAAATAGATCCATAAAAATGGAATCTGCCAATCCGGTAGTCCGGAGACATGTCCTCAGAATGATCGATACGCTGCATTACAAATAACCATTTATAATTATACCTTAGATATGATAAAATTATCAACACAAACATTAGACTTTTACATAACTACTGCACTCATGGAATGCTCAGAAATTTAAACAAACATCAAAAACGGATTTTTTTTTAGAGTTAATAATATATAATTAAGAAATATATTAGTAGAAATATTTTTAAGCAATCTTATGTTTTAATAATTAAAAAAAAAACTGTACCACTACAACATATACAAGTGTCTTGGAATCAAACATAGTACATAGTGTACTATTTTTAAGACAGCGGTTATGCAGGAAGGTGATTTGTATGATAGCAATGTCAACCGTCCGTTTTTTTTTCCTTCCTATTTTCCAGAATTGAAAAGCGTCAACCAATACAATTGCTATTGAAGGCTTAGCTCAAAAATGACAATTTTTTAGTTATGCCGTTGTTCTTTTTAAGGAGCGATAAATTGTGATGTAGAAAATGTTCCAGTGCTTGTCCAAGCCCATATATAAAAAGACAAAAATGTTGGCACATAATAAATACATATTGATATATAAAATTTTATGACCGCTCCCCCGATCAATTTCTAAGCTACGCATTATTACACCTCATTTCCGTATCAGATGATTTTATTATGCATTTGATGGGTTACCTCTCGATTCATATCGCAATAAATAATTAATGCCTTGTGATATAGCTCATTATTAATTATGCTTCCTAAAGCAACTCACTAAACAGGAATATTACACCACACAATGAAGAAAATAATCAGTACTAAATCAATTATCTTCACATGTCAGAGATCTGTCAACCGTGAGTGGCACCGCCAGCCACATAGATTAGGCATCGCCACCTGCTCCAACCACCTCAAACATAATTAAAGGTGCTTCGGTATAAATTATAGCTCGTTTAATATACTACTGACGGCGGTGCCCTCTGGCGGTGTGGGTGGAGGAAGCTTGGTCGAGACAAAAAATCAACTTTAACATCCCAAGTTAACTAGGTAAGTCATAATACAATAAACATTCATTGTAAGCATACCCGGCAACACTACGGCCCTTGAATGTCTCTACTCATTAGATGTAGTACATGGTAGAGACTGCAGCATAGCAACTCAGTAATCTACAGAGTGAGCTACCCCGCTCAAAGACTAGGCATTCCTAGATTAGGTTAATAAATTAATGTACTAGAAGTTCATGTGCAATGTTTTCCACGCTCAATTCAGTTTGGCTGATTTCAGGGAGTCGATTTCCACTTTGAACTCCCTACTATGCACCGATTTTTTGTAATTTCTTACTTTTTGGAAACCTTGAGATGGTGTAAAAAATATATATATAAAAAAAAATAAATAAAAAATAACTAAATCTTCTTACAATTCTCTGTAAAATTATTTTGAACCACAAATAGCTGCGATGCAAAGCCTATACTTGTGTAATTAAGATTTTAATTAGCAAATATGTTTGAATTCATTATACTTTACTTTAATATAATTAAGTAAGAAAAACCAATATCCAGCCATTCGTAATTATTTATTAATTCTTCAAAGTTTTGACATTTAGTCAGTATCAATTGTTAAAATTTATGGTATTATGGATCAACCTATAATGTATATAACTATATAAAGTTATAAGTAAATTTTTCTGTAAAAATAACAATTAAATTAATTAAAATTAAAAAACAATTTGTCCCAACAATTAGCGAAATAAAGCTTAGATACCTCTAAAAAGCACTGCTATATTACTAATTTAAAATTTTTCATTAATCATCAATTTCATATTATTTTATAAAGTATGTTGTTATAATAATAATAAAGATTAAATAAACATTTAAAGAGTTATTCTTTTTAATTTATACATTATAATTTAAGGCATAGGGATTTTAAACAATAGTAAACATTATAATAACTCTCTCTTATCTCATAGTTCAAATTCTCAAATAATTCCTTAAACTTGTAGTTTACTATGCGGATATAAGTATTCCCTAGCTGATGAAAATTTTTAAATTAATAATATAGAAATGATTTTTAGAGGTATCCATGCATTATTTCGCTAATTGTTGTGACATTTTTTTTTAAATCTATATTATTTTAATTAATTTAATTGTTATTGTTGTATTTACAGAAAAATTATAATTATATATACATAACAGGTTGATCCATAAAAACATAAATTTTAACAATTGATACTGACTAAATGTCGAAACGTTGAAGAATTATTAAATAATAAAGTATGACTGGATATTGGTTTTTCTTACTTAATTACATCAAATATGTTTCTTGTAATTCCAAAAAGTTGAGCGGAGTTGATCAATGAGTTGCTGTGATGAGGATCCCTAGATTCGAATCCGGCTGAGAAGATACATTATTTAACCTTCTGAGGCTCATCCAGGAGATAACCTTTATTTGGGAGAAATCCTCGAGGTTGAGGATGGCCTCGCACAAACATTTCAATGCACTACCATTATTCTAGAAACAGTACAGGTTGCATCCTATATTGACCCAAGACCCTTCATAATTGTAGAGCTACGTATTTTTTTGTGATTAATTCCAAAAATGCTATTTATTTTGGTATAGTCCTCAATATGATACCAATCGTTTTAACCGTAGGCAGAACTTAATTGCCATAACAATTAGTGGTTTGTATGTTTTCTATTTCACATAAAAACTGGAAGAGCCTCCAGACGAGACGACAGAAGACATCCACGAGACACAAGGAATAAAGAATGGGTGAAAAAGAGTCACTAATTTCTGAGGAAACGGGTCTGTCAGCGCGCGCTCCACGGACCAGTTGCCTCACCAATTAACAGCGGCGCTTAACAACTATCAGGCGCCGCTCGCAAAAACACAAGCTAACTGCCGCATTAGTTAAGCTCTCTTAGGATTGATGTCTTCTTCCCTTAGGGGTGGAACTTTTTCACAGTAAAGCACATAAGTACTAATTTGTACGGCTCGTTTGAGGCAAAATCGTCCGGCTTCCAGCCATTTGAGCACCTTGGGGTTCAGAATAGGGTTGGGAATTTTTTTTAGCAATTAAGAGATTGGATTATAAAAATGAGTCTGTTGGTAACTGTTTACGCTACATTAAAAAAAAAAAACTGAAACCTTAAAAAAAACGAGTAAATAACAGAATAACATAAATATATCATAAATTGAATAATAATGGATTTATAAAAACTGAAAAATTCAAATATTTAGGTGGAATAATAGAATAGATGAAAGAAGCCTTACACCTCACCAAAGATATTTACAAGAAGTCCATATCCAGTAATAAATAACTTAGACACTACTCAACAGTAATCCGCCTAGAGGCACTGCGTACGGCAGAATGTTTGGTCCTGAACAAGAAAATGGTGATAAGTGATAAATAAAACAAGGTGAGAAAGGTATTGAAAAAAAAAAATAGAAAAGAAGGCTATTATAGACGAAGCCACACCGAAGAACTCTACACGCGTATAGAGAAAATTACTGATGCATTAAGAAAACGCATAATTCAGTTCTATAAAAAATATATCCGCGCAGAATGATAAAAAGGGTATTCACATATCTCAATGAGCCTAAACTTAGCATCAGGAGGATTAAGAAAACTGTAAAGGACATTGAAGAGCTGAAGGTCTCTCCTGCAAGAAGGAACTTAAGAATCCTCCGTGTTTTCAAGGAAGACCAAAAAGAAAAACAGGAGTAATTTTATTTATACCTTGATGCTTGTATAAAATATTTAATAATAGTTTTAAAGTATTTTTAACATTAATGCTTGGATGTATTATTTTAATTTACCTATATGTATAATTTTAATTTGTCTGTATTTTGTATATTTTGCGCTGCAATGTAGGTCGAAACGTCGGCTTTCCAATAAACACTTCTCTCTATTTAAAAGAATTTTTTTTACCTCCACACGGGCCATTTTCTTTATATCTGATTTTGTTGATGCTTGTTTCTGGCAAGAAACATTTTTTTTTTTATAACACAACATCCATCCAAGGTCCCGTAATAAAAATGTTTACATAATTTAACTGTATTTTTTGAAAAGTTAAAAACCTGTAGATACTTTATTATGTATTCTGCATTATTTATTTACTTTATAAATAATAAATTAAAATCCCTAGTTCCTCTTTCTCCTATTAAGGTTTTTCATATAAAAATAAACCAACAAGAAACATTTAATATAGTATTTAAATTTATTTATCCTTCTTAAATGCAATCCTATAATTAAAAGACAAAACAATATGGAATCTTTTATATGTTATCTACCGAATGGAATATTAACGCTTGCCAATACAATAAACAAAGATAAAACTAGATATAAACAAATAAAAATAAATAAATTGGGGCATCTACAAAGATTTCCACAAATAATCAGCACAATTGAACAAACATTCCTCCGGATCTTAACAACTTCAATTCTGCTTTTAAATAACTCCTAATCTTTAAGTGCCCATCACGTATTAAATCTTTTGAGCTCGCCATCTTTAATTACCTTGTTTTTGTGTACATATTCAAAGTTTTAGACGTTAATAGTCCTTTATTACCTCTTATTTTCTTATTAATCACAACTTTATTGCGTATTATACAACTCTATAATTAACTCACAAATATGCTTTTTTTCAAGACGTTACAACTGTGTTCCAAATTATTATCAAATATTAGCGTAGAACAAACTACTACTGTAAAATTGAGGAAATTGCACTGAAATCATTTACGTAACGAATCTTGGGCTGATTACAGCTAGTGATTTTTGAATATTATGAAGTGAAAAGAACCTTTTCAAAAATCAGTGAAAATAAAAATAAAAATTTCAAAAAATCAGCGACAGGTTTTGGAAAAGCTGCAGATATTATCTATTTGGTCCAGTTTAAGCTTAAACCAGGTTTAGATTATTTAAACTGATTTTTAATAAATATAATTTTTTAATATTTACTTCGGTATGCTGGATTTTGTTTATGAAATGAACAATAATATGGTTTATAATGTTTAATATAAAATGGATCCGCAGTGTTAAAAACTTGAGTTCATAACACATTTCGATGACTACAACATAGTTGAAGAATCAATATCGTGATTCATTTTTATGTTCTTCGTTCTATGAATATTATAGCAGTTAAATTTATAATTGTTTTAATTATAGGTTAGTACGCAGAAGATTCCAGTTTCAAACCAGCTGTGGCAGAAATTTTTGTTAACCTGTTAACCAAACGTGGTTGGAACCATTGGGATCTAACGAGAGTTCCTGGGCTCACCCAGCCTTTAATAAGTGGTTATCCTTATTTTGGGAGAAAGAATGATTTTGGACTTATCATCTCCTTGCACTAACGTTGTCACATTATAGTACAGTCTCTACTACCTTCTGAACCAAGCCCCTTTAAGTATCGTAGTGTTATAGGTAAAAAAATAATAAATAAAATAATGTACAATAGTCCATTATCCCTTTCAGTGCTAAGCTAATTTTCCCATATTCTGCATAAATTGCGAAAGGATTTTTGAAAAAAAAGTGAAAAAAGTGCCTTATTAATTAATGCTACGACACGTCCGCACAGATCGATTTCTAAAATCAAATGCGCAATAGTCGAAATTCCGACGCTCTGCAATTAATACCCATTAATAGAGAGTCGCTTTATCGACGGTTCGCTCTGAATGGGTTAAAGTGCTTCAAACGTTGTTTATTGTAATAATTTGAAAATATAATATAATAGCTTATTTATTAAAAATAATTAACACAAAACAGTTATTATATTCTGACGAGAACAGTAATTATTTATGTGTTCCGAACCACTTCTTTAGTTCTCCTCAAAATAAGATGAGGAACAAAAAATTTTTTTATGAGGCCATTAATTCCTTTGAAACCTCTCAGATATTAATTCTTTATTTAATTAATCGACTTGGTACCTAAAGTTTATGCTTAGTGAGCCCAAATAGAGTATTAGGTCTCGTAGGATCCATCTCCACATTAAATAATTTATCTGCTACATCCGAATTTGAACCCGGGATCTCCGACACGGCGATTCAGCGCTCTACCACTGAGCCATTCCGCTCCTTTTTTAAATACCAATTTGGTACTTATGTTTCGGCCACATCATGGATTCTCCTTCTGAAGGAAGTTTGATAGGGGTCTCTAAAACGAGACCTCCATCGACTACCACCATAAGGGAGATAATAATACCTTTATGGCCACCATGGCAATAAAATTATAATACAAAAGGTGTATTGTCGAACGGGTGGCTTACAGTAATACCTACCAATGTTACAAGAAGCGATAGGGGCGAAATATTCATGTCCAATTAAAAAACCAAAATTCATGGAAGAAATGTGCGAAAGAAATTTATGGCCTTTATTTGAACCAGGATTACCGACATGGAAACTCAGTGCTCCACCACAGAGCCATTCCGCTCCCTTATATATATATATATATATATATATATATATATATATATATATTTATTTTTATGTTTTGAGTCCTTGTATTGATCATGTAGGTTGTTTTTGTGGTTATCCAGAGTTAATAGAACATCATGATGTTAAAACGTTTTCTTAAAAAATGTGTGTAGATCCTTACACAGTAACGGAAGTTACATAAAAACTACAGCATATATTTTCACTGATAATGATCAGACTTAAACAGATATATCGTACATATTGATCAACGATATATACAAATACATAGCTTCTTATAGTCAAGCGCCTATTAGAAAATACTGTTTAGTATTTTTGGTGTATCCATACAACTTTTGTAACTATCATAATATAGGTAATGTAAATTTAATAATTTTAGGAAGACGGGTAGCTCAGTGATAAAGCGCAGAGGAACCCAGATTCAAAATTGGTAATGACAGATGAATTATTTAACCTGTTAACAGCCGTATATGAACCCTGTTTGATATAGAAACACTCCTGGGGCCTGTAAAGTGGATACCCTTTATTTATTGGAGGAAATCTGGTGGTTGATGTTGATCTTGGAAAAATCACCTCCTTAGAACCGTTGGGATAAAAATAGTACATAGACATACTGTCTATATTTAATCAAGACCTTTCATTGGGTGCAGTGGTATAGTTTTTTTTTTCTTTTAATATATTATAGTAGTTATTTATCGTACTTTATCAGGCCTAGGATGCGATGGCTGGACGATGTGGATGCAGACTTTAGGCTCCTTGATGTAACAACACGGAGAAGAGCAGCGGGAGATCGGTCAGGGTGGAGGAATATTGTCGAAGAGGCCAAGGTCCTCCATAGAACCATAGACTATATCGCTGTGTGATGATGATGACGATCGTATTTTGTTGTTTACATTGTTGTTCTGTGATTTTAGAGTGTACGTTCTGAAAATATAGAAACTGCATGATAGGACTTGAAACAAGGTCCATTTTTTAACTAGCGACCCACCCCAATTTGTCTGTGTAATGTATTTTTTTTTTTATCACGTACCCGCCACTAAGGACCTCGTAAATATCATTGGTTAGGCTTCTTTGGGAGTCTTGATTTCCTTTCTTCCTATCTCAGCTAATGTACTTTATTATATAGAAATTATAAAAATAAAACCAAAACCAAATATTTCTTTATATACGAATTTATTATCTTGTGAAAACCATCGATATTCCAACTCATTTACACAAAACACAAAAAGTATATACCTAAACCTTCCTGGTGAATCACTCTATCAATAGGTGAAAACCGCATGAAAACCCGTGCAGTAGTTATTGAGTTTACCGCGAACAACCGCGGCTGAGGACTTTATTTTATATGTTTCGAGGAAGAAATTTACTAGATAAAACCACGCATGGTTTGGCTTTTTTTTCTTCTTCCTTACAATACTTTCAGAAAGGAAGTAACGTATACGATTCCAGCAACCCTAATTTTTCCCCCCAATTTCCTATGAATGAAACACCTGCGAGGGAGTTTTGGCAATAATTACACACTGCGATACTCATCCCGAACCGAAGCGATCTTAAGTAGTTCACAATTATACGTAACCCAGTCACTAATTCCATTTAAAAAAATGGCTCAGGTGAGTAATGGTTTAGCGGGAAGGGAGCCTCAATTAAGAATACCTGAGGCTGATGGTACACGGATCCACTGAGGACTGATGTGGGAACAAGTGATCCCCTGCAATCAACTCGTCGTATCTTGTTGAGATGGATTGCTTTTTCTCTATTGAATCTTCTTTTTATTTCAGATTAAAAAAAGTACAGTAAATCTCGATCTGGAGTCAACCAATTAGCGCAATTTCATAGCGAAGGATTACAGAAAAAAAACAACAGTAGACTACTCAAGACCCAGACGTGGGTGGGAGGATTGCGCTAAGTGATCTAACGGATTCAGGTTTGGGTTGTAGCATATTAGGGCTGTATTCAATTTATGCACTATCTCTCACTATTATGGATAGCGTGATAATTAATTTTCTCAAAAAGCTATTTCCTGTTTTTGAGAGAATAGGTTTGCCTCCTTATTGCGCATGATATCCGTAGGAGCTTCTTAGAAATATATGTATGAGTTCTTGATGTTGATGACAATTTTCTAAGAGTTTTCCTGTTCTTTTTAAGCAACGATAAGAGGCTTTGAATTTCACACTATCCAAGTCAATAAACGATATACTTAATTTAAGCGAGTTAATAAAGCACAAATAAAAACAACAATTCCTTGTCTAGACTCATTTGATCTGTTCAAACGAATCTGACACGAATTGGAAAAAATGTTTAAATTTTTAGATTACTCCAAAAATATTTAATCTTTTTCGGCGGTTCTATTATTTTAATGCATTTCAATTTTTCAAAATTAGGAATTTTCTTTTTATGTTTATTTATTTTCTCAAAGAAATATATTTATGAACATCTGCAAGAACGATGATCATACAGTACAATTATACAGAGGTATGTAGTGAAACGAATTCCGTCCTCAATGTTTAAGTAGAATTTAGGCATTAATTGTGCTTTTTCATTTTTGAAAAATTATGAATGAATGAGTGATAATTTTATGTTCAGACTAGTGATGTGAAAGTTCATTACTAATGAATTACAACATTTGCAAAATTTTTACTGTTCTGTTTGGGCGCCAAAATATAGTTTTATATTTATTGTCTGAACTTCAAGAACGCAAAACACTAATATTTTTATGAGACACCGGTGAAAAACAAAGCTTTAAGTTATAAAAATACTTAATATTGTAAAAAATTATCGGGACATAAATAAAAATGAATCAAAGCAAATCCCCAGAATCCAAAAAGACACATCCATAAAAGGGTGGGGCGACCTGTGGTCTAGTGGTTAGCGGAACAAACTACTAAGCCCATGATCGCGGGTTCGTAGCGGCAGGTGGCCCTAGGATTTTTTAAAGGGAGTAAAAAATCTTTAGTTACACCGTCCTTCGGAAGGGACGTTAAACTGGGGCCCCGAGCCTGTACGATGTCAGAAACTCGTTAAAAACTCCTATCTAATTAAACCTGGATAGGCAAAATGCAGAGCTCCCACTGTAGCATCGTCCGAATAGCCATAGCAGCAAAAAGTGACGTTAAATGAACAAACAAACAAACACATCCATAAAATATCCAAGATGTTTTATTGAACATTAATTATTTTACATATTTTAGAGACTTAAGGCTCTATTTTTTGGTGTTTTTCAATTGCATTTTAATAATTGTTTAATGTATCTTTTTAATTGGTGGCCATTTTTATTGATATTTTATTTTTGTTTGTTACTAAATAAACATTAATTATCTTTTAAATAAATGAGGGATATCACTCAGCCAGCTTATTTTACTTCCTTGAATGTTGAAAGTGAAGAAAAATCCATAGTTTTTCAAATACTTCTTTTTAATCTTATCTTCTTTTATTGTATGATCGGTGTTGAGAAATTTATTAAAATAAAAATATTAATAATAAAATTATTTCATCATCATAATCAATCCTCTTTACCGCCTAAGCAGTGTGAGGGGGAATTCTGCACAGCCTTCTCCAGCTCTGCCGGTCATCCAACAACTGTGCTCTTCTGCTCAGATGGAGTCCCCTCTTCCCAGAGTCCTTCCTCACCTCTTCTTCCCACTTCCTCCTAGGTCGTCCTCTTCCTTGGTTTCCCTCCGCTTTGTGTTGGGAGGTGTCCAAACCATCCCTATCTGTTTTCCTCTATTAGCTCGATGACTGGTTGAGCATTCAGGTTCGGCCTTACAAAAACATCTTCCTGAGAAATCTCATTTCTGCTGCTTGCATTCTGGATTGGTGTTTCTTTGTCAGTGTCCATGATTCTGAAGAGTACATGAGGATAGGGAGAAATGTTGATTCGCTTCAACATCTTCAATAAACAACTTTTAATCTTGAGTCTAATTTTAATTCTTTCATCCTTTCCTCTCTCTCTCGTTAAACCATGTTGTCTAGCCTTCTTTGATATTTCCTCTTGGTCAAGTTGTCTTATGGATTTTGAAAATGCAGATTTTTCGGCCAGTTTCAAATCTTATTTATTTTTATATCGTCACATAGCACATAGCATTCACAATGAAATGAATTGGCTAATTTTGGTCATAAAAGTCAACTATTTGTTTTGGTACATCCTTTTGATGTGTCCATAAAATCTTTTTCAACATTTCCTGATAATGCTGTGAATATCACTTGTATGCTTCTGAACCGATGTTGCTCCTAAATTTGGGGCCTAAAATTTGTCTTGTGATCTTTCGTACCTTTTTCTGAAAGTTTGAAAATTGTTTTTCTTAATTAATTTTTCTTTTTTTTCATTTGCTTAGTCTAATAACTATCGGAAGATGCTATACATACAGACGGCCATTAAAGAAGAGAGTGCCGGGAGGTATAAATAAAATACAAAACGGGAGCATGAGCCGCGACTGCTATCTCAGGCTAACTACTGTATAAACACTATTTAGATAAAGCCAGAGATGAAAGGTGCCGCTATCTCCCGAGTTCATTTCCAAGCAATGATTTAGTGCGCGCTATTTAGTTATTTAGATAGCACTCTCATAGTACCGGGTTCATTATGGTACTCCACACTAGTTCCTGAAAATATTGAGGTCTCGGTCGTATAAATAATGTAATTCTAGGTATTATGAAACAATCAAATCTCGAATCCACAACCTCTGTAGTCCGCAAATCCTAAGCGCAACTGTAGTAATAGCATATTGATAGCAAATACCGGTAGCGAATTATTCACAACAAAATAGTAATTGGGGACCGTTCATTATTAACGTTTTTAAATTTTTTGTCACGGAACATCCTTAAAGACCACGCAAATATAATTTCTTTCGGTTATTTTCTTGTTTTTTTTCCTTTCCTTCCATCTTTCCCTCATCATCTCTGCGTGCTTTTGTTTTCTTTCTTCTGTCCACGCGACTCCCTTTTTCGAATTTTTGATTTCCTTCAATCTTTTCCTATATCTTTCTCTGTCCAGACAGTCCTGGTCCGTTATTCCTAGTCTTTCCATTTCGGGGCCATTCTTAACATGTATCCATGAAATTTCAGTCTCCAGATGCTTATGTCTGTTTCTGGGTCTGTTGTGTCTTTGTAGATTTCTTGCTTGGGTCTTAGCTTGTATCCTTCTTGTGTCTTTTTGGGGCCGTAGATCCTTCTTACGATTCTTCGTTATATTATCAGTAGTTTTTCCAGATTGGGGAGGATTTTTATATTATTTCTATATCAGATTTTTTTATTATTATTAATTGAAGAAGAAAAACTCTGAGTAACTGAAACAACATTTAACGAAAATACCTGCCGATATTTCGCAAACTCAGGCTTCATCAGAACAGAAAGAAAAATTACAAACATCAAAGTTAAGTGCTACTCGAATTTACCATATATAGCATGTATGTTTCTTGAAGAGTTACCTTTTTTTTTTTTGTACAAACTTTTTCAGCCACGGTTAGCGAATTTTGGTATAGGACAAACTAGTGGGTTTGCGTCAGCATCATCAGCGGCATGCTCGTCAGGTATTGCGCGAGACTGGTTACACCTACCGCCCTGTGCCTGACCTATACAATCTCTTTAAATCAATTTTAATTTATGGATTACAATTCCATCGCTATAAAAATAGTTATATTTATCTAAAAAGTCATTTAATAGTCGTGCAATTGACACTAATAATAACTAAAAACATCAATAACTGATCGAACTTTTCGTTTCCCTTAAAATATTTTATTTGACAAAGTTAAATGTCTTGTTTTATGAAATGATTGAAAGTACAAATGATCTATGTGCCGATGAACTTAAAGGATGATAATAATGCTAAAACTGAAAATAAAATCTGTGAACATACCTACAAACACAAGGTACAAATAAAAATAGTTCTAACAAGGAATAAGACACACATCTCACGTCAGCAAGAATTAAATCTCAGAAATTTTACAACTGTCTCAAACAATGTTGCCACCCAATAATTTGTTAATGTTGCTACCAAACTTTACTTATGAATTATTATTTTTATTATGAGCCTACGTAAAGAAGTAAAAAGTCAAATTTTATTCAATCATTAATAATATAAGATTAATGACAAAGAAGATTATAAAGTTGTTGTTAACATCCAAATTTAGCAAGTCTATCTGAGTTTCAATATATTTAACTCATAAGTATGTGATATGTGGTTATATTAATTGGCAAAATATATTGGGCAAGGGAAAACTGCTTCTATATATATATACCCGACCACGCGTTACTGTGGCTTTTATAATAGTTTTAAAAAATATTACGTTAAAATTTGAATAAAAAAAAATGAATTAATGTAAAAATGAATTAAATTGATTTTTAATTTTACATTCTATTCATCTTATATCTAACTATAGTATACAATAAAAAAAATATATACAAAATTCTTAACTGATAAAATATAAATATTACATTAATGAATGAGGGATATAATGGTTGATTTTTAATTGACATATCGAAAATACAGCAGGTTAAAAAAAATATAATTTTGCAAAAAAAATATCGCGGTAAATAATTGACATAAAACATAGTCTATATTTTAAGTTGGACAATGTTACACATCTGGGCGAAATTTCATTAAAATCCGTCCAGTAGTTTCGGAGATTAGCCCGGACAAACATCGTGACAGGAGATTTTTATATATATATATATATATATATATATATATATATATATATATATATATATATATATATATATATATAGATACAGGTCTTTATTTTAAGAGATTGCATAAATGATATGTTTCTCTGATACTTTAACACATATTCCAGGAAAAATCTATGAATTAATAAACCACAATATTTAAAATAACAAAACAAACATGAAATTCCATTATAAAACAAAAATTGCGAAATCGAACTAGAATTTTATCAACAATACTCGAAATGCACTTATAAATTTATTTTTAAAGCGGCACATTCATACGAATGCATAAATCACAAGTTTTAAAAAAAATTTCAAGGAGCTTCTTTCATTATTGTTTGTTCTAGATAAGGCGAGTATTAGAGAGGGCGTAATGGCGTCTTGGTAACGATGTATTAACCCAGTAATATTTCACGAAGTGCTTTAAAAAGTTAATAAAAAAAGTAGGTGATTGCTAATTCGTTTAAGATTATTTGGCAATTGTAACGCTAATGTCCCCTTTGATTTCATCCGCTATCATTAATAATATTTGAGAATCCTATCTGATTAATCTGACCTCAAAAGCAATATAAATCCTAAGGAAATACAAGGAATATGATATATTCTAGAAAATAATGATAATGTTATTTTTATAAATAAGAACGTGAATAGTCAAAAACAAAAAATATAGTACAGCGATCCAATATATTTTTTGTAAAAAGGCAATTGAAATTTAAAATTTTCTTTTCAATCCAAATTACGTTGCGTTTTCATTAAATTATATTTAAAACATAATGATTCACATTATCGTTTACATACTCACATCATTCGTCATGCATTTGAATATTCTTTACGTTCTAAAATTATTATTGATGAAACAGATAAAAATTGTAAATATTATTATGCATATTTTAAACTTAAAAATATTCATTTGGAATCTGTTGCGTAGTTAGAAAATAATTATTACCTCAATTGAATCCAAAACCTGACTTTTTGAAAAATACTTGTATTTTGTCAGTTGTTTATATATACGTATATACGTCGTTCATAAATTTTTCAAGAAAACAGTATAATAAACACAAACATTACAGCATATTCATTTTAACTAAATTTTTAAAAATGAATCCATTATTAGTAATCACTGAAAACCTGCATGAGATTATCTTGGTGACTCTAAAATTTATTGAAATATTAAATACGGTTGAAAATGACTGGAGTCTGCATTGTAAAAATATTTCTAATAAGTTAAATATTTTAATACCGTATTTAAAACAAATGAAATTTAAATTTCTTTATTTATTATTCTTTATTTACAAATTATTAACCCTGTTCGGTATGTATATTTTGTAGATTGTTGATGTGAGATTTATGTGGCGTTATTGAATTTTTTTTTTACAATTTATTAGTCTACAGTTCTTTTTTTCAGATATAACAATAATTATATGCTTATATTTTGGATTATTATCTCATAATATCTTTTTTTTTTATACTTCGTCAAAAGATGTAGGTTTTACAACCTTACATAGTAATTATAAAATTATTTTTTTAGTATAATTCCAAATTACATTAATTTTTTTTTTATTTCTTTGTTTTGCGGATCATGCCTGAATTGGCTAAATGTTGACTAATTTGTTGTTTGAGATAGTGTGTGTTCAAGATATAGAAGGCTTTCATAAATTATTACAAACTAATTTTAACAAAAATAAATATTATAACAAGAAATAATAAAGACTGACGTTGAATACATCACTTTTTTTTTTAATTTAGTAATAAACACAAAACCACTGATTATGTTACAATGTATAGAAAATAAATCTTTCTTCGTGTTTTTTTTTTCTTTTTTCGTATAGATCATCCACAGATTATGCTTACATAATTTGAATTTTTCCTTTTCCCAGAATATTTTCATTTGTTGCTTATTCCTTTTTTTTCGTTCATTATTTATCCGAATTAGATTGTATTTCTATTGTTGGTAACTTCCTATTGCGAGTTATTTTTTAAATATTTTATTTGCATTTTTTGTAATTACGTTGTGATTTTTAAACTTTTTAGACGTGAATAAACTTCTGTGAACCATTTAGGTTTGTTTTTCATTTATCAAAAGAGACTTATACAATTTTAGCCATTCTATTATCGCCCATTCTATAAATATGACCAATAAATCTTAACCTTCTCTATACAATATTACAGTTTTCAATTAACATATTTATTGTATTATCTTAATGATTTTTGCAATTTACGATTGAAGAAAGTTATATGAATTCAAAAAAGTTCTGTCACCCGTGACGAAGATTCCATTCCCAGAAGCAGGTCGGGAGTAGATTCGTGCCGGTGACAGTAAACCTGTCAGCAGTTCTGGCCCGTGACAAAATACTGTAAATAAACAAAAAACATTTCATTTATGGTCCTCCTCCCCGTGACAACAGCTTTTAAATTCAAAGTTTAACTTTCGGTAATTTTATTTTATTTTTAATATCTATTTGGCCTAGATCTGACTCTATCTCACCGACAGAATTATAGATCTCTAAAAAAAATATATAAGTGTTATAAGAATATCAGAGATACAACTGTAATGATAATTATTTTCATCAAAATAGTTACAAAAATGATTAAAATCTTAGAACTAGATAATAAGTAATGGAAATTTGGGTAAAAAAAAAAATCATAACGTCAAAAATAAAAATTTAACCTGGCAATTATATTGGTATAATAAAAACAAAAAAACTGTATCACTACATTCCCTGAAAGGTCTTTAGTTCAGAACATAATAGAGACTGTAATGGTTCTAAAGCACATAATTTCCCCAATTAAGGGTACACGATTTATTTAGTCGGGATGATCCCCATAGGGTTTCCAGATCCAACAGTCCGCAGCACTCTGCTGTTAAAAGATTATATCATTTACTTACTACAGCCGGATTTGAATCTATGTTGCAACAAGACCTTTGACAACACAACAAAAATGTAGATAGAAAAGATCTCTGACAAAAAAACAAAACTGTACCACTTCAACCAATAAAGGGTTGGGTTCAGTGCGTACTAGAAATGTTTGCTGTTTTATGGACAACGTTTGTGCAGGGAACTGATTTGTCCTAGATCACGATCAGCATCTAGGTTTTCCCCCCTATTTTCGGTACCCACTTTATTGAGACTGGGTGAGACCCAGGCGTGTTCCAAATCTAATATGATCGATCCCCGGCTGTTAATGAATGTTCTGAACCCGGGATCTTTGGCAGTGCTCTCTCTACCTTTACATGACCCTATGGTAAACCAAAAGGTTACATTATCCTATGAAAACCACAGGAAGTTTAAACGAATGGTATGAAGAGACAGGGAATGTTTTTAGGGTAACGCAAGGAACCGTTCAATCTTCTGTTATTACCCCTGAGGAAAGGAGTGAAATTTAGCTAGTTTTTAAATCCGTGAGATATTTTATGTAATCTTTTCTTCGACTTCTTGTTTCCCAATGTCTCAGTATAGGCCTGAAGCCCCAACTCTTCAGCTCAGGCAGTAGCAGCCCTTCCCCGAAGATACCCCTAGGATTACACTGCAGATTGTTCCTCACCCCTGCTCTGCCTCCGGCTAAGAGAAAAAGCTAACCGCTTTAGATCCCGCTTTGTGGGCGTGGCGTTATTAAATCGCGCCGCCCCTTTGAGATGCTAACCCAATCAGAGCTGCCTCTCAAGCGACCTCTATGTATATTTTACCGGGCAATTGGGATTTGCATCGCTTTAGGCTATCCCTTGCCCCGTGTCTTTCAGGAATACTCTTGTATATCTTTTGCCTTATAGGAAGAAGGCGCATGTTTATGTATAGTGAGGATGTTTAAAAACCCCTTTGAAGAATGTTTTTCCTGGTAATACTGAAGTACAGTATACAATAGTGGAACACCTTGTGCATAATCTAAAATGGATGTTTATTATTGATTTCCAAACCTTTCGTTCCTTTGTATTTTAAAAGCCAACCGTAAAATCAGCGTTGGACACCAAACGCTAATCATTTAATCAATTTTTATTTTCAAATTGAAATTTTTCCACACTCTTTTATATATATGTCCTGGTCTACGAATAGAAGGGTTTAGTATAAAAAAAGATTTTCTACTTTTTCAAATAATGAAAACAAGAAAGTCATAATTTGGGGAACAGTTGACTATGAATTAGGAGAAAGCAGAGTACAAATACAAAAATACAAAAAAAAAATATTTCGAACCTTAAAAAAACATTATTTACCAGAAAAAAAACCTTGGTACGTCTTGGTTTGTTCTACTCCAAAATGTGTGTATGAGAAGTCTAGGTCAAAAATATTTTAGGGAAGAATAAAAATATTTTATCAAGAAAATAAATAAAAAATAATGGACATTATTTATTATCTTTCTGTTCGATAATAAATTTTCTGAAGTAAAATGGGTTCACTTGAAATTATTAAATCGCGTATGTTTGCCCACTCCTGTCCCAAATAATAAATAAATAAATATATACACGAGCATATTTATAAAAAATTTATATCCATTTTTTTATTTAACGTAAAACTGTTATACAATACTCTTTCTCAGCACAGAATGTATGAAAGAGTTTAAATCTAAAGACTTATTTTAGTGGCTGATTTTACAATGTTTGGGAGGTTAAATCTCCCTTAGCACTCAACGGACCGGCAATAAAGGGCATAATAAGTCGGAAATTGAACCCATGGGTACACTTCCAACCGTAATAAATTTTGTTTCCGGTCTGTCTCTGGTAAGGGTTATAAATATTATACAGGTATACAAATTTTTTTTTTAAGTTAGAGGCATAGGAAAGTATATTTAGTAGCGTACCTAAATATTCGTTTGTTTGTTTTTTATCTAATGTATTGCTATTATAGCTATAGCGGTTATGTGGTTATATGATTTAACAGTGGGAATTTTCATGTCCGATTCGTGTGATTCGAAATAAACCAAGATGCATTAACAATATTTCTCAGAATTTTGGATTGTTTTATTTTTATTATGTGTTGTAGATTAGAAGTTTGATACGTAGGTCAGGCGAAGATCTGTATTCCAGATGTGATAGTTGTATGTTAAAGAATCATATTTAAAGCGAATATAAAGAAACTAAACAGCTCGGTTTAATTAATAATCACAGCAGACAGATAGAAAGGGAGAGACAAGTACGAAACTTTTCAAGCTGTGAAATTCCATGTTTTGCTAATTGCTCTTCTAGAATAATTTGCTGTATTAAATATTTATGGTACGAACATAAATCCAATCGTATGACACTTGCCCACAGTGGCAATTTTCGCAATTGTACTTTCTTTTGTTCCCCGACTTTCGAAGATTTAGGTAGGTGAAGGGTTGGGAGACGGTAAGTGAAACCAGCACAACTACTGGCATAGCTTCCGAAAAATCATAAACGTCCAGACTGTGAAATTCGGGTCGGTCGGAGTATACCTGGACACAGTAAAGCAGTAGAGCAATAAAACAATAAAACTTAGTGCTACTGTAATAAAGCGGCACTGGTTCTCCCAAACCTTCCACTTTTCCCAAGTTTCTGTTGGAAAAAAAAAATAAAAGTGAGGGAATGAACAAAGGACATACATGGAGATATTCCAGTCTGTGAATGAATTATCAAGAGTTATATTCAAAAACGTGGCAGCAAGGGCTGAAGGATGGAAAAAGTTTTCAGGTATTCGAAAAAAATGTGTTGCCTAGAATAAACGGCGAAAAAAAAAGGGATGAGATCACTGGATAATTTAGGACATTGCGCAACACGGATTTGTGGAACATACACCCACTTAATAATATTTTTATTGAAGAGATAGCCTCACGAAGATTACGATAGGCTTGTGCTTATAAGCTCTTCACTGGATGGTAAACGAATGTGTGATAGACCAAGGCGTAATTGGGAGTGCGACCAAAGAGTAATCTGGCGGATTTAGGTTTGGGTTGTGGTCCGTGGACGGGATGTTTATACCAAGTTTGTTGGTAAAGGCATCGAGCATTAGGGTTCGCTAGGACTTATTATTATTAATATATTGTATTCAAAATTTCAATCATAATGAAATTACTAAGAGAGAAACGTGGTGCTAATTTAAGTGATGATGCTAAGTGTGATAACTACCTTTAAAGTAATTTATTTTAATAATTAAATACAGTTTCTTCATCTTAATTATTTATATTATTTAATTATGCCTGAATGCAGTAATGTGTATAGTACGCTGTTTTGTATTATTATACAGTTTAAAAACTTTTTATTCTTTTAAATCTTTGACATTATAGTCTTATCTCTTCGGTGCCAAATTTACTAAAATCGAAACAGTCCTTACGTATTATGCGAATGGTAACTAAAGAACCCTCGTTGTAATCCTATTTTATTTATAGTTGGAAGATATAGAAAAAAATATGGTACTGTTAAAGAATGATATTATAATATTGCCATCTGGCAGTCTTTTCAAAATGTGTGAATGGGTGCCGAGTGTGGCCTATTCTCATGCAGCCTCCTGTGTACGGCTGTTGCGGTAGGCTGTTTTAAAATATATTATTAATGATTTTTTAATTTTAGAATAAGTTTCTTGCCACATGGCTTGCCATCTCTCTGGAATTTCCATTATAAGAGGTCAACTGGGTTCTGATAGAGTGAGAACCGTGGTGCATCGTCCAGGTAGCGAATTACCTCTGGGACTGCTTTATCTGCGAGCTCTTTGTCCTTAATGTCAATGTGACTAGGGATCCATATAAAATATATGGTCTTGCCCTACTCTTGGAGTCTTGTAAGATAAGAATGGGTTATAATAGACAGTGGAAGGTTCCTATC
The DNA here is from genome assembly GCA_964056705.1 of Troilus luridus. NCBI lineage: Eukaryota > Metazoa > Arthropoda > Insecta > Hemiptera > Pentatomidae > Troilus > Troilus luridus. Next base: position 38,733,203 of record OZ057417.1, on the reverse strand, counting down.
TTTCAAACTCTCTACTCGAAGGACCTTACAAATATGACAATATGACTAAAGTATTCTCAGATAACGATACGCAGAAATGTAGGGCTTAAGATATCGCATGAAGTCCACCAGGAAAAATATTAATTAATTTATGTAGGTAGTTTAAATTTCTGATTACAGTCGCGGTTTACAAAATAAATCGTTAATTTTCTCATTTGGAGAAAACAGTACAATGAAGAAATTACACTCGAACAATTCAGAAAAGATTATCTGCAATAAAGTGAAATTTCATATTTGGGCTTTGTGAATCTTCTGTTATAATCGCAACAATACAACTGGAAAGTATACTCCACTTTTATTTAACTAAAGATTTATATAAATAGATATATTTTCTTGAAACATAATTTATTTTTTAAATTCATTAAATAATATTATGGCCTAATTTTTTTTAGCCAATTCATTGCTTTTTTTAATGTACTTTTAAAGTATGTATTTATATTCAAATTATTAACTACAAATTATTTTTTAATGCGGTGGAATAATGGTTTTTTAAAGTGCTCTTTCGAATGTTAAAAATAATATAACATCATATTATCATATCATATAATTATTATAGTATCATATTATAACCTTTTTTTCTATCACATACATTGCTTTTTTTTTAATTAAGTATGTTTTCTATTCAATATATTAACTACTAGTTATGTTTAAATAATGTAATAAACGTTAATAAAATATTTATGATCCCTTTAAAATGCAATTCTCCTTGTAGCGTTGAGGGAATTATATAAAATCCAATATAAAGGAGTTATATTAAAAAAAAAAAATTTGAAAATTTATTTTGTAGTGCATTTATAGGTGAGATTCACATTTTTTAAAGGCGCTTCAGAGCCCTTTTGGTAGCTTGTTTAAACGAAATTTATGAAACAAAAATGATTAGTATTTATGCCGTCAGATTTAAATGTTAATGATGTAAAATCGACATTATTAGTTGAAGAATGAAAGTGAAAACAAATTATAAAAGAAGAAAACTTGTAATTTAAAATTTATTTTATTTACCTTTTTGCACAGAATTTTAATTATCCGAATCTCCATTTATTATTGTGGAAATAAAATCATCACCTCATGTGAAGAACAATTAAAAAAATTACGCAATCTTCGCGATAACCGTAACTTCAGTAGCAGATAAGATTCGGTGGCAAACATGATATAATTACATAACCATTTCATCATTGTTCTCGAAATATGTTATTTATTTAAGCTACTACATTTTTTCTTTAAACTTTTCAATAAAAAAAATCGATTCTAAAAGAAATGTTTTCATAATTCTTGTCTTGACACAAGGAAGATTCAAGATGGCGTCAGTCTTGCGCAGAAGCGGTAATCGAAGAAGCTTCTTAGGGTAACTTACAGGAGACAATTATTGCTTCCTGAAGTGCTTCTATGCTTAGTAAGCATCAAGTCCTTTATTTAAGTGACTTAGAATGCGATTTTCCATCGCTTAAAATTATTGAAGTAAAAAATAAACAAAAATAGATCAAATACCAAGATATATAATTAGCTAATGCTGATATTATTGTTAAATTTTACATTCAACTATATGAAAGAATAGGACCATAAAAGAGGAAGCAATAATATAACAGACGGTTTATGATAAATAAAACAAAGCAAATAAATGGGGGAGAGAAATGACAAAGAAAAGATAAAGCGAGAATTAAATATTCTTTGGAGAAACATAAGAATTATTAAACATAGTAATTAACAAATAGATTGCAGGAACTTATTTTTCAGCATGTAACTAGCATTCATAAGGTACATAACGATTAATTAAAACATTAAAATGAAAGAATGGTGACCATTTTATTTTCTATCAGTGATTCCCAAATTTAAAATGTTATTTACTTTGATATTTACAGTAGGCATTATCCAAAAACCTTTTAAGAAAAATCAAACCAGTATACCTATCTATATACATATATAGAGGCTTCTACACCAATGTTCTTGGGTTCGGAGCCAGGTAGGTAGCCCTACAATTTTTATGATGTAAAAATACTTGATTATGTCGTCCTCCAGAAGGGAGGTAAAATGGACGCCCGAGGAAATAAAATTTAAAAAAAAAAATCAATATTTTCCCAACATCTCTAATTATTCAGTATCTGCTGCTCTGAATAGGATCATATAAATGCATTGAAATACTTTCTTGCCCTTCTTTGGATACTCATCAGATAACCTATTTATGCACTGTGTTATTTTTTAATTTATAAATTATGTTTGTAAATTCAATAAATATTTTAAAACAAAAAAATCACTAGAATCTATGAAGACTCTAGTGTATTTGACTATATTGTTTCTGAGACAACGGTTGAGCAGGCAGTTCATAAGTTCAACTTCAAGGTTTCTGGCCCTCGGGAGAGAGTATAGATCCCACAGAATCTACCTATGACTTTTAACAGATTATAAAAAATACCTAGCTTAACCGGATTCGAACCTGTAAATCTCAACTACTTGGCGCTAACACACTGAGCTTCTGCCCCCCCCTGAATAAAAAAAAAGTATTTTTTGTTTAAAAACATATTCCCTTCTGTACCATTTATATTTTCAATGAATTCCTTTTTCCTCTAGAAATGGACTAAAGGGATGGGATAAAAAATGCCTAAGTGTTAGTTATAGTGACACTGGTGCGTGCGATGGCCTACTCCAAATCCTCTTCTGTTTATTTAGGCTCGCCGATGAAATGTTTCTCCTAATAAATTAGACATGTGGTTATGAGGAATCATCGCTTCCAGATTTTCTGACTCCGTAACTAACATTTTTGTATATTTTTGTTGACTTTAAAAGAGACTTTAAAATTTTTTCGCCTCGAGATGGAACTGTTTTGGAGCGCGACCCGTGTTCTGTGACTCGAGGTCGTAGATTAGTGAAGTTTACGATCCCACGTGTCCGAGGGACACCCGGGAATCGTCAGCTCTGGCAGTTGTGTGATCTTCACACCTACGTCGTGCCCTTTAGGAAAGAAGTTATAGCCTTCGATGCCATGGTCAGACCTATAAAACGGATTATAAACTATCATTAGACTTTCTAGAGGAAAGATGGAACATCATAATTTTTCTTATGTATAACATTTTGTCACATACAGTCTGAATAAATCTTATGAAGTCTGGATGGAGGTCAGAAAAAATTCTCTTTAGTAAGAAGAACTGTTTTAAAGCCAACGCTTCGATCGATATTGCAGGTCTTCTTCAGGGCTAAATATAGAAGATAAATTAAATTAAAATAATAAATAGTAAGGAATAAAAATATATGTAGTCAGTCATCTTGTGATATGGGTGATTAAAAAAATACAATAAAAATGGGGAACTATTCAGTCAAATATAAAATAACAAACAAAAAAGGGAAGCGTGCTTAATTAGGGCTAGGATAGCTCAAATGGTAGAGTTCCAGGCTAGCTATCTGGAAGACCCGGGTTCGAGTCCCGGTCCTGGACATATCTTTTCTTTTCAAATAAAAATTAATGACAAATAAAATAAAATAAATTATAAAAAAGGGACTAGTTGTAGGGAATTAGCGAATAAGTAATAAAGAATAATATGACATAAAGGCTTGTGTTTTCTTTAATTATTTTAAGAATGGCTTTATGCCATTTTTCTTTTGTTAATTTATTACTTCATGTTAAACTGTGCAGTGTGGGTCGAAATGTAGGCTTTAAAATAAACAGTTTAGTCTACTTAAGATATTTTTTTATATACACCCGTACCATTTTCTTCCTGATCCAGTCTATACTTTTACCTTTCTATTGGCAATGTTGTTTCCTTTTGGTTGATTGATGGGGTAATATAATTTAGTCATCTTTTGTAAGTACTTTTTATGTATTAACTTCTTGAAAATGTTAATATTATGTTTAGGCTAATAATGGTTTGTATAAAAAAATGACCGTTTCACCTTCCCCATTGAGAGAAAATGGCGACTAACAGTATCTTTCGACACACCACACTCCCTGGCAAGTTCGCGAGTACTTGTGGATGGATTTGACTCAACAGCTTCCTTCAGAACCTCATCAATATCCATTAATGATCGCCCGGAGCCCTTCTTCCTTTCCAACGTCGTATCTCCACCGCTAAATTTTTCAAACCAACGCCATCCAGTGCGCTAAATGGAATTTTAAAAAATACACTGAATCTAAAGAACTGAAAGTAAATTTTTGTTCATATTCCTGAATCAGACAACCGGATATGCTTTACGTTAAAAAAAAAAAGCACTCAAAATAATGTAATCTTAAAAATTTAAATTATTTAGTTAAATATTTTTTTTATTTTGAAGAGAAAAGATTTGTCCAGGCCGGGATTCGAGCCCAGGTCCTCCGTATCTCTGGTGCGGCACTCCAACTAAGCTACCAGGGGTCGTAACCAACCCAGACAAATCTATTCTCTTCACTGATCCTATGGCTATGGTCATCCTATGGAAGAGTGCCGCACTAGAGATGCGGAGGGCCTGGGTTCGAATCCCGACCAGAACAAATCATTTCTCTTCAAAATAAAAAAAATATTTTAATAATCACCATCTAATAGCAATAAATAAAAAATAATTTAAATTATTTATGTATACTTCGCAAAAATGAATAGAGATATTGCTAATTTTGTAGTATGTAACTTAACTAGCATTTATATTATTATGGAAATTTGTGCACTCTACAATATTTAATGTAATATAATTTATAATAAATAATAATGCTTTTTATAATAAAAATAATATCAAGATGCTAGGAAAAGTAAATACAACAAAATTAGTGGTATCCCCATTCATTTTTGGGCGGATTAGTTTATTAATTTTGGAGCGAAATATCTTAATAAATATCAAATCAATACTTTGTTGATATAAGTTCGATATGTACTGTGAAGAAATTTGATGGCTTTTAACACATTGAAAGACCATAAGTAGGCCTACTAGTAAGCCTACTAGTATAACAAAATAAAAAGGAAATGGTATTATTAAAACTGGATAACATAAAAGTAATACCAAAAGATTATGATGATGAAGCAGTGAAAGCTTTTTGGGTATTTTACAATAAACATCAATAAAGAAACTTTTAATTTAATTATTCATTATAAAAACCTAGATCTCTCATACTAATAACGTCAAGTATTGCAGAGTGTTACAATTATGTTACTTTGCTATCAAATAAAAAAAAATCGACAAAAAATAACATTTTCAAAAAAGGTAAAAAACAAACTAGAATCAAACAGTTAAATAATTTAAATTTGTTTGTTTGCTTATTCATCTACGTCATTGTATGCTGCTATGGCTAATCGGATGGTGCTAATTTTTTCTTATCCAGGTATAATAGGGTAGATCTTTAACGGGAACTTAACACCGCACATCCACAAGCTCCTCATTTTACGTATCTCTCGAAGGATGGCAAAACAAAGATTTTTTGCTGTCTTTAAAAAATCCTATGGCCACCTGCCGAGCTGTGAATTCCGATACTGGGTTTAGTAGGTTGTTATGCTAACCACTAGACAATAGGTGGCCTTAAAAGTTTGTAAAAATTTGATAATTGCAAATAAAACGTTTTTAAAGAGCAATATTGCAGTGTATTTATTTATTATCCAGTTTAGCTGAAAATAGTTGCTTCAACAGCAGTAGTGTTATCGCCGTATGAATTCAAAATGTATGTAAATTTCTATAGTTCTTTTAGCATTATTTTTCAAAAGGGAACTTAAAATTTATGATCATTAGAGACAGCCGGAGGTTGGAGGTATTAGCGACTATTGAAAACCCTCCATAAATTTTAAAATCTTTGAGATGATAACACAAAAGGCACCAGGTCATACCCTTGACAGTAGGCCTCAACCTACTAACCTAAGAAGAAAAATGGACGATCATATTCTTGTCCCAATCGGGGGCGAATAAAAGCTCTGTTTTTATAGTGGGGTTGTAAGGGGTAACCTTCAGTTAGCGACCACAACCTTTGAAAAATTCTAAGAAAATATCAATCTCTACTACCATAACCCACGAAGGGCACTGAGTTCAGTAAATGGTGTAAAAAACACTGTTTTTAAACCAACGGTTATGCAGGCGGAATGGCCGACAACATGCTCGTTTTACCCTAAAAATTAAGGAATGCCAACTTTATATAGGCTGTGAGAGCAGTAGGAGGGTATTTAGATCCCAATGAGCTCCCAATAATTTATCTCCTACAGCCCATATTCAACTCAAAGAGAAAATAAAGGAGCGATTAAAGGCGGGATTAATCTTGTTATTAATCGATTTTGATATTACTAACATCAGGTCTTTTGTCCCGATATGTATCATCGAACATTCCAACCCTTCTTAACGAAAGTGAAATATGGCCGCTAACGCTGAAGGATGAACAACACATTAAGGTATTCGAAAATAAGGTATTGCTCAGGAAATTCGGTCCAAAAAAGGATTAACTTGTTGGGCTCGGTAACGAACGAATTCCTAAAAAGCGTTATGCCGGCTGCTAAACGTCTGAGGGTTAGAACGCGGCGTATTTGGGAGAATTGCGATAAGGGTGATCTGGTGGATTCGGGTTTGGGACGGAAGTTTGCAAGCAGAGATTAATAGTATCGGGACTTTGGGTTCGCTAAACCTTGTTATTATTATTATCCCCTACAAACAGATTTGAAGCCTGAACCTACAGCATAGCAACTTAGCATTATACACACTCATATATCTCGCTCCCATATAAACATTCAATCAAGTCCATAAATTCAAACAAAAAATTAGTTTCGGTTATTCTTTGTAATCATTGACTGCACAACTTGGCCACTTCAATCCAGTATATAATTATTATTTGGATTGTCAATAATTATTGAAACCAAATTTATGTTTTAAAATTTAAAAATTTGAAATTTAATTAATTCAGACAATGAATGATTTAGAAATAAAAAAAAATAATACAGTTTCGAAAGTCTTGTGTATACAGTTCTTTCGTCATTTCTCATTACTGCCAATCTTTTTTAAAAATAAGCATTTGCTTGATTTTCAAACTTTGTCTAATACAGTTTTAAAATTGAGGGGGGCGCAACTGAGGGTAAGAATGAATCCTTTTTCGCTAAGAGAGCGACTAACATCGCCCCGCCTTAAGCTTTGATGGAAACAACTGACTCCTTTGTGAGTTAATAATCCATTTGTGAGGGGCCACCCAACTCAATTGCCCTTTCATCCGGCTAATATGCCAGTTTGTAGGACGGTAAAGAGCAACCAGCTGCTCTCCCTAATCAAGTTAGGGCAGTTATATACTTCGGTAATTGCATGTATTTAAAATATGTTTACCAACCAGTTTTAATGTCGTATAATAATAACTCCAGTCAGCTTGAGATTGATTCATTAATTTCTCACAAAAGTTGGAAATTAGAAAAGCTATTCGCAGCAAGAAAGAGCTACTTACTACCGTGGCAGGCCTTGACTTCCTCGGTAATCCTTCGCCATCTTGTTTCTATCTTATGCAGCCGTTCCCCAGACAACTCTGATCTCAAGGAGGCTCCTAGAATCAGTTGCTACCATATTCATCAAACGTAACTTCGGATTTCCAGGTCTCCAGAACATCACTGAAGACGTTCCTCGGCATCCCTGTTTCGCATACTCTTGAAACATAATCCAGCTTCGTCTCCCAAGCTTAAGGGCTCTAACTACTTCGATATCAGAGAATAGATTATAGAGCTTCTGATTCTTCCTACTTCCCGTAATTCCTACTTCCTAATTCTCGTCAACAAGAGATACATTAAAAGTAAAAACAGGTTTTTAAAAATCCCGTTTGCAACAATATTTCCATTTACGTTTTGGTTTACCTAAAGGTAAAATTCTCAGCGGGCCAAGAGTAACTTAAGTATACTAAAATCCAACAATGAGTAAGTTATATTTCACAGCTTCTATTTTGAGCCTCGAACAACTTCGAATATTCCATGATTCCTTAGAGTTAAGTTCCCGTCATATTCTAGTATATTAAATAATTCCACTCTATTAGCGATGCGTAGTGTATACACAGGAGAGTCGGGTTAAGAAGAAAGGATACTGAGAAAATTATTGATTAATTTTTTGACAATGAAAGTTCCTTTTTCGGTCTTCCCAAACCAAGGCCTCGACCAGCCCCTGTGAAGTAGGTACCGCATCTACCATGTACTGAACCCAAAAATTTTCGTTGGTTGTAGTGGTTCAGGTTTTTTTCGTTTTTCCCAGACACTATATATGAGTGTGTATAGGAGGCCGAGCGGGTCAACGCACATGCAAAAGTGCATCTTCCAAGCCAAAACTTGCGAGTTCGAATACTGTTGTCAGGATTCTTCAAACATTCTCCACCTTTCGAGTTTATCATACCCCTCAGTCTACTAGAGGCAACGACCAGGCATTGGATTGATGACCCTAACACGCCTACTTCCTAGTTGTGAATTGGCTTCTTGTAAAATGGAATTTATAAGGTGCAAGGGACAGTCTGGCGCTGCACTATGGTTCACAGCAACATGAGGTTTGGCGACTCCTTTCAAACTGGCTGTGTACTTGTACGCAATATAACGGCCTTTAGTTCCGATCAAAAAAGTATCATTTTAAATATAAAAATTTATTATTTCCGCTAATATAGTGTTCGCATAGTTATCGGAAGTTGATCGGAAAGAGATTTGGTTGTCTTTGTTTTCAGCATTGTAACCTTCTTTCACCTCCCTTCCTCTTTTATATGAATAAATACGGCCTGTAAAGTATTTTTAACCAGAGAGAGAGGGAGAGAGAGACAGAGAGAGAGAGAGAGAGAGAGAGAGAGAGAGAGAGAGAGAGAGAGAGAGAGAGAGAGAGAGAGAGAGAGAGAGAGAGAGAGAGAGAGAGAAGCAGCCTTGAAGGTAGCTCATAATTTATAATATAATGTTAGTCAATAATAATTAGTCAAGTTAATTCGTATCAAAGTTCTTCTTTATAATCCATTCGACAATAAAGAGATCTTACAAATCAAGTCTCTTTTTGTTTAAAAAATGTGCAGTTTTCCTTCCAAAATGTTCAAAAAATTTCGACATTTTGCATAGCGCAGTGTTGTGCTGGGGATTTGTTTGATGTTAGGAGGTAGACTATTTCAGATTTTGTTTCCACTTGTCTATATGTACTGAACAATTATCTTTACAAATGAATCAAAGAGAACTATCTCTGCCAATTGTAGAGGTCATTGAGACTGATTATTTTTTAATTTAGGTTATATGGGTATATACACAATGTTGTAGAGGAGAATTTTCTAAAAACGACAATGTTAATTAAAATGTTGTACTTGAAGGGATAATCAATTTAACGCTAATGTCTCCAAAATCAAAAACCGTCGAGCAGTTGAAAATGCTCGCTATTCAGGAATGGCAAGGTAGGAGGTAATTTTTTTAGTGGTTTTGAGACATCTTACTAAATAATAGGATAATCATATAAAAAATCAAAATATTTAATGGCCAAGCAATCCTGATTGCATGAATTTATATAGATTGGTCCGTGTTATTATTTCGTATTCTTCTTCAAACGGTGCAATGGTCCATGGTCCTTGGCCTCCTCGACAATTTTCCTCCACTCTGACCGATCTTCAGCGACTCTTCTCCATGTTCTAAACCCCAGGAGCTTAAGGTCTGCTTCCACATCGTCCAGCCATAGCAGTCTAGGCCTGATAATTAGATAGTATTAAAACTATTTTAGTTTAAATGTTAAGGATGAAGTTATAGAAGATCTCTTGCTCTATGGCTTTGTGAGTTTCCAGAAGATTTGTCAAGTGAACCAAAACTGCCTCCAGCGCTTCCAGTGACAGAATGCCTCAACCGGAATCTGCCAGATGTGACGACTAATTAAAGGGCAGAAACGGCTGTTTGCAGAGCGATAAGAGAGAATACGACTGTTATTGGAGTCCGTCAGTCAATTCGATATCGCTAGGATTATATTACTATCTACTATCTGGATCCTTCTGCGTTCAACACGTGGTAGTAACGGGCCGCATTGTTAATCTATGTGTTTCACTTATCTATGTTAACCTTGTTCATTTCCACTGACAGCTTTCAGCTTCGTATCTGACAGCGCCTGGGAAAAAAATGTTTTAAGAGAAAAGAGCGTGGGGAAAAAATTGTAAAAAGGCAACGTAATTGGTTCGATGTTGACAAATTGCGAAACGCAGAGTTCCAGATAGTAAAACAAGGATATAATTTTAACAATTATAATAATATGTCTCATCGAAGCTTGCATATGATTCTTTTAAAAGAACATCACTCAAAAAACTCAATTATTTGTTATGTCCAACTACAACCCATTAAGGGTCTGAAATTCAGTACATGGTAGAGGCATTACTGTTTCATGGACAACGATATGTCCTAAATCACGCTCAGCCGCCAGACCCCCCTTATTTTGGGTACCCATTTTACAGAGACGGGGCGAGCCCCAGGAGGATCCTAGATCCCATAGGATCCATCTCCGGCTGCAAGAATAAAAGTCTTGCCAGCATCGAGATTTGAACCCAGGACCTTTGCCATTGCAACTCAGAGCTCTACGACTGAGCCACCCCGCTCTCAACATAGTAGTAAGTATTATAAAAAACAGTGAGGATTGATAACAGCTCATTGCAACCTGTAAAAATAGTTAACAACCGAAGTCCACTAATTCCGCTTTAAAATTTAGAAATAATAAAATAATTTTTCCGATCAAACGGCCACATACCAATTTTTAAATTACGGGCCAAAATACGAGAGAGTATTTTGTAGTATAAAATAAAAGTATTATAAACATCCGCAAAAAAATAATAAAATGATTCAGAAGGGATACATCAGAACGATTGAAACATGTAGTTATTCTAAACGCAAGATAACCAAATTGGCGGCGACCGCTCAGAGAGAAAACGGTCAGAGCAATACAATCAACATTATTATCCCCGAAACAGAGGTAACATTGAACATTTCGTACAATTTAACCCGCAAAATCCCGTACTTCATTACATAAAATTACATCAATTTCTGTGTTTCAGAAGTATCGGCTCGGCTCCAGGGAGAGTCTAGACGGCAATAAACTGAGGATATTAAGCGTAATAGCAGTAGCCATTAGATCGGAGAGGTAGCAACGGGACCTTTAGCAGTTCGATCCAATCATATCTGGCGCCCCGAAGGTACGTCTCCGACAAAAACATCCCAGATGACTCCACTAATTGTAAACAGATCCTGAAGAGGGTGTTTGCTTTCGTATCTATCTCCCTCATTAGCGCCCTGATCTTGGAGGCACTTCAAGCGGGCCATGGCCACTTCCAAAGCGTCGCACTTAAATCGGGGTGTGGTCTCTCGAGGGTTTTGGAAAAGGGCTGTCTTGTTTTTATAATCTCTAAACTTTATATTTATATATTAGCTTCGCCTGTATGTACGCATGTATGTAAAAGAATAATTGAACTCGATTTTTGGCCACTTCAAAACACAGAATTAAATTTGTGCACACATTCCAAGGACCGATAGCTATAAAATAATTTCATAAGTTTCTCTCATTAACCTGACCAAATCGTTAGGACAATTGCAATTTATTAATTTCAAATTAAACCAAAGTTTTAAATTTCCCAAAGAAAATAATAAGCAGCACTGATTTTTAAATCCTTCTTAGGCAGAGTTAATATTGACATAATGAATATTCATTGATATTCGAGGTCTGGATTTTAACACTCTTTTAATAGCTTTGCATATATTCTTTTTTTAAACTTGATATTGGGCCCCTTTAAAACATTGAATTAAATTGAAACTTTGTACACTTCTCAACCAATGGCAATACAATTTGATATGTTTGTCTCATTATCCTGACCAGGATTTTCAGCATTAGCGATTTTTCATGTCCGAAGACACGGTGATGTGCAATGCACTAAGGGATACATGGCTTAACATAAGAGTAGTAATGAATGAAAAAATTTTATCATTTTAAAAAAAACGTGGGTTGGCTGATAGTAGCAAAAGTAGAATCATGAAAATACCTTAGGACCTCAAGTTTTTGTTTTACGATAAATGAATTTGTTTTTTTATCACTATATTCTAATTTAAAACTTATTGAAAATTATTTTCTTCTTTTTAGTTTTGTTTCATAAGCGTGTTTATTAGATTTTCTTTAGCTTCTGGGTGTAAGAAGATGGAGAAGAGCAGCAGAGGCTCGCTCTGAATGGAGGAGAATTGTTGAGGATGCCATGGTCCTTCATGGCCGTAGCGCCGTCAGAGATAGAGTGATTAAGAGTAGAAATTTTATTTTTTTAAATTTTCCATCAATACTATTTTGGATTGATGGAACACAGACAGAGAGTTGGTTAATTTTCAAGTTTGGGTCTCATTTAGTTAGAAGGTTAGAATTGCAGTCAACTAAGGAGAAAACCTGAGCAACTGACCGTGTGAATGATTAAGCCATGCATGAGGTTGACCAGTAATCGCTATAAAAGTTTTTTTTTTAAATATTATTAATTTTGAATATCCGTTTGCATGGAACAAGTGACTGGTTGGGTAGCGAAACTTAAGTATCACGATTTATTTAGTATATGATTTTTTTAATCTTCGAGTAAATAGTGCAACATGATCCACCGAGGTTAGATCCACCTTAACGACAGTGACTCAGAGAAGCAATAAGGAAGATCCCTTGTTTACACTGTGCTCCCAATCAGCTGAGGGTACACAGCCTTTACTGCCTCTGCTCCTGATCTGATGGTCAAGGCTGTCTGGTCAATATCATGTTGGGGGAGCAGAAATAACTTCGCGTGTCAGCAGGTGTAGGGTTGGATGGGTAAGTATCGGACAGAGTATTAGGAGGAGACATAAATACGCCACATCCGGTTGGGAACACGGGAACAATAAATGAATGTGCACATCCAAGGTCTAGATCAGAAAAGAGGGATGACCGTAGTTCAGCAGAAGGAACAGACCAGAGATCGAGATGTGAGGACCAAGTGGAGGCTTCTCAGAAAGGCACAAATGAAGGGAGAAAAAGAAGAACATGAAATGATTAATCTAGTACCTTACGAACTTAGCTCCCCGAACTTTGATATAAATCTGTTAGTTTCTGTGGGATCTGAAGATCCTCCCGGGACCACCACGTCTCATAAAAGTGGGGACTCTTGATAGGGAGAAAAAACTTGCGGTTCAACATGATCTAGGACAAATCACCACTCCCCATAACCGTTGTCCAAGAAACAGTACAGTACTGAACCCAAGATACTTCATAGGTTGTAGTTTTGTGTAAAGTAGATTGTTATGGTAACTAAAACATCATAGATAACCCCATATTTGTTTATTAATCTTTAGTTTTATGATATATACTGTAACAGATAGAAGTGTTTTAAAAAATAAAATTTTTAAATAATGTTTATCGCAACTGCTATCACAACTACCAGAGCAGGGGTTCCGACAATTCGATAAGCACTATCAGTGAATGGAGCTAAGAGGTACGAATTATAATCTAATCTGGAACGTTTCATTAGCGATCGATCAGGCTAGCATTGGTTCGATTGTTCACGCCGAAGCCTCTCTATCTGTGATCAAACTGGCAGTACATATGGTTCGTCCGGGGTCTATGTCACTTCTTTGATGGCTGATAATGAAGTATAATATCGATTTATATCGACTTTGACGCTTTCTCTTCATGATTTACTTATAAATGACATTTAATATTGAAATTTAAAAAAACTGAAGGTCCTGGGTCCAAATCCCGCACGCTGGCAGACTTTTATGAATAGCGTCCGGCGATGGATCCTATAGGGTTTAGGCCCCTCCTGGGGCTCACCCAGCCTCTATAAAGTGGGTACTCAAAAGGGGAAAATATGGCGGTTTAGCGTGAATTGGAACAAATCACATCCCTGCACAACCGTTGTCCGAAGAAATAATACAGTACCTACCATGTACTGAACCTTCAAGGGTTGTAGAGGTATAATTTGTAAAAAGATATTATCGTTAAAATATCTGAGGCATTTAGGTCCCAAACAGGATAACTCCAAAAATTAATTTCTTCTTAGTTTTTGGCTTTAGGTAAAACAATATTGTCTGAGACGACACTTAGTCACTTTATTTCTCATTTTTTTAGCAGCTTCTGAACCTTAAGGAAGCATAAAGCATTGCTTGACTGAAATAGCAAAAAATATGAAAAAGCCGATTTTTGAAATCTGAAGTTATCCGCTCTTGATGGTCAACGCCTAAATAAAAAAAATAATACATTCAGTTAAGATTGGTCCTATATAATAATTTCATATCGTTTTAAAGATGTAATGCAATCGATTTATATCCAGGATTTCCCCATAAAGTCGAAAAAAATCGTCTCTATTGTTGATGGATTTATTTACTTTTTAAACTGCTTATACATTTTTTTAGAAGATATATCCGTCTTCTAGAAGTTGATAGTAGTAAGAAGTAAAATAAAAATCTTAAGAAATGTAATGGGATGTGTAAAAAAAAAGACGGTTTAATCAAATTCCAGAGTTTAAAAGTCTGTAAATACTTTAACGCTATCTATTACTTACCAACACTTAATAATCCCTTTAGAGCATTCTCCAAGCTTGTTTACTAACATTGGACTTCTTCTAAAAAAGCCTCAATCTAGTTATTTATTTCAAAGAAGAAACATGACAGTGTCCTACGAAATTCTCGTATTTTTAAGACATTACTGGAAAAAAAATTTCACAGCCGCTGAAGCAACTCGTGAAATTATTAAATATGAAATTGACCAGCTAACTGCGGTGTTGGTTGAAAAGTTTAGCAGTGGAGATACGACGTTGGAAAGGAAGAAAGGGTCCGGGCGACCATTAATGGATATTGATGATGTTCTGAAGGAAGTTGTTAAATCAAATTCGTCCACAAGTAATTCGCGAACTTGCCAGGGAGTGTGGTGTGTCTAAAGATACTGTTAGTCACCATCTTTTCTCCATGGGGGAAGGTGAAACGGTCATTTTTTTTATAGACCCCATTATGAAACAGGCATAATTCGTATGACAAACTTATCAAATACAGTTTCCCGGCATTTGGCCCAGGGATTTTTAAAATGTGGAATAAGTCCTCAGTTATGCCGCCTTTCAGAAGGGACGTAAAATGAGGATCCCGAGTTTATACGATTTAGGTCTCCTGCTGACGTCAGATTAGTCTTAGCAGCATTAAGTGACATTAAATGAATAAACAAATAAACTTAAGTAAAGGTTATAGAAAGGAAAAATAAGAAAGCATTCTCCTTGCAAGTTTTTAAACATTTTTTTTTTCAACAATTATGACGTTTATTAAATGATACATTTGAGCAGTAATATATATAGAAAAAGAAAAGCTGTACCACTACAATCCATGATGGGTTTTGGATTCGGGACATGGTGGATACTATACTGTTTCTTGAGAGTTTCTTTGGTAAGGAATTGAATTTTCAGAAATCAGATTCAACGATCAGGTTTATTCCAAAAATATCCAACTAATAGAGGATGTTAGAGGCCCATTAGCTCTGCTGATGACAAGGGCCATATATGGCTATTAAAGATTAACTAATTTATCTGTCACAGCGGATTTGAACCCGGGATCTTCAGCAAAGCAACTCAGCACTATACTCAACAATCCCATTCCTAATGCAATATGGAAATGCAATTTTTAATTGAACTATATTTATTTTATATAAACTTCCTAGTCTCGAAACGTCGCCTAAGAAGTTGAAATAACTGACTGAAACTCGAGAACCATAAACAATATATTTCTACAACAGTCAAGATAGGTAGAAACAAATATATATATATATGTATATTGTGTATATATATATATATATATATATATATATATATATATACACACAGGATACAAACAACACAGTCCAAAATTCTCAGAAAAATTGATAATGCACCATGGTATATTTCGAATAACACCATACACAACGACATGAACAATCCCACTATAAAATCATATATTCATAACAAATACATGACATTCCACTCATCGACACAATATCACCCAAACCCGCTCGTTCTTCCGCTTTCCTACTCCCTGTTACCTGGACTTGATAGAAAAAGGTTAAAAAGACATTGGGCAAGAGACCTACTCACCTATTGATTTTCACCCCATCATCATATAGTTTTATGATCATAGAAGAGCAAAGTGAAAAACATTAGGATCAAATTTGCTGAATGGGCAATTGCGCAGGTGCAAATGAAAATTAAATAATAAATAAATAATATTATATGATATAATGATATATGATATAATGATATATGATAATATTTATATTATATTTAATTTATTATAAATTAAACGAAAACAATAAGAAATCTGATTATTATTTACAAGTGCTACCGGCAGTTTATCCACCCTACCACGTTTTGTATCGGCGCCCATTACTAAAGGGCAGACGCTCAACCCTTGCCTGTTCCTGGATTGCCGCCATGACGAACCCGGAGGCAGTGGGGCGAAGTTCGGGGGCGGCGCTGAGGAAGCGAAGCGTTATCGAACGACCACACCCTCCCCTTCCAGTTCCAGCTTCTCCAGCCTGGAATACATCAACTGGAAGCAAGGACAACGCGTTACTTTGATCCATTACAAAAAAGAACTAGGTCTTGTTCCTTCTATACCCGTTACATTCACCAATAACGTTACTATATAATAACGACAGTGAATAATGTATGAAATTGAAGAACAAGACAACTCAATTAGCACTTCGAAAATATTTATAGGAGTTTTGGAGAAAAAAAATGCATGTATCGAGAAATAATGTCACAAGTTTTGACTTTCTATACATTTCTTTTTTAATATTCTCGAAAATAAAATCAATAGTGAGTTTTACTAGAAAAAAAGAGTGTAATTATGGGAAATCTATATAATTTGTAATCATTTCATCTAGATATCTTGGTAGATATTATAGAATATATGAATATAATGAAATGATAGATACTATACTAAGCGCTATTAACAGGCTCAATTATATTTTTTTTTTAACTGAGACAAAAATTACTGGTGATTATAAAATTTGTATACATGTATTGTATTGACATTAAATTAGAACTATTGTTAGATATGATATGTTTGGTCCTGCTATTCACTACAACGTCATTACGTACGAGACAATAGTCGATACAACTCAAGGCCCTAGTCATTTAATCAAACTAATGCTATAATTCCATATAGGCATTTAATTATTATATATACACAAAATTAGTTTTCGAAATCCACCTTAAAACCATTTTAAAAAATTAATTAATTAATACATAAAATCTAATTAATACAATGATGTTTCCGTTCAGTATATTTTAACCTTACAGTATATGTAGTAAATTGGCTTAACCTTATATAAAAGTTAAGACTAATCTCATATGATTAGTCTCATATATAAAAATATAATAAGACTAATCTATCGTACATTCAGTGTTGACGAGCATTCTGCAATGAGTTGTTCATGAAAAGGTTTTAATGTTCAAAGTACCAAAGGAAAGACTATCTTTATTGTGATACGGTACGGTGATTAAAGTTCATTTCACGACTTCAAGCGAAATCGAAACATTAATTTTCTCCAGTTCTTTCATTAACTTTCACTTGAAGGGCAAGAAGTGAAACAAATGGAAAGTGAATAGTTTTGCCCTTTTCCTTTCAGAGATTGATTAGTCACAGGAGGCAGTGTTTGCTGACCTAGTGGCATGTTTACTTACATTGTTTTGGACCTGCTGCCCTGAAAGTAAAACCTGGTTCCATCGAAATCGACCCTTAGTCCTTCGCCCTTGACAAGGATGGTAAAAGTGTTAGTAGACAAAAGTGCAAGTCCTCCTGACCCAATTGATGGGACAGTCTCGACAATGGGCAAAGGATCTGAAGGAGTTTTTTCTCGGTACGCCCAAGGACGCCCTTTTTAGGGAGAACTACTGCTTTGACACACTGCTCCACATTTATGTTTAGTTTTTGCTTTGTTTAGGGCATGAGGACGACTTTTTTTTTGTTTTGTATTGTGTCTCGTTTGCATACCCCACCTTTGAATATACCATTAAATATTCAGTTACAATGTGAATACGGATGATTATCAAAACAAATCCTCATACTGAACCTACAGTGGACTATATTATAGGTTTTTTCTTTTTATAACAAAGGTTAATTGTGCCTATATATATATATATATATATATATATATATATATATATATATATATATATAAGTTTTTATTAACCACTTGCTGCTTACTTCATTGTTTGATCTTGATTGTTTAATCTAAAAACAGTTGACTTTAAATGCAATTTTATGAAGAAATGGATCGAGGTGCGGTCAATAAAGAACTAAGAAACTAACAACAGCAATTACTTTTTCTTATAAATAGAAGATCAGGGCATGATTATGGTTGATAAAAACAAAATAAGAACAATATCAAGAATGAATGTACCAATGACAGTAATAAAATATTAAAAAATATATAAAAAATTATTAATAAGGTAAAAAAAATGACCACACTGTGCATCAAGAGACCAGATATCCTCCTTATAAAGTCGAGTGAGAGGAAAGCAAGTATAATTGATATTGCGATCCCTAACGACAATAATGTAAACTTAACTGTTGGAGAGAAACTTCGGAAGTATCAAGAACTTGCGGCTGAGCTTAAGGAGCTATACCATATGGAAAGCGTGGTGGTAACACCTATTATAATCTCCACGAATGGATTGGTTCCTAAATCCACGGTGGAGGGCATTGAGAAACTGGGAATTCCGGTCGAGGTTTTAAAGGAGGCTCAACAGGCAGTTCTCCTAGACACAGCCAGGATCGACAGAAAATTTCTGAATGTTTAGAGATGAAATATATAAAAACCAAAAATAATAACTGCAGATGGTTGGACTTGTCCCCCATCTCTGGTTTGAACCTGCAAATGCGAGAAGAAAAAAATAGATGATAATAATACTAATAATATATAATAACATAAGTAATAACAGCTAATTTATTAGCAATAAAAAAACTGTGCCATTACAATCCATGAAAAGTCTTGGATTCAGTATGTACGTAAATTTAAAATCCAGGGCAATATTTCAAGATAATGTTTGTAGCAATGTAATATCTTTAATATTTTGAAAATTTATTACTATGTAAAAATATGCAGTTCAGTCTTCATTTTATGGTTTTCAATATAATTTATAAGATGACTAAATTAAAAAATACAAAAATTTAATAACCGATCTAAATTCTCCTAAATAATAATGAAAAATTAGAAATTAAGTATTTGTAGAAATTGGAAAAAGTATTACGAAATTGGGAAAAGATAAACGGTAACTATCTTAATAAAATATGCCAGAACTAGATATCTGAAATTAAATAGAAGGCCTAAGTATATACATTATTTTTTTTAAATTGAAAACAAAACGATACGGATGATATATGTGATATGCTTTACTATCAGCAGTAAAAATTTTAAACAAAGACTTGTAATACTGTTCCAATTTAATTATTATAACAAAATATTATTCTTAATTATTCCAATCTATTATTCTTAGAGGCACGGATAAAATAACAATAACGATACTAAACGCAAGTAGGGCCTGACATCAGAAAACTTTTAAAAGATGAAAGCTTTGTCACTAAAATGGAAATGAAAGAAAAAAAATGCCTGGAATTCATTTAAACTTGTTGCAACAGGCTTTCTTGGAAACAAAAAAGACTAAAACTACAAAACTTTTGTTGCTGAATTGTTATAAAAATACAAAATGTTGGGCTGCAACATGAGCGTCAATGTTCACTTCCTTCACTCACATCTTTCCAGAAAATCTTGGGATGTAAGTGAGGAACAAGGAGAACGTTTCCATCAAGATATAAAAGAAATGGAGCGCAGATACCAAGGTCTATGGAATGTCAACCTGATGGCAGACTACTGTTGGATGTTAAAAAGTACCAAAAGATTGATGGAAAAAGAAAACGTTTTTAAAAAGACTTATAATAACTTTACACCACATGTGCATCACTTTTATGCTCGTTTTAGCTAGGTATCGTTGTTTTTTTTATGTTTTTACTTCATGTTAAATTAATAAAAACATATCCAAAATTTTCCGTTTTTTGTACTTTTTGTCAAAAACTACAACTTTATTTTGTAGGCAAGCCTTACGTGATAGAAAAAAAACCAGTGTCATTTTTTAAATCAGCGCAAAAAATTCATAAAGATCAGTTAACTAAATCAAAACAATTTTTAAAAAAGTTTTTTTGCAGACCTGTGTAATGCTTATTTTAATATATTGGTTTTCATAACGTTGACAATTATAAAATAAATGTACTATTCTTAATATGTGCCGCCAAAATCCTTTCATTAAACATAGTGTTTTATTTGTCTAAATATTGTTTTATTTCAATAACTTTGTTAAATATTATGAAACCTGATACATGATAGGTTTTTGTTATTCTCAGTTTTCCCTACTTAACAACTCTCTTCAGTTTTGCTGATACTAACAATAAAAAAATACCTAACACAAAGAAACTTCAAGTTCGCAAAACAATATGGCGGCCTTTTACAACATTTATGACTCTGAGCCTGCCATTGGTCTGTTGCTACCTATTTGACTTGATTTCAACAGCACAATACCATGCGACGTAACGTGTTTAATAAGCAGGATACTGTGATCAGCCCTAATATAGACGAGTTAGTTACTAATTTTATTACAAGGTAAAATAAATGGTAAGTTATCGCCATTATATTCTAAATTACACGAAAATCGAATGTTTACTTGGTCAAATTTGATGGCATACTAAACAATGTCCATTCAATTTTACTTAAAGCAAATATTTAGAAAAAAAAGAGGATTAATAACAGCTCATTACAGTCAGAAAAACATAGTAAGCAGCAAAATTTCACTTTGAATTTTAGAAACAATAAAAACATTTCATATGAAACGACCAAATATAAATATTGTTCAAAATAAATAAACTCTACAACCCATGAAAGGTCTTAGGTTCAGGACGTAGTAGATACTGTAATGGTTCTTGGACAACGGTTGTGCAGGG
The DNA here is from genome assembly GCA_964056705.1 of Troilus luridus. Taxonomy (NCBI): domain Eukaryota; kingdom Metazoa; phylum Arthropoda; class Insecta; order Hemiptera; family Pentatomidae; genus Troilus; species Troilus luridus. The sequence continues at coordinate 38,712,294 of OZ057417.1, read as the reverse complement.
GGTTGATTTGTCCTGGATTACGCTTCCCTTTATTTTGGGTACCCATTTAAGGGAGTACCATAAATATTGTAAGTGTTATAATAATTAGGGAGCGGAGTAGCTCAGTGGTAGAGCGCTGAGTTGACATGCCAAAGATCTAGGGTTCAAATCGCGTTGCTCACAAGACTTTTATTTGATCAGTTAGCGGCCGGAGATGGAGGATTCTCCTGGAGCTCACCCAGCTTCTATAAAGTTAATCCTTAAACAAGGGGAAATATGGCGGTTGAGCGTGATCTAGGACAAATCATCCCTGCACAACCGTTGTCTAAGAAACAGTACAGTTCTCAACACTGACAACTTTCATTGATAGTAAACAACAGAAGTCAACTAATACCACTTTAAATTTTAGGAATAATAAAAATGGAAATTTCGTATGAAACGACCCAATTCATCGTAAGTTATCGTGATTATATTATATGAGTATAAATATGTTAAATATTACGATTTTAAACAAATAAACCATGCTTTTATAAGCGCCTGTTATGCGTATCGGGATAATTTATCTGGTTCCGAACAAAAGTGAAACGGACTTCAATACTGTGGCGTTCTTCGAAAGGGAAAAGAAAAAAAAGATGTTTTCACCTGTACAAATGACAATTATCAGGTAACTAGGTTCCCACGGTCCGGCCAAGGACGACCCAAGCCCCAACGCGAAAGTAAAAGTAGGTCAGAGTTGAAATATAGGTCCACGGTGGTCTATTGTACTCCCATTCTTCTTTAAAATGCTGTCATAAACTTCTTCACTGCTACTTCAACTCCTACTGCTGACACAATAACCCAGAGAATACACAGAACAGAAAATATTAAGGGCGACTTCTAGCGAACCATTGTGAAAGTGGCGTTACGAACGGTGGAAAAGTGAAAACTTTCCCTATTTAACCGATTGTAGTCATTGTTTACGGTGTTGTGTTGGTACACAAGCAAACTCAAAACATCTTAATGCAGATAAAGGTATTTAAATTAAAATAAATAACAATCAAAGGTGTCATGGAAAATTAAGGATAAATAAAGTATGGCTGGATACTTGCATTTTAAGTATCCAGCAATACCAATTAAATCCAAATAATGACTACCATGATAGCATTTTGGTATAATGAAGTATAAACAATAATGTCCCTCAAATTACCATAATACCATGAGAATTCGATATGGTTAAGTTGAACGACTTATGAACATATCAAGTACAACAATTGACTTAGTTGGGTCTTTCAACTTCTGAAGTTGAGGGCTTTACAAGCAGTGCTACAGCGAAAACATTCTCTAAATAACCAATTGCAGGCATTGTTTACTGTTGAGTGTGTGTACACCCAAAACAGCTCTATGCAAAAGGACTCCTTCCAATTAAAAATAAAATTAATTAAATCACATAATTCACACAACTGAAACCCTCCTAATACTACCCAAGCCATACAAATGAGCCATACTGATACTTTTCTGTATCTGATACTTTTACTAGTCATGAGTAGATACTGGATTTTCCTGTATCTGAATACAAGTGATACTAATACTTTTGTAGGTGAATACAGATATCCCGACTCTTACTCTTCTAATACGCTACACAGAAGCCTTTCTTGGAGCATCAGTTTTTGTTATCATTTTTAAAGGAAAAAGAGTTATTCGCCGAAATAGTAACCCATATAGAAACACAAGGCATCAAATGATTAAAATCCTGTTTCTAAATGGTTAATTTTTTTTTTGGTTAATTGGACTATAAAAAATAGATTTTAACCCTACCTCAAACTTTTGCTATTCACGTTCCAAGACACGTAGAATTTGGGTTGTAATACAAAATTTGTCTGTCCGCCGGCGCGCGCTACTCTTTAAAACGCTATAGGTTTTTGCACACAACTTCAATCATTATGTCAATTGCCTTTACTTTATGGTATAGATATATCCATTATTGACCCCGTATTTCCCCGGACATAGCTCTAAACATATAATAACATACCTCTAAAGCACATGCATTGAATTAATAAAACGTAACCATTATAATTCTTTTGGTGCTTACTTACCCCAGACGCACTATTTATTTATGAGTAACATATTGAATAGTGAATTGGTAAACACAAGAACAGACCTCTGGAAAAGAATCCAATTAAGACTAGGGCATAGAAAATATAATTTGAGGAATCATCTTATATGATTACTCTGGCATCCCAAAATAAAATAGAATGTCCAAAATATATCTAAGAGTAGAAATATATGTATAATGTTAAAGAACTATGTTCTTTGGTAAATTAAATCCCACAATTTGATTCACTAAGTAGATACAAAAAAATAATATAGCAGTTTTAATTCATATGTTATAGTAATAAATAGCATAAGGTAGCATGAGGTAGTGAATATATTTGTGAATACTGGATAGCTGATGCTTCTAGGGCGATACATCAATCTGATTGTATCAATCTGACCGTATCTGATACTTGTATCAATTGATACAAAAGTATCAGGTACATTTCGACTGTATCTGATACTTGTATCAACTACTTTTTAGTATCAGATTGATACAACCTTACCCATCCCTATTAATAATATCCCACTGATTACTGAAGAATGAATCCGATACTTAAGACGTTTAACATGGAATCCTCTAGCTAGTTTGAAACACGAAACTGCTCGCTGTTTCAAGGTAATTCAACGCTTATTAGATAAACGCTCTAAATTCCCAATTAATTACAAAAGATTCATAAACATGACTATTATAAGACCTACTTGGATTAACGGAGTAGAACTTTGTTGCTCTACCAAAACATCGAAAAACCTCTCGTAATACATATGTAAATTTTAATAAATCAGTTCAATAAGGGATAAACGTTTTGTTGAATTTAAGCACTCAATAGTTGAACTGACCTTTTTGGTAAAATGAAGTATAAACAAATAACCCATGGGTGTGTGCTAAGGTAGAGTATAATGAGGTATGAAGATATCAAGACCAACTAGTTTACTTTCTTGGGTCTTTCAACTTTCCAGGACTTAACGGACAGTGGTGCATCACAAACATTCTCAAACTAACAGATCGTCGCCATAGTCATTGTTTACGGTATTGTGTTTGTTCGCCAACAGACCCCAAAACAGCTCTATGTAGAATGGCTCTTTCAATTTAAATATAAAAAAATCAAAGGAGGGGTGATCCTTTTACTAAATCCATATCTTGAACAGTAAGGACTGAGCATTTTGGTATGATGAAGTATAACACTGATATATCACAAGTCAGCCAAGGAAGAGTGGGGAGAGTTATAAAGATATCAAGTCCAACCAAGTTGACTTAGTTGGATCATTCAACTTATGATATTTAGTATTTTCTATATAAACTTAGAGCAGTTCTAAATAGCCGGGCACATTTAAATTTAAAAAATAACTAACAATTAAAGGAGTCATGTCAGTTAATACAGTACTGTGTGTTTTGGGGATAAGTGCAATTATCTCATTACACACAATTTTTTCGCATGCAAGATCTTTCTTTTTTGGTTCATGAAGTCATAACAAAGATAAATATCAAAGGAACCTTAAGATTAACTTCTGATGAGTCTGAGGTCATACTCGTCCGCAAGGGTGTAGCACATGTGCACGAGCACCTGCTTTAAGTCAGTATTATACATTTTGTATTCCAAGAGCTTACATTTTTGTATATAAAACCACTTGTTGAAAGGGTTTAAAATGCGTTTTAAGTGATGTTATTAAAAAATGAGAGTAAAGAATGTAGGGACAAACATATATTTTATTATTTTAATAAATATTTTATATTTATTATAATTTATATTGTGTTAATAAAAATAAACAATAATATATTGTTTAAATAAAAAGAGATTAGAGTTAGTACTTTTTAATAGTCACACTATAGCACATGGACATTGGTTACTTATTGCAACCTTCCTCATGAAGAGGTGGTATCTTATACATCGATATTTAATAGTTTTTTACTATTAAATTTAAATATTATTTATTTCAACAACATATTATTGTTTATTTTTATTAACACAATATAAATTATAATAAATATAAAATATTTATTAAAATAATAAAATATATGTTTGTCCCTACATTACACCCCTTCAAGTGCTAACGTTACTAACAGAAAAATAAAAAATTACAATGACTAGTTTGAAATTATACAATCAAATGATGGAATCAAAACTACAGTAAAATTAGTTTCCTCGAAAGTAATTTGTACTAATTTAAAAAAAGATGTCACTGAGTGGGCAAAATCATGTTTGGATTGCCAAGCAAGTAAAGTTGTACGACACAATCATTCACCTATTGAAACATTTCCGATCGTCGACACTCGCTTTGCGGTAGTGCACGTGGATTTAATAGGACCACTTTCTCCCTCAGAGGACTTTGTATACTGCCTAACCTGCATCGATAGGTTCACCAATTGGACAGAGGTAGTACCGCTCAGAAATATACTTGCAGAGACAGTAGCAAGAGCGTTTTATGAAGTATGGATTAGCCGATTTGGCGTACCAATGCAAATAGTAACGGACCAAGGTCGACAATTCAAGTCAGAACTGTTCAATTCACTGGCAAAAATATGTGGAGTAAAAATGTCTCAGACAACACCGTATCACCCACAAGCTAATGGTAAAATCGAACGCTTTCATCGTTCATTAAAAAGCGCAATTCGCGCTCATGCAAAAACTACATGGACTAGTGTACTTCCTACAATCTTATTAGGATTTCGATGTGTGTTTAGAGAAGATACTGAGTGCACCATAGCAGAAACGGTTTACGGCAAAACGCTGAACCTTCCAGGCGATTTCCTTGCGACTCATCCTGATGGAGCAGCCAAGGATCTCCCTTCGTTTGTAGCAGACTTAAAGTCAAGAATGAGTGCTCTTCAACCAACACCTAATCATCATAAAAGTTCAAGATCAACATTTATTTATAAAGATCTTCAACAAAGTACTCACGTATTCGTACGTGTAGACAGGGTAAAACCATCCCTGCACAGACCATATGAAGGCCCATATAAAGTATTAGAGAAACATGGTAAATATTTCACATTGTTGGTTAAAGGACAAAACACCAATATATCAATAGATCGTCTAAAGCCAGCATATTTATTAGCAGATGACATAGGTGATGGCGCTTCAACTCCCTGCCATCGGAGTGAAGAACCTCCTATAATGCCTTCAACATCAGTTCCGGACACCTACGATGACAACTCAACGAGAATCAGCAGATCTGGACGAAGAGTTCGTTTTCCAGCTCGTTATCTTAATACTTGTGTTAGTGAAAGTGATATAAAAATGTGATATTTTAATTTTTTTGTGATGACAGGCTAGTCATTTGATTGTATAATTTCAAACTAGTCATTGTAATTTTTTATTAACACAATATAAATTATAATAAATAGAAAATATTTATTAAAATAATAAAATATATGTTTGTCCCTACAAGACTATTCTCAGACGTTCTGAATGGAATAATCGCACCGTATAATAATTAAGACCTCCCTCTTATGTCTGAGGTCGGAAGAATATTTTTGGAAGATGAAGATTCGGACAAAGCGGATGATTGATAGTGCACTTCCAACTTATCTGAAGTTTTCTTCAGGCAGAAACACCTTTGTTATATTAGAAACGGTAGCTGAAGATCCCTGTATTAATTCCAGCTTTGGCAGACAGTTATTTAATCTGCAGAGTTGTACAGTAGACTACATCTAACGTAAAGACATCTTACATACGTGTGTAAGATGTAAACTATTTAATATATCTCTATTCTCTGCTCTGCTCTCCTAACTTCTCTCTCCTAATCTGAGAGCAAGTATTTATACATGTTAAAGTAGAGGGGATTAAAGGAAGCTGACAATACGGAACATATTTCATAATTTAGGGTTAAGGAGCCCACAAGTACACAGAATATCTTAAGATCAAAAGCCCAATCCAACTATCCATTAACTGTTGGAAAGGAAAAGTTTAATCCAAGAATTACTTCTAAGCAATGCATAGCCGATTCCGCTATAACATTTATAAAGCCTCTTAAAATATAAATTTTAATGTGGAAAGTAATGTATTCACAAAGAGCGATTAGCTAATTATGCAGAAGACTTATAGGGGTGGCAGTGCTTAATTTTCTCGACGTGAAGGAATCGCTGAGCAGCTGATTAGGAAACGCGGCTGCTTTTTAATTACAAGATGGCCGGGGGCTAGGAAGGTGATCTATGCGCAGGTGCGTCGGCGGCCTGCCACCGATAAACCCACTCTGTAAACATACACCTGTAAGCCACCTGCCCCCTTGCCTCCTATTATAATAACTGCTCATCGGTTATGGATCAGGCACCCTAAGCAGGTATCCGTGTCCTCGGGCCATCGCTATCGCTAGAGGAACAATATGGAAGCTGTGATGGTTGATTCATTGGGCAGCTGGAGAAGGATCAGTATAAGGCTACTATAGTCTCCGGGGTTTAATCCACAGTCAAAGTCAAATAAGCAGTGCTGTGTTGGACCATGCGCAATGCAATGGTTGGAATGAAAAATAGTACTACGAATGCCTCAAGAAACTTTTGACTAGATGATGGAACAAACCAAAAATCGTGATCTACCAAGCCCAAATGGTATCGGTTCCCCAGGTTTCTGCTTCGAGTAAAGACACAAAAAGTTTTAATTCTTCATTCATTTCCTTTTTAATATTCTCGAAAATAAAAATAATCGTGAGATTTAGCATGATGAGAGAAATGTGTATTGTTTTAATATCATATCATCAAGAAAACAAGGATTCAATAAACGTTTCAAAGCATGGATGATATAACCTAAGCAGCATATTTAATTCAGTTCTCTGATCTATATATAGCTATTAATAATTACTATTTACAATGAGCGATAAAGTTATTTTTAGTATAATAAAAGTATTAAAAAGGAAACGAATTAAAAATTATAACTTGTTGTGGTTTAAATCAAGGGCGGATCCTTCTGGGGCTGGCACAAAGTATAGACGATCACACTAGTCTCAATAGTAATTATAATTTATTTTTATTGATTGTTATTTTGATGGTGATTAATTTTAAATATTTTTGCTTTGAAGAGAAAATATTTATCCAGGCCAGGATTCGAACCCAGGTCATCTGCATCTCCAGTGCAATACTCTAAACCACTGAGCTACCAGGGGTCATGTCCAAGTCAGACATATGTGTTCTCTTCACTGATCATAAACACGGGGACATAGGATTCGGTCATGTACAACTAAGAGAAAGTAGAGTGGGGCTTAGTGGTAGAGTGTTGAGTTGCCATGCTGAAGGTCCTAGGTTTGAATCCCGCTGCTTAGCAGACTTTTATGTAATCTGTAGACTTTTAGGACTCTCCTATGGTTCACCCAGCCACTATAATGCAAATAGGGTGGATCGGGCAATTAAGAGTGATCTAGGACAAATCACCTCCCTCCACAACCGTTGTCTAAGAAACAGTCTCTAATAGTCTATACTAAATACTGGAACCAAGACTCCATAGATTGTAGTGGTACATGTTTTTTTGTTTTTTTTAATGGATCTCAATGCCAGCTAGATCTTATTCCCATTAAAATATAGTTTCTGGGATTAAATGCAAAAATTTCAAGAAACCTACAACGTATCATTGATTTTATTAATTTGAAATAGTTAATCACTTCTCATTTTTATTGATTATAAAAAATTAAAAAATATCAACTATAAAAATATTTTTATTACCAACTAAGATAAAAATTAATTTCTTTTTTAATAACGAATTTCGGGGAATAGCAATATAGATATTTAATAAGAAGGTAATAGAGAACGAAATAAAACTCAGAAGCTTAAGTAGTTATTATAAATCATAATTTCTATTAATATATTTTTTTTTCAGTTTCACTGAACTTTGGGATACTCCGGATCAACCATAAATGAATGTTCTGTGCATGTACCTTTCTCTCCACCCAGTATAACTTTTTCCTGTCCGATCTCCAACTCCTTTTCCTTAAATGAGATTTGGATGACCAAGTGATAGTCACAAGTGATGATGGAGATGCCAGCTACATGCTAAGAAAACTTCAGGAGGAATATGCTGCTTGGAGTCTGGAAATGAAGAGGAGGAAAACTGAATATATGGCAATACATGCAAATATAACAGCCCTATCCCTCGAAAATTGGGATATTGAAAAAACCCGAGAATGTAAATATCTTGACAGATGACACACAGACGATGGAAGCTCTAATAAAGACATAACCGAAAAAATAGTAAAAGTCAGAAAAATTATTGGGTGTTTTAACTCTGTTTTGTGGAGTAAACAGGTTAACCTCAAAAAAAGAAAATGATGCCCCACTCGTTGGTTGAAATTGTTATCCTTTACATTTCCGAAACGTGGACATTACCAAAAAGTAGGAAAGGAAGTTAGACGTGGAGAGAAGGAGATGGACTTCTGGAGATGCTGTTATACTAGTTCCAGAATTCAGCATGCCCCTAATAGAACAATAAGGCAACTGGGTGATCATAGTCATTCATTCATAGATTCATAGTGGAAACAAGAAGGTTGAAAGGGTATGGCCACTTAATATACTAAGACCTATTTGGACATATGGGCCAAAACTTCGGGGTTCAGCAAAACACATCCATATAAAGAAGATAAAAATAACACAATCCTAACTTCCAAGGAAAAAATTTTTAATGCTCCTTGGTTTATTTTGAATCACACCATACACAACGACATGGACATTCCCACTATAAAATCATAAATTCACGACAAATACACCGTAAAACGGGGTCAAAATATGCCAGCAGGGATGAGAATGTGCCATTGTGCTTTCCCACAGATAACTGAATTTCAAATGTTTATATTTTGGTTCTTATTTGTGTCATCCTTAGAACATAAATTTGGTAATAGTTTGAATATCATTTTATGCTCATAAAAGATTTTTCTGAACATAATTGTTTAAATTTATTTAGCTCTTTATTTATTTTTACAGATTACTAATGTGAGAATATGTCAGTTGCCTTTCCTAATTTAAAATGTATTAAAACCGATCTGGCACATAATCTCCCCATTAGGGGTGAAAATATGCCACAAAAATATCAGTTTTTTGAAAAAACTAAAATTATAATAATATTTTCTTGTTCTATAATGTATTCATGAACCATGTGATGTCTAATTTTTAGTCAGATACTTGACTTTTGCCTCTAAAGATATTTTTACAACATAATAAATCAAAATAGTGCTACATTTTCACCCTGGTTTACGGTATTGGCAATTCATAAATTAGTACCATACAACCAGAAATATATAAATGAAATAATAAGAAATATAGACAAGGTTTTTTTAAATACAAAAAACATTGTTTCAAAACATTCATGTAAATTCATCAAGAATTTTGGCTATCGTAATTCAAAAAAGGTCATTCAATAAGATTAGTTATTCACTCTTAAATGAACAAACTGAAGATATCTAATAATATTTTGAGCTCACAATGCATCAAAACACCATCAACAACATCAATGGTTAATTTGACTAATTTGATTTGAAAATCATAGGAGCAGTTTGCTAAAAAAAATTGATAAATATCATAGAACAGACACATTTCATTCAAAATTTCTGACCCAAAATCTTTAAAACAGTTTTGGGTTGTCAATTATTTGAGCACTTTGTTCAAAAAATCGTTTGATACCAACAACCACCAAGCTAAACATTTTACCCTCCTTAGTCAGTCTGATAATGAAACAAATCAAAATCTAGCAATTGATTATGTCTACATATATTATCATTATGTATCAATCTCGGTGCTCTTGAAAATTTAATATAATTTCCCATAAGTCAGGTTTTAGAAAATTACAAATAATACCTAGTTTGCTGAAAAGGGGCATGGAAATCAAAATCAAATCAACATAAAATCAAAACATCAACAAGAAGGCAAATCAGGGAAATCTACAATCTACACATCGAATAGTTTTCGAAGAATAACAAAAAGTAATGAGCTGATCACAAAGAAAAATTTCTGTGATTAATAAATAGAAATCAAATAAAAAGATGAGTTTTATGCGGAGCTAGAAAGGACCTATTACAAGATTCCTAAATATGACACTAAAGGTATCTTGGGAAACCAAGAACCGAAGTGATATTGAAGATGTTTATAGCTGCAGGGGAGCTAAAGTAGATATTGATCATTTCCGAGTAAGAGGAGTAAAGTATAAGCGGAGATTACCAGTAACAGCAATGGGAAAAAATAGGAAAAGTGCCCATAAGTTTAATATAAGAGCCTTAAAAATGCCAGCGATCCAAAAAGAATACGAAAGGAAAGTGGAGGGGAATTCAAGAAATGAGGACTAAAAGAAATAGAAAGCATTGAAAATAAATTGGAGAAAATAAAGAGAGCTGTTGTAAATGCTGCTGAGGAAACAATATCAAATGAGAGAAATGAGAAAAACTGCCGCTGGTTTGATCATGAATGTCAGGCTTCAGTTGATGAAAAGAAGAAGGCTTATATGAGGATGATGCAGCGAAGGACTAGGGTAACTGATGAAAACTACACAAAAAATACAGAAGCCACCAAAAAACTGCGCAGAAGCAAGAAGAGGAAGATCTAAAATGATTAATAGAAGATTTTGAGGGTAAAATCAGTAGAAGCTTTACCAAAGGTTGAAAATGCTAAGAAACGGATTTCAATCCTGTATATGTCTCAGCAAAGATAGGAATGGCAGGGAGACAAATTAGAGATATAGCTGAAAGATGGGGAGACTATTTCAGCTATATGGGATAGCACTGCTATGTTCAATCTACAAAGTGTTATTAATACTACTATTGGAATGATTAATGATAACAGCAGAAGCAGTTTTGGGTGACTATCACTGTGGAAGATACACATTCCACAAGATCCACATTGACTATCAATGTGGAAAATCCACTGTGGAACACACATTTACCATCAGGAACACGCTTAAGAAATGTAACGAATGGAATGTAGATCTACACCACCTCTTCATTGACTACAACCAGGCATATGATAGCATAGAAAGAAATGATATATATGAAAACCTGATGTTTCTTGGATGCCTTAAAACTTATCAGATTGGATACCATTATAGTATAGTAGCAGTTTGGTAAAGGTCCAGGGAGAAATTTCCAGACTTCTCAATTCAAAAATGAGTTAGACAAGAATATCCTATATTTCCAGTGTTAATTAATTTGGGGCTGCAAAAGATCATAATGACAAACAAAGCGAAGAAAGAGGGATGGATTTACAACAACACGACCCAATACCTCGCATATGCTGATGATGTGGTAATCACTGCAAGAAATCAAAACATCCTCTTGCAGGCATTTTTGGAATGTGAAGAGGCAGCTAGGAAGGCAGAGCTCATAATAAATAAAGATAATCAAAGTACATGCTCTCATCCAGGAAACTGTCATCCAGTTGATTTCTTCGAGTAATAGGGGGCAGTTTTGAAAATGTTAAAACATTTAAGTATCTTGGCACCATTAAAACAGGTTGGAATAGAAAATAAAGGCAAGAATCGAAAACAGAAACAGATGTTATTGGTCCCTCAGAAATGTGTTCTGAAATAATGGTATACTCCAAAGCCTCAAAATAAGGGTATAATTCAAAATAACAATCTAAGACGATACTTTATCCAGATGGGGAGTTGTGGACTCTGTTCAAGGAGCAAGAGAATTTATAGAATACTTGGGTGAAAAAGATTCCTAGAATAATATAAGGCCCAACCAAGGAAGGAAATCGTTTTGACATAAAACGAATCAAGAACTTAAGGACCTATAGGATATAGCTCCTTGTATTGAAAAGGTGAGATTAAGATTGTTGGAGCAACCACACACAATGAATAAAAAACGCACCCATAGATGATCATGGAGGGACGCCCAGATGGAGAAAGAGGAAGAAGAAGGCTTAAAATGGAATGAGGATGTGGACCTTAGGCTATTATGGGTGAGAGCAAGAAGAGCCACGGAAGATCGGTCAAATTGGAGGGAAATTGTCGAGGAAGCCAGGGTCCTCCATGGCCCACAGCTCCGTGTGATGAAGATGATTTCAATTTGTGGAATATGAGATGTATTTCTCATATGACAGTTAATCAAAATTAATAAGTCATATCGTGTAATTTTCAAAAATTATTAAAGCAATGGATTTTAGAACCTGAAGGTTGTGAAATGCCAAATGTTGCTTTGTTTAATCAGTTTTCTGATGACATAAATAACTTTGCACAGAAATTTGAAGAAATAAATACTTAGATATTTATTAGTGCACAAATATCGAATATATTATTTTTGTCCTGGTTTTGCTTTGAAATTCTAGTTTGAATGTTCATTGCCAGAATGTTGTTTGATTGTTTGATTTTGATTGTTTGAATGTTCATTTAGAGGACTGCATACTGGTGTATATGTTAAATATTACTATAGAGTAGATTTCTCATAGTTGGAACATTTAGGGGAATTTAAGAAATTATGCTAAAAGTTAGACCATTGTTTTACATATGAGTAAATGGGCCTTTTTCCAGTGAATATTGATATGAAGAATATCCATACAATATCTTATTCCAATCAAGAAATAAATCATGTTAGTATGATTGTTTTTGATTTTACAAGCCTTTTAATACAGGGTATATAATAGTATTCTGATTGGATACTCCTAAAGTACCCATTCTATAAAATTGCATGCATGATAAATAAATGCAATTTTATACAAAATTACATTTTACCTAACTTAGTAAAACTAATTCATACATTAAATAAAAAATTCTTGCAAAATGTAATGAGTAGATCTTGGAAATCATTTAATCAAGAAATACAAATTTTAACTAATATTTCAATGCATAGATGATGTATGTTTGTTGAAACCTTCATTTCTAGGTGAAATGATGATCGAAGTATACACATTTCCCATAATTAAATTATTTTATTCATACAAAACCTCATGATAATCTATAATTTTTGGAAAATATTAAAAGGGAAGCAAATGAAAAGTTAAAACTTGTTGTAACTGTTGAGTTATTTCGGGTTGCCGAAGCGACACCCTGCGGAACAGATACCCATAATTCTATTAATATATTATTGAACTCACTTATAGTGGTTTTTCTGTCAAACACCATTACCATTGTGACAACTTCGAGTCTCTGATAGCACCCAAAACAGTATATTTTCAAATACCATATGAAATTATGCAAGGTTCCCACTTAATGAAAATACTCCAAAAGAATTTGAAAATATTTTTTTCAGAAATAGTTATAAGTAATAATTCACTCAGTATTCTTTTAAAATTATTTTATTATCGATACAAACAAATAAATTAATACTTGAGTAACAACTAATGTGAGACCAATATATCTTTAATTTATCATATGAGCAGACTAATGACTTTAAAAATTATTTTTAGGGATATCAGTTTTGCAAATTGTCGATTCGAGTTAAGTCACAACATGTTTCAGCAATTTATTCATTTCCTTTCTAATATTTTTTAAAAATACAAGTTATTGTAAGTTTTAGTATGAAAAAAAGAATATAAATATGGCAAATGTGTAGATTTCAGTAATCATTTCATCAAGAAATAAACATTTGAAAGTATAGAAGATACATGTTTGTTGAAACATGAATGCATGAAATATGCACATTTCCCATAATCAAATTCTTTTATTCATTTAAAACCTCACGATAATTTATATTTTTGAAAAATATTAAAAGGAAATGAATGAACAGTTAAAACTTGTTGTAACTCAACTTGAAGCAACAATCAGTATAAATGATACCTTTTTGTATTTAAAAATGAAAAATGTTACCTTCATGACCATTCAGACACTTGGAATATCTGAGACTATAATATGTTTTATCTTTAAGACTTGTGTCCATGCTCCAAAACAATATTGCAAATTTTTCGTCAGCAGTAGTTTTTAATTATTAATATTAGCAATCAATTTGCATTACACCTGTTCACAATCAACGTAATTAGTCGATAAGACAAATAATGGTATTAGAAAAAAGAGATAACCAGAAAATAAAATGAAATTTTATGCTTTAATAAATGTAACATCTTCTAAACTTTCTATGTATTAAATTTTAAAGTATGTTTGTCCATTTTTACTGAAATTTTAATGTAATATTCTTATTAAGCTGGTGTATGTTGAGTGGATATATTTGTATTCATTTTGAAGTAGATTGCATAAATTAAATTCAACTTCAGGAAGTATTCTAAATAAATTCACATATATTATGACTCTTATCATTATCAACTATTTATGGGCTGTTATTTGAATGCTGTTATTTCATCTAGAAATGAACTCTTCGACAAACATATATCATCTATATTTCAAATTGTTAGTTGAAACTTTTATTTCTTGATGAAATGATTGTAGTTATCTACTCAGTACCCTTTATTACATTATCTTTTCTATACCAATGCTCTCGATAACTTGCATTGTAGGAAAATATTAAGAGGGAAACTAATAAACAGTTAAAACTTTTGTGAATCAACTCGAAGCGACAACCATCAGAACAGAACACCAGCCGATTGTCATTATATCTTGTACAGCAAGAGATATTATTTAAATATTACATAGCAATATTCAGAAAACAGCATAATATAACATAATGATATGAGTCATAATAGGTGTGAATTTATTTAAAATTTAATTCATTGAATCAACTTCAAAATGAAAAAAAAAAATGTATCTACTCAAAATTTACCTGCATATTTGATTTTATGAAGAACCCAATCCCATATTTCTTGTCACTAGAAATGTCAATCTTATTTCTTAATACAGCCATCACTTGAAAGAAAAGCAGATAAAGAACAAGAACAATGGAGTTTTCCTACAAATACTAAGTCCGCCAATTCAAGGAACGGCTTCTTTTGGAATTAGTCCAAGTATAGTCGATTTTTAGTTTTTAAGCTTCTGATCCAAAAAAATCTGAACGCTCAATCTCTGATATTAATTAATATTTCGAGGTAAAACTGAACAATCTAATTTATAATACTTTTTTAATTATTTTACTAAACTGAACTAACTAATTTTTGAAACGAACAAAAACTAACTCTCCCCCCCCCCCCAACATTTATTCCGACTTACCGTTTCTGGTAATCATCCACACTTAAGTGATCGAACTTTATTAAAATCCAATTTACTTATTTTACGAAAAAAATAAAATAGTCACGTTGTTGAAAATTACCTCTGCGACCGTCTGTACGTTTTTATGGTTGTTTATCCACAGGATTGAGAACTTAAAAAAATAAGAGTTCTCTACTTTATTTTAATAATCGTTTTTGAGTTAAAGACGTCTAAATATTAGTTTAACGTAGTTTTAAGCCAAATTAGTAAAATTAACCCAATGATTATGAACAAACCGTAGCACGAAATTTAATGGTTAAGGGAACACTCCGATGAAAAATGACATGTTTTTTAACGGTTTTTAAGGATGAAGTTTCTATGAGATGTCATGTTTTGAAGTTACAGTTTTAAAAAATATATTTATAACAATAGTTAAGTTCTTATCAAGAACAGTCTCAGATTTGTAATATTGCCATTTGATCTCGAATCGCCCCCCCCCCACACAGTCAAAATTATGAGAAAAAAAATCTCTTCAACTCAAGCTTTTTAATCAGATATCATATAATTCAAAAACTGCTTTTGACAGAAATATATTAGTTAACTAAGTATAGGTCAGTTTGGATTCATTGAAATATGTTTTAAGGAATAATAGTAATGGGTTGCTCCTTTGCTACCTTGGATAAATTTTTACACTTAATACACTTTTATTTGTACAAGGTTGGTATTAGTGTTCTTTCCTGGCTCAAAACCCGGATTTTGTCTGTCTTTAAGAGAGTCTCTTATAGGTAGAATAGCCATTCCAAAATGTTATTTGGGTAAGCATCTTATTGATATTAATAAGTATTATTAACATTCATGTATCTCCATTTATTAATATATGTATATCGGAATGAAATAAAATGTTATAAAACACTGAATACTTAGAAAAGGAGTACTTAATAAAATTTATACTTATTGGTTGACTTTTCTTAATCTTTGTATCATTCATTTTCTCCGAAGCATTTTTCACAAGTCTCTTGGATTACAATGTTAGTAAAGAGTAAAAGTAATAACCGATCATGTAACAAATCTATATTGCATTATTTTTCTGATATTCACTTATTGAAACACAGAACACAGGAATTATAAAAACTAAAAACTGTCTCTAGATATGGTAAGTTAAAAGGTATACTAATTTTGACCTATGTAAATTAAAAATTCTCTTTATATAATTTATTAGAACTTATGATATTGATTTTTTTAAATTCAACTTTCATTTGAAATTAAAGTATCAGTTCTGCAGCTTGTCACTTCGAGTTGAATTACAGGTTTTAAATTTTTATTCCTTTCCTTTTTAATATTCCCGAAAAATATAAATGATTGCATTAGAATGGAAAAAAAAATTATGGGAAATATGTAGATTTCATTAAACATTTCTTCAAGAAATAAATGTTTTAACTAACATTTTGAAGTACAGATGACATTTGTTTGTTGAAACATTCATTTCTTGATTAAATGATTACAAAAATCAAGTTATCAAAGTATACACATTTCCCATAATTGCATTATTTTTTCCGTACAAAAGCTCAAAATAATTTGTATTTTTGGAGAATATTTAAAAGAAAACGAATCAATAGTTAAAACTTGCCGTAACTCAACTTGATGTGACAACCTGCGGAATTGATAACACAGTCAATTTAGGAAAGAAACATTTCAAGCCATAAATTTGTTTTCTAATAAACAAGTCTCCATTATTTGAAATAATAAATTAAAATAATGGATTGAATTATCAAGTCAACTATTTTCCCAGTAAATAAATTAAAATAAATGAATATGGTGCTGGGCTGTGATAAGTTCTCCTGTAACTCAGCATAAAAAAGGTCAATCGAAACTGGTATTTCTCCTTAATTATATGTACCATATCAATCTAATTATATCTATTACATCAATATTGGAAGCATTAAACCGCCTAAAGTAAAAATGCCTTGAAGTTAAGTCAAGGTTCAAAAGTTCAAATATAGTATAGTATTAAGTAAACAAACTATGGCACTGACTTAAGACAGAAATTACTTGATGTAATAATAAATTTGAATTTGTAATTATGTTTCACCCTTTGGTTTCATTACCATGTTTTGAGATGCTTTGGTTTAATTCTGATGAAAGTAACTATAAGCTGTTTAGTCAATATAACTATTCCAATTACAATAAAGAAAATCAGAGTACGGTTTTTCTAAATTGAAAATAATTAAATGTTACATAAAGTCAACGATAAGTCAAAATTGATTAGCTTTCTATGGAAACAAATGGACTAAAGAAATAGACTGTTCAAAACTCATTAATATTTTTCACAGTAAGAAAATCTATGAACACATAATTTCAGTAGTCCAATATTGTTTATATGGTTTTATAAGCCAGATGTTTGATAGTCACACTATGCCTAAAGTTTATGTAAGTGATATGTAACATGTTATATAAATTTATAAAGTAAACAGTTTTTGGTGTTAAATTAAAATAATAATTAAACTTTGTTTTTCTGTAATTATCCTTATAATTTTCATAATCTAATTAAGTGATAGGTTGTACATCTGGCATTTTCTATTTCAAATGCTATTTCCTACTTACTATTGTTACTTTCTTAACTGTTTTAGTGTCAAGTGTGGTATACAGACGCTCAAAAAATATGATTATTTTATTCCATGTTATACCTACAGCCCTGCTGAATTAGTGGTTAAGTCTAATTTTGTCTAATATGACCTTCTTGTTCTTAGGGAAGTGGCATTGTATTAATCTTGCAGTTAATAAGTGACTAAAGCAAGCCTGGGGTGGAAATGGAGTTATTTTTTATATCACAACTCCATTTCAAGCCAAAGACTACGTGAATGAAAGGATCTCCCTATCCTTTAAGTAAAATAAACTCATTTTTGACATAATTTGACTTAACCTCTCATTTATCAGGGCTGTAGTTATAACATAAAATGTAAAGTATATGTGATGACATATTAATGTGTGAATTATGGGAAAACTGTCTTGATATAAATTAGCATAAAGTAATGGAACACAGAACTATGCTTTTAGTTGACACTTGATAAATAGTTAGTTTAGAAATAAATGAAATTCAACTTATACAACAATTATTTTTACTGGAATAAGTCTTAAATACTACATACAAGGGATACCAGTTAAATTTTTAGGATTCAAGGAAGTTGTTTTGAACTTAAGCTATAATATTTTATGTTACATTAGTATTAACTAAAATCATTTAAAATAGTATTCAAGTTTATTTGGGGTGATAAATACTTCTTGGAGAATGTTAGAGATGAATCTTTAACTGCAACAAATATTTCACTTTGATTCCTATGCTCACTTTTCCGTTGATTCCTGCCAAGTTTAATATTATGCATTATAATACATACATTGTAGATAAGTATTTCATTTTAAATTTTGGTTTGTTGTTTACAGATGCTATTTGATGTAAATGATTAAGACTCAAGCTTTTATATTTCATTGTAATTTAAATCAAGATATTTTCATTTTATGTAAATTTTATTTTTGCCTTTAATTATATTCAAGATTTCTTTTCTTTTTCCAATAAAATTGAAGTAGTCTGAAAATTCTTTTGTTGCCATCTTAACAGTAATTTTTTTTTTATTGATAGCAGATCTGTCTAACGGAACACCAACAACATTCAATAAATGTTAGAACTGTTCATTCAATTTTTGTACTACTTGTTGCTCTAATATTGTAACTGTAATTTCCATGTAATCCCTAGTTGAAACTGAATAAATTTTTTCGATATAGCGTAAAAAGGGAAAAAATAAATTTCAAATCTTCATTTCAGAATTTTAATTTGTACTTCAATTGAGTATCTCTTCAAATACAATTTTGTTTATCACTTTTTCCTGTAAATTGAACTGAGTTTCTTTAAAAATTGAAATTGAACAGAATTTAAGTTTTTTGGCTTTTCAATTTACTTTCTGGCCCGAAGGTTTTTTTAAGTGGTTCGGGGTTTGGGTTTTCAATTCTATCCCTAATTTGCTTTTTTAAAAACTGTTTTATGTACATTAAAAACAGTCGGTTTTCAACTATCTTCTTCCTTAACAATTTTTGTCATTCATACACATTTTTCATTTGTTCTATTTTTCGCAAATTTCATTTTTCATCTCTTAAAATAAAATTTTTTGTGACTCATTTCTATTACTCTGTCTTATCACTAAAAGCTAAAAAACTTTTTTTATATAAGAGTGTTTATGAATTATGACAATGTTTTATTCTTTCAGGTGTAAACATTTAATCATTCACCCTTGGTACATGCCTGAAGAAACACATCTCATGATGTGATACAAGAAAATCAAAATGCTTAGGGTTCAACAGATTCTGTACTTGTGAATCACATTCTTATATAGTCATAGTCATGGCATGAAACATAACTTTGTCCGGAGACTGTAATTTACATACCATTAAATAAATACTCACTTCTATGATTTTTATATTTGATGGATAAACATATTTAATAATTTATAAATTAATAAACTTTATTGGCTGCTGTGTTAAACTAAATGTGGGCTCCTAAGCAATCCAATTTATTTAATTTTGGATTTCCTATTACATTTAAAGCTCAATACATTTTCATCTTCATCTATTAAACTCATATTTTTTTATGACCCATTTTTATTATTTTACCTTATATGTAAAATAAAATAATACGCAGATATCATTTAAAACTTTTTTTTATAAGAGTGTTTATAAATTATGATAATGTTTTATTATTTAAGGTGTAAACATTTAATCATTCACCCTTGATGCATGTCTGAAGAAACATATCTCATGCTGTGATACTAGAGGAACCAATATGCTTATATTCAAAAGAGATTGCAATTGCAAGTCATATTCTGATTTTTATTTGTTAATAAACTGTAAAAGATTGTTAATATTTTAGTTTTTAGTTTTCTAGTGATATTTATATCCTATTTATTCCTTAGTCCTGTATCCTGAATAATTATAAGTTGATATTGAAAAGCAGTAGTGATGGAAATCACAATGTGAGGGAAATGCTCACAAGGACACCTCAAGTGTAAGATAAGTGAAAGAGACCTCTCCTGGGTTAAAGGAATTATAGTCAATTAGAATCGTAACTCAGTGCCACAGACTTTTCCTTCTTATCCCAATCTGTTTATGAGATATAATTTTTTAAATGTTGTTTAAAGAAACTTATATATTTGCAATAAAATTCCAAATCTCTCTACTATTATTGAACATTTTTCAATTCATGTTACATTAGCAAAATCTGATATGTACTTTCTATAAGACAGTAAAGCAATTAATTTTAGAACCACAACATTGGGAATTGGCGTAGTTGTTTCATTTAATCAGCTTTCTATTTTTGTAACCATTTTACAAAGTTAGTCTCCTCTCAATGAGATACAAAGGTTTACCAAACATAGATATTTTTATCTCTACAAGTATTCAAAGGGAGCGGAGTGGCTCAGTGGTAGAGCACTGAGTTGCCAAGCCGTAAATACTGGTTCAAATCCCGCTTCAGGCTATGACTTTTATTTAATCTGTTTGCTTCGGGAGATGGATCATATAGGATCTAGGATCCTCCTGGGGCCCACCCAGCCTCTATAAAATATTATAAAAATAGGGTACCCAAAATAAGGGGGAAAAATCTGGCGGTTGAGCGTGACCTAGGACAAGTCACCTCCTTGCAGAACCGTTGTCCATAAAATAGTACAGTCTCTACCATGTACTGTACCCCAGGCCCTTCGTGGATTGTAGTGGTACAGGTACAAGTATTCAATATTTTTTAGTTTCTAGTTCTAATAGTTGATAGTTTCCCTTTGTAATTGTGCTATGTGTGTTCATTGTCAGAATTTAGCGCATGGTATCGAATCTATAGTGTAGATTTCTTTTGTTGCAATCTTAAAAGTAATTTTTTTTTTATTGATAGTAGGTCTGTGTACCGGTGCACAAACCATGTTTTACAAATCATAGAACTGTTCATTTAATTGTTCTACTCGTTGCTCAAATTGTTTAGCTGTAATTTATATGCATTCTCTATTTGAGATTCAATTATTTTTCCAATGTAGTGTAAATGGGGAAAAAAAATCAAATCAATATTCCAGCATTTTAATTTGTACTTTAATTAAGTGCCTCTTCAGAAATAATGTTCATATCAATTTTTCCTCTGAATCACTTTGAAATTTTATTTGATTTAAATTAAACTGAATTTAAGTTTTCAAGGTTTAGGTTTCTGGTTCGAAGGTTTTCTAACTGTTTAGGCTTTTAGTTTTCAATTCTGCCCTTCTTTTTTTTCTAACTGCTCTTGATGTAAGTATTCAACTATTCTCTTCTTTAACAATTTTCGTTTTTCATCTACCTTTTTCATTTGTTCTTTTTTGTATCAGCTTTGCAGGTTGTCGCTTCGAATTGAGTTACAAGTTTTAACTGTTTATTCGTTTCATTTTTAATATTTTCCAAAAATACAAGTTATTGTGAGCTTTAGTAAGGAAAAGATAATGCAATTATGGGTAATGGGTTGATTACGGTAATCATTTTATCAAGAAATAAAAGTTTCAACAAACATTTGGTAGTATAGATGATAAATGTTTGTTGAAACGTTCATTTGTAGATTAAATGATTATCCAAGTATAGACATTTCCCATAATTACAGTCTTTTTTCGATACTTAAGCTCATGATAATTTGTATTTTTGGAAAATATTAAAAGGGAAACGAATGGAAAGTTAAAACTTGGTGACTCAACTCGAAGCTACCAGCTGTGGAATAATTACCTTATTTTTTTTTCAGAAAATGCATTCTTTATCTGTTAAACTCAAACTTTTTATGACCCATTTCCGTTTCTCTACCTTATATGTAAAATAAAATAGTACGCAAATATCATTTAAAACTTTTTTATATAAGAGTGCTTATAATTATGATAATGTATTATTTCAGGTATGAACATTATATATTCAAGCTTGATGCGCCTATAGAAAAACATCCCATGCTGTGATACAGGAGGAATCAAAATGCTTATGTTCAACAGATACTGTACTTGTAAGTCACATTCTTATATAGTCTTAGTCGTGGCATGAAACATTCAATCATTGTCAGGATCCAGTATCTTGTATGCCATAAAATACCCTCTGTGATTTTTACATTTTATTAATTAAAGTATTTTCAAATAAAGCTCATTGGCAGCTTTGTTATTCTAAATGTGGGGTCCTTAACAATGAATTTTATTTCATTTTAGAGCTCCTATCAAATTTACAGTTTAATTAAATGTTATTAACTTAAACGAAAAACGAGGCAAAAGATAAAAAATCCATTATCCAGATTCTGTTTCAATTCAGAGTTTAGAACAATAAATGGAACTTAGTAGATTGTGTAACATCTTACTCTACATCACCCTATCTGAAAGTATTTTCTGCATATTTAGTTGTTATTTTTTAATTTTAAAAACCATTTCCTATCAATATAAAGCTGAAATTCTATAATTTTTTAAAAAATATTATAAAAACCTCATAGTTGGCAGTTGTTATCATTGAATAAATGTATAAAAATTGAATACAAGGTTATCTAGGATCTTCTAACAAAAGTCACAATTATGTCTCTAGTGAATTTCTATAAATTAAAATATCTGACTGGTGGAATAAATTTATCAATTCAATTTAGGGAATAGAGCATTGAATCAATTATTGGTGTTTGCCAGATTAATACACATCATATAAATATATTATGGGTATATGCTATTTATCTATTTCCTATTCCTTTGTTGCTACTGCTATTATTTATTAATTGCTCTATCTGTTATATATTTTTGTTTATAGCTTTCAATTAATTATGAATGTTGCTCATTATCCCACTGTCTGTTAATTTTAATATTATAATAAATAATATTCCTGTTCAAATTTAAATCTGTGAGCAGTAATTCTCTTTGTTTGATTCGTCCTAAACCTAATATATGTTTTTGTTGCCATTTCCTGTGTCTGTATGAGCAAATATGGATTTATAGATCTTCCCATTGGGGTTTTACCGTTATTGATTCTACCAGCATTCTATCTCATCTAATATAAACATTTTATAATCAGTTCAAGTCCACTAGTGGCCCCTTATCACTTAATCTATCTCTGCTGAAAATATCTTATGCCTGAGATCATTAGATAATATCTCTTTAATATTTAATTATTTACAAAATCATTATGCTGAGATAGTTTAATATTTTACTATTTGGAGCTCTTCTTGACTACTTAATTTGCCTCTGAAAATGTTGCTGAATACTGAACGAGGGAAATAGTTTCTGGGTAGTTGAATGTGATTATCAGTGAGGTTTAGCTTTATTTTTAGGGAGCGGAGTGACTCAGTGGTAGAGTACTGAGTTGCCATGCCGGAAATCCTGGTTCGATTCCCGCTGCAGGCCATGACTTTTATTTAGTCTGTTTGCAGCGGGAGATGGATCATATAGGATCTAGAACCCTCCTGGGGCCCACCTAGCCTCTATAAAATATTATAAAAATAGGGTACCCAAAATAAGGGGGAAAAATCTGGCTGTTGAGCATGACCTAGGACAAGTCACCTCCTTGCAGACCGTTGTCCATGAAACAGTACAGTCTCTACCATGTACTGAACCCCAGACCCTTCATGGGTTGTAGTGGTACAGGTTTTTTTTATTTTAGAGAGGAAATAAATGTGTATTTATTAACTTATTTTGTGAAATTGTTTGCCATTGACAAATAAATCTAAAATCTTAACAAAACATATTAAAACTTCTTCAAGTTGTTGTTATCATGAGATAGGGAGTCCCTTTGCTAGGATCCATTAGACAACTTCCTAAACTGTCTGTATGGTTAATGTCGCTCTGCTCATTGAGAATATATAGTAGAACTGTGAGAAGTAGAATACTTATGTTGAGCTGTCAAATAGTCATTGTTAAATTTTTAAATTAATTGGATAAATATAATATAATTAATTGGATAAATATAATATAATTAATTGGATAAATATAATATAAATTAAATTTATATTGGAGGGATTGCATTTGAATAAGTAAAGTTTATATGTTCCTGTTTATTATTATGTACATAATTAAATTTGTTGGGCAATATCAAGGACAGTGCTGACATGCATTTCTTGAAATTCTTCAATAAAAATCTTTAATATTATATACATTAACATATAAAAAAGTACTAAATTGTTATTATTAAAACATAAAATAAGAATTTAATCAATAGTAAGTGTTCGGAATGATCCATCCATTATGTTCAGTTGATTTTTCTTGTCTACTCGTTTGCTGTTATTTGCAAGCCATGGATTTGTCATTAGCCAATCTCTGTTTTTCTCAACTCTTGCTTTCCATGTTTCTGTAACAGTTTGTAATTCTTTAGAGACATATAATTTTACTAAGATTATTTATATGATTTATTTTAAAAATATATTATAGAGATTGAAATGTGGAGAAATATATTTATTGACTGTATAAGGTATTTTGCTTAATCTAAATCTTCAATTCCAACAAGTCCCATCAAATTACCTTTACCCTTCGCCGAAAACTCATGACTTCCTGTCCTACTGTATCCTTTAATAGTACTCCACTTATCCCTGTTGAACAGATTCGCTACCTAGGACTCAACTTAGACAAACATCTTACTAGGAACCCTCACACAAGACTGAAAAGACAAGAAACAGCTAGACGCTTCCGACTACTTCAACACATACTTGACAAATGCTAAAAGCTTCAGATCAATTACAAAAGACTTATTTATGTGACTGTTATAAGACCTATGCGGACTTACGGAATTGAACTATGGGGCTCCACCAAACCATCAAATTCCTCAAGTATTCAATCCTTGCAATCCAAAATCCTTCGCAAAATTCTAAACGCTCCTTATTTTGTCACAAATAAAACCATCCATAATGACCTTAACGTTCCATATGTTACCGATTTAACCCATTCCAGATACCTATCATTCCATAATATACTCCAGGGCCATCCAAACCCACTAGTTTCCATTCTTGCATCCAATTCCATCCCGGACAATCCTCCTAGGCGTCTGAAGAGAAGATGGCCTCGGGATCTTCTATAATAGAAATGTAATTAGAGTGCTGCCAATGGGTAGTGCCTCTAAATGTGCTTTCATGTATTTATTTATTCATACAGCCCTTGTACTAGATGTATATATTACAGTTGTACAATTCAATAAAATAATTTAAAAAAAAAAAATCTAAATCTCTTGCACCATGTATTGGGTACAAGGTTTCTAAAGACTATACAATGGGAGATTAGCAATGTCGAGACAGAATCAAACCATCAAAGAAATATAAAATTAAAAACTATACAATGGGGGTTACTTGTGGTATAGTAGGTATCTGTTATGTCCAAGATCACAGGTTCGCAGACTGGCTGGTAGTATAGGATTCTTCAAAGGGAATAAAAAATCCTTAATTATGCTGTCTTTTGGAGGGGCGAAAAAATGGTGTTCCAGAGCCTGCACAGTGTCAGGCACTCCATACAGATCTATCTAAAGATCCCTCATAATTATATCTCAATAGGCAAAGTTTTGAACTCTCATCTCCAAAGAATTATTTTACTGTGATAAGTCATTGTTTTTAAGCAAAACAGTTAAAGTTTTAATAGAAAGCTTGGAGAGTCTTTGAAAACAATCATTGACTCCCCTGATACAAATTTTGAATTAAGACTAGAAAACAGAAGCCTTTCATCATAAGAATGCCAAAGATTATGAGTCCAGGAAATACACATTATGCAAATAAACTAAACAATGATGTTTTGTGTGATATTTTTTTATGTCTGAAGATTTAAGTCCTTTTACTGCCAAATAGGGTAGCGGAGGAGCTCAGTACAAAAGGACCTGGGTTACAGGTCTCTGCTAGCTGTAGCATCTGTAGCATCGACCGATTAGCCATAGTAGCATTAAGTGATGTTGAATGAAACATACATTTGTATGTTCTACTTGAAATAGAACAAGAATTTACCTGAACCAGGTAGTGTACTAATCATGCAATTTTGAATGTGTTAAATAGGCTGATTAAATGTTAATACAAATCATTATAAAAAACCCGTAGTGCCCTTAATTAAGAAAAAAATATTTTAAAAATATCACCTTTTATATCAGCGACTGCTCCAGCCTTGCCGCCATATTCGTTTGGCAAAACCTCTTGAGGGATATATTCGTACAGCGTCTTCGAACCAGGTTGGTGGAAGTGCAACTGAAACAAGATTATAAATTACAAGAATATGTGACTTCTACGCTATGAGTATGTTCTAGTCACTTTAGACTGTATTGTGCTTCAAAACAGTAGCAATGTTAGAATTAGATAAGAATATAACAATAAATAAAATTGTTTATTCTTATATACCATTGCTGCGACTTCACTCTTCATGAAAGGTTTCACAAGCATCAATGTCCTGTCCAGAAGTGGCGAAACGTTTATGATATGGATCTGCCTTAGACGAACCGGGTGCGCTTCCTATAAATAAACATATTTAGAATCACATAAATAAATATTACACAATAATAATGGGTATTTGAGTAATTACTTGAGAGTACTGCATGTATTTCCTAACGGAAACCAGCGGGATCTTGGTGAGGTGTCGAAGCGAATAACCTTTCATGTCGAATATCACGACTTCTCCTTTTGGTATGTTAGTCTCAGTCTTGACTCTGGTATCTCCGACGAGGAAGAAGTTTTTAACGTAATCGTTGAAGCAGAACTTCTCTGGATTAGGGTCCGCGACTTTGTACATGAAGCATTTGTAACCTTCAGGCGTCAACTGCGGAAGTGGTAAAAGGTCGCTGAAAAAAAGAGTTAAATAAAAAAATAGAATAATAAGGACAATATAAGAAATAATTAAAGGATTTTTGAACCCGAAGGTTCGATACCTCTAAGACTAAATGTTGTCTGAAAACATTGGTCCACCAATTAGGAACTGTACAAAAAACGCAAAAACTAAAACAAAAAACGGTTTACTATAATTCATCAAGGGTCTTGGGCTTAGTACGTGTTAGAGGCTATACTGTTTCTTGGACAACGGTTGTACAGGGAGGTGATTTGTTGACTCAACGGTCAGTTTTTTTTTCAATTAAGGGTACCCCAAAAATCGCCCCCCACAATCCTCCCACTTGTAGTTTTCGTCTACTTCTCAGGCCTTAACCAATCAAATCAGGCTTTATTAAATTTAGAGATATGATTATTACTAAGCTTAGTAAATTTATAAGCCTATATCAACCGTCCTGATATTATGGATTCAATTGTATCACCCTCTATACTCTGTGTTGCTTCATTGAACTGAGTATACTACGCAATGTCTTAATCTCGAAGACCTCCTGTAGCCCTTCCTTTAATGCTATCAGATACATTAAAAAGCCCTCAATAACCCAAATACAAGAATAATAGTTTTCCTAGTTGAAGGTGTCTGTTCTTTTTAAAGCGTTGATTAATGAGTGATGCCAAGGACTGATTGAACGATGTTTCTGGCAAATACCTTATTCTCAAATAGTCCTTAAGATAGGGACAATTTTACGCTATTATTTTATTAAATTATAATCACGGGTTCACATCCTGTCAGGTGGCATCCATTTTTTTAAAGGGAGTAAACAAATTCTTACTTATGGTGTACTTTGGAGGGGATGTAAAATATTAAATATCCCTATAATAATTATTTCTGTATAGGTCAAATTTATGACTCCCATTGTAGCATCGCCTGATTAGCCATTGCAGCATAAAGTGATGGAAATGAAAAAAAAAAATTGCAGCGGTTACTTGAATATTTAAAGATAACTGTATATATTTACTTAATAGCCTGAATTGTAAGTTAGGATCCTTCGATTCCAATTGGCCAAATAAACTTTATTTGAGAGACTTGTTGAAGTTGTCAGAGAGAGACTGAATGAGAAAAAGAGATGCAACAAGTGAGGGCTCGGATTTAGGATCTGCCTTGTCAAAAAAAAAAGAGATAATCCTTTATTTGAACGAGAAACTCGCTTCGAACGAATTTTCCTTTTATTCCGTTACAAGTTTAAAAGTATATACTAACTGTGCTGTTGTAAAATATAATTATAAATTTTTTATGAACACCCTAACTGAAGATGAATCCTAATTATAAATAAAATAACTTTGTGGTGCCACCATATTCGATTAATTGGCTTTTAAAGGGAAATTTAATGTCTCTAATCAGGTTGATAGAATTATATTGATTTAAAACCGAGATGTCTATGTTAACAAAATTAAAACGGATTGATTATTAGATTATATAGAAAATAATTAGCTTAAGGAGTTTTTCTAAAACTAATAAAGTTTAACTAGAAATGCGGCGTTGGTCCGGAACAGCCCCCCAGCTTACAAAATTACAAATGTTCATTAAGTTGTGCTGCATTAATTGGTACTAAATGCTCTAGTAGAGTTACTTAGACGTTATTTCTTTTTAATTTAAATTGGTCTGTTTTTTAATTTTAATTTTGTATCACATTTTCGGATTCTCTACCAAAACATATGTGTTTAGTTATTTACTTCCAAGATATTATGTAGATATTGTTTTATTCTGATGTAGGCCTTTGGCCAGATATATATTTATTTAATTTTGTTCATCTCTGTTATTCTAAAGGGACCTGGTCCCAGAATAAAATTATTTTTCTATTCTATTTTATTATTCAAGTAATTAAAGTTTTATTTACTGTGTACCCTCTTAGTTGGTTTGTTTCAAATTAAATAATACTTAACTGTAATAATAAATGGATCCCTCATTGCTGATATATTATTATATGTGATATGTACATTTGTATTTTGTTAGTCATTTTTTAAAAATTGTTTGGGACGTACTAAGTCTTGTCTGTATTTGCGTTATTTAATCTGTATTCAGGCCTCAGTCAGAATCAGAGAAATATTGATTGATTTAGTTATTAAATAATATTTGATCTGTCAATTTGTACTGGGTTACAGAAAAAAACAGATATAGAAATTCTTATTTATTTTTTACATTTAAGGTATTTTTTAATGGTTCGGGTAGTAGGGTAAAGCGCTGAGTACAGTGGGTTCGAATCCGGCTGTAAAATTTCATAATCAGTTAACAGGCATAGAGGGACCACAGGGAAGGCGTGATAGAGGCTCACTCAGGCTCTATACAATAGATAGAGCCTGAGCAATGTGCAGGTCAACCATCTATTTGAATTCACGTGTTCCTTCATGGAATTTCTTTAACTAAATTATAGTAATCATTATTAAGTAATTCCAAATGGAATTCACTCTGAACAACATTTAATGTAATTTATTCATCCTGGAACAAATCAAATGAGTTTTTTTTTTAATAACTGGGCCAAAATAGTTAACAACAATGAAAATCTTTAGGTGCGAATATCTCCTAAGCAAAG
Source organism: Troilus luridus (assembly GCA_964056705.1). Classification (NCBI taxonomy): domain Eukaryota; kingdom Metazoa; phylum Arthropoda; class Insecta; order Hemiptera; family Pentatomidae; genus Troilus; species Troilus luridus. The sequence continues at coordinate 38,682,910 of OZ057417.1, read as the reverse complement.
CGTTTGCGGGGGCATACCTACATAAGAGTTTTCTTCTTGTATTGAGGTCCTTAGTTCAAAGTTTCAGTTTGGGCACTTAAGTCTGAAGCAGCCTGTATATCTAGTTGTGTTGAATATTGTAATTATAAGACCTGGATTGTGTTTTTAATTTTTGAATGTTTGGAACTGGAGCTATTATTTTTGGGACTTCTTGCACTTCTCTCCAACTTAAAATTTGTTTACCCTAACCTCCGCAGCAAATGCATTCCTAAGTAGGAAGCTTGCATATGTAAATGCATATATGTATGTATATGTATCCTCTCTTCACTATATGAATCATTTCTTACTGAAATTCATTAAAAACAAAGCTCTTGATCTGTTCAGGGTGTTTCATAGTTAAGTAATCAAACAGAAAAATTTGAACTGAGGACCTCAAACAAGAAAAAAAATCTTATAGAGGTATGCCCGCAAACGCTTTGTTTAGGAGATATTCACTCCTAATGATTTTCATTGTTATAAATAATTTAGGCATAGTAAATAAATAAAACTTATTTTATATGCTCCAAATACTTCATTCTTTAAATTTAAACATTAACATTCATATTAAATGTTGTTAAAAGTTATTTCTTTTGGAATTTCTTATTAGTGATTACTATGATTTAGTTGAAGAAATTCCACTGCAACTGAGAAAGAACATGCGGTTTCAATTAAATGGTTGTCCTGCACATTAAGGAAAATGTCTACAATCGATAAATGTTCAGCGTCACAATCAATGGGTTGTCCTTGCAGAACCCGTGGCTTGGCCTGAACGCTCTCAAGGATAAAAATTTTTTTTTTAATGCAATACAAATTGACAAATCAAATAGTATTTAATAAATAAATTGCGGACATACTTCTATAGGAATTTTTTTTTTCTTGTTCTGAGGTCCTTAGTTCAAATGTTAAGTTTTGCTACCCTGAAACACCTAAACACCCTGTATATATATGTGTGTATGTATGTATGTAGGTATTTAAGTATGTATATATATAGTAGGTGTGTGTATAATAAACCTTTAGCACTAAAATCGTTGAACGGGTCTGGGGCTCAGTAAATGATAGAGATTGTACTGTTCATGGACAACGGTTGTGCATGGAGGTGATTTGTCCTAGGTCACGCTCAACCACCAGATTGTTCCCCTTTATTTTATGCACCTACTTCTTAGAGGCTGGATAAGTCCCAGGAGGGTCCAAGATCCCATATGATCCATCTCCGAATGCTGACAGACTAAATAAATGTCTTGCCATCGCGGGAATTGAACCAGGATTTTCGGCATGTGAACTCAGCACTCTATATTTATGTATCCATATGTGCTATATTTATTTAAATAGCTATATTTAAGTATACATATGTGCGGAAAAGATTTTAATGAATAATAGATTGGACAAACTGCGGTTAGGGTAGGAGAGGTGTCGCGAATAGGCTGACCAGAGCTAGGGGGTAGAAGTGAACAAACATTGACCCCCCGCAGAAAGTAAATACCTATTAAGGGCCAGAATGAGTTTTTTCAGAGGCGGGCTCTATTTGCGTACGGACTTTGGTGCCGGGAGATGTGTTTTGTTAACCTCAGCTTTTGGCCAACTCTCTACCACCGAATTAGAAAGTTTCCTCTTTTATGTTGGCGAGGATTGGGAACAGCTTTACAGAACATCGATTCCCGGCTCCTGCCCTTTGAATAAATCAAATAACTTTGAATCATATTACAAAAGGTCCCTCTGCTCGATCCTTCTCTCCGTCCGATTCTCCCCCCCCCCCTTCCATCAAATAAATGTATACTCCTATTTAAAAACTAATAAAACATTTATGTTCTTCTTTAGTAACCCAATCAAAGTTCATTTCAATCTTTTTCCGCTTTACGCTTTTTTATTTATTTTTATGTTTACTTTTAAACACGTTCTTATATAAATAAAGATAAAATATACCTTGTTAAAGGACTAGAGTAGGTACTTCAGAATAATGAGCTCTTACAAAAAAAAAAAAAAAAAAATTGTAACACTACAACAACCCATGGAAAGGTATTGGGTTCAGTACTTAGTAGGGCAGTGGCGGATTAAAGGTCCAGAGCGCCCTAGGCAATAACTTTATCGGCGCCCCTGTACCGGCCATAAATGGCCATCTTAATTTTAACTGATTGTTTTTGTAATTACGGTGACGTTGTATCGTCACATCCTAGACTAGTAGATCAGGGCCCTTGTACTTACGCTAATGCGCGATATGTTATTTTTTTTATTTATTTAAAAATTCTGAGCTCGCGCGCCCCTTGTAACTACGCGCCCCTAGGCACGTGCCTAGTTTGCCTTACGGATAATCCGCCACTGTAGTAGGGACAGTACTGTTTCTTATACAACTGTTGTGCAGGTAGGTGATTTGTTGGAGATCTTACTCTGGTACCCAGTCGCCCATATTTAAGTACCCACTTTATAGAAGCTAGATGAGGGAGATGATTATAGGCTGAGATGACATTCGGGCATCTGGTTTCGATTCCCCCTAATTTTTTTTCTCCAAATTTTATTTATAGTCCGAATTTCGAAGGTTTTTCCTCATTTACTTTCCATGGGCTGAGTGAGCCTCAGGAACATAGGGTCACAGGAACCACAGGGTTTGCACATGCAACTGTTGCCCTATAAATAGTACTGTCTCCACTATGTACTGAACCCAGAAACCATTAAATGGTTGTAATGGTATAGTCATTTTTTTCCTTTATGTATAGACACCGTAGGGTTGTTACGTATAAAGGCAATGTTACGTTATATATAGACAATGTTAAACGGATGATTATATTGTAGCAATTAAATTAACAAAGAACTTAAGAAGAAAGAAATTATAAATTAAAATGCATTATGGGTATTGAGTAGATTGGTAATCATTTCATCAAGAAATAAAAGTTTCAACTAACATTTCGTAGTGTAGATGATATATGTTTGTTGAAACGTTCTTTTCTAGATGAAATGTATATCAAAGTAAACACATATCTCATAACTACATTCTCTTTTTGAGCTCTATACTCAAACTAACTTGTATGCTCATGTTAACTTGTATTTTTGGTAAATATTAAAAGGGAAACGAATAAAAAGTTAAAACTTGTTACTCAACTCGAAGCGACAACCTGTGGAATAATTACCAGTATTTTTCTAGGGTGGGCTGTCAACCCTAAGCCAAATCTCCTACCTAGAGAGCCTTGTCAAGCATCTTTAATCCAAGCTAATTACCAGAATTTTGATGACTTTGATGGATCGTGTCTTCTTTGATGTGACTTTTCTTTTCGTGTTTGTCCTGATGAATCAGTGAAACACTGACTGGTTTTTCAAGTATTTTAGACATTAATGCTCTGCTTTTTGAGTTATTTCCTATTCCATTCTAATTTGTCTTTATTCTAAAATTGTTCAACCTTTCTACTTTCAACAACAAATAATATTTGGTTCTTAATTCTTTGAACCAGGAGATTATATTTTTCCTTGAAAATAAAAGGCTAGATTTAGAAGTAAGCCAAAATTTAATCTAGCTACGCGTTCTAAAATTACCGAATGGTAGGATATAACCCGGCGGATTGGCATGTGATATTTAGATGCAGAGGAGAGCATGTCACACAAGTGACTATATTAGCAGATAAGGGTAGATGTCCTCTGGGGGGGGGGGGATTAAGGGGGATTTGGGGGGGGGAGATGTGATGCTGGGGCAGTTCATTAATAGGCTCGTATCTATATACGTATCCTGACGCAGACATGTATCGAAAATATCGTTAGCTACAATATACCTCATGTATCTCGTGTGTTGTCCTGACGTAGCTATAGATCCGCGCAATGGGAGGTTCTTATCCTACAGAAATATTTAAAGTTAAAAAAAAAATCTAGGGAACAGTTTATATAAACATTTGTTTCATTTTAACGTCACTTTATGCTGCTATGGATAATCGGACAATGCTAAAGTGAGGTTCCAAAATTTCGGTACAGGTATAATTAGGATATGAATCTTTAACACCCCATACGGGAACACTACATTACGTCCCATCCGAAGGGCGGGGACGGTATAAATAATATAATAAATATCCCATGCCCTGATCCGAAGTTGGGCAAACATATAAGGTTAGTAGAATTGTTTGATACGGGTTAAACTGAGTTCAATTTATCTTATGATTACATATATATATATATATATATATATATATATATATATATATATATATATATATATATATATATATATATATATATATATATATGATATACATGATAAACTAAATTTTGTAGTAATCATTAATTAAGACATTTAAAAAAAATCTTATTCAGTCTTATCACGCAGACTTTAATCTGATTTAAGACCAGTTTTTGAACAACTGATTTAATATTTATTTGTTGAATGGAGGAGGTCATATGTGGTTCACATCAGTTATTTATATTTCATAAAGATGTAAATAATAGACCAAATTTCCGGTTCGATTTATCATTGTACAATTTATTATAATTTACTTAAAACATAGTAATTGATTAAGAACTTGTACTATTAGAAGTCACAACAGGTCTCGGATTGAGTACATGGTAGACTATACTGTTTCTACGCCAATAGTTGTGCAGGAAGGGGATTTGGCCGAAATAATGCTTAATCAAGAGTCTTTCCCCCAAATAAGGGTACCCCCTTTACAGAGACTGAGTGAGTCCCGAGAAGAGAACACAGGATCCGTCTATAGCTGTTAACAGATAAATGATTTATCTGCATGGCCAGATTCGATCCGGAACTTACTCCTTTGCATCTCAGCAATAAAAATTTTTTTAAATAAAATTAATTTTAATTTTTGATGTTCAAAGAAGGGACGCTTCTTTAATTATTATTATTAACGCCATTTTATTTTCCGAATAATCATGATTCGGGAATCTATTCTAGAAATTCAAACTTTTTCTTATCAGATTCCTTCATAAAGACCCTGGTGCTTTTCACCAAACTTTTCCCACATAAATTAAATATGATATTTTAGGAAAATAAATAATTAAAACTTTGAATCGGGGAGAGACAAAGCGTTTCCTCTGAATCATAAATTTTAGATATTGAGAGAAGAATTGAAGTAAATGAACGTTTCAATAAACAGAAATGAATGGCAGTGTTGAACTTTTCCTTTGACCGTGGAAAGCTCATTAATTTCCTCAATGTAGTTTCCACTCCGGGTCTTCTTAATCGCTCTTGGTCTCTCGGCTCTGTTTTACAAAATCCACGAAGATAAATATTTGTTATATTATTTCTGTTAAGTTTAATTCTAAATCCAGATTATATCTAAGGTTGTCGCAGTTTTTAAGAATGGGAAATCCACATTTCCCACATGGAAGAGGTAGGAAAGTATGTTGACGAATGAAAAACCGGAAAGATTACTTGTATATTACCTTAAATGGTATCTGTTCCGCAGGTTGTCGCTTCGAGTTGGGTCACTAGTTGTAACTGTTTATTCGTTCCATTCTCAATATTTTCCAAAAATGCATGCTATCATGAGCTTTAGTATTTAAAAAAGGGTGTAATTGTGGGTAATGAATATATTTCGGTAATTATTTCTTGATGAAATGATTACCAAAATCTACACAATTCCCACAATTGTATCCTCTTTTTCATGCAAAGTATCACGATAATTTGTTTTTTTGGAGAATATTAAAAATGATACGGATAAACAGTTAAAACTTGTTGTAACTCAACTCGAAGTGACAACCTGCGGAAAGGGATACCCATTATATCATGATTTAACTTACATGAGTGAAAAAACTTCTTGCATCCTGTGGTGTAGTGGGTCCCTGTCTGTGAAGAACTCAGGGGCGTCGGATCTTAGGCAGAAGAAGTTGTCCATTGTGGCTTTCGTCTTTTCTAGTCTCCCTTCGCACACGGTCAGGAACCTTTTGATGAGGTGGTCATCTGCAATAAAACGTATAAAATAGTAATTAATATATTTTTTTTTGGGGGGGGGCTATTGGTTACTGATGTAATGATAGTCATAACATTGATTATATAGATAGAGCAATTATTAAATTTATTATTTTCTTGTTGGCCTATTCGCACCATCATAGAATAGAAAATAATTTTATTCTGGGACCCGGTCCCTTAACAATAACAGATGAATATAAAATTTAATAAATATATATCTGGCCAAAGAAATACACTGGAATAGTACAATATTTAAATAATATCATGAAAATAAATATAAACTGGGCGATATGGGATAAGTGAAGAGAACGTATCTGACTTGGATACGACCCCTGGTAGCTCAGTGGTTTAGAGGACTCCTCTGGAGATGCAGACAACTCGGGTTCGAATCCCGGCAGGGACAAATCTTTTCTCATCAAAACAAAAATTTTTAAAAATAATCACCATCAAAATAACTATTAATACAAATAAATTATGAAACATGGTTAATTTTAAATGGGAATACAAAATGTTAAATTGTTTTAAAATTACGTTATTTCTTATTTTTTTCAGTAAAAATTCCTCCATTACATTCACTTACAGTTGGATAGTCTAATTGGTTTGTACAAACTCTGTAACTTTAGTTTTATAAATTCCATGCAGTGTGCAATTGCGTAAATTATAAATTGTAGCAGTGTGCAGTTTCGGAGCTGGGACTTGACTGAGGGTAGGTTACGAAGTGCAGGTTCTAATGTTCATGAAGTAGGGGGGACAATAATTAAATTTAAATGTTCTTTTAACGGAATAATAGCGTTGAAAAAATGTATTCACGTAGATTTTATTACAGAAGAATTATTAATTTATCAAGTCTAATAAAACTTATGATTACTGTAAACCCCTCATTACTACTTAGCCCAATTGTATAAAACAAATATATATAAGAAAACAATTGTTCAATATCTTCAAATATAGTTGTTTGTTCTCAAGTTGTTTGATTTTTATTTAAACTTGGTTAAACTTCAGAATCAATGATGAAATTATAATAAAACTTTATTAATAATCTTTTTGAGACATAGCTTATTATTAAATTGAAAATCTTTCATTAACTTCTCTTATTATTGAATATTTTATTTGGTAATTACAGATTGCTTAACTTTAGTTTAATAATTAAAGTATAAAACTGGAGCGATGTTCACAGTTTCGAAGTTGCGACTTAAGTGAGGGTAGGTTACAAAGTCCAGGTTCAATGTTCACGGAGTAGAGGGGGGATTGAATAATTATTAATTTTATATATTTACATAAATTTTAAGGTTCTCTAAGTTAAGGAAGGCTAATTTAGCAGACATATATTTTATTAATTTATTTTTAAACTCTCATTTTTAAAATACTGAAAAACTTTATTTTTTATTTATTCATCATTGATCAAAACTCATTCATTTATTTTCTGTTCTGATAGTAATTATGCATTTATGATAAATTTTGAGTATATATCTATTATGAAATGTGCTGCTTTAATTTAACAGTTTAAAAATACTAGTTTGTGCAGAATTTAAAAAAGAAACAAAGTTTTCTGCTAAAAATTCGATTTGAATTTCTGTTCAAGAAGTATTTTTGAAAACAATTTGACATAGTGTATAATGTCAAATTAATAATTATTATATTCCCCCTCTACTTGGTTGAACATTGAACCTGTACTTCGTACCCTGTCAGTGAGGTCCCATCTGTGAAACTACGTTCATCGCTGCATTTTATAATTTAATTATTGAAACTAAAGTTAAACAATCTATTCAGATCAAATAAAGTATTTAACTATAAGAGAAGGTAATAAAGCTATTTTTAGTAGATAAAATTAGAAATGAAGTAGTTATAAAATGCTTCAAAAAATTTTATTTGTTTTAAATTAACCGTTCAATTATTTATATAGTAAACGCTATATTAATACATTTTAGAACCCTATATTACACCAAGATAATGTATACAATTAATAATTACTATATTCCCCCTCTACTGGTTGAACATTGAACCTGTACTTCGTACCCTGGCTTCTTAGTCAGGTCCCATCTGTGAAACTGCGTACATCGCTGCATTTTATAATTTAACTATTGAAACTAAAGTTAAACAATCTATTCAGATCTAATAAAGTATTTAACTATAAGAGAAGGTAATAAAGCTATTTTTAGTAGATAAAATTAGAAATGAGTATTTATAAAATGCTTCAAATAATGTTATTTGTTTTAAATTAACCGTTCTTTAATTTATATAGTAAACGCTATATTAATACATTTTAGAACCCTATATTACACCAAGATAATGTATACAATTAATAATTACTATATTCCCCCTCTACTGGTTGAACATTGAACCTGTACTTCGTACCCTGGCTTCTTAGTCAGGTCCTGTCTGTGAAACTGCGTACATCGCTGCATTTTATAATTTAATTATTGAAACTAAAGTTAAACAATATTCAGATCAAATAAAGTATTTAAGTATTACAGAAGGTAATAAAGCTATTTTTACTAGATAAAATTAGAAATGAGTAGTTATAAAATGCTTTAATAATTTTTTTTTTTTTAAATTAACCGTTCTTTAATTTATATAGTAAACGCTATATTAATACATTTTAGAACCCTATATTACACCAAGATAATGTATACAATTAATAATTACTATATTCCCCCACTACTGGTTGAACATTGAACCTGTACTTCGTACCCTGGCTTCTTAGTCAGGTCCTGTCTGTGAAACTGCGTACATCGCTGCATTTTATAATTTAATTATTGAAACTAAAGTTAAACAATATTCAGATCAAATAAAGTATTTAAGTATTACAGAAGGTAATAAAGCTATTTTTACTAGATAAAATTAGAAATGAGTAGTTATAAAATGCTTTAATAATTTTTTTTTTTTTAAATTAACCTTTCTTTAATTTATATAGTAAACGCTATATTAATTCATTTTAGAACCCTATATTACACCAAGATAATGTATAAAATTAATAATTATTACATTCCCCCTCTACTGGTTGAACATTGAACCTGTACTTCGTACCCTCTTAGTGAGGTCCCATCTGTGAAACTGCGTACATCGCTGCATTTTATAATTTAATTATTGAAACTAAAGTTAAACAATATATTCAGATCAAATAAAGTATTTAAGTATTACTGAAGGTAATAAAGCTATTTTTACTAGATAAAATTAGAAATGAGTAGTTATAAAATGCTTTAATAATTTTTTTTTTTTTAAATTAACCTTTCTTTAATTTATATAGTAAACGCTATATTAATTCATTTTAGAACCCTATATTACACCAAGATAATGTATAAAATTAATAATTATTACATTCCCCCTCTACTGGTTGAACATTGAACCTGTACTTCGTACCCTCTTAGTGAGGTCCCATCTGTGAAACTGCGTACATCGCTGCATTTTATAATTTAATTATTGAAACTAAAGTTAAACAATATATTCAGATCAAATAAAGTATTTAAGTATTACTGAAGGTAATGAAGCTATTTTTACTAGATAAAATTAGAAATGATGTAGTTATAAAATGCTTTAATAAATTTTTTTTTTTTAAATTAACCTTTCTTTAATTTATTTAGTAAACGCTATATTAATTCATTTTAGAACCCTATATTACACCCAGATAATGTATAAAATTAATAATTACTATATTCCCCCTCTACTGGTTGAACATTGAACCTGTACTTCGTTCCCTCTCAGTGAGGTCCCATCTGTGAAACTACGTACATCGCTGCATTTTATAATTTAATTATTGAAACTAAAGTTAAACAATCTATTCAGATCTAATCAAGTATTTAAGTATTACAGAAGGTAATAAAGCTATTTTTACTAGATAAAATTAGAAATGAGTAGTTATAAAATGCTTTAATAATTTTTTTTTTTTTAAATTAACCGTTCTTTAATTTATATAGTAAACGCTATATTAATACATTTTAGAATCCTATATTACACCAAGATAATGTATACAATTAATAATTACTATATTCCCCCACTACTGGTTGAACATTGAACCTGTACTTCGTACCCTGGCTTCTTAGTCAGGTCCTGTCTGTGAAAGTGCGTACATCGCTGCATTTTATAATTTAATTATTGAAACTAAAGTTATACAATCTATACTTATCTAATAAAGTATTTAAGTATTACAGAAGGTAATAAAGCTATTTTTACTAGTTATAGCTATCTATAATTTTTATAGTTCTTCATTACACTACAGGTTTAGTTGCATCCATTGATAAATAGTAATTGGAAAAATAAAATAAGTACAAAATATATACACATTAAATAGAAATAAAACTATTTTCATTTAATTTATTTATGAGACAAATTTATCAATTGCTTAACAAAGCATTCCCGTATATACTCCTATTATAGACGATACTTTATTTTTTGTTATGTCTGATATAAGTAGTAATAGTCTAATGCGCCTATAAATTAAATGATTGTTGTTTTTATTTTAATTTGTTTTGCAGGATCAAAAACTGAATCTGCTTGAAGGAAGCTCAACTGATGAAAGAAGGCATGAAGTAGCTATACGAATTGGCTTGATGTTTCACACTACTATGCTGCTGAGAAGAAGATGATGATGATGATGACCAAGTCAGGTGAGTGTATATACTTAATACTAGTAAATATACTTTATGTAGTTGATAAAATCACTCATTGGTAGGAGTAATGTGTTCACTTAGTGCGATTACATTGCTTTAATATTATTCATAAAAAATATTGATTCAATTCAATAAACGATTTATTTATATTTCATTTTAAATGAATTGATTATGTTTTATTTTATTAGTTTTTTTTGTTGCATTTTTTACAGAATGCCCGATTGCTGTTCCGGAATGGTTGGAAGAAACAAGTTAAGCTCAGAAGCTTATCTTTGGAATCTAGAAGACCGCAGCAAACTTGTAGTGCAGAGGGCTTGGTATTCTGGAGAAGAACTAGGAAGAGATTCCAGGATTCACTCGGTGGCGGAAGACTCCTCCCAGGAGGAGGAACGATTCGATCTCTCGAGGACCCGGCAGTCCACCTTCTGAAGCTCGGCTCTTTCCCTTGCGAGTTAGTGAGGCGTTCTTGGTCTCGCAGGGTAGCCGAAAGGATGCGAGCCCAGAACTTCTGTGTTCGGCATATCTCGGAACAGATCCACGGTCGTCGGGGTCCTCCAAGTCCTCAACTTCCAGCGGACTTTTCCCTCTGGCTCTTTTCTCCTTTTTCCAGATTTTCCTTTCCTCTAGCTTGCCCTATCTGTCGCGGTTAGTTCTATTCGTTGAGATGCTGCGTTATAACGGAAGATTCGAAGGAAGGGGAGATCGAAGTATTCCGCAGTTCGTTGTGTTTGGGAACTCGAATCGAGTTATCGAAGCTATGTCGCAACTGGGCAGTTTTCGTGTCACAGTCACACAGGAAGAAGAGCATCGCTCAACTTGCTGAAGTTGGTAACAGGAATTACTATATTGGTGGTTGGATTTTTTATATTATTATTTTAGAAAGATATAGTTTTAGGAATAATTATATTTCAGATAGCCCTGTCTGGGTCCTACCTGCATGCTCCCAGTAATTTGACAATTTTATATCAAAATTCTAGCCAACCACCATTTTAAATTCACTCTAAATTTATCAGCATCTGCCCGGTTTTAGTTATAATTTATATAAATTAGCTGATGCTTTTATAATATCAATATTTTTGGAAAAAAAAAAATTATTAAATTCAAAACCTTTTAGAGCTATTCGAAGCTCTGTACCCAGCCCAACATTGGCTTTTATTAGTTGCGGTTTAACACCTCATTTTTTTCAGGAGCTAAAGGAAATCAAACCAAGTTAGATGTAGTAGAGAGATATTAAATTTGAGGGATAATTTGGTTTGATTTTTGCTGGCACCTGTGGATGGGGTTTTGTCCTATATACTAATAGTTAAGAAGCCAATGGTTCTAATAATTTACATAATTACAGATTTTAACTGTAATTGGCTGTAGGCCTTAAGTCACTAAATTTTAAAATCGCGATCACTCGGTAAAAAAACTTAATGTTTTAAAAATCTAAATCAGAATCCTTTTAATCGAAGATTTTCTCAGTTCCGTTTTAAAAACCGAAATTTGACGAAAACTTTATTTAGATTCATTTTATTTCTGTTCCAACCTCAGTCAGTTGAGCGATGTTCTTCTTCCTGGGTGACCATGACACGAAAATCGCTCAGCTAGTGACATCACTTCAATAGCGCGGTTCGGGTTCCCTACCCGGCGAATCGATGAATACCTCGATCCCTTCTTCCTTCGACTCTTCCGTTACAATGCAGTAGTTTTCCGAATTGGATTGGCTTCGAGGGAAGGGTTGGTTCGGAGGGAAGAAAATTCGGGAAAGAGGGAGAGGCGCTGGTTGGAGCGAACCGAGGAGCTTGTGGACCCGGAGGACGTCGGTGACGGTGTATCCGTTCCCTGCATCGGCCGAGTACCGGAGGGTTGGGTTCGAGTCCCTTCAACCACCCTGTGGGATCGAGGGCCTCTCACGGCTTACGAGGGATGAGACGGGCTTCAGGAGATGGCTCGCCAGGTCCTCAGGAGTGCGGATCACTTCGTCTCCCGAGAGTAGTCTTCTGCCGGCGAGAGAATCGTGGAATCTCCTCAAGTAACCTCTGCAGAGTATCAGGTCCTTTGTAGTACAGATGAACAGGGTGGAAACTACATATTAGTTGGAAGAAAACACACATCACAATCAAGACCGATGGAGACTTCATGTTGAACAAGCACCCATGAAGACCTATGCTGCACGCCTAAGGTAAGTAATTTACTACACAATTATAACGCATTGCATAATTTTTAAATATTTTTTATATGCTGCAGTAACTTCCTGATGTTTCCTTTAATAAGTAGTACATGTACTTATTTGTCTGTATGATTTTGTTGACCTCGCCCTTTTCCAATTTCAGCATGCTAATTATTTTTATGCTCATCCGTATTTAAAATTTCATATTTACAGGGACCTGAAACGCTGCAACAGCATGTACAGAACTCCAAAGATCTTCTAGAAGCTTCTGTTGTCTTCCTTGTCCGAAGAGCTTCCAGACGTTAGTACTGTCTTCGTAAGTCGGGCTTGGTCATCAGGTTCGACGCAGGTCATCTGGCTCGCCGCAGGCCATCTGGTTCGACGTAGGTCATCCGATTCCACGAAGATCTTCAAATATGGAGATGGCGTTCAACAGCGAGGTAAGAATTAAATTTTATTGAAATACGGACTTTAATCGTCGGCTAGCAACATTTTTCACATTTTGATTTTCAAATTTATTTTAAATTTTCAAACAAACTCGGTGTTGGTTGGTATAGTTGAAAAACCTCTTGTAATAGAATAAATGACAACTAAAACGAAGGATTTGTTTTTGATCATAAGGGAACAATAATCACTAGTGTAAAAAAAAAGAAACACAATAACTCATGAAGGGTCTTGGGATCTGTACATATACTCATGTACTCACTTATGTACATAGAGACTGTACTGGTTTTTGGACAACGGTTGTGCTGGCAGGCGATTTGACCCTCAACCATCAGGTTTTTGCCTTATTAAGGGTACCCACCAAGAGACAGCCTGCAGATTAACTACCTTTATTCTATAATTTAGTTTTATTTTAGTTTTTGTATATTCAACAAGAGGATGAATGACACAGCCTGGTTATTAGTAATAATGTAATTATGATTCTAACTATATTCATGAGAATGAACGGAAAATCCTTAATTACAGAAAACGGAATAATAAATAAGTGTTATAAAACAAGTAGGTGCAATAGAGATACAAAGGATGTTAAATATCTGAGTTAAGTTCTTACCTTCCTCTTTAAAGGAATATTGTGAGTACACAATAATAAACACTTTTGTTCCTAGTTAATTTATTAACACAACTAACATAAAGAACTAACTCTAGGAACACAGGAACTTGTAACCTAGAGGGAGATAAACAAACAGACATGACAACTCGATTATCTTTGACACCCCCTCTCAATTAGATGTAATTATTACATATTAGATAACTTGTACATATACACTAAAGTTAACATTGGTTACAATGCAAGTAAAGTAAATCATATACATAGACTGCAAACTGAATACTGATTTCACAAAAAACAACTTATAATTGAATAATGACACACACATTTACAGGAACTGAAATATTAATTAATTAAATGGAATTACAAATATATACATATAAAATCAGTTAATAAGGAGATTACTTTTAAACGACTGAAATTTTTCAGCTCCTAGAGCTTTTGTAAAAAGATCAGCAATATTATTCTTAGAACTAACATATTCAATTCTGATAACATTATTTAGGCACACCATTTTTAAATGAAATTTAATTTCTATGTTTTCCTCGTTTTGTATTTGAAAAAGTATCTGCTAAAGATATTGCACTAGAATTATCTATTTTAAGAACTGCTTTAATTTCATCAAGCTCTTGTGTTTTTTCATTTAGCACATTTTTAACTGACTTCAATACACGTTCACTTATCAATTCACTACTTGTCCTATTCATTTGGCTCAGATCATTTAACACACCACAAAGATTCACTAACTCTTGAGCAGCAAATTTAGCAGCAATGTATTCAGCCTCCTTTGTAGATATAGCAACACATCTCGCTTCTTTAGATACTAGGGTTTCCAGCGTGAACCATACAAATCCGCTGACACTTCTTCTGAAGTCATTTTGATCAGCTCCCCAATCTGCATCACTCATACCTTCCAAGCCTACATCAACAGGAAGTCCTAGATCTTTCGAAGAATTTAAATCTCGTAAAACTCTTAAACCAGCTTTCCATGTCTGACTAGTTGGCTTGTCTAAACATGACACGGAGAATGCAATATCTGGTTTTGTTGTTGTAGATAGGTACATTAGACTACAAATCAGTCTCTTATATGGCACATCCCTTGGAAGGTCCAGACTTTCATCTACCTAGAAATTAATTTCCATAGGTGTTGAGACCGCTCTACTCACCTCCATTCCAAACTCTTTCAACAAACGTTCTATCCTTTTTGGACTGAGATAAGTGTAATCCATTTCGTATGTGTTTAATTTCCATTCCTAAAAACGATTTGGGACGACCTAAATTTTTGATTTTAAAATTCTTCTGTAGGTCCATTATTAATGAATTCACATTTTCTTCTGTCCCGGCCAGTATTGCATCATCTAAGAATAGAACCATGTAAATAATATCTTTGTAGTAGAGACAATAATCATAATCTGATCGATTAAATCCAAGATTTTTCATCAACTTAGAAAATTGATTGTTCCAGTATTTTGGAGGCCATAAAGAGATATACATATTAAGAACAAGAATACTTTCCTGGCATTTTACTCCTTATGGTGTTTTAATATAGAAGTCCGAGTCCAAATCTCCATTTAAAAAGGCGGTGGGTACATCAATTTGAGTCAAAATCCAGTTACACTGGATGCTAGAAGTCGAACAATAGATATCCTACATACAGGTGCATAGAAAAACTCCCATTCTTCTTGAGGAACTTGAAAACCACGAGCCACAAGCCTAGCTTTCTTAGTACCATCTACTTTAATTTTAAACACCCAACGTGTTTCTATAGCTTTAGTTCCTTCAAGTAATTTTGCAGGTGTCCAAGTTTTGAGTTTCTCGTGCGACTCCAATTCCGAAGTTATTGTGCTTTTCCATTCTTCTAAGTCCATAGCCTCCTCGAATGTTTTTGGCTCTTCATCAGTTGACGACAGAAAACAGTATGCCGTGTACAGCTCGTAGTCATCCAAATATGCGGGTTTCTTGTTTCTTCTTTATGTAGTGATTATTTCCCCTTGTGCATTGGTATCTGTAGAATTTTCTTGCAAATTATTCTCCACCATATGTTCGCTGTCTTCATTAGTTTCTACAACCGTATTTTCTTTGTCATTATTTATAACTGGATTATTGTTTATCACTTGGGCTGGCTTTATAATTTCTTTAGAAATGTCTTCAATTGCAATTTTATCTTTGTATTCCATAATAGACTCACCAAATTGTACATCTCTTGTCTTAATTATTTTTCTTTGTTCTGGTAGCCATAACCAGTAGCCACCTCCACAGTAGCCAATCATTACAGCACGAACTCCTCGAGGCTTTAACTTCCCAGGCTTAGGTGTCAGTGTATGGCATGCTCGAGAGCCAAATATGTTTAATTTGGATAGATCATTTCGTCCATTCCACAGATCCGAGGGAGTTTTACCTCTGGGGAGTTTTACCATAGACTGTACATTTCAATGCCTCTCCCAATAAAAATTTGGGGACTCCAGAGTCGACTAATTTAGTACTTGACTTTGAGAGAAGAACCCCGTTCATTCTTTCACATCTGCCATTCATTTGAGGAGAATGGCTTGTAGTATACTCCATTTGAATACCATTTCTTTCAATAAAATTTAAAAGATACTTAGAGTTTGCTTCACCACCATTGTCAAATCTAATGCGTTTGACGCTTAATCCAAATCTAGTTTTAATTTCTCTAAAATAAGATATTAAATTTTCAGCTGCTTCACCTCTTATGTTTTAACAGTTTGACAACTACAAGATGAGAATAATCATGCAATATGACTTGAAAATATCTTTCCCCATTATGTGTACTCGGTGTGATGGGACCAACTAAATCACTAGAAATAAGACTACCTATTTCTGTTGCACGCTTGTTGTTCTCATAAAATGGTCTCCTTATTGCCTTACCTTCAGCACATAATTCACATAATTTGCTCGGGATAGGTAAACTCTATTGTGAGAGTCCATCATTTGAAATATGACCCATTCTTTTATGCCACAACTCTCCTTTATCGATAAGCACTGTTCATTAAACTTGTCTGCTTTAAAATAATAAAGACCATTATAGGGTTTGAAAAACAACACAGGATTATTTTTAAAATAAGCTGTAGTACCTGGTGTATCGGCATCCTCTTGGTCCACGCCCCCTGGTTTAGCCGTGCCCTCTGAAATTGTTAGGACAGTTCGCTTGGAAGTGTGAATTATCCCCACATCGAAAGATCAAAAAGTATCTTGACACTTAATTTTCAATTCACGGTCCAAAAGACGTGCCTTTACAAAGTCCATTTTTGTGTTTTCAACAGTTTCCAAAGCAGTTACCACTGTATTATACTCTTCAGGAAGTGAAAGAAGCAAATGACATATTTTGTCACTTCCGTCCAAAGTAGAACCTAAATCACTAAGTTCTCTTATAATTTTATCAAAATTAAGAAATACACCCTTCAAAGCCTGAAGCATTTGTTTTGATGTTTGAAGATCTTGAATAATATCAAGATGCTTATGATAATGGCTTTTCCTTTAGCATCATTAATAAGAAAAGTTTTCTTTTCTGTCGCATCTGGTGGTAGGTCACTTTCGATTACATCAACTAATTGTTCCTTTTCAAGTATTGCCTTGATCCTAAACTTCCAACTTGAGAAATTATTCGACGAAAGTTAAGGGACTGTAAACACCGACATTTTTAACCACGAGACTCGAGGGCCGTTTTTTGATCGACTATTACGCCCGTTTACACTGGGCCCATAACCTGTTATATATCTGAGTTAAGTTCTTATCTTAATCTTTAAAGGAATATTGTGAATACACAATAATTTACACTTTTGTTCCTAGTTAATTAAGTAACACAACTAATTGTAGGAACACAGAAACTTGTAACCTAGATGGAGGTGAACAAACAGACATGACAACTCGATTATCTTTGACAAAGGAGGTTTAAAAAAAGAAGCTATGAAAAAAAAAACATGATCACTACATCGTTACCATTGCAGTTATATTAATAATTTCTTAAATGTATTAGTTTTAAGGCAATTAATTTTATTTAGAATTATATAGTTTACATCCTGAATTTTCGCTCTTATACCAATATAAAATAAAATATCATTCTTATTAAATAGTTTCTGATTTTTTTTAAGTGTCATATTATTTTACTGTACATTAATTACAATTTTTGGATACTCATTTCGATCTTGTATTACTATGGAATGTGTACAGGCGTCGAGATTAGTCTTAATCATTTCAAACAGGAGACTAAAAATATCCGATTTAAGAATTGATTGGTAGGGGACAAATAACAAATAACCTCTGAATTTTTAGAGAGCTTGATATAGAGATATATTTAAATATTTAAAATATTTAAATTGTTATTATTCCTTTTTAATTTATGTAATTTTCTTTTCTGAGACATGGGTATGGAATTTATAAATTAAAAAAATTATTTGTTAGTAGCATTAAGGTCGTTATAGAGAATTTTAAGGGTTGTTTAATAGTTAAATGATATTAAAACATTTACTTATTGTTCAGTAGCGTAACATTTAAAGCCTGGTAAATTCAAAGTCACTAGTCACCGCCGCCATGATCGGCTATAGCCACCTAGATTAGGAAAGAAGATTGAAACACCATCTGTCGGCCGAATCACGCTCTTCGCTTGAGGCTCTCTCTCCACATGCTGACTTCAAGCTATCAACACCTCTCCACTCTGCTCGCTTTCCATCACCACAAGGAGACGATAGACGGGCGCTTATTGTTTTCACAGTGCGTGCTGTCGCCTTTAGCAACCTGAAGCTCCCAAGTAAACGATAGATTGGAGGTAACAATTCTCAGGAAGAGAACACGACCAGACAGTAAGTTCCTTCTCATTAAAAATCTTATGCACCTTCTGACCAATGATCGCCATAGCTAAGTTCGCCGAGTGCCACAACTTTAAAAATTGAAGACAGTTAAATTAATTTGCCGTGTCGCCCAGCCATAGTTAATACCAGACTATTAATGCAACTATTAGACTAACGTAGACTATTGCAAAACAGAGTATTACGGTTGGATTAATTTTTTGTTTCTTGTATGTAATTATATTCTTAGTGTTCGTTTCTCTTTGTATTACTATTCTTTCTTTCGTTTAACTTTAATTTAAGATTTATTTGTTTTGTTCTGACCTAGTTATAAGTCTTATATGTTATTGTGCATTAATTTAATAAACCACATGTTTCAGTATCTCGCCAATTGATTTAAACCCCGACTCCATTTTGCTATTATATTTCATTTCATTATCTTTTCTTTTCTTTATATTCAGTCTAATCACGCCCGTACATTTTGGTGCCGAAACCCGGGAGTTAATAAGAGCATTCATTTTTCTCGGCAGATACTGAACCATTGGTGTTTCACGGCCATATTGCCTCATGTTTACTTAGTTATTCGGCCATATTGTTTTAGGTTACTTCCGCCACACATGTGACTATCTATTCAATTTTATTTAGGTTACAATTGTTTAAATTTAAGGCTCATTATTCAATACTATTATTCATTGTAATTTCTTTCAGCCGTTTTTTTTATCAAGTGTTAATAGTTTAAAATGGCTAATCGTCGCCAATCTAAAATTAAAAACGCCCAACAAACAATATTAATAGGATTATTCAACGAGTTCCAAATGTACGCCGAAAAGTGTAAGGCGGCAGTGACTAGGAAGGAAATTCCAGTAGCCAAATTTCAGATTGATAGATTAAAGCAGTTAATCGCCGAAATGAGAACATCTCATCAGGCGTTAGTTACCGAATGCATTATCAATGAGCGGTCTATCCCTGCCGATTTTAAGGAACAACTCATTCAGGCGCAAGACGAAATCATTGATTTAGAGGTGCACATATTAAATCAACAGGAGGCCGTGTCTGTCGGGCCTCGTATACCGGAAATTCGCCTTCCGCCCCTAAATTTGCCCATGTTCAACGGGGATATTACACAGTTCCAAATATTTAAAACGACATACGTCCCGCTTATCCATAATAATAAAGACATAAATGACGGAATTAAGCTGACCTATCTTAAGAGTTGCCTCTCGGGCGGGGCACTATCGGTAGTAAGCCATTTGGACAATTTAGATTCGAATTACTCCATTGCCTGGGCC
Organism: Troilus luridus; assembly: GCA_964056705.1. Lineage (NCBI taxonomy): Eukaryota > Metazoa > Arthropoda > Insecta > Hemiptera > Pentatomidae > Troilus > Troilus luridus. Next base: position 38,663,098 of record OZ057417.1, on the reverse strand, counting down.
GCCCTGATCGCGCGATATGATAACCTATCTGCGCTCTCTTCACGCATAGTAAACGAAATGCTAGGTTTTCAGCCCATCGCTCGTCCATCACCGGAGGCACTAGAATCCTTTTTAAAATTATTCTCCGAGTTGGGCCAACAATTGAAAACAATATATATTCCGGACCTGGGGGACTATTTTTTGTATTTTTTGGCGTTTCGAAGTCTGGATCCGGTCACCCAGAAAGAGTTTAAATTAGAACATCAGGAAGACTTCCCCACTTTCGCCGAGTTGCTCCAGTATATTACTCGACTTAAAGTTGCCACCGCCTCAGTTTCTGAATTACCACCGCCTAATACTCGCCGCAAATCTCCCCCTAGGAAACAGGCGTCATCCCCAATGCTCCGTAAATCGCCGCCTATAAACCGATTCGCTCGCGCATTCGCCACATCCCTGAAGTGTCCCTATTGCCATGAACCCCACAATATATATCATTGCCGTGAATTTAAAATTTTATCCGGCCAGGACCGTCTTGGATTCATTCGAAAAGAAAACCTTTGCATTAATTGCCTCGGGTACCATACATCGGGGAAATGTCAGTCAAATCAGCGATGTCATCAATGCCAGGGTTTTCATCACACCCTGCTACATCGGGGCATTACCGAATCGCAATCGCGACCGGAATCATCGACTAGCTCACCGCGCGGCTTCACCCGGTCAGAGTCTCCGATTTTTAGGCCAATTCAACCGCACCGCTACTCTGCTCAACGCCGCACTACCGAGCAAAGACACCGATCGTCACCAACAGTCCATACCTTTCATGCATCGTCTCCACCACCTGGTCAGGAATTACTTAGCCGATCACAAACCCTGGATCATCACTCTCAGGAATCTCTAAGCATTCAATCACCTTATGAAGCTAGCCATTTTGATGCACCTATGAGTTACCAGACTCCCCTGCAGTCTCTTCGTCCTTGCCACCGGACCTCCCATCACGATACTTGTCCGCCTGAGGAAGTCATAGTTCGCCGATCCCCGGCCTCAGGTATAACCAGATCTCCCCAATGACTTTCTTTTAACGCCGTTTCACCTACCCCCCCCTCACATTCGCCCTCAACACTCACCGATCGCTTGTGATAGGGATCCTCGCCATTCATCAGGGGGGAGGAACTCCGATATTTTAGATCACCATTGTAATTCGCCCCCTCATCATCGCCGTTCCGCCGATAATTCGTACTCTCTAGCCTCCGTCATGGCACCATCGCCATTAACCATGTTAGGATACTCCGGTGGTCTAACCCCTGCACTTCTTCCCACCGCGCAGGTCTCAGTATCGCGCCCTAATCACCACTCCAAATCGCTTCGAGCCCTTCTCGATTCGGGAAGCCAGGTGAGTTTCATCACTAGAAGCTCCGCGTCTCATCTTGGCTTACCAATTTCACCAGCCCCGGTCGGGGTCAGCGTCCTTGGGGGGTCTTCGAATATCACTTGCCCTGGTTATATCACCGCTTCCATTGAAGTCCCTGGTTCTTCTCCGCTAAGGCTCCGGTTATTCGTGATCGAGAACATCACACAAGCACTTCCCATCACGTATGTAGATTTATCCCTGTGGCCACACATGCGGGAACTACCGGTCGCCGATCCGTTGTTATGCCAGCCTGGCCCAATAGACCTCCTTTTCGGAGTGGACGCCCTGCCCCGCATCCTCCTAGGAATTGACTCTTCACCAAAGGGTGGACCCATTGCTCTAAACACCGTATTTGGGTGGTGTTTTATGGGGAATTGTCGCCCTCCTGCGGCCAAACGCCATATCACTTGGTCCAAGGAGGTGAAGGATAACGAAGGCAAGACTTATAGGCCACCGCCTCGACGCCGTCACGCGCCAATTAGGCCTTTGCACAACCATAAACCTAGTCATTCGCGTGTAACCACTGCCGTCGTTCCTGCGCGTCAGGAGTTAACGGCGTTTAACGCCCTCACCAACTTACAACTAAACCGAGACCTTCAACGTTTTTGGGATTTAGAGGAAGTTAACGCCATTTCTCCCCGGTTTTCTTCCGAAGAACAACTTTGTGAGGACTTATTTAGGGCATCAGTCTCCCGCGACTCCAATGGTCGTTATATAACACCATTACCACTAAAATCGCTCGACTTGGGCGAATCTTATTATCGAGCCGTCAAACAATTTCACCGACTGGAAGCGCGCCTTCACCGTGAGCCCATTTTACACGAAGCTTATACCGCCTTCATGCGCGAATACTTAGAATTAGGTCACATGTCCTTAGTTCCGGAACGCGATGATGCGTCCGGAGTGACTTTCTACCTCCCTCACCATCCGGTGCACCGCTCGGACGATCCACCTTCTAAGATCAGAGTAGTGTTTAACGCTTCGGCCCAATCCTCCAACGGGAAATCCCTCAATGACATTTCTTACACCGGACCTAAATTACAATCAGACATTGTCACCTTGATCACGCGTGCTCGAACGCACCAATACATTTTTACCGCCGACATTCGGCAGATGTACCGCCAAATATTAGTTCCTCCAGAACATCAGGATTTGCAGCGAATAGTATGGCGTTTCTCACCCAATGAACCTATCCGCTCCTATCGCCTCCGAACTGTCACGTACGGTGTCAGCTCCTCTCCGTTTCTCGCCATCCGGACTCTTCATCAATTAGCACATGATGAAGAGGCTCGCTTTCCATCCGCCGCCTCTGTTCTCCGTGAAGACACGTACGTGGACGACATTATCACCGGAGCTTCCACGTTGTCGGAAACAATCCAACTACGGGACGATGTTATCTCGTTACTGCAATCCGGTGGTTTTGAACTCCGAAAATGGGCCGCGAATCACCCTAAAATTCTCGCCGATCTAGCCACCGAGCACTGTAGAGTGGGGACCCATTCATTTGACTTCTCCTCCGAAAACGGTTCAACCATCAAGATACTCGGTCTCGTATGGTCAGCAGACACAGACACCTTTTCTTATTTCGTGTCTTCTGATAATCTCCCAGCCACGAAACGGCTTATTCTCTCTAAGCTCGCCCGCATTTATGACCCTCCGGGATGGTTAGTTCCCGTGACTTTCACCGCCAAATTACTAATCCAACGCCTCTGGGTCGGACACTCTGATTGGGATGACCCTGCTCCCCCCGATATCAGCCGAGATTGGAATTCCTTCCAGGAGGAACTCAAAGCCATATCGGAAGTTGCTATCCCTCGCCGTTTCCCTTACTATCAGGAATCTCGTAATTGCCATCGTCTGGTCGCCTTTTGTGATGCATCCGAATTAGGTTACGCCGCCGCGATATATTTGCATTCCACGTCCTCCGCAGGGGAAATCGCCGTCAGCTTACTCATGGCTAAATCCAGGGTCGCGCCCTTAAAAAAGGTATCTCTCCCGCGATTGGAATTATGCGGTGCTCACCTCCTTGCGAAACTAACTGCCAAAATCACCAGCATGTTTTCTCAGCCATTCGAAGATCTGGTTGCCTTTTCTGATTCCACCGTAGCCCTTGCATGGCTTCGTGGCGAACCACACCGCTGGAAAACATTTGTGGCCAACCGAGTCACTGAAATTCAGGAAATCATACCCCCTTCCCAATGGCGTCACATTGATGGAAAGGAAAACCCCGCCGATTGTGCCTCTCGCGGGCTCTCTCCTAAGGAATTCGCCCAGCATGCCTTGTGGTGGACAGGCCCTTCATGGCTCTCCAACCCGCCATCTCTATGGCCCAAATCACACGTCGACTCTCCACTTGACGTCGTTAACGCTGAACGTCGAGCTACTCAGAAAATTGTTTCTTGCGCAGCACTTACCACCCTTAATCTGGAAAGCCGGTATTCGTCCCTTTCCCGACTACAACGCGTGATCGCTTGGTGCCTCCGTTTCACTCACAACAGCAGAAATCCTCAACGCCGCGCTACTGGGTTCCTTTCCGCCGCCGAACTCTCCATTGCGCGTGACATATTAGTGAAGGGGGTCCAAAGGGTCGCCCTTGCGAATGAGTATCAGGCCGCCGCTGAACCTACATCTAAATCGCATCTCAAACGCACGCTGCAGTTGTTCATCGATCCGCAGGGAATTCTCCGCGTAGGTGGACGAATTCATGAGGCCTCGCAACCGTTCTCCGCTAAACATCCCGCCTTACTTCCCAAGGATCACCCTTTCACCCAATTGGTTATTGATTGGGCTCACCTTCAGAATTTGCACGCTGGTCCGTCTGCCACGCATTCCTTTATCCGCCAGCGATTCTGGATACTAGACGGAAGAAACGTGGTTCGTCGTCGCCTAGCTAAATGCAACAAATGTTTTCAAGTCAATCCTCAACCACTCATTCCCACTATGGGGCGGCTTCCCAAGGACCGTGTTACACCCACGTACCCCTTTTCGAAGGTAGGGATCGACTACGCCGGTCCTTATTCCGTTTCCTCCGCTCGCATTAGGGGTTGCCGGGTAACCAAGGCCTATATCTGCGCGTTCGTGTGCTTCACCACTAAGGCCATCCATCTGGAACTCACCTCCGAACTATCCGTGGCAGCCTTCCTAGCCGCCTTCACACGTTTTTGTGGTAGACGGGGACGCCCTTCAGATATCTATAGCGACAACGGGACCAATTTCGTAGGAGCTAGTCGCCAAATCAACGAAGTCGGGCGTTTCCTTCGCCAATCAGATACTCAGGAAGCCATCACTCATCACGCCTCGCGTGAAGGTATCCAATGGCATTTTATTCCGCCAAGTGCGCCTCATTTTGGGGGTCTATGGGAAGCCGCTATCAAGTCCACTAAGCGCCATCTCCGTACTGTAATGGGTACTCAAATTCTGTCCTTTGAGGAGTTTTCCACCCTACTCACCCAGGTTGAAGCCGTGCTGAACAGTAGACCTCTATGTGCCCTTTCGACGGATCCGCATGATCTAGAAGTTCTAACTCCTGGACATTTTCTTATTCACCGACCTCTAAACGCTGCCCCAGCTCATGACCTAACGGAGGTTCCTGTCAATCGCATGACTCGTTGGAAACTCATAACCAAGATCCATCAAACGTTTTGGAAACGATGGTCAATCGAGTATCTCCATACTCTCCAACAACGATCCCGATGGACTGAATCGGCCCCCGAACTGACAATCGGGTCTCTCGTTCTCATCAAGACCGACAATGCTCCGCCCTTGCGTTGGCCCTTAGCGCGGGTTCTCGACTTGCATCCTGGAGCGGACGGCATCGCCCGAGTCGCAAGCCTCCAAACCGCGACAGGCGTCATAAAACGACCGGTCACCCGCCTATGCCCCTTACCTTCTCAATAATGCCACTGTCGTGCCATGGGTGGGGGGATGTTCAGTAGCGTAACATTTAAAGCCTGGTAAATTCAAAGTCACTAGTCACCGCCGCCATGATCGGCTATAGCCACCTAGATTAGGAAAGAAGATTGAAACACCATCTGTCGGCCGAATCACGCTCTTCGCTTGAGGCTCTCTCTCCACATGCTGACTTCAAGCTATCAACACCTCTCCACTCTGCTCGCTTTCCATCACCACAAGGAGACGATAGACGGGCGCTTATTGTTTTCACAGTGCGTGCTGTCGCCTTTAGCAACCTGAAGCTCCCAAGTAAACGATAGATTGGAGGTAACAATTCTCAGGAAGAGAACACGACCAGACAGTAAGTTCCTTCTCATTAAAAATCTTATGCACCTTCTGACCAATGATCGCCATAGCTAAGTTCGCCGAGTGCCACAACTTTAAAAATTGAAGACAGTTAAATTAATTTGCCGTGTCGCCCAGCCATAGTTAATACCAGACTATTAATGCAACTATTAGACTAACGTAGACTATTGCAAAACAGAGTATTACGGTTGGATTAATTTTTTGTTTCTTGTATGTAATTATATTCTTAGTGTTCGTTTCTCTTTGTATTACTATTCTTTCTTTCGTTTAACTTTAATTTAAGATTTATTTGTTTTGTTCTGACCTAGTTATAAGTCTTATATGTTATTGTGCATTAATTTAATAAACCACATGTTTCAGTATCTCGCCAATTGATTTAAACCCCGACTCCATTTTGCTATTATATTTCATTTCATTATCTTTTCTTTTCTTTATATTCAGTCTAATCACGCCCGTACACTTATAACGAATAAACTGCTTTAGATTTTTTATATAATTTATCATGCTTATCTTTAACTTATTGTCATTGTATTTTTATAAGATTTATTTTCTTGGTTCAGGACAAAGAAGATATGCACCAGACTTGGAAGATAGCAGCCTACACCTCGCAGATCTTCAAGACTCAGAAGCCATCACACCTCGTAGGGTGCCAAGTAAGTGGAACAAGTTCTAAGCATGCACTGTGGCCCAGTCGAACAATATTAGACTATTAAATGATCAATTAAAAAAATGAATTGATTATTCGACTCATTTTTTAAAAATTACTTTACATGAATAATAACTTCATTATAAGTATTACAACTTTTAAGTTTATAACTTAACTTTTTTGTTATGAATTATCTATAACTTGCAAAATTATTTTTGATCTGGGCCACAGTCCTGCCCACTTTGGATATTCCATGTTTGTTTTTTCATACATGTACACTCCCAAGGAACATAACAACATACGATACTTTTGTTATTTTTTTTTTTACACAGTAATATCAATTTGGTGAAATTATTCAAATATTTAATTACATATAAATATTCATTTTTTAAAATAATTTTAAAACTTATGATTTCTTTAAATTGTATAGTTAAAAAAAAATTAAAATTCATTATTTATTAAATTAATACATTATTTGCTTATTAATTATTTTCATTATTTATTTTATTAATAAAATACTAAATTTCTTATTGCATAAATATATTATATATTATTCTAGATAGTACACAAGTTAGGTAGGCTAGGTCACATCCTTAGTGGGCAATATTTTTGCATGACGCATGAGCATGTGCATGAAATATATTTTTTATGTTTCAGCGGCTGCGACCTCCTCTCACATTACACACCACAACACTTTTTCAACTTTTTTTACAAATTTAATTTTTCTTAATCTCTTAAAAAGTTAATTTATATTTTAATACCAACTACTTTCATAAAATTATTAAATTCATTCAGCAGATTAGAGTTTTTTAAATAGATCAAATTTTCAATTATTTATAGATATTTAAATAGAATTATATACAACTTAGCTTATTAAATTGAATGCTTTCATTCATTTATATAGAAGTAATAAACTCATTATTATGGTAATTTAAATTCAATTACTGTCATTAGTTATCAAATTTCTTATTCTTATGTGAGAGTTGAGGATCTTCAGGACCTTCCAGACTGCAGCTGCGGACTCCTCTCTCATTACACAATACAACAATTTTTCAACATTAGTAAATTTAGAATTAAATTTTTAAATTTAAACATTAGTGCATTTTTAATTTTATCTTAAATTTAGTCTTTACATTTTAAAATATTCTAATTTTGAAAGTATTTTTTTATTCATAAAATTTGATTATTAAATATTATTTTTCAATCGTTCATACAAATATAATTTTTTTAAATTCATTAAATTAAAATTAAAATTTCATATTGAGTAGAGTAATATTATTACATAGCTATTTTTGTTTTTTTGTCATTAAGTAATTAGTGAAATTCTTACACTTTAGGTTTAGCTACACATGAGAGTTGAGAGCAAGATCTTCGCAAAAGTGAGTACAACTATTGCATGAAGTAGTGTTTTGTTTTTATTATAATATTTATATATGTGATATTTTATTATATTCCCAGACCACCTTCAAAGTTAAAGGGATGTCTGGGGGTTCTTGTTCTCATTTTAAACCTACTTAGATTTAATATTTGTTTTTAAGCTTGGTAACTATTATATACATTTAGTATATAATTGAAATAATTCTATTAATATTCCATCATCACAGGTTGAACGAAACCCAAGCTGAGTTATCCCTCAAAATAATATCTCTCTACTATATCTAACTTAAGCTTGGGATTCAGCAGACAATTGTGATGTTTAAATAATTTTATCAATATTTTTCGGGACATCCCACCGTCATCACATGTTGAGCGAATGCCAATTTGAGTTATCTCTCAAAATTATATCTCTCTACTATATCTAACTCAAGATTGGTATTAATCAGGCATAGTGGTGTTGAAATGATTTTCCGAAAATTCTTCTTATTATTAAAAAATGTCATATAACAACTAAGTAGGTTTAAAAAATATTTATTTTAGGTTAATTTATATTATCTAATTTAGGTATATTCGTCGAATTTAGGTTTACTCGTCGAATTTAGGTTTACTCGTCGCATTTAGGTTTACTCGTCGAATTTCGGTTTATTCGTCGCGTTACCGAATTATCTTCGTACGTCGAATACTACTAGATCTGATACGATCATTAGTAGTTACAAATTCTTCAGGATTTTATATCTTGAAGATTGTAGGGTAGGATTGTGGACTAGGCCTATTGGGGATACCACATTAAAAAAAACGCACCCCAGGCACTCTACCTCTGCGGTGGTGTGGAAACGAGTGTATTGTTAAATTTTCATTCGTTTAATTTAGTTGATTATTGATTTTTCTATATATTTTTTATTTTATTTAATTTAATGATATTTACAACTATAATGCTATTATATCAAGTAAATGTGCTAATATGTACAATATGACGTGAAAAACACTTGTGGAGAAACTACCCATCGGCAGCACTCCAATAAAGTTCTATGGTAGATGATCTCGAGGCCATCTTCTTTCCAGACGCCTCGGAGGGTTATTAGGAATAGTATGGGAAGCAAGTTGAGAGACTAGCGGGTTCAAGTGTGTATGGAGCTTGTCATGGAAGGATAGGTATCTAGTTTGGGTCAAATCAGTAACGTATAGGGGGTATCCATCATGATCATTATATACAGGGATATAATGATCATGATGGATGAGTTTGTTTGTGACATAATAAGGAGCATTGAGGATTTTACGAAGGATTTTGGATTGTAAGGATTGGATACGAGATGAATTGGATGATTTAGTAGAGCCCCAAAGCTCAACTCCATATGTCCAAATAGGTCTGATAACTGTCATGTAAATGATTCTTTTGTAATTAATTGAGAGCTTAGAGCGTTTGTCCAGTAAATGTTGAAGTAGGCGAAAACGTCGAGCAGTTTCTTGTCTTTTCAGTCTTGTATGAGGATTCCAAGTGAGACGTTTATCCAGATGGAGTCCTAGGTAACGTATCTGTTCGACAGGGTTCAGTGGAATATTATTAAAGGATACTGTAGGGCAGGAATTTGTAGGTTTACGACGAAGGGTGAAGGTAATTTGATGGGATTTGTTAGGATTTATTTTAATCCTTCAATTTTGACACCATGAGACAACGTCCACCACATGAAGGCATTGCTGGATGGTGGAGTGTGATGTTCGGAAACCAAATTGGTGATCTGGGATTATTTGATTAGATTCTATGATAGGATGAAGTTTCTATATTTAATGAAATTTTATAGGCTAGCCATTACTTACTACGAGGGCGGGTCATTAAGACCGTGACTTTTTGAATAAAACACAGGTTTTTATATGAAAAGTTATTTTATTTTTCAACATAGTCTCCTTTGAGTTCTATACACTTAGTCCTACGTTTCTCCAATTTTTTTATTCCTTCCGAAAAATATGATTTGTCGAGGTCATCCAAGTATGCATTTGTTTGTAAGATGACTTCGTCGTTGGAGTTAAATATCTTTAAGCCGAGCCATTTCTTCAAGTTTGGGAACAAAAAATATTCACTCGGGGCTAAATCTGGAGAATAGGGCGGATAAGGGTGCAATTCGTAGCCCAGTTCGTAGATTGTTGTCATGGAAACTGCTCGTGTGTGCACCCTTGCATTGTCCTGGTGGAAATGAACTTTTTTCTAGGCCAAATGCGGTATTTTTTTTTCAATTCCTCATTGAATCGACCCAATGTGTTTGTATTATATTTGCCATTGATTGTTTTCCCCTTTTGAAGGTAGTCAATGTGGATTATACCCCGTGCATATCAAAAAACGGTCGCCATGATTTTATTGGCTGACAAACCCACTTTTGCCTTCTTTGGCGCCGATTCACCCAGAGAAACCCACTGTTTTGACTGCTGTTTGGTCTCCGGTGTGTTATGGTGGATCCACGTTTCGTACACGGTTACGAAACGGTGCAAAAACTCCGCATATTGCGGTTGAACAACGCCAAACATTCCTGCGAAATTGTCACACGGTTGCGTTTGTGATCAATTGTGAGCAAACGCGGCACCCATCTTGCGGAAAGCTTTTTCATACCCAAGTGATCATTCAAAATTGAAGCCACTGAGCCATGTGAGATGCCTATGGCTTCCACAATCTCTCTCACTTTCAATCTCCAAAAAAAATTTGTAATATTTAAATGTCTTGTTTTGTGAAATGATTGAAAGTACAATACAAATGATTTAATCATTTGCAACTATCAATATAGCTATGCATCCCATCATATGTTTTGATTATTAAATAAACTACTTGTAAATGCATATAATTATTCATCGGAATATCAATACATGTGGAAACCGTTCTAATGTTAATAATTTATGATATTATTATATGATATTGGTAATAATTAATATAACGTTCTAATAATTAATAATATTCTAAATGTTAATAATTTAAATCTACAAATTCGAAATTTATATAATTCAGACTATAATTAATTTAGAAATTTAAAAAAGAACACAGTTATTCCAAAGTCTTGAGTGTTCACTTCTGTCGGAGGTCCTCATTACTGCTTTTTTTTGTCAATTGATTGTTTTGGTTAAATGGTGTAAAAATAGTGTTATTTAAGAAAATATTCCAATTAAGCCTATTTGTCCGTATTGGAAAATAAAGTTTCTTCAAAAACGGAATTCATAGAAATTCTTTTCTATCGATGTATTGTGTATAGAACACAATGCGAAGAGATGATGATGATGTTTGTACATGCTGTGTATACAAAGGCCTGCAGTTATGGACAACTAGTATAGGAAATTCCCAATTTATGTAACTTTAACACGTCCAAGCTGGACATTCAACTCACGGAGTCAACTATTTGTTCAACGGACAAATCATCGGCTGAGGATCAACATTTTTCTTCTCGGCCATTTTCTTTTAACCTTCTTTGTCGTCTGGGGAAAAAAAGAGGGAATTATTCTTATCACTTCTTATATATAAAACATTATATATAAGCGCACATTATATAATATATAAGCGCAAAAATTATTATTTATATATACGTGGGTATGGTTATTTGTTGTTGTTTTATTCATTTAACGTCACCTTAAGCTGCTATGGCTAATAGAACGATGCTACAGTGTGAGCTCTAAATTTTACTTATCCAGGTATAGTTAGGATAGGGATCTTTAACGAGTACCTGAGATCGTACATGCTTGGGTCTCCATTTTACTCCCCCTCCGAATGGCGGCGTAACCAAGAATATTTTACTCCCTTTAGATAATGCTAAGTCCATCTGCCGGGCTGAGAACCCGCAATCTTAGACATAAATGTTTATAATGGGCTATGGTCACTAATCTACTTTTATTTGGTAACGGAAATAAAAAAATTATTTTGTCGGAAATTTCGTCCATTCAAATTCTTTGCCTCCATTAGGGTTGATAAAAAAATATACTAGATAACCACAATATATTCACTGGAAGAACCAATAACTCCAATAAAATACATTAACAAGCAGGTATGACTAGTGTAATAAAATATTGAAATATCGAGACAACTATTAATGTATCTAAAAGGTAAAAATACAATATAAAGAGATTGTATATCATACATAAAATATATAATTCCTTAAATTTAAATTAATTTAAGTATTATTTTAATTTTCCTTAGTTCGGTTTTCAAAATTATATCTTCCGTAATGTGAGTTTTTAATGTAATTTTGTAGTTATCATTATCAATTATACTAATATACACTCAACAGCAAAAAAAAACCGGACACTTCATATTTTTTGTATTAAAAGCTAATTTTCAGCAATGGGTTTGTTTTTGTGGGTATTCTAGTTATTACAGAGAATGTAGGGTCTAAGTCCATTGAACTAATCCTTCAGGATTAGTAAATAATTAGATAAAACTAAGATTTGATTTATTTGTCTTGAAGTTGATTTAACTGTCTGACCTATTCTAAACTGTAAGTAGTTTTTAGCACATTTAAAGATCTTTAATTTATTTACCAAGCCTTTTCTGTGATTAATAGACATGTTTTTTTTTTATTTTGGTCCAGAATAATGGTTCTTTCAAATGTTGACACAGCCCGAGCTGATGCCTTGGCCAGAGAAGGCCGGTGCTTGGGGTAGCGAAGTCTACCATTCACGATGCACTCCGGGGTTTATTTCATTTTTACCATGAATTAAAAAGGTTAATATACATATGTATTTAATGAAATTATAAGAACAAATCTAAGTGTCCGGTTTTTTTTGCTGTTGAGTGTATATTTCATAGATTAAATAATTTTTCTTACTAGATAGATATATTTTATTTGCGTTTATTATTTCATATTGGGTTGTCTGGAAAATTATGCAGGATTAAGGTTTTAAAAGAAAAAAAAATGATTTATAACTGATTTTATTAATCAAAACAATAAAGCCAGGAAGCAGTCAGTTTAAATGTATTGTCTTGAGAGTTTAATCTTTATATAGGTTGGGGAAAAGTAATCCATAATTTTTGTGTGAACTCAATACTTTATTTATGATGTTTCGGATTGTCCAATTTGGGTCAAATATGTACCGTTTTGTTGTATAGTTTGTTGCCATTTTAAAGGTAGCTTCATAATCCCTCTCTCATAGAAGTCTTAGTGCTTATTGGCGAAAAACTCTACTAATCGATTTTCACAACCTTCCTTTGATCCCAAGAAGTTTCTTTCTTATCACTCAAGAAGTTTTGCAAGGCGAGAAAAACGTGTTAATCGCTTGGTGCCAGGTCCGGACTATATAGTGGATGCATTAAAACTTCCCAACCAAGCTCCCGGAGTTTCTGGCGAGTCACTACAGACGTGTGTGGCCTTGCGTTGTCCTCATGGAACACAACGCGTCTTCTGCTGGCAAATTCTGGCCGTTTCTGGCCAATCTCTAACTTCAAACGGTCCAGTTGTTGACAGTGGAATTTAGTGTTTGGCCATACGGAAGCAACACATAATAAATGATTCCTTTCAAATCCCATCAACTACACAGTAGAACCTTCCTGGCCGTTAGTCTTGGTTTGGCCACCGTTTGAGCTGCTTCACCACGCTTTGACCACGTTCGTTTTCGCACAATACTGTCGTATGTGACCCAATACCATTAAACCATCCGTTTAAGAAATGGGTCGATTTTATTCCGTTGGGTCAAGGCTTAGCAGATGGAAATTCAATCCATCGTGTTTTTTGGCGTGAGACCCAAACATCGAGCTTCTTTTTGAATCCAGCTTTGCTCAAATGGTTTAAATCTGTTTTATGATCGATCTTTAGCTCCTGAGTGGTGCTACGACTACTAGGATGCCGGTCAACTTAGATTATTTCTGTGATTTTATTGACTTTTTTGACGAAGGGCCTGGTGGTGCGAGGTGCTTCTTTAACATCAAAAATGCCTGAACGGAATTGACGAAACCTAAATTGCACATAATCAGCTGTTACAGTATCCTTACCATAAACACCATTCACAATTTCAACGGACGGTTTGCATTTTCGCCTTAATCAAAGAAAAACTGTAAAATGTACCGAATATTCTCTTTGTTGACTTCCATTGTTAACACCCTGTAACTCAAAACTGAATGGAACAAACAAAAAACAGCCAAAGAATTTGTTTAGTGTGAAATGTCACCTTGACAACGAGCATAAACTTGCAATTGTTTGATCGATACTTTACGAGATATCGATCACTACAGCCATCAGTTCACTATGAATATTATCGACCCCTGCCGCTTTGTACGATTTCAATTTTCCCATGTCTATTTCGACTTCCTCCTTACTCGGTCCTTCAATAAATGGTTCGGCACTCTGATATAAATGAATAAAAAAACAAATATACATTGAATGTAACCCAGGGACAACATGACTACTAAGCCCAAGATGAATGCTTTATAGTCCGTTAGGTGGTCCTAGGATTATTTAAAGGGTGCAAGAAATTTTTGATTTTGCCGTCCTTCGGAAGGGACGTTAAATGGGGGTCCCGAGACTTTAGGATGTCAGTTACTAGTTAAAAATCCCTATCCTAATTAAATCTTGATAGGAAAAATTTAGGACTTCCAGTGTCCGTTTATCCATAGCAGCATAAAGTGACGTTAAACGAAACCATCATTGCTTTTTCTAAGAGTGGTATTACCGAAATTATTTTTCTTCGTCATTGCGTTTTGTTCTTGATAGACCTCAACGATTTTACATCCTCATTTAAAGCTTTTTATTCCTGCAGCTATCAAGATGGATGTAAACTATTATTGCTTGTTATTGAAGGAATTACAGTATCTTTACACTTGTTCAGAGTGCCTCTTGGTGTGTTTAGTGTTCATAAAGCAATCAGAAGCGTATACTTTTCCCCTCTACTTTTTATTGGTAGCTATAAATCTGTAGAGTATGAGCAGTTAAGAGTGGAACAGAATTGGTTCTCGTCATGGTAGGGCAACTAACACGCGAGCCACTTACGCCGTCTCAACCTATCTCTACTTGTGTGAGTCCCTGTCTTAGGTAATAATGCTATGCATATATTCCTTTCTAATAGCAATCGTTTTTATCGTTGTTGAATAATAATAACTGGCCTCATATATATATGAGGAAGAAAAAAAGGCGAAGGTAAAAAAAAATTCTTTTGTATAAGAACTTTTTATTTGAAAGCCGACGTTTCGACCCACATTGCTGGTCTTCTTCAGGGCTAAATATACAAGATACAAATAAATTAAAATAATATATGATAAAGAATAACTACATATAATATTATTATATCAATATATTACAAATACTGTTATTCTTTACCATATATTATTTTAATTTATTTGTATCTTGTGTATTTAGTCCTGGAGAAGACCTGTAATGTGGGTCGGAACGTCGGCTTTCAAATAAAAAGTTCTTATACAAAAGAATTTTTTTTTTACTTCCTCCCGGACCATTTAGTTCCTCGTTATTATTGTTGAAATTTCTATAAAAGCGTAATTATAGATTCCTTGCTAATTACAATTTAAAATTTTAGAGCAGTTATCCATTAGAGATGAGTATTATTGAAAGAATGAACCTCCTTCTTCCAAAATACTAAAATAAGAACTTAATAAGAAAGAATAAGAAGGCAACTATTCCGCAGGTTGTAACTCAGAGTTTAGTTTTAACAAGTTTTAATTGTTTATTCTTTTTATTTATAATATTTTCCAAAAATACAAGCTTTAGTATAGTAAAAGAGATTGTAATTATAGGTAATGAGTAGATTTCGGTAATCATATCATCAAGAAATAAAAGTTTCAACTAACATTTTGAAGTATAAATGATATATGTTTGTTGAAACGTTTATTTATAGATGAAATGATAATGTAAAAACATTTATCATAATTACATTCTTTTTTCCATATTGTAGCTCACGAAAATCTGTATTTTTGGAAAATATTAAAAGTGAAACGAATAAATAGTTAAGACTTGTAGCTTAACCAGAAGCTACAATCTGCGTAACAGATACCAAAATATGTATACCTCTCTGTTAAATTAGGCGTTTGGGATCAAAAACTGATAACTCCGGAACTTCAAAATGGAGTTTTTCGGGTGGCTCTATGGTAGAACGCTGAGACCGCCGTGCCGAAGGTCCCAGGTTCAAATCCGGGCGTTAACAGATTGGAATTCGTCCGGTGGAATGAGGCGTATGTAGGACGATTGCGAGTAGTCTAATATTGCATACCGAAGCTAGTGATGATGAAGTCAAATTTGAATGTGATAAACTACAGTGATTCTATCATGTATTGTAGAAAAGTAATAGGAGACGCGAACGAAATTTTGGGAAGAGACGAATTTGATTTTCCAATGGCTGTTAAAGCAAACCGAGGCGTAAGTGGGAAGATTGCTTTAAGAATGATCTGGCGGATTTGGGTTTGGATAATGGTCAGTGGGTGGAATTTTATAAGCAGAGATTGGTAGTATCGGTATCGAGTATTATTATTAATACTTAAAGAATGGTGGTGGTGTCAACCAAGAAAATTTTTTTTGGGTAGATAATTCTACCGTGGGCAAACCACCAAGATTAGCCTTTATGCATAAACATACCATATATATATTGGTTTCTACTTATCTTGACTGTTGTAGAAATATATTGTTTATGGTTCTCGAGTTTCAGTCAGTTATTTCAACTTCTTAGGCGACGTTTCGAGACTAGGTTAGTCTCATATTCATGCCCTGACAGTGAAAAAATGATCTTTTAGTGAAAACATTAAATAGCACACTAAAATTAATAAAATGTCACATGTAAGTATAATAGGATAGGGTGTACTTACAAGTTCCAAAGAATTGATCAATTTATCATTAATCACTTATGCCGCAATATATCATAGAATGTTTATATTGCATTAGCTATGATCAACGAATAAGTAATCGATTTTTAGGAAATAACTGACTGAAACTCGAGAACCATAAAAAAAAAAAAAATATATATATATATAATATATTAATATGTAGGATAATGAATCAATTTACCAACTACCAAGCTAATTGAATTATTCCATTAACGTAATTATGGCCATTTGAAATAATTCCGTCATTATATGATGAATTTCTGAAAACCAGATGATAAATTTACTTAATAAGTCAGAAATGAAAAGCCTACATTTCATTAGCTTGAGCCCGATTATTGTGCTTTGGAAGACACGTTTCTGACAAATAGGGAGCTTAGCGACTTAGGCTAAGTGCCGAAGCAGACGAAATTATTGAACGAGGATTTAACGTGAAACGATTATAAAGCATAGCATGGAGGAATATAAAGAAGGAAATATCGATATATATTTATATATTGATATTATCGATAGTTTAAGATCATATCTCAATAGTAACATCAAAAATTGACCAACTATGTTTGCTTAAGGCTTCAGCAATATTGTTATTTTTGATAGCTCAATCTGATCTGTATTCAGTTGTGTTGCCGAATCCCCTTCAAAGGTTCTTGGGGTCAGTACATGATTGAGACTGTACGGTTTCTAACTCAATGGGTAGTGTCCCCAGTTGCGCTGAACTGCCAGGTTTCCCACCAATTAAGAGTACCTACTTCCCCCATACAGGGACCAAAGATAAAAATATTTAAGTTTTTAAAGCCATTACCAAACAATGAAACATATTATAACCAATTACTAGCATCAAACAAGCCAGAGGAAATCATCAGAGTCACAGAATACTTACGCTCAGTAAATAAATATATATAGCATAGCGTACATTGAGTGATCAAACTTAATAAATTCATAATTGGCTGTATGGGAAATTCCAATGCCAAACAAAATTACCTACTTTACGGAAGCTGCATGAGTTTTCGAAAATTTTACCTTTTCCGCACTTTTTCCTATTTTCGGAATTTTCCCCACTTATATTATTTCCAGATTCTCTCATATTTTTTCATTTTTGTTTATTTTACGTTTTTCTTTATATTCCCTTTTTCTAAATTTTCCCCATTTACACTTAATATTATAAATATTAAGTGTAAATGTACACTACTATAAATATTATATCTTAAATTATTATAAATTATAAATATTAAGTGTAAATGTACACTTAATATTATAAATTAACACTTAATATCTCGTTTTCGCAATTTCCTCCATTTTCGCAATTACGCCCACTTTCACCAATTTCTCAAATTTTCCTTATCTTCACGTATATCCCCATTTTCGCAATCTCCTCTATTTTGAGATTTACTCTATTCTCGAAATTTTACCATTTTCATTTATTATCCCATTATCGCAATTTCCATATATTCTCATTTTTTATTTTCGCAGTTCTTCCTATTTTCACATTTTTCCCGTTTTCGCAATTCCCCCAATTTCCACAATAATTCCTATTTTTCGATTTCCCCAATTTTCCCCGTTTACGAAATTCCTTCAATTTTCGCAAATTCACCAATTTTTCGATTTTCTCCATTTTCGACTTTCACTTTTCCCTCCTTAATTATCAAAAATGTTTTTAAAGAAATTAAATTAATACACAAAAAAAAAATTGGATATAATATTACATTTAAGTACATCTTAATGACTTTGATTTTCGAGATAAAAAATAAATCAAGATTTTAAAATTAATATTTATATTTATTTATACATATATTTTTTTAAATAGGCCTGATTATCGAAAATATTTTCAAATGATATAAATTAAGAGAATCAAAAAAATTAAAATGATTTTCATTTTACGCTTATGCCAAATATACAGATCTTATTGAGTGAGATAATGAGGGACGATAGAAAAATGAAGTTCATGTCAAGCCATGATTTAATGTAAGAAAGGACAATATTTTCACAGGAAGTATCCTGTAAGCTGTATTAAATGAACCTTATCCATGGCCGAAAGATCATTAACAAAATGATTTAGAACCATCAGGACGAGACCATTACGATTTCACCACAACAGGAAGATATAACGCCGTATGGTTCGCGGAGTGAGATATGTCAAATAGGAACCATAAATAAAAGGCCGTTATGGAAAGCTCGACGTTGATTGGCTGCCTTGTGTTGTACGTCATTTATCTTCGGCTTTGTACCTTTTAGTCCGATTGCTTTTCAAATAATAGATAGAAAATAGTGCGCGATTAACTCGGAAACTTCTAATCCTGTACTCCTCTCAAACCTCCAAATGTCCAATGATTTAATTTTCACTGCTAATAGATTAGCTATAAGAAATTATTTATAAAAGCTATGTAATAATAATAGGACAATCTGGGAGTGGAGTGGCTCATTGGTAGAGCCCTGAGTTGCCGTGCCGAAGGTCCTGGGTCGCTGCCAGTCTTTTATTTCGTCTCCTAACAGCCGGAGATGGATCACATGGGATCCTCCTCCGCCTCCTCCTAGGGCTAACCCAGCCTCTATAAAGTGCGTAGCCTAAATAAAGGGAAAGAATCTGTAGTATCTGATCCGCAGGCTGTCGCTTCGAGTTGTGTTAACAAGTATCATTTTTAATATAATTTATCGTGTATAGATTTCGAAGTATAGATGATATATTTTATTTTATTTGTTATTAATTTTTAAATATTTTTATTTGGAAAGAAAAGATATGTCCAGGACCGGGACTCGAACCCGGGACTTCCAGATCGCTAGTCTGGGACTCTACCATTTGAGCTATCCTGGCCCTAATCAAGCACACTTCTCGGTCGTGGTCATATCTTTTCTTTTCACTGATCCTAACAAATAAAATTTAAGAAATTATAATAATTATAATGACGTAAGTCAACAAGATCCAAATTAAAATAATGTTCAAAGAACATTCTTCCCCTCGTATACTTCGCAAAAATTGCGAGAACGAGGGGACTTAGGATCAGTGAAAGGAAAAGATGTGACCACGACCGATAAGCGTCCTTCATTTGGGCCCAGGATAGCTCAAAAGGTAGAGTCCCAGACTAGCGATCTGGAAGACCCGGGTTCGAATCCCGGTCCTGGACATATCTTTTCTTTTCAAATAAAAATATAGATGATATATGTTGTTGAAAAGTTAATTTCTAGATAAAATGTTTACCGAAGTATAAATATTTCCCATAATTATATTCTCTTATCCGTAATAAAGCTCATGATAAATTTTATATTAAAAGAGCAACGAATGAAAAATTGAAACTGGTGTTAAATCAACTCGAAGCGAAAACCTGCAGAAAAGTTACCGATTTTTTCTTCCTTTTATTGCAGATTTAATGCCCAAATTGTCCATATGGTTTTAATAGAATTATATAATAATATAATAATTATTATTAATTATTTCAAACATCTTTAACAATCTATTATCAAGATCATAAGAAGTTCTTCATTATCTTCATTAACAAAACTCAGGCGATCGAGAATGACCCTTGGAATTTCGCCAGATTCACCGTAATCATGACCTATTTTATTATTCGATTCTAACCGTCGTTGCTAATTTTGCAGTATCCATGTGATAGGTTATGCATCGCTTCCATTCGAATGATTTCCGTATATAAATTTTTAAATAAATCAAGCTCTGTATATCTGTAGAGTGTGACCTCCACGGATTTGATCGAGTTTTCCTTTCCAAAACGGTGTCCTCTGACGAGGGGATTTTTTTCATTAAAAAAGGAATACCGTTATTCATTTGTTAAAAATACTTTGTTTATAGGTTTACTCATATTTTTTGTGATCTTACAAAACGGATGGCATTTTTAAAAAATTTAAATGTATTCATGATCGTAGTAGCTATTTACTTATGGAGGTTTAAAATGAAGTAATCATTTGATTTACTTCCACAAATAACAGGATTCTCAGTATGTAGAGTGGTGATTTGCAGTACTCAAGGTAACGGGTTTATATCAAGCGTTGGAAGACAAATTATTTAATAGGGTTAATTGCGGTCTAGTGGTTAGCATAATCACCCTAACCTATTTAAGCGAATAACTAAACCTACTTACAGAGCACCTTTTGGGGAATTGTAGATGTGTTGAAAAATCAACAGTTAAAATGAGAATAGGGACGAAAAATGACGGATATTAGGAGGAGCTAATGAGCTCAGGTCCCCAGGATGCTGGGTCACTTTATCAAAGTATCGGATTCGAGACCGACTATGGTAGCTATATTATCTATTCAATTAATAGCCTTGAGTATTTAAGGCCTAGTGACCCTACTAGGGCTGGCACAGCCTTTGAGAAAACCCTGGTCATTGAAGATAACCTCGGCCAAATCATCTTGCACACTCAAACGCTTCAATTTATCTCTAAGAGCATTGCAAAAGATGTTCTTGAACCTAGATTCATGTTTGGTGAATTTGAAACACTATTCTGTACGTCTCGTGGGAATTCACTTCCACCAAACTAATCAAAAGAAGTTTGTGCTTAATCTATTTATTTAGATGCTCCTAACGTTCCAAATAGTGCCACAGATAGCAACGCCTTGGACAGCATGTAGCCTTAGGATTTTCTAAAGTGAGTACAAAATCCTAAGTTATGCCGTCGTTTCGGAAGAGACGTAAGATGGGGTTCCAGGGTCTGTACGACGTCATATACCCAAAATCGATCCCTACCCTAATTATACCTGGATAACCAAAATTTAAGTTCCCCATTGTAGCATATAGCGAAGTTAAAGGAATAAACTTTGCGTTTCATTTGCATGTTTTGCTGATCGGGTTACTTCTAGAAGCTGGTCTAATAAAAATTCTAGACGCCTAAGGCTACACCTACATTGGATCCGATTCGGTGCGACGTGATTCTATAAGTAAAATACATATTTTACTATACAGTATAGGAAAATATAAATGTATTAAAAATAAATAATAAATAATCTTAATTTTATAAATTTAAAGAACCAAATGTTACAACCCTCGATATATTTCAGTAATTTGGTTTGGTAGCGACGTCTCATCATATCACACCGGATCCAATGTAGGTGTTGCCTTAGAATTAAATAGATTCTCGGTATGGCTCGGCTACAATGTGCATTTTGTTATTCACTAAAAAAAAATAAAAAGGAACAAACGAAGACTCATAGAAACGTATTTTTTGAAAAATAAATGGAAGAGGGCTCATTGTTCATGAGAAGCTGCCATGAGGAAGACGGGACTTGGCCGAGTCCTGAGAGAAAAACACTCAGGAAAGTCCAGCATATAAAAAGCCTTTGATGGAAACGTGGGCTTTGTATCAAGCAGTCAAAGCATGAGGGTGGATGGGGGGGAGGGGTGGACAAACCGCCTATGGAAAAGTTTCGCCCCAAACTAGCGCACTTGTTGCCAACCTAACCAATCTCGATTCCGTCGACCAATCAAATAAGTTTTGCCATCCAGTCCTACCTGCCGATTGGCCCATCCAAAGCAATTAATTGTTTCAAAAGTCTATGTATTGGCTTGGATATATGGAGCGAAGGCTATACGAAAAGATGTGACATGAATCACCTACTTCTGATTAGTTCCTTAGCGAGAACAAAAAAAACAACTGTCAACACATGAAGGGTTCTAGGTCTCAGTACATAGTAGAAACTGCACTGTTTCTATGACAACGCAATGTGAAAGGAGGTGATTTGGATATCACGCTAAACTGCCAGGATTTCCTCCTATTAGGTTTGAGATTAACAAATACGCTGTTTCAAATACACCCTATCTAATAACTATAACCGAAAATATTAAATTAAAAACTGATGATATCGATTAATAAACAATAAATTATATTGACTATGAGTCAACTTATATAAAATTGATTTATTACAATATTTAAACGTGCAATGCAATCAGACGATTAAATTTTAGTAGCTGAAATAAACTTTTTAAGGTATCTAGACTCGTAAATTACTCAAGCTAACCGTTACCACTACAACCCATGAAGGGTATGGGGTTCAGTACATGGTAGAAACTGCACTGTTTCTAGTACAACGATTATACAGGGAGTTGATTTGTCCGAGTTCAATTGCCTGGCTTTGCTGTAATTAAAATTAAGATAAACAAATATGCAGTTTCAAATAAACCTTACTTATATGTGAGAAAGAAACCTTACTTATAGTTTGATTGATGCCTGGATGTTGTGATAATAACTTCAACCCATTAATTAAATTACATACACTAAAAGTTACCACTACAGCCCATGAAGGGCCTAGGGTTCAGTAAAAGGTAGAGACTGTACTTTTTATAGGACAATAGTGCAAAGAGGTGATTTTTCTCAATATTAAGCCTTGAAGAAGACCTGCAATGTCAACCGAAACGTTCGTTCAATTATCCGTCTACTTCATTTCGTCCGACGCAATAAGGGATATATTAAAAGTAAAATTGAAGCGCGGATAATTACAAAAACTTCCATTACAACTTCTTGTTTCCAATGTTGTTGATTCAACTAAAAAATAATTAAAACAAAAACCTATGGCACTACAATCACCGAAGGATCTAGGGTTGAGTACAGTTGTGCAGGGAAGTGATTTGTCAGAGATCATATTCTAACTCCAGGATTTTCCCTATACTAGGCTCTGTGTAATATGTTCCACAATTTTTTTTCCAGTAATGTATGTTTTCTTTTTTTAAGTTTTAACATTATATAATTTGTTATTTTATTGGTATATATATTTTCTTTTCCCTGTCAGTTGATGTATAGAGATGTGGATTTATTTTAACCACTATGTTATGTTCAAAGTAATTTAACTCTCTTTTCATGGTAATTTTATTATTTTTATTAGTATTAACTGTATTTTTAATAATAATGTTCTATTATATTCTAACTTTAAACAAAATCATAAATTTATAATTACAAGAAGTACAGTTAGTTTATGTAGGAGCTCAGCAATAACTTTGTCTACCTGGCAGAAATGAACTAGTTTGTAATTCAAAACTAAACAACTGACATAAAAACGTAATATAAAGCGAGGTAGATAAGTTTTATTGAATGTGACATACTTTTTTTGTTTAGTTTGGTGGAAGTGAATTCCCACGATACGTACAGAATAGTGAACGACGCCATAACTTAGGATTTTGTAGTCACTTTAGAAAATCCTAAGGCTACATGCTGTCGAAGGCGTTGCAATCTGTGGCACTATTTGGAATGTTAGGAGCATCTAATTAAATAGGTTAAGCACAAACTTCTATTGTTTAGTTTGGTGGAAGTGAATTCCCACGAGACGTACAGAATTGTGTTTCAAATTCATCAAACATGAATCTAGTTCAAGAACCTCTTTTGCACTGCTCTTAGAGATAAATCGAAGTGTTCGAGTGTGCAAGATGATTTGGCCGAGGTTACCTTCAATGACCAGGCTTTTCTCAAAGGCTGTGCCAGCCCTAGTAGGGTCTCTAGGCCTTAAATACTCAAGGCTATTAATTGAATAGATAATATATCTACCATAGTCGGTCTCGAATCCGATACTTTGATAAAGTGACCCAGTATCCTGGGGACCTGAGCCACTTAGCTCCTCCTAATATCCGTCATTCTTCTTCCCTATTCTCATTTTAACTGTTGATTTTTCAACACATCTTCAATTCCCAAATTACTTTTTTAGTCTACTTTATTTTGCGTAAAATAGAAAGTAAAAATTGTAGATGGGACAACACATTCATTAAAAAAAAAATAATTGGACAGTGTTTTGCTGGAAGAAACAAGACTAACTCGAATCATAATTATTAATAACCAAGTATAGTACCTACTGAGGTACATTGCTCCCTAACGTTGATCTGGTTAGAATAAATATATGTATGCATTTATTACATAAAAATAAATATTTATACGACTTACCAATATCTTCAGGAAAATGTGCCTGTTTCATGATCCAAGGGCGTAGGATGGCTATGTCGTCTTGAAAAGACATGTTCAGCTCTGAAAGAAATAACAATATATTTATTTATATTTTTATATGAATTTATATCTAAATTCTGAGTACATTGAATGTAAAACGAAGAGCAATGTTCGGTTTAAACCGCGCGAAATTTACATGAAACTGATTTAGATTTGCTCCCACCTGTTGCTTCGGGTATAAAATTTCAATGAAAAAAAAGACAAGATTAAAAAATTGTAGAAGATTCGAAAAACCGGCCTATAGAAGAATATAAAAAGCCGGCTTATTGGACCTGAACTCAAATGGGGAGAAGCTTGTTAACTTGTGCAAATAAGTTAATAAAATTACCATATTCAATTTGTAGGATGAGCCGCAAGAATCCCTTTCCCAAGCATTCAACTAGCGTTTAAATTGTTTCCTTTCACAAGTCTAGAATAATTTGATGCTTGGACCTCAACACCTAAACAAATCCTTAAATCTGGGATTTACCTCCTCTGCGTTAAAGAAAAGAACGGTTAAACTGATTCATAAAAGTCCAGTATTGTATATAAGTTTTTATACATTGTCAAACAATTAGTAAATTACAATACAAATGTATATCCATACCCTCATAGAACAGTTGGCATAGTTTTACAAATTCAGATTTTTCATTTTCAAGAAAAAAGGAGAGAGAAATAACTACATACATATATAACTATACACATATATATATATATATATATATATATATATATATATATATATATATATACACAATAATGATATAGTGATAAACGCAACGAGCCCAAAGGCTCAGTACCGATAACAACAATTGCTGCATACGAACTTCCGTCCACAAAATGACACTCAAAATCAAACATGTAAGATCAACCTTAAAGCAATCTTCCCTTCTGAACCTTCGTCCACCACTCTGTCATTTGCCAGTCGGATGAGTTCTAACTGCTGTTTTAGAAAGTATTTCGTTACTGAGGCCAACTTAACCCCATCACAATCTCCGCGAAACTATCACTTCAATTAAATTAGCTGGATACATAGTCTGTCTATATGGGTGTCATTTCTTTCTTTTTTTCATAAGTTTATTCCTTTTTTCCTTTGAAAGTACCGTGAGACGTCATAAAACCGTTGACATAAGCGCAAAATAAATACGCCAGCAGGTTTTACAAACGTAGCCGGCTAAAATTATGAGACTCCAAAATACGAGGGGTGTCCAATAAATAAGCGAACTTGGATCATAAAAGCTTTATCTTACAAAATTTCATTCAAATTAATTTTCCTTCAAAATAGTCTTCATGCGTCGCAAAGGGTCAAAATCCATCTTGTTTTTAATTGTTCTAAGTATTTAGTCTCTGAAAGTCCTCAGCAGTTATGGTTTTTTTTCCGTTGTTTCCTTATCCTACATGCTTTTCCCTCATCACCATTTTGCATTTTGGAAAAAGGAAAAAGTCAGATGAGTTGACTGTTTGTTTTTAGGATTAAATAACAGTGAAAAAAACCAACAGCGTGACCTAGATTTTCAATCTGCTTTTTGGTTTGGAGCTAATTTCGTCTTCTTTGGAGCTAATATTCCTCGCAATTCCTTATTGTCGAATATCTGAAGACGCAATTCATCCTTCAATGTTGGCATCTTCGTTTCCATACCCTCATAGAACAGCTGGCATAGTTTTACAAATTCAGATTTTTCATTTCCAAGAAAAAAGGCGAGAGGATTGTAGAATTTGGAAAATCATTTATAACAATTTTTTTGTCCGATTATTTTAACTTGGATTTATTGAATACAGATCTAAGTGAACTGTTAAATATGGACTATAGAAAGGGCACAACCAGCCACTAAAGAGGGCACCCTTAATTATGGGAAAACCTGGCGTAATAAACAGAAGACCCTTTATGGGTTGCATTGGTAAAGTTTTATTTATTATAAATTGCCATATAGCACCATGGTTTTTGTTGAAGGATTTTATAGTTTTTATTGTTATTGGTTAATTAGCATAATAAAGAAATTGAAGTATAGTTAACAAGTACTTTATATAACTATGTCGCAACCGTTTGCTCGTTGAAGATGCAGGAATTGTTGGGTTCAAACATATTTAACAAGACCCAACCGTTTCGAGGGCTCTTGAAGCCCCGAGTACCGCTTCGGGTTGGATACCCGTTCAATACTCGAAATTTAATCTTCTTCAAGTACTCGAGCAACTATAGGAGTCTACCTTTGTATTATGCCTAAGACAATATTAGAGGTATCTGGCAGTACTTGACCTGGCTGGGGTCAACTGGTTGTATCTTGCAATCTAATGAATATATATACTTGCACGGCTGGTTTCACAATATTTCTCTACCACATAAGATATTTTTGAGGATACGTTTGCGTGTGAATAAAAGCTTATTGAAGCCTAACCTCTGTTGTTTATTCATTTGACTACTATTGCTAAATAGGTGCTAGTGGTGGAGTACTAAGTTTTTTCTATACAGATATAAATATAATGAGTACCTGATTACACAAACAGTTCCGAGATTCCCGGTTTACGTCCCTTTCGAAGGACGGCACGCCTAAGGCTTTTTATCCCCTCTGAAAAATTCCTAAGACCCAATTCTACCCATGACGTTGCTGTATATGACACTATTTGGAATGTTACGAGCATCTAAATAAATAGGTTTAGGGTCACTGAGCAGGTTGCTTAAGTGTCCCTTAGGATCGGTACCTTAAGATGAAAGAAACCTTAAGATATTGGCCAAGGGCAGTTCCAGGCAGAACAGCAGACACTCAAGATGTAGGTCACATATAACGAAAGAGTTCCCTTTTTTCTTCTCTGTATGTAGATATATAACTTAACTTGTAACTATGATCAGCACACAATAAAAGTAATGTTATTTAATGAGATGAAAAAGGACCTTTATTCACTAAACAACTCCTAGTCAGTCAATCTTTGGAAAAGAGAGGGATGTGCTTCATAGTCATATAATATACCTCAGTGGTAAAGATCTCAGGGTGGCATCTCATATTAATATTTAAATATTATTCAGATCAAAGGATCATACTTTTACCTGAGATCATTGTTTGGGCAGTGAAGCCAATATAGCAGCGTAGTGTGTAGTTATCCCAACCATTACACAACAGTAGCCTAAGGAGTAATTACTTACTAACTATTTAGAAGACCACTTATTCAAGAAATTCAGGTTGTGTAACGAAATAACTCGTTTATGAAGGTATCATACTGATGTAATACTGGAAAAAATTAGTCCGACATTAACTTTTAATAACCCTCAGTGAAAGTAATGATTTAAATTTTAAAACATTTTACAACAATTTTCTCAGACTCCACTTACTGCTACTTACAATATTTTGATGATGAATCTATCACTGGCGATTGAAAATAAGAAAGCTCACAAGAAGAAATGAAAAAGAGATTGCATTTTGCTAAAATTCTTCAGAAGGTCCCTGTGACCGAGAAACAGTTTAGTAGTATGAAAAAGAAGAAGTTGAAAGATTCAAAGTAACTCTCAGATTTACGTTTACTCCCTTTAAAGAATCCTTAGGCCACCTACCGGGCTACGAACCAGCGATCATGTGTATAGTAGGTTGTTCTGCTAACCACTACACCACAGTTTACCCTAGACACCTGTTACGTTCTAGTTCGAATTTCAATGTAGAATACAGTTTAACCCCCCCCCCCCACCCCAGAAAACTATATTAATACACAAAAGAGAAACTCTCAAAACTGGCAGAATGTATATTAAGACCTGAATAGAAAAAAATCTAAGAAAAAAAATTTGAGCGTTTATAAAACTGAAGACAATAAATCTACAAAGCTGTGGATCGCCCCTCTGGAGTCTATAGACCTGGGGCTCACCCAGCCTCTTTACTGTTTGTACTCTTAATTAGGGAGGAACGTCTGGTCTTAGTTTGTAGTCCGATCAACTTTGCTAAGAATCTACCCTATTTCAATCAGGCAATTAAAAACCCTAGGTGCAGTTTTTTCCTTCTATACCTTCCTTGCTATATGACTGCAAGTAAAAAGAATTAACGAACTTCAATCGTTATACTGAAGCTGTGTTCCGCAGGGGCTAGGCTAAGTGGCAGATTAGTGGAGAAAACGCACTCATATTATGCTCCCACGGGATCCCGAGTTCAGTACAAGGCACTGCCACTAGACAGAACAGTAATCTTCACACTTTATTAATACTCAAGGTCATATATAGAACTCACCTCAGAACCACCTTTGCTGAGATGCCCCAAGATTGGCGGGTATAGCCTAAACAACAGTTGTCCAGATGACAAGGGACCTATAGGACTGGGTCAATCACCCGCCTAGAGTGAAGCAGATTCAAAGATTCCATAAAACATTGTCATCATTTTCAATTTCATATTCTATTCCTCTTCTACCACTGTGTAGTCTGAGGGTCCTGGTTAAAGAGCCTGGACCAAGTCTTTCTTGCTGAGCCAACTCTCTCCTTCTGTCTTAGTCTATTGCTCTCCTCCCGAAAGCATCCCTTACGCTGTCTTCCCAAGAGATGCGAGGCCTTCCTCTGGCCCTTTTCCCTTCCATTCGGGTCTCGTAAGTCTTACTGTGTTATTCTCTCTGGTGCCGTCCTAAGGAGGTGTCCGAATCATCTTAGTCTATGTTCCTCCAGGATGGTCTCAGCTGGTTTAATATCAAGATTAGTCCGTATGGTTGCGTTCCGTGTCCTATCTCTACTAGCTCCCCTTTCTACTTTTCGCAGGTACTTCATTTCTTAACTTGTATTTGACTTTGTTGCATTAAGATCATGGTCCACAATTCCGACGAGTAAGATTGGATAGGAAGAAAGGTCGATTTATCGACGGCCATTTGGTCTTCCTTGTCACCTCTCTTCTTCACAGGAAACCCCGTCGGACCATTTTAAAGATTTTCCGAGCTGCTCCAATGATTTGAACCACTTCTTCGTCAATGTAGCCACCTTCATTGAGACGAGCACCTATTTAAAACTCTCAACCTACTCTAACCTCTGTCCTTCAGCCTTTAGTACTCTCATCATTCTTCGGGGTTTCTTCCCTATTCACATGAATCTAGTCTTCCCCGGTTTAATTTTCACATTTATTGTCAATAATGACTCTGGGAGTACATTTATGTTATGTTGGAGGTGTCGGTCATTGGGAGCTAGTAAGATGAGGTTGTCAGCGATGGCCAACAAAGGTATACTTTTAAAGTTTTACTGATAGGGATGCAGACATGGTCAAAATGGAGTTATCAGTTCCGAAGGTATATAGTACTTAATTGTTAAACCGGGAACTGATGGAAAGTTTAAATTTTTTGTGTCTTAGATCGAAGGGACAACCTGATGAATTAAACTGCTTAACAATCAAAATTCAATGTTTTATTTCAATGAAAAATAATTCAAACTTTACTGACATCGTATTATCGGGTTCGAACACGGGACCTTTAACTCACTAGCCAAGCTCATTACGCACTGAGCTACCACAATTTTATAACACATTTTAATTAAATTTCAGTTTTAGCACATCTAGGAACGAGTATTTCAATGTATCCATGTCGAATCCTTTGTTCAGTTAGCAAGCATTGATCAAGGTAAGCTATATGCAACTCGCATCGCGAGAACGCCTCTAGAAATTTACATACGAGTGCGATTGGTGATTGGAACAATTTTCACTTCATCATTTGAATATCAAACATTGCAAGGGAATAGGTTAATTCTCGACACGGGTGCGAACGTATGAAGACGAGACAGCGTGCAAGCTAACGAAGGTAACTGTATATCCGATGTAAAACCTTCCCGGGTGATGGTTTTAAAAAGAAATGCAGAATGGAAAATCCTGATTCGGTATGAGAAATTCAAAATATAGGAAGAAATTGGCTTATCGAGAATATACCTACTAAAAAAATGTATCAGTTGGGCAGGTTGTCGATTCGAGTTAAGTCTCAACGATATTTAACTTATCATTCGTTTCCTTTTTAATGTTTTCGAAAATCAAAATAATTTTAATTTATTTTTTATTTATTATTATTTTAATGGTGATAATTTTTAAATTTTTTTATTTTGAAGAGAAAATATTTAAAAATAATTTTATTACTGACTGCATATTGCTCCTTCATAAGAACAAGGGCATAACTTAAAAATCAGTATTTTTCAATTAAGCCTTCTGTAGGAATTGAATTGTTTAAAGTTTTTTAATTCAGGTTAGGTTTTTATGTTTAAGGACGCACAACATCTATGGTCATCAGCGTCCTCGTTCCTTTTGATTTTAAAATTTAAAATTTTAATAAAGTTGTATTTTGAGTTGTATCATGTTTGAACTTGAAGATTTATGAGAATAATGATTTGAGCTATAATCAAAAAAGTTTCAAGATTTAAACATTGTTCTGGTGGTTGATAAAGAATTTCAATCCCATCATTACAATGAGTATGTTTTGCTTTACCAATACCGGTACATGATGATGTTCAAAAGCATAGTAACGAATAAAAATATTATAATTCTATATTCGTTACTGTGAACATTTTTTTTTAACTGGGAATTTCAGTCTCGATTTTACCACATTCCGGTATTTGATCAGGTTAGAATAGTAACAAAATCAAATTCCTCCTTATTCAAAATTAAATAAAATACATTAAATACTCTCTTAAATTGCCACGGCCGATATTTTTAACCCTCCTAATACAGGGTGAAAAAATTTACAGGTAATACCGGGTGAAAAAACTTACACGTAATACCAGGTGGGGTCGCTGGAGGACCCCATTTTTTTCTGCCATCAGCTACGATGGTATCATCCATCTAAGAACCATTGTTTATAATTCTGATAGAATGGGGCTGTAGAAAAGTAAAAGCAATCATTTTTGAACTATCAAAATGTATAATTTTATTTATTTTGAAAATATCTCATTTTAGTGAACAACAAACTTGTTCCAAGACAACCTAAATTACCTACTTACATGAATGTATGAATATGCTGTGGTTCTGTGCCCTTTACAAATATATTTATTGCTAACATTACAAACAAGGTTTACTTTAGTGTCATTTTTTCTTGAGCATAAGTAATACCTTGCCTTCTTTTCACGCAACCTTTTCTAAATCATGGGTGAAGCGAATTTTTTTCCGAGTTAATATAAAAAAAAATCGTAGTTGATAAGCCTTTTTCCATTCCATATGTAGACCAATCCAAAGACTAATGCATTTATTAATTTTTTTAATCTATCAGATTCATAAAAAGGCTTTTTCTCAATATAATTTTTGAGGATGTTTCCGCTGTGATAATAAGCAAATGACAAAAATTCTGCAAGTAGAGTTATGAAAAATCTAGTCCCCCCCCCTTTCGTTTAGTTGGTACCTAATTCATATGAGAAATATCAAGGAACTGACACACATCGAAGAATTCATATCTCCTGAACAAATTATACGAAACAACACCAAAGCTTGAACGACATCCACAAAACATTTACTTAACTATAATAGTAAATATTTACGCCGGTAATTGGAACCCACACCAGCAAACTGATACTTTAAATGCAAATATTCTTCTTGGAAATTATATCAAGAGCCTGAAAAGGCACAGTCTGTGACTTCTGCGATCTGAAATAAGGCTAACAGTAACTACCGGGTGGGGTCGTTCCGGGACCGCATCCTCGTTTTTGGAAAAAAATTAATCCACAGTGATTTATTTTGAGCATGAAAATCTTTAAAGCTCTACTCTTCGTGTTACATATAGTCTAAGGATAAATGTCCTAGACACTCGTGAGCATAACTTTGTTTTTGACTTAAGGAGAGTCAAAAATATGAGCTTAGCGACCCCACCCAGTATTAGGAGGGTTAATCCATTTATTAGGTGTTTCTTCTAGTTTCAACCCTGTAGTCAAATTGTTTGCCGACATTTCACTGGCCTTACTGCAAGCTTTCTCAGGGCTTAATCTGAAACCAGGCAAAGAATTTAACTACACCGTCGAAACCAGAAGAAACACCTAATGAATGGATTAAAATGCATTATTCGAAAAAAATCATATAAAGTCATCTACAAGGCACAAAATCACTTATAATGACGTAAACAAAATATGTTTGACGCTACGCACTAATTTTGAACTAACCTTGAAACAATTTTGTTTTTCCAGTTTCGGTACTTTTTAAGTCTGCGTTTGTATGAAAAACATGTTATCCTTGCGCAAGCGTTTTCATAGAAACAGATACAGCCTCTGCTATCCACTTAATCCATGACCTTTCAGGGGTTTCCTTTTTACTCTAGATTTAATTGATCATATGGAATAGTTTAAAACTTTTACTCCCACCTGAAATCCCATTTGCAAGGTACAAATCCCTGAAAGGCAGTTGCCACTACTGCCAACTCTTTCCCTCAAGGAAGTACAAACCACTATTGACATTCTAAAACGATACCACTCAGGAATAACCTTCGGGCTTCTTCTTGAGTCTCTCCATTACAATGCGCATGGAATCCTTGTGCTAATGCTCTTCTATATATAACCGTCTCACTTCCTTTGCATTTCCGCATATTTAATAGTCATGCGCATGTATATAAAATTTCATGCATATAAGTTTTTAATCTGTGTAAAATTTATAAATAAAGAAAGCGATGAAAGAAGAATGACGTGTTTAATCATAAAATAATATTTGGTAATTATTCCACAGGTTGTCGCTTCGAATTGAGTCACAAGAAGTTTTAACTTTTCATTCGTCTCCCTTTTAATATTTTCTAAAAATACAAGTTATCAGGAGAATTGATTTGGAAAAGAGAATGTAATTATGGGAAATGTCTATACTTTTGTAATCGTTTCAATAAACATATATCATCTATACTTCGAAATTTTTGTTGAAACGTTCATTTCTTAATGGAATGATTACCGAAATCAACTCTAAGCGACAACCAGCGGAACAGATACCAAAGTATATATCTGATTTGAAAAACACATGACAATTACATCATTATAGACCAATTAACTCATGATCACTGACCAATGTATTATACTGAATAAAAAGTAAATCTGTTGTTTTATGATTCTTAAGATCTCTAGTTCAAGAACTTATTTATATAACTAGTTGAATATACGGATAAATTAGCTATTATGCTAATAGCCTTGAATCATCTAATAGGATCTGCAGACACTCCTGTGGCTCACCCAGCCTCATGAGTGAGAAAATCCTTGATTGAAGGGACAACCTGGAGGTTGAATGCGATCTAGGTACAGTTTTCTATTTTTTTTTTTTTAACTATGCGAAAAGTTGAACGTTTACGGGTTACGACGAAGCTTGTAGAAGTGGATTCAGAGATGGTAATAATGGATATATGCGAAGACCAATTGTAAAACTTTACTGCGAACAAAATAATAAAATATATTGAAAAAATAGATTCGTTTTAAAGATTATTCTGTAATCAAGGATGTCTCAAGCATCCTCAACAACGAATTTCCGGTTGGATTGAACAAGGAGGGATTAAGACTAGACATTTCCTAAGGGATGTCTAAACCGCAAACGATCAGTTTTGCTAAGTGCTTAACCTTTAGGCTTCTCAGGTATGGATTCCACAAGCGAGGGGATTAGCCTAGTAACTTCGAGGGCATATGTACTCGTTCCTTCTCATAGGCGAGTCCTCACTCTCCGTGAGCGTTGCAGAAACGACTTTACTAGAAGGAGAAATGTAAATCAGAATTTTAATAAAAATTATCTGAAGCTCTCTGGGAGCAGAGGAGCTCATTCTGTAGAATACTAAATTGCTGTGCTGAAGGTATTGGGTTAGAATCCCGCAGTGACGGAAATCTTTTAACAACTAAGGATGGACCGTGTGGGATGTAAAAGCCTTTCTGTGGCTCACCCTCTTTAATGTGTTCTCATGTGGGTTAAACTTGGCGGTTGAGCGAGTTCTCCGGCAAATCAACTCCCTGCAGAACCGTTTTTCTAGAAAAAGTACATTATCTAGGATGTACTGCGGAACCCTAGATTTCCATTGTACAGTTTTTTTTTTGTGTGTTTTTTTCTGACCCCGACCGAAAAAAAAGTTTTTATTGTGAAAAAAGCAGAAGTTCAAAGGTCTAACTTAACCAAAAGGTTAGACTTTTAATAGGTGAAAGTCAATGCTCAATCGTTAGCTTAGTAACAGTACAGTCTCGATTATGTTCTGAACCCTAAACCCTTCATAGGTTGTATTTAGTTTCCTTAACAAAGCTTCCACTAATCGAAAAAAAATTAGGTCTAGTAAAAGCAGAAGCTGAAAAATTCAACATAATTAAGGATGTGATATATTATTTATAACTAGCGTTATTTTATCTTGGAAATCTACTTTTCGATACATCTAAAGTTTTTACCCAATCAAAAGTGAAATCCTTACATTTACATGATGTTTAGGGATAAGCTTAGCGAAATCTAACCAAAACTTTAAATTACTGAGAAATAACCCAGGCGAATTTAAACCCGGTATGAATTTATTTCACGCAAAGGGAAATGAAGAAATAAAAAAAAAAAAAAAAATTAAAGGATATAGACGATGAAGAAAGGCCTCCGTGGGGTGGATTGAATCGAGAAAATAAACCGCTTCCTTAGGATGTCCGGTCGGCTGGAAATTTAATACAGACTTCTCTCTTAACCTTCCGGTGAGGATCCTAACAGGCAGCAACCCCACCAATTTTCACAAAACATGGCTATCCGACTCCCCCGTAGAAATAACATAATTAAATTCCTACAAACCTTCCCTCCTTCTTTCGGTATTAATCTTAGCTCCTTTTCTCCAGGCAGCTATATTACTCAAGGAGAGAGGTCGAGGAAGCACCTAGCTAAATAAACTTCAAAACCACTTGACCTGAAATATTAAATTACATTATTATATTCCGGCATTCGAGATTAAAACAAAGTGATTTAAGTCCCTTCCACTTCTGTAAATATTAAGATACTATGGAGGGAACTGTTTATTGGAGAGCCAACGTTTCTATTCACAATACAGGTCTTCTTCAAGGCTGAGATGGAGTCAGAAGTGAAGCTCAACAAGATAATAGATAATAAGATATTATAGCACCACTGATGACTGGATCTTCCAATGCCCCCAAAATCGCCGAAGAATGTAGTTTTATAGAAGGTTTTTAAACTTTTACAACTTTGTTATAAAGTCCGCATAATATTGCACAACAAACTTTTATAACAAGGTTATATAAGTTATGTGCTAGACAAGTAGAATCTCTAAAGCCGGTCTCTCACTATTTATTTATTGTTGTTAAATCAATTTCGATGGACAAGTTTCCCACCATTCGTCATATAACCCGTAACTATATTATAGAAACAACTTTGGTTTATTTAAAAAAATAGCTAAGTCAGTGGATATGTGATGCGTAGAAGTTGTCACGAATTGCAGATAAATTCATTAATCTTTTACAGCCATCGATGGATCCTGTGGGATCTACAGACCTCTTACTCTTGGGATCTTTTGGCGCTTATCCAGCTTCTATACAGTGGGTACCCTTACTTGAGAGAAAAACCTGGCGGTTCTGCACGTTCACGGAAAACTCATCTATTTGCATTACCCGTTGTCTTGGAAACAGTACAGTCTCTACCATGTACTTTACCCAAGACCCTTCACAGGTTGTAGTAGCGCATTAGTAGGTAATATTAATGGACTGAATCAGAACGATCACGATAGGAATAAAAATAAGTGGACTGTTGCTTAAACCCTGTGCTACTCATGCAAACAATGTGAGAAACAAAGATAAGGATTTAATTGAAATAGAAACAGCTCATTACAATCAGAAAGGCAGGACAGAAACCAACAATCGTTGAAGATGGAAGATTTTAATTCGATGAAACGGATAGAATAGTCACAGGAATTAATGGTTGCTGAGAATCAGGAAGGATTAGAAAAGAATTTTTTGTTTCTCCAGCCTCTGAGAATAAGTGGTTAAGTTGAATTTTGTCCAAAATGGGTCAATTGTTCTGATGGAAGTAGAATCATGTCATTCTCGTAATCTTTGGCTTGAAATTATAATATAAGCAATAACTTAATTCCAAGCTAATGCCTGATCCTGCCACTTACACACTACGAGACAGACCCGATTCTCTCATTTCAATCAGCTCATATTCGATTTTAAATATTCAACTCAACCACGTATTCTGCGGTAGGGTAGATTTATGCCACTCGAGATTTTAACAGCGGCAGATTGAGTGGAGAAACCGAGGCAGAAACTGGATTGGATTGGAGTTTCAACTATCTATAGTAATACTTATGTATGTTATACCATCGTAAGTCATCCACGTAATTAAAAGAGAACCAGAATACAATGGTCGGTAGAAGAGAAGAAAGAACTCATTAAGCCTACACCAGGAGGTAAGTAGAGGCATTAAATATGAAACTAAGCCACGTAACTAAGTCCGAGTAGTTAGGTAACGTCTAATCCTCAAAACTGTCATGCAAGTATAAAGCACTCCAATGACACAACTTTTAAATCTCACCATGCCGGATTAACATAAGCGAAGAAAGGAGAACGTGAAATCGCAACACTTTGAAGGGGCTTATTTTGCGATAGTCATCCCTCAAGATGGCGGAAATGACTCGGCCAAATATTAGAAAGCGTGGAGTGGAGAATAATGAAGTTACTGAACTTCGCGGGACTTCACATTTGGCTTCGGTTGCGAAGTCGGCATAACGAAGAATTTCCCAAGTTACTTTTCTCATTACTTACGCTGCGATGCCTTTCCCGGATCCCGGTTGTGTAAAGATATTAGGTAACCTTATAAGTAATAGTATGAGTTAATCTTAATTTATGTTTACTTTATAAAGGTTTATAAAAACAAACTTAAACGGGCTAATATGGATTTTAACGATTCCTAATGCTACAAAGACTTGTTATTCTCTGCAACTGATAATAAACTTGGAAAAAAGACAAGTAAGTTTACGACACTTATAGGAAATCCTATGTAACTATATAAAGATATTTATTAAAAAAGGGTGTTGGTTTTAGTACATGGTTAGGGAATTAATGTCAACGGTTGTCCTCGGTGGTATGTCCGAGATTTTTGAGCCAATAAAGAGTAGTGGCCAACGAGAGAAACCAATTTTTGTTTTCCTTCATCCATTTATAAGTACAATTTGTGCGTTACTATTGTTTTTAATTTTTGTCTCATAATAATTTTTAAATTTTAGTTTTAAGCTATGGTTTGTGATCTTAATGTCCATTACTAAGTACTGTAAATCAGTAAACCCTCTTTTAACAAACCAAAATATAGGTTTATATTAATTGGCAGAATCTCATGAACCTATTTTGTGGGGGAATCATATATATACTTACTCTCACCAAAAAAAAAACCCAAAAAAAAACACTCATTCTAGATGTGTGAAAATAAACTTGAAATTAACATTTATTAAACAAACGTTATTAAATATGACATTAAATTTGATTAAGCCCAGTTTTAAATTAAAAATCATTTAAATGTTGAATTTTAGTTTTATAATTACGAAAATCATGACAAAGCGCTATAATATAAAAAGATAATTTATTGCAATTGATTAATTATCAGCCCAGAACATTCAGAGAAACAAGAATAGATCTATGGATATAAAAAACATTTGAAATTTTCACCAAATTTTTTTACAATAATTTTATTTTGGGATGGTGAACTTCAGCCCGAAAACCACATTATTTCCGGATTCGGTCAATGAACATTGGCTTAAACTATCATATATACTAAATATTCTATTGCTATAATTTTAGCGTAGGATAGGATATATTTGTAATGATCTTTTGTTTAATTTGACATTTTGTGAAGGAACGAATACTGTACACCTCAAACACGTAGATCATATATAATATTCTCTGCGTAATCTTTTAGAAATATCGTTTAAAACTACTTTCACCGTACCAAAGCATTCCTAGCTTAGTGCCTTCCACTTTTCCATTAAATCTTAGCCTCTGTAGTAACTAGGCAACTTAAAGGTTGAAGAATGTTTAATGTTAACCATTTTGGTAAGGGTGAAATAATAAACTCAGAGCAAAATAAAATCATCCATTTTAACTGCGGAAGTAACAAAAGTGGTTTTTGTTATCGTGTGTAATCGGTCTCCGGGGTGCCATGTGAGTTGAAGTTTCTTCAGAAATTCGTACAACATATATTTTTTAAATATATCTAAAAAAAAAAGAAGATTTAAAAACATATTTGATTTTTAACCTTGGTAGTATTGTAGAAACATCGTCAAACTTCGCAATAATGCTAACCAATCTTCTTCTGGATTTTTTCAGTGCATCCACTATGCCAGAATATTCAAGATAGCTTTAAGTGAATAACTGTATCTCTAAAGGAGGTATCGAAACCACCTTAATACATATTGGTTTTCCCGCCCTTTGGAAGGGACGTACAATGGGGTTCCGGAGCCTGTGCGGTGTCAGGTGCTTTTTGAGGATTCCTATCCTAAGTATACTTATAATGGCGAAATTTATAACTCCTACTTTAGCACCGTACGATTAGCCAAAGCAGTATTAAGTGGCTTTAAAGGAATGAACAATAATTCGAAGCCACCTGTTTCCATTAAGTAACTTAAGTCCCTAAGTTGGTCTGAGAGTCCGTACTTTCTGGAGGGTTTGATTTTACTCATAGTCACTAGGTCTAATTTTATGTTGTTTTTTATTTAAGTAATCAAATATACGTGTATTGTTATTTTTTTTAAGTCTATGGTTGGGGAGCTGATTTCGTAAAGATCATGCAAAATCGCTAGATTTTCTCTCAATCGAGGATACCCATTTAATAGAGGCTGGGTAAGCCCCAAGAAGGCTTGCAGATCCCACGATTCAAAAGTCTTCAATTAAAATACTTTCTAATTTACATTTACTCTTCTTTTAAGGAAAACTTTTCTATTATAATAGTTGAATGAGCTGATACAGAGGTTGGATGGGCCCATTGAAGGTGTGCCGATCCCACATAGTCGTTCTAGGGCATTTAACGGTATAATAGATATTTTAACTGGCAAAGCTGTTTTCGAACTTGGGTCTCACAGCTATTGACTAAGCGCTCAAAATACTGAGCTATTTCGGCTCCCCTGAGGAACATATCATTTTTTCTGCTTAATTAACTCTTACTCAATTAATAATAATAATTTCTTTATTTATTCTAGGACAAGTTCCTTCAGAATAACAATACAGGTTTCTATACACGGTATTATTATGTCTTAGAGTATATTAATACAGGGCATTATTATGTCTTAGTAAAGGAGAAAGAATTAATGAGAAAAAAAAAGTTGCGAATTACCTCCAGTTAAAAAAAACAGATTACATGAAATAAAAAATAACAGAAATAAGATTACAATAATTATATAGAGAGAACCAGTAGATAATTACATATGTATGGAAATTACAATGTCAAGTAGAAACCAACAAAGCAGAAAATGAAACAAAAATATGAAGAATATCAGCTAATATAACTTGTTTTTAAAAATATCTAACTGGATTAGTAAAGCGTCAATAATATAAATATACTTAAATATAAATAAAAACACATCATTTATTTATCAGTTAAAAATTTTTTTCTGTCAACTGGGTATGTTATTTCCGATTTTTTGGAAATGATAAGGATAAAAGGTGATTGAATATACGAGATTTGAAGGTTGGAAGATTATTGGAACGACGAATGGAAGAAGGTATAGAGTTCCAAAGGGACGAGGATCGGATAAGGAAAGCTCTATCATAAAGTAGTTGTTCGGTGGGATGCTGTATATAGGTCTGAGAGCCGAGAACGGGCTACTAAACGGGAATTACACAACGTTTCGTAAATAATTTAATTGTACCCATCATCTTCGGTATTCTCGGTTAATCATGAATAATTCCAGGTGAAGAGGCGTCGTTTTTATACGGAAACTATTTTGCTTGTAGTAAACTTTGAAGCGGGCAAACCTTGGGAGTTTATTAGGTGTCTTTTAAACTCGTCGGAAAATAAAAACAACGTGAGAGAGTTTGGAGAACTAAACTTAGTACAACTAAATAAGTCGCCGTGTAAGTTGGACTCGGCGCAATGTAGATTGCTGAAGGGAGGGGTGTCGTTACAGTTGTTTTATGGCGTGTACTTTCTTGTCTGGAATCACTTTAGCAACAGTTGCTGAGATTAATTCCATTTAGTTTTATCTATCTTTTACTTTTTATGTATTTATTAACCTTTCTAAGTTGGACGAAGGAAGATAACAAGCGAACCAGAGCTAAGCAAAACTAATTATTTTCATGATTTATTATGAATTATTCTTATGTATCGTTAAGAAATATTGAAAAATGTGAATGTTATGAAATAGTTATACATGCACCTAGGGATTAAAGAATATCATTATTCTTCATTAGGATTGTTCCCGAGCGAAAGCGAGCTGAATGAGAAAAAATATTGCTGTTAATAATGACAAGTCTACGAGGTCCATACAAGATCTTGCCTCCAGAAGGAATGTAAGAAGACAATGTTTTATTTAAGTTTTAAGAAAATATTTATATTTCAATGAATGTTTAAAATATATTAAATAAATAACTTAAATTTAGAATAGCAAAAACTTTGATACTGTAGGTATTCTAGTTTCTCCATAACCTAAACCTGTCATAATCATAACAAATGAACTTTATGGAAAACATTGACATGTGCACCAACCTAATCCTGAGACCTCTTCTACGTGTTGGGCTACAATACTTTAGCAAATTAAGTTGTCATCTTTGTTGCTAGTTTCCTAGGGATTCTTTTCTACTTATTAGCCAAGTTTGTAACGGATGGGGTGAAATGATGTACTGTAGTAAATAATTAAGCCAAAAACAGTTTGTACCAGCTGGAGGTAAATATTATTATTTTTTATCTGGTTTTGCAACTTTCCTTCATCTCGGCCCCCAATACACCTTCCTTCCAATTAACTCCTGTCCACACAATGCGCCTCTGCCAGACCTCATTTCTTCTCTCCGCTGCTTCTGAGGTCTTCCTCGAGTATTCTTTGAGTATCTTTTTTCTTATTATAATATTTAAGTAATGGATAATACCACGGCAATATTATTTCACTGACGTCGTTGAGGAGTTTAAATTAGCTCTCACCTTGTTTCTTATAACTTTAACTGTAAACTATCTATCGCTCAACTTATTTTCCAGATATCCATTACTAGGGCCGGTAATTTATTTGCGCATTGTTATGCCCGTGCCTATGATTCTGACCACTATAATATAGCACCAACCAAGAAAGAATGGTATACATCACTTTTGGTTTTGAGAGAGGCATTTTTATTCCATAGTTGGCGTTTGGAGAGCTATAACCCAAAAAGTGGGTTAAGTATATACTTGGTAATGTATTGTTTCTAAGCGAACGGTTTTGTGTGGTGTAATTTTACCGAGATCACATTCAACCTCCAGGTATGTCCAATTGAAAGTGCACACTGTATACAGACTGGGAAGGCTCCGAAGGGAATAGTTTACTTTTCTAGATAATAATTTATCCACTACAGACGGTTTCGAATTCGTATCAATAACTCAAAAACTACATACTATCCCACTCCTTTTGTAAAGATTTAATTACAAATTACTTATTATATATTATAAATTTGTGAATAACAAATCACAAATTTATAATAGGCTTTATTTGTTTGCGGTTGTTTATCACATATCATTCAAAATTATCGATATATTTGCATTTTTTATGAATTTAGTACTGATGAATCAGTTAAACACTGGAGTTATATAAGACTATAAGATAATTGGGTATATAGCTCAGGACATTAACCCCAAGAAGTACATTATTCCCAGGACATGAAACAATTTTTCTTTTGGTGAATTATTTTAGGTTCGTGAATGTTTTGTTTTTCTAAAATTTGTAGTGAGAGCTGTTTGATTTGGTTAATTAGGGTTTTTTATTATTGAATCGAAACTATATTTGTGTTGGTACTCTACGTTTTATGTATTTTTCCGATGATGTTACATTACATGCAAGTATTATAAGATATTTGGACTGATTAATGTATTGATACCCATTCTTCACCATCTTTCAAGTACCGCTTATGTGTTGATATCTTACAGGTGTCAATTTATATTTAGACTATTGTGTTATTTAACGTATTCACTAAAAACTCATTTTTTCACTGTTAGGGCATGATTGTGATAAGTTATATAGATAATTATAGTCAGAAAATGGTACGATAACAGACTAAATGATTAGATAAAATCGGGGTAGTTACGAATTTTAAATTAATTAATAGTTAACGGAATAAATTAATTTTACCTAACTGTTGGGAAGACTAATTCGGAAGTTGTCAACCGAACCAGCGAACAACCTGAATCAAAGGGATGGCCTATATCTAACCTCAACCTTTTGGTTCCACGGCACATTTCTATAATGAAAAATGAATCCGGAAAGGTTCTTGGAAATGCCATCCGTGTAATCTTTTAACCGTTACGAATCCAATATCCTTTTTTGCTTTGGATTATAAATAATTTATAATATTACTCTGTCAGGATCATTTTTTTTTTTTTTTTATATTTACAGATTAAAGATTTTAAAAATATAGTCGACTCTGTAATTATCTATTGGGTTGACAAAAAATTTAGAAAGAAAAGCCTGGCTGGGCATGATCTAGGACAAATCACCTTCCTGTACAGCCGTTGTACTAGAAACTGTGCAGTCTCTACCACGTACTGAACTCAAAACTCTTTATAGGTTGTAGTGGTACATTTCTAAAATATCTAAAAATATATTAATTTATTTCCAATGTAACCTATTCACCCTATTCACAGAACAACTGTTTTATTTAGTTATTTTTATTTCTTATTTAAAATTAACGTCTATTTCATCTGATACATCGATACAAAAGCAAAGTACCGAAAGTGAAAATACCCAGCTTATATTGCTCAAAGATTTTTTTGTATATTTAATTCTTTGTTGAAAAACAAAATTACGATAACATTTTTCGAAATATGAATCTTATACCGAAATACTGATGTAGTTTCTTATGTTTATTCATTTATTTTATTGCTTTATGCTGCTATGGTAAATGTCGGATTTGTTTGCATCGTCCGGATGCTACTGGAGGAGTTCTAAATTTTGCCTGTTCAGGTATAATTAGGATAGGTTTCATTAATGAGTAGTTGTTACTGCACAAGTTCATGACTACCATTTTATTGTACCTTCGTTCTGGTGGACGGAATATTTTTTATTTCTTTTAAAAATCGTAAGACCACCTGCCGGACAGTGTACCCGCGATCTTGGGCATAGAAGGTCGTCATGCTAATCACTAAACAACAGATGACCCTACATTCCAATTAACTCTTGACGCATTCC
Source organism: Troilus luridus (assembly GCA_964056705.1). Taxonomy (NCBI): domain Eukaryota; kingdom Metazoa; phylum Arthropoda; class Insecta; order Hemiptera; family Pentatomidae; genus Troilus; species Troilus luridus. The sequence continues at coordinate 38,619,500 of OZ057417.1, read as the reverse complement.
TCTCATCTTCGCCTCGGTCTACCGCTCGGATGCTTTCTGGTTGGTACAGCGCTTATCAACTTATTAGAAATTCGTTCGTTACTACGCCCAGCAAATTTGCAGGCCCATCTCAATCTTCGCTACGCTATCACTTGAATAATATTAACCGGGTGCAATCTTCGACATATTCATACCGGGTGTATCGAAAAGAATCGTCCGATTTCATAAAATTATAACTATTCTGTTATCAGAACTAAATGCGCCAACAACGTACTGTTGGAAAGAGGAAACTCTCAAGTTTTACATGGTTCCCTCTAGGTAGCAGCAGGCGCTTGAGTGAACGCCCACTTCAGTTCTAGTGAAAATGGCGTCAGAACCACAAAAAGCGTTTTTCGCAAGTGGTCTGTATGGTTCCATGTGTGATCGTCGACGCAACACACGCCAGACGGACATCGAAGGCATGTTGAGCTGTCGAGCAGCGCAGTGAACAGATTTCTGCGGGCTGCGTGTGAAACAATTGCGGACGCGCTCCACGTCTGCATCGGACACCCTGGGACGGCCCGGTGATTTGCCTTTACACAGACAACCTGATTCTCGGAATTGTTCATACCATCGTCTAATGCTCTGTGATGTAGGAGGATCAACACCATACCTATTACGAAAGTCACGCTGAACAGTTATTACAGACTCACACTGCGAAAAACGTAGGACACAAAACGCTTTTTGAGGTCGTGGCGCCATTTTCACTAGAACTGAAGTGGGCGTTCACTCAAGCACGCTGCTGCTACCTAGCGGGAACCATGTGAAACTTGAGAGTTTCCTCTTTTCAACAGTTGTTGGCGCATGTAGCTCTAATAACAGAATAGATATGATTTTATGAAATCGGATGATTCTTTTTGATATACCCTGTATATATTTATATTTTATCATCAATTTTCCTGTATATTGAAATATTTTTTATTAACAGAGCTACTAATTCATAACCTAAAAGTATGTTATTTTTCAAATATAAATATTTGTTTATATATATTATATATATCCATAGTTTTCCTAGATACCACAGACGAATACCCCGTACAAATACAGACATGTAAATACTGTGCTGAGGATGAATAAAACGGCGGAAACGTTGAGAGGGTATGGGCTACTGAATGATTGAAGAAAGCAGGTCCGTTGTAAAGGCCGGAGAGGTTTATAAACGTCAGTTCGACCCGAGTGTGACAATGTCCGCGTTCGCTGTCGATCGAACTGCCTGCATGGGTCAGCAAGGGTTTATATTTATCTCTTCATTGCGATCTGTCCCTTTTGGGGGACAATATAGGGAAATTGTGTACAGGCCGAAATGGCCCAAACAACAATTATCGATAGAAGACTTCCATGGAAATCACTTGCGACTTATTTGGAGAAAAGGTTCGATCACCAACTCCTTAGAGTATTACGTCACCATAAAAATAAACTATCACTAACAAAATTATTATGTACAAAATGGGTTTAACCAGGTAGAGAAGTTTAATTACTTTGGGTCTATGGTAATTAGGAATCAGGAGGAAATAAAAGAGGCAATTAAAGGAAGAAAGTGCTTTTTATTATTCGTTCTTGATGTTACTAAGCTCTCGTATCTTTCCGAAATCTAAAAATCCATCATCCTTTCAACACTTCTCTACGGTTGTGATACGTGGCAACTTACTCCGAAGGATGAAAAACGTCTTAAGGTATTTGCTTTAATATGTCACGTAGAATATTCGGACCGAAAAATGATGAGACCGCTGGAGAGAGCCTGAAGCCCGTTAATATGATTTGATTGGTACCGTGGCGAAGATTAAGATGTGCTTGTAAGGTTTTTGGGTTTTGTAGCGAACTGATTCCTGGATAGTTAATAAGCGCTTGTGCCGACAAGGAGGCTGAAACGCCTGTGGAGCAGGAATCTACTGCTATGAGATGAAACACTCTAGAAGTGCCATCAATGGGAGAATTCTCCACTTAGGGGAGCTTTTCAAAATATCTAAAAGTGCCAAATGTCATTAGTATAACTATTCAGAAAAATATTTATAGTTATTCCTATATAGTCCAGGATCCATGGTCCATTTTTGCACTTGATTACTATCAAGCTGAATCTTCGTGCATAGCTTCGTTTCGATAATAGGCCCAACAATTCTCGATTGTGGTAGCTAACAGGGGCAGCAAGGATAAAATATGTCTAATTGATGATTCTCAAAAATGTATTACTAACTGGATTTTTTGTTAAATCTCAAGAATTATCTAAATTATTTGAAAAAATATTTGTCCTACAATATCTATGGTTTGATGGGGATTTAGAGTCCCCTCCTTCCAATATAAATGAAAAAAACAAAAAATCAGCTGGTTAGTAATCATTTTTGATGACCTCGTTATCGATACATGTTATAAGGAGGGGACTCTTTGATCAAACCATACATTTTGTTGGACAAATATTTTTTCAAATAATTTAGATAATTATCTTGAGATGAATCATCAATTCGACATATTTTATCCTTGCTACCTCTATTAGCTACCACAATCGAGAATTTTCGCACAGGAAATTGTTGGGAGTCTTATCGAAACGAAGCCATTAACGAAGCTTGATAGTAATCGAGTCCAAAAATAGATTATGGATCCTGGAGTAATATCTATCTATACATATTATAAAACAAAGTCCTCGGCCGCGTTTGTTCACGGTAAACTCAATAACTGCACGGATTTTCATGGCGTTTTCACCAGTAAATAGAATTACTCGCCAGGAAGGCTTAAGTATATCATTTTTCGAGGTTTTGTCCATATGGGTTGGAATATCGATGGGTTTCACCAAAGACGCTGCTTGCCTAATACCGTGCAATTATCTAACGTGCAAGTAAATAAATTCGTATGTAAATAAATATTTGGTTTTGTTTTTATTTTTATATAATAAAGTACATTGCCTGAGATGGAACGAAAGGAAATCAAGACTCCCAAAGAAGCCTAGCCATTGATATTCGCGTGGTCCTTAGTGGCCGGTACGTGATAAAAAAAATTATACATTTAACAGACAAATTATGAAGGCATAATATGCCTTATTACCCGAGCTAGGGTTGGTCGCTCGTTATTATTGATAAATAGTTAAACGGTTATTGGAATCTTCGATGGGCCTAAGTGTTGAAGTGTCATTTTAGTAATATAGACTGCTGTGGCGGTGGTTCGAGTTCGGTTACAACTCCACTTTAGATGAGTTGTAAGTAATTCAGAGGATCAGGAGGATGGATATAGACTTTCTCACTATAGCTAGGACTGGTCACTGGTCACTGGTCACTTATAAAATGGTATTAATAAACATGGAAACCACAAGTCCTGCTTGTCTTGACAGGAGTAAAAAAATATGCTAAACAGAAGAAAAGGTTACTATCAAGGTGATCATTCTCACATTGTAAACAATACAAATCTCCGATTTCTAATTTTATAGATAATCAAATTGGACATTTAAATTGAACGAAGCCAACAATAATCGCGATAATGCAACAACGGTAAGAATTGGCCCAGGGGAGTTAAACTTTATTTCGTGTATCCTCAGGATGAAATTCGACCTTCCCACACTAGTTAGAATAGTTTGTTGATTAATATGATTTAATTTTCCTGTTTTCCTTCCTAGGAGTAGAAAAATGTATCCTTGTTTGCACACCCACAAAAAAAAAAAAGGAAACTGTCAAGGTGATCTCCTGTTCTCGAAGAAATGGCTAATCAATGCTATTATTTCCCCTTATTTAATTTTATGGGAGCGGGATATCTCTGTGTGTAGAGTGCTGAGTTGCTATGCTGAAGGTTTCTTGGATCTTCTCGAGGGGACCATCCTAGTAATGTGGGTACCCTTAATTGGGAGGATAACCTTTAGGTTGAGCGCCATCTTGGACAAATTACCTCCCTTCTGCATCATTTTACTTGAAACAGTACAACCTCTACCAAGTATTGAACCCATGAACCTTCATGGGTTGTATTTTATTGTACAATGGGATAATTCTATAATATATAAGTTCAGAAGTATGTACTCTTATATGTTTATGTATTGTATTGTGTGAAATATGGCGAAAAAACTCTGAGTAAGGCATTGGGTAGAGTGAAGCCTCAACTGGTATCCCTGGGACTTCGGACTCGGAAAAAGCACAAAGCTGAAGAAAGTCTCTTTTAAGTCCGGAATAAATAAAGTATACACTCTTGAGTAGAGATATTTCTATTCCTGAAGGGCCTTTCAAATAAAGCCATTTCTATCAGATATTTTGTGAGTAGATTTGTAAGCATGATGACCATATCAGTAATCACTCATTATAGTAAAACTTGCCTTTCTCTGATATGTTTTTATATATATGAATTTATTAAGTATACTATTAAACACCTTTTTGTTATTAAAAAGAATTCGGCTCAGTGGTAGAGCGTTGAGTTGCCGTGCCGAAGGTCCTCGATTCATATTCCGCTGACTTCCCTTTATCGCCACCAATACCTTTGCAAAAGAAAGCGGAAAACATTTTTCATTGATAAAATCATATATTATTATAATAAATAACGTTTATATTATTTTTTTCTATGTGTAATAATAGAAAAAAAATAGACTCTTATAAAACAATATGAATAATATAGGACGAATAGCACAATAAATGGATAAAATGATTATACTTTTTACTCCAAATTTAAATCTTAAAAGTCATTAGGTCAAGGTAAAAGGAGATGGAGAAAGTCACGTTTGTTTGTTTTTCGCTGTTTTCTTGATAACATTTATAGAGGTCAATAGGTTACCTGTTATCACTTGATAATTTTTTTTAATCAACTGTTTTTTGATATTTTGAATGTTACTGTGTTAAATAAATTATTGTTATTGAGTGGTAAGTCAAAGGCCAACTTTTACTTCATTGTATAGACGCTCTATACTTTATTAGTGCCTAAGCACTAAGTCGAACGGTTTTATTTTGTGTATATAATGGATTACATTAATGATACTTGTGTATTAGCCGGTCTTCATTAAACTTACCTCCTTATCTCGTGCATCCTCTTTATATCACTCGTCTCATTTGAGCTATTTCTGTGTGCGTTAGTATATTGTTTTCGGTATTGTTTTTGTCAAGTAAATTTTGTTTATTGTCAATACATTAGTGGAAAAATTCCAACTAAAAACCTTAAGTCTCTAAACTAAAACAGGAAATTAAAAATGCCTGTCTATAAACACCCGTATAAAATATCTGGTGTATTTATCAGTTGTTTTTATCTAACCTTAGCCAGCTGGGAATCTAGTAACCTTCCCTATGATTCAGTAGTTGCATTTGAACCTTGGAGGTGGTGGGATGTGTGTTTTTTTGGGTGCATTATTCATCGTTTGGTTTGCTATTATTCTCTTTCTGCCCTGAGGATGCCTGAATAGGCGAAATATTGGACAGGTATTTTTAATTTCCTGTTTTAGTTTAGAGACTTAAGGTTTTTAGTTGGAGTTTTTCCACTAATGTATTAACATTTATTTGATGTCTCTGTTGACCGTTCCCTTTTTCAATATTTGTTTATTGTCTTTTTAAATTTCTGTATCGTTCATCACATTTAATTAACTCATGGTGTATTTAATTTTACATTTTTGTTATTGATTATTCCTTTTGTTATTGCCTGTTTAAAATGAACGGAATAACTCTTTGAGAATAGCCGTCTTTAAAAAGAAACTGTGAGATATTTCCAGAAGTTCGGAATAATTCAAAAGATGAAATTATGCGAAAAATACCATCAAATGGTTTTAACAAGAATAAAAATGGAATTAATGGCGTAAGTGTAGGGAAAACATTTATATAAGATTTTACCTAAGTTATACTATCGGAAGGAACGTAAAATGGGAGGGCTCGACCTTGTGATGTCAGGTACTCGTTAAAAATCCCTATCCTAATTTAACTTATATAGGTAAAATAAAAGGCTCTTACTGTAGCATCATCCGATCATCCATAGCAGCATAAACCGATTTTAAATGAATATAGATATATTTATATGAGAAGAGGAACGTGGTCAGATGGGTCTAGAATTAGCATTTTATTATTATTTACATTAATTATCCATCCATTATCTAAATTATAAGTTTTCAGGAAATTTTCAGTACAAACAATGCCGGATACCAGCTAATCCTCAAGTACCGGCAATATTCTTAGTAATTTAAAATGGGCAGCCTAACGATTATTTGAAGAGAGGTAAAATCCTTGGCCGTGACGTACTTCAGTGGGAACGTAAAGCATGTGGGGTGCTCGTTAAAGATCCCTGTCCTAATTATTTAGGGATAGGCAAGATTTCGGATTCTCACTGTAGCATCGTACGATTATCCATTGCGGCATAAAGTGACGTTTTGTGAATAAACAGTGATGCATTTTATTTATTTAGATTTTTTAATTATTAATTTGATTAATTAGTGCTGACCGAAATTATCATTAGTATTTTTTTTTCAATCGAACCCACCACAGGCTAATTAGCAGAGCTACGCTAATGAGATGACCTTTAGGTTCGTTCAATCTAGAAGACCGTTTATTAATCCTTGTCCGAAGTCATCAGTTCTGGCATTTACGCTAGCCCTTTCAATGAATAAAAAAAATCTCGTTTAACTTAATGCCACACATTTCAGGGATTAAGTCTACTACCTGTACCACTAAAAACCGTAAACGGGTGCGGGGTTCAGTACAGGGGAGAGACTGTACTGTTTCATGGACAACAGTTCTGCAAGGTGACGTCCTTGGTCACGTTCAACCGCCAGATTTTCCCCCTTATTTTGGGTACCCTATAATAGTTTATAGATAATGGGTTAGCCCCAGGAGGTACCTAGATCCCATATGATGCATCTCCGGCTGCAAACAGACTAATTCTAAATATCTGATAGTGGATATTTTTATATTTAAAAAAAAAATATTCCTACTTCCTTTGAAGACTCATGCGACTTTTAAGTGGTAAAGTCTTACTGTTTCTAACACAACGGTTGTGCAGGGTAGTTGTTTGTTCATTAAACGTCACTTTATGTTGCTATGGCTAATAGGACGTTGCTACAGTGGGAGCCCTAAATTTTGCATTTTCAGGTTCAATTAGGATAGGAATCTTTAACGAATACCTGACATCGAACAAGCTCGGGACCCCCGTTTAATGCCCCTTCCGAAGGACCATCCGAAGGCATAACCAAGGATTCTTTACTCCCTTTAAAAGATCCTAGGGCCACCTGCTGGGCTACGAACCCGCGATCTTAGGCTTATTAGTTTCTAATGCTAATCACTAGACCGCAGGCCTTCCTTTCTAAAAATATGTTTATTTTTATTTAATCGGACTAAAGTATCAGATGATTTGTTAATTCGATATGTATCTTTTTATGTTGTGTATAAAAACATATTTTAGCAATGATTATATTTATATGCAAATAATTGTTACTAAAAATTTAGATTATTAAAAAACATTACTCAACTAAAACTGGTGTGGAAAGTAACAGCCACCAAGATCGAATTTGACAATCAGCACTCTGTTATTTTAAATATTTAATGGCGGTATTATAATATTATTCATTTTATATTCCTAAAATGTTAAAATAAATAATTATAGAACTATTTTATATTTAATTCAAGATAGATTTTATTTATTTCGAAGCTATTTTATAGAAATATTTAATATAACCTTAAATCTATTAGAACCTTCACACAAACAAAATGAAAAGTGGAAATAGGTAGTGATGAATTCATAGAATTTACTCCTCCTTTCATAAAAGAACAGGCTGAACAGGCTACAAATCAACTTTTACCCAAAACATCTAAAGTCCGATATGAAGAGAAATATAAATATAAATCAAGATATAATAATATACGTTAATTTTATTTTTGTATGTGTTATGGGAATATTATCTTCTAAATAATAATTAATAAATGTTTCAATGAGTGAACCGTCCTAGAGTTTTGATCTGCATGGTTAGTAATAGAAAGTTGTAAAAGACAGCGCTAGTGTAGTTTTAACAAATCTAAAATTTTTAATAAAAATTAAAAAGTTCTTAATTTTTAAATGGTTGGAGGAAAAATGTAATATTTAGCAAGTTAGATAAGTGCTAAGAATTCACTCGGGTGTAATAAAGTGGCACTTTTCTCACTTATATCAATAACTATTCCACGACATGCATTGGATTTTAAAAACTTTAAGCAGTAATGAAAAATGACACGATATTAAAACTGGAATGATAACGATGACTGGTTGTTATGACGGTAAAAGGTTATCAAATTCAGGAAATGAAGCCTTGGTGCGTATCGAGAAAAAGTGGAAACCGTTTTCCACCCGTTGCAGTAGATTTCCAATCAAATGGAAGAAAAACTAAGTTATTAAAAAGGATATTTTTTAAACAGCATGATCTTTTTGCTTGTATGTAGAAAAATGAACTGAAGTTTGATTTACTTTACTTCCGAGAAAATTGTCCTAAGTTTACTATTTTTAATCTATTTTTTATTATTATGTTATTCGTCTTTCAAAAATGAAAATGAGTGTTTTTTTTAATAAGCAAGAAAATATGCAATAAACTGAATTAAAAATGATTATTTGTTTACATATTTTATTTAAAAACTATACATAATGATAGTGAGTGGGTTAGCTGAGTGGGAAGAATGGGTTCAAATCCAGTTGTTGCAGACAAATTATTTAATCTGTTAACAACCATGGATGAGTCCTGTGGAATCTATTTACTCTCTATACTTGGGGTCACATACTCTCTATGAAGTTGGTTCTCTCAGTTTGGTGGACCTGGTGAATGAGCGTGATATCGATAAAACCATCTCTCTGCGCAACCGTTGTTCTAGAAACGGTCTTGGCCATGCACTGAACCCAAGACCATTCACGGTGATACAATACTTTTTTTTACTTAATGTTATTCATGAATCAAGATTATCTTTACAACTTACCATTGTCAAACTAAGCCAGTAATAATAATTGCTAATTGCAATTTAAATGACAAATTTGTCGAAAATGACAAATTAAACTGAAAGCAATTGGAAAGACTTGTCTTTTATTGATATAAAAAAAAAGTTACAGCGAAAAAAAACTTTTTATGCGAAGAAAAAACTCAGATATATCACATTCAAGAATCGGACGTGATTATTTGTTAGTTTTTAAAAAAAAATATATTTACTAAAACAAATTAAAAGTAATAATATTGAAATAATGTTCTAGCATGTCGTAATCTATTATCAGCCAGTAGTTTAAAATCGTTTGTATAATATTTTTAAAAAAATCTCTTTTATCAGCGATATTTCTCTATATTATTTTATAACATGTTTTTTATTTGATCATCATAACATTTTTAATATTTTAAAAATCAATTACATCATCCGTAATCTTTGGGATTCCCTTCTGAACGTATTTAGTTTTTCTTTTATCCTGTTTTTAAAAACCGATTTCCGTTGCCTTTGTAAAAAAATTGTGTTAACATTACAGTTTAAAATAAAATTCGAATAAAAAAATAAATAGAATCCAAGAAAATAACCCTTGGCCTAAAAAGCTGTCTTTAGCGTTTGTGAAATCTCTCCTTTTTGTTATCGGAACTTCTTTTTTCGGTAGATTTTTTTCTCTTGATACTTGTGCCAAAAAGGCACAAGTATCAAGAGAATTTTTTTTCTCTTGTATATGTTTTTCCAATGAATCAGCACTGTTTCTCCATATGTGTAGATGAAGGAATTTTAATTGAAAATTACTAAACCAGAAAGTGCTCGCCTTTTCAGGGTACTTCAACAACCAGATTCCAATTAATTATAAAAGTCTCATATATTCATACACAACTGTTATAAGATCTATTTGGACTTACGGAGTAGAGCTTTGGGGTTCCACTGAGCCATCAAAAATCCAAAATCGTAAATTTCTCAGTTCTCCTTAAATAAATTATTTGAGTCATTTTGGATAATTAAAATTATCCATATTGACTCGATGTCCCATTCGTTGCCGATATCAATCATTACATGACATACTTTATTCCCCCTCTCAAACCCACTTGTCTGATAAGATGGCCTAGTTGCAGTAGCCTTCAAAGTTGAAGTTGTTATTTGTGTACTATTAGTGGGTAGCTTCTCTAATATCATTTTCTTGCTTATCATGCATTAAACATCGTTCGTAATATTTAATTGTTTTATTATGTAATACAGTTGTATAATCTATAAATAAATTAAAATGTCAATAATTACTAATTTATATCTTAATAACACAGATTTTCACTTGACTTTCGAAACAAACGACTTATGTATAACACTATTTTAAGTTCCATTTTGGACATATGGAGCAGATCTTCATGAGGTTCACCAAAAGGCGTCGCTACACCCAAGAACAACGCAACTCAAAAATCTTAGACAAATTGCTAATGCCTAGATTTATTCCAAATCAATCAGCACAACATCGCCAAAATCTTCTTGTCCTTTCCTTGCCTACTCATTGCTGCCTGGACTTCCCATGAGAAGATTAAAAATTAAATGGTCTTGAGACCTGCTAAGAGAGCATTAAACAAATCAAAAGCTTCATATACCTGCAAATCAAGGAGAAGAAAAAATAAAAACTGCTTGTGGCGAAACTGCGAAAGTCCAAATGTAAAAGTGTAATAATATCAAATAAATAATTATTTAAAGGACGTCATTATTATTTCATTCTGAGTTATCCCTCCACAAAAAAAGTACGAATGACTGCAATAATAACCTAAGCCCGCAAGGATGGAAGGGGCATAATCAGCCAAGTATAGTGAAGAGATAACTCGCCAGTTGTTGGATCTCTGCCAGACTAGCTCATCCGTATGCTTGGCATGCTACATTAAAAACCCTTCACCTGGCTATAACATCATCACATTGTCTAGGTTACGAGGGGGCAGGTTATATGGGTTGGCTGGGTTATATGAGAGTGTGCGAATCCTAGGGCTGAATAGTTAGCTGGATAGAGATGGCTTTAACGGAGATATGTACTGCAAGGGCCTGGAAGGAAATGGTATACAAAAGGTCTTACACTGAATGTTGAATATTTAAATTTATTTCGTGAGCATAATTATGTAGAAAAACATGATTAATATTTTATATAACTGCTTATGAGGACATTCCAAACTCATAAATATGCTCAAACTAATATATGAGGCATTCAGGATCGACAGTGGATGGATAACTCCATTTTTCAAAAATTGAACTTTTCATATTTTTCGCTAGTAAAGTCACCCATTGATTTATGTTCCCGAAACTTCAGACTCAAAATTGGACTGAGAACCGTCCGAAAAATGTGAAAAAGTTAATTTTTGGAATTTTGAAGTAATCTTCTTTTGATCTGAACGTCTCATATACATGATTGTAGCGATTCATCCAGACCACTACCATTTCTCATTTACTTTGTTTACGATAATTACCTGGAGACTATGTAATGAGAGATTTTCGTTTACCTCCCACTTGATTTCTTGAGTAATGTTATTAAATTGAATAAAAATTCTCGTATCATGATAGGTACAAAAAGACACGGATCGAGCAGTTTGTTTGTCCAGTTTAACGTCAATTTATGCTTCTGTGCCTAATCAGACGATATTCCAGCGGGAGTCCTAAATTTTGCCTATCGAGGCATAATTAGGATAGAAATCATTAACGAGTACCTGACACCGTACAGAGTCGGGACCTCCATCTTACACCCGTTCCAAAATATCCCACTGTAGCCTTTTCCGATTAACCAAAGTAGCAGAAAGTGACGATAAGTGAAATAAACTATAAATAAACAATAAGATATTATGAATAAATTGATATAATTAAATATAAAAAATAAAAGTATTACTTACAGTTTAATGCAAGCTGTTATAGAGTAGCAATCGGATCAGGGATCAGGATGCCTGAAAAGTAAAATAATTTTATTATAATTACTTCTAATTGCGTATTTTAATTTAAAAAATAACCATACCGTATTATCTAATTAAAACTATGCTGCATCTTATTTTGTCTTTACTTAATTTGATCTTCAATTTTTTCACGAAAAATAAATATAATATCTTTGCTCTGAGAAATATACTTTGGTTGAGTACTTGTTAGCGACTTTTCTGCTTCTAAAACAATGGGTTTCGGAAGGATTTTCCCGATATTTCGCTCAAATTGTTTTTTTTCGGCTAATATCAAATTTATAGGGGCGGGGGAGCCCAAGAAGAGACTGTAGTTCCCATAGGGTCCATCCGTGTATGACTGTTAAGAGATTAAATAATTTATTAATTAAATAGTCTTCAACACACTAGCTTAGCGCTTTTCACATTGCAACTATATTTGGCTGTTTACATATTACATAAATTATTTTCAACTCATAAACTCTGCGCTCTATGCCCTAAGGTACCCAGCAACCCCGTCCCTATCTTGTCATCATATTAATTCTTTTATATGGTGAAGTATATCATTATCCCTATCATGTCTATAAAAAAAAATAAAAAAACCCTGAACCATTACAACCCGTCAAGGGTCTGGGGTTTAGTACATGGTAGAGACAGGACTTTTCTTGGATAAAGTTTGTTACGGGAGGTGATTTTTCCTAGATCACGCCAGATTTGTCTCCCTTATTTCGGGTACCCATTTTGCAGAGACTGGGAGAGCCCAAGAGAGTCCTAAATCCCATAACATCCATCTCCGTACGCTAACTGATTAAATAAAAATCTGCTAGCAAAGCGGGATTTAATGAAGGACCTTTGGTACGGCAACTCAGCGCTCTACCACTATCCCCTCAGTTAAACAGTTTGATCTTCAATTTTTCTACAAAAAAAAAAAAGTTTGATTTATTTTATGGTTGAGCTTATACTGCTTCTGAGACAACGGTTGTGCAGGGAGGTGATAATTCTGATATTGCGCTCAACCTCCAGTTCTTTTCGAATCCATGGCTTTTACTTTCAACATTTAATTTTAAATAATTTCAACACATCAACTTTGGGCTCTACGCCCTTAGCTACCCAGCTTCCCCATTTCCTTTCTTATAATCATCTTAATTCTTTTATGTGGTTATCCCTATCTATCAAGTCTGTAATAAGTATATGATATAACATTGTATCCACTTTCACTTTATCATGGAGTGACTTCATAATAGGACTTGACTTGCAAACCTACAACTAATGGGAAAACCGCTGGTAAAGCTCGTAATGAATAGAAGATGACTAGAAGTAGCAAGGAATACACTCACGAACTGTGACCCGCTGTAGTAATATTGACAAATTTAGTCTTAGACTAGTCAGGACTAGTAGCCGACTAGACTGACACCTGTTGAATAATGCTGAGTGACTATTATTAAACCTGTGTTGGAACGAATTAATTTATAATTATGTAATGTGTAGTTGGGGTAGTTAATTACTCAACACTTACCCTTTAAGGGGAGGGGATTGCGGGGGCTCTTTAATATTCAATCACCCGAACCGCCAAGTTAGGAAAATGTTATTTCGAACGTTTTCAAGGTTGCTTACAACAGTACATTAAAACATTTTTTTAAAAAATGGGTACCATTAATTTTGTTGAAAGTAGATAAAAAACTGTAAAAATTGAAGATAAGGAAGGGGGGTAGCTTAGTGAGTAGAGTACTGAGTTACTAAGTTGAAGGTCCCGGATTGAAATCCAGCTATTGCAGTTAAATTATTTAATCTTTTAACATCCATATTTGAACCTTCTGGGGCTCACCCAGCCTATATAAAGTAGGCAAAAGTGGGGAAAAAGTCTGGCGGCTGAGCGTGATCTCGGACAAATCACCACCCTGCATAACCATTGTCTTAAATAAATAGAAACTGTACAGTACTTAACCCAAGACCATTCATGGTTTGCCGTGATACATATTTTCTAATCAAATTATACTATTTCTCCTCGGTTTTGGAGATTTAATATTAGTATAATAAATTTATACTAATAATTTTTATTAAATTATAATTTGTATAAATTACTATATAATTTATTATTAAGTATAATTTAATTATAATTTAAATAATTAAATCCGGCCAAGATAAATCTTTTCTCTTGAAAAGAAAGAAAAAAAAATATTTATAAAGGTCAATTAGCATTATTCAAGGTTATTTTTTGATTAGTCTATACGGGAATTTATTTAATCTGATTCATAAATCCAGCTGTTGTTGCATCTCGTGGGATTTGACGGGGCTCACCTAGCCACTATAAAGTTGGTACCCTTACACTGGGGAGGAAAACTGGCAGCTAATCGTGATTTCGGACAAATAACCTCTCTGCTCAACGTTGTCCTGAAAACAGTACAATCTCAACCTATCAAGTACAACCCATGAACATTCTGTCTGTAGTGGTGCAGGGTTTTTTTAAAAGTGGTACAAAATGGCAATAAGTTCTGGATACTCGCTTTTATAATTGAAGATAGAGAAAGCATAGGGGTTTTAATTAGAAGCAAATTTCTAAAGACATTATCTATTCAAAAGACTTTCAAAGCTTTGTCTTAAAAAAATCTTAGGGCCACCTTCCGATTTACAAACCCGCGATATTGGACATAGAAGGTTGCTATGCTAACCACTAGACCACAGATCGCTCCAAATAAATTTTATGGGGTTATGGTTATATTTATTTAACCTGTTAATAGCCGTGGTTAGACCTCGTTAGCTCTGAGGATCCACCAGGGACTCACCCAAACTCAATAAACTGGGCTGAATCCCAAGTAATTGTACGTGATCTAGGAACAACCGTTGTTCTAGAAACAGCATAGTCTCTATCACGTACTGAACCCAAGAACCTCCATGGGATGCTGAGGTAAATTTTTTTTTTTAAATTAGAAATGTAAAAGTTAATAGTACACTCGTTTATGTGGCGCAGAGTGGCAATAAGATGAAGATAGATTTTATGTATGAAGATAGAGAAAGCATGGGGTTAGAAATGGGGTTAAGGGAGAAAGCATTGAGTTGAAGGAAACATTTCTGGGAACCTTTTAAAGATCTAATAAAAACTATTAAAAAAAGTATGTTATTATGTAATAGTTTATTACTGAGAAGGTTTCTATCAAAAGATAATGCATTCCGTTGTTATAAAGTAAGTTTATATATCAATACATTAGTGGAAAAATTCCAACTAAAAACCTTAAGTCTCCAAACTAAAACAGGAAATTAAAAATACCTGTCCAATATTTCGCCTATTCAGGCATCCTCAGGGCAGAAAGAGAATAATAGCAAACCAAAAGATGAATAATGCACCCAAAAAACACACATCCCGCCACCTCCAAGGCTCAAATGCAACTACTGATTCATAGGGAAGGTTACTAGATTCCCAGCTGAGGCTGAGGATGCCTGAATAGGCGAAATATTGGACAGGTATTTTTAATTTCCTGTTTTAGTTTGGAGACTTAAGGTTTTTAGTTGGAATTTTTCCACTAATGTATTGACATTTATTTGATGTCTCTGTTGACGGTTCCCTTTTTCAGTAAGTTTATATAATTAATTGGAACTCTGGATGAGGTGTAATTAAAGCAAAAACAATTATTAATTAAAAAAAAAAATATATTTAAAAAGAATAATTTTCCGAAAGTGGATGTATTGGCGCTATATAGAAAATTCCTCATCTCCAGATGCATAAACCACTTTCAATCCGCTATTAAGGGTTCTAACTTTATAAAGACTGGATGAACCCCAAGAGGGCTTACAGATCCTCCATGATTGAATTCTGAACATGTATATGCACACTCTCGTCTCATATATATATACCGATATATAATATAGCAGCTTATCTGAACTGTACTAAAATAGCTGATTTAACTTGTTATTTGTTTCTGTCTCTGTTCTGCGCAGCTGACATCCAGTTCCTCATTCCCAGGACATCTCTGGCATCTCTCACCACACCATTCGACCATCTCAGTTTCGGTCTCCCTCTTCTCCTAGTGCCAGGGAGAGGTTCAACCAAGATCCTCGTCAATCAAGGGATTGCCTCATCCTCCATCCTAGCCACGTGTCCAGCCCATCCTAATCTCACAAGCTTCATTTTAAGAATATCCTCTTCATTAAATATTGCATGTATTTCGCTGTAGTAGCCCTTCTTCAATTCCCTTTGAGATGTACTTTTTCTTTTCAAAGACTAATAGGTCCTACTCGATTCTTTGATCTGTCGTCCACGATTCAGATCCATACAACAGGACTGGGCGGATGAATGTCTTGTACAGATGGAAGGTCTGCCGGGATAGAAGGCGGGAGGTGAACTCTTTGCGGAGGACAAAATAACACTTGTTGGCCATCAATATTCTTCTCCTCACTTCAACCTCAGGTGCATTATCTTGAGTGACCAGTGACCCTTAATACGTGAATGAAACTGGGCCACTTTCTCGAAGTTGAATGGCCAACATTGATGGTTTCGCCAGGTCGTGGGCCCTCTCCTGTGGCCATGTATTTAGTTTTTCCTTCGTTCACCTCTGACCCGAGTTTTCTGGCGGCATCCAGAGCCAAGTAACCCTCTTTTACAGACTGAAACTAAAATTTGTTCATTTAAAGTCACTTAGTGCTGCTATGGCTAATCGGCTGATACTTACAAGTATTACAAGAATTAATTGTTCATTGGTTTGTTTGTTTATTTAACGTCACTTAATGCGGGTAAACGGATGATGCCGCAGTGGGAGTCCTAAATTTTGTCTACCCAGGTTTAATTAGGATAGGTATTTTTAACGAGTACCTGGCATCGTACAGGCTCGGGACCCCTGTATAACGTCCCTTCCAAAGGACGGCATAACTAGGGATTTTTTGCTACCTTTAAGGCTACCTGCCGGGCTAAGAACCAGCGATCTTGAGAATTGTAGGTTGTTAGGCTAACCATATACCCTCAGACTTAACTTAGAAGGTCACGGGGCCATCTTTAGATTGCCAGATATAATGGATACTTCGCTGAGAGAAAGTATGGAAAGTTTATTGCATTAGGACTATTGCCACAATATGCCAAGAAGAGGCTTTATTATCCTTTATCATCTCCACCGCAAAACTATTTCTAAGCCCTCTTACCAAAGTCTCAAGTTGCGATTGAATTATTCCATCTAGGATCATTATTATCCAGACCAGTTCTAATTTAATTCGTTTAAACCTACTATAAGTAATTTATGCATTTAATTTTTTTTTTATTATGGGAATATCCGAACTATATTTTTTGCAAGAATAATTTTCTTTTTATGTTTTTAGCGCTGGCCTAATTATTTTATCTAGTAGTATTTGCTTCAACAATGAAACTTATCGTAACGAATATTACAAAAAAAATCACCACACATCCATTTTTTTTTTTTTTTTTATTCCAACTTAGAATAGAATAGAAAAAAACATTTTATTCTGGGGCTAATTCCCTTTAGACAGACATGGACAGGAAAAGAAACATAATATTTATCTGGCCTAAAGATACATAATAATACAATTCATAAAGTATTTGTGAAGTGCCAAAAATAAACTTAAATCGCTCCTTTTCCTTCGTAAAATCCTTAATGCTCCTTATTTTGTTAAGAATAAAATCATCCATAACGACCTTAATATCCCATTTGTTGCTGATTTGGCCCGAACCCGCTATCTACCCTTTCATAACAAACTTCATTTCCACTCAAACCCTCTAGTTTTAAACCTAGCTTCCTCTTCAATTCCCGATAATCCTCCGAGGCGTCTGAAAAGAAGATGGCCCCGTGACTTCTTAGTTGAACTTGTGATTTGAGTACTACCAGTGGGTAGTTTCTCTACTTGCCATTTTCACATGTCATTATGTATCGCTTAGCCCATTTACTTGATGTATTTTTTTGATACAGTTGTAAATATCAATAAATAAATTTAAAAAAAAACAAAATCGCTCCTTCAAGAGAATGACGACGTAGACCTATAATAAAAATAACAATAGGAATTTTTTAATCAAGCCTTCTGTAGCAATTGTATTGGTCGAAGCATTTTAATTTAGAAACGACTTATCTGATATTGCAGTTCTAACATGGAATATCAGATATTGGACTTTTTTTTTAAGAAAGTCATAAGTTGAGTTGTATTATGTTTGAACTTGAAGTTTTATATGAATAATGGAATAAATTAAAATAAAAAATGTTTCAAGCTTTTACAATTTTTCTAATGGTTAATAAAATAATTTCAATACCATCAATACAATAGGAATGCTATACCTAACAAATACCCCAAACAATTATTTTTTAAATCAAATTAAAGAGAAAATACTCCCAAAAACTTATACATTTGGAATGGCAATGTATTATTGCCCTTAAAGAAGCCGCATTAAAGATTGGTCTGGTTGTAGACCAGGATAAAACAAAATATATGATGGCGGGGTGTCGAGGCGCAGATCCAAATTAAAGAATTTATTTTTGAACGGGTAGATGAATTTGTCAGGGACGCTGGTAAATTCGAACAATGATATGCAGCTGGAGATATACAGAAGATTAGTGGCTGCTAACAGGTGTTATTTTGGACTGCAGCGTCACATGATGTGCAAATCTCTGTCTAGAAGGACTAAATAAAAAAAGGACGTCACCTACGGCTCCGAATGCTGGACCGTATATCCAATAACCTTTACTGAGGTTTGAGAGGCGCATCTTCTGAAGAATATTTGGTCCAGTGTGTATAAATCAAGAGTGGTAACTAAGGACCAATGCGCAACTACAAATGTTGTACCAAGAAGCCGACCTGGTCAGATATATAAAAGTGGGGAGATTACTTTAGGCCGGACATGTGGCGAGGATGACGGGCGACCAAATTCTTAAAAAGCTCCTCAACAAACCGACCTATGGTCCTAGACTAGTTGGACGTCCCAAATTGCATTGGGCCGACGGGGTCGCTGCCGATGCAAGGTCTATCCTTGGGATAAGGAATTGGAAGGCGGCTGCTCTGAACAGGGGGTGGCGTCTGTCGCAGGACCCCCCGCGGGTTGTAGTGCCATTAAAGAAGAAGAAGAATGTAAATTATATACTACTATATTGTTTTCTAATGCATCAGCTATATTGCGGACTGCGGAATTGGATATTATTATTACAATGCAGAAACTGCAGCCACTGATACCCAGAGGTGAGCAGAGCTCTCCCTGTTGTTTCCCAGAGATAGTTCGCGAATTCTCTCATTGTGTGCAGCACAATCACACAGTGACTGTATGACAAAAACCGATTTGGATTTGTTGTTTTTAATATTTTTATTTTTTCTTTACTGTCTTTATGTTTATCAAGAAGATTTAAATCATAATGTTCTTGATAAAATGGAAAGAAATGCGAAAAAGTGGAGAAATAGAGAAGAGAAGTTCAGTATGTAGGCTACTATCCTCTGAAAAAGAGTAAACAAAATTTTTTGTTAATTTTTAGTTATCACTTAACAGCATTATCATTAATAAGTGTATATATAAAAAATATCCTTCCTTAAGCTGGATATTCCTCTATTATATGCTTTCAGGTCCCTAAGAATAATCCAGGAGATTATTTCTCACCTCTAAAATGAGTGATGGGATATTTCCCAGTTGGATTAGGTAATTATTAGTAAATTGTTACTTCAACGAAGTCATTAAAATAATTATAATTTCACTAAACTAGCGTTACTAATTATTAATAAACTCTCTCTATGGCATTAAATTGCGTGTTGAGAGAAACCTGTTTTTGCAGTCCGCAATATAGCTGATGCATTAGAAATCAATATAGTAGTACATAATGCATTGTCATTCCAAATAAATAAGTATTTGGGAGTATTTTTTCTTTAATTTGATTTACCGGAATTATTATTTGATATTTATTAAAATATTTTAAAGAATTGGAGACTATGTTTACATAAAAAGGAACTGTCTTTGGATTAAAATAACAAAACAAAGAAAAAAATCTGCCAATACATCTCCTTGAAAGATTTGGGGCTCAGTACGTGCTTGAGAACGGCTGAGATCACCTCCGACCAGCAGGGTTTTCCCCAATTAAGGATAGTCTATTTATAGAGACTGGGTGAGCCCAACCAATTCCCAAAATAAAATCCGTATTTAAGATTTTGTTCGTTACTAAGTCCAATAACTTAATAATAAGCCCGTCTCTTCCTGACGCTATCACTTGACTAATATTAACCAGATGCATGTTTCGCAATTCCGCGTAGTGCAATCTCTTAAATTATCCAGCAGTCTCATTTTTTTGGACCGTATATTCCACGGAATACTTTGTTTCCGAACGTCGAATTCACGGGTATAAAATGTAGTGCAATTTTTAGAAACATCGGCATGGGAAAAATATTACTGATTTTTTTTGGACTACTCTATTATGCATGATGTTTTCCCCAGTAATTGGCTACCTGAAGATTAAAGAGGCAGAGGAAATAAGCTGATTGGGTACGGTAAGGGAAGACGGAGAAGAGTTATTGTGTTTGAGTTGGGATCTGTCCACAGTGTTCGGTGTTCGGTGTAGCCCTTGCTAATAACTCAACGGCAATTCAGGTCTAATACAAACACACACCCATCATAATCCGGAGCAGCCATGTTTAATTTATCCCTGTTTGTTCGCCCTATATTAATTTCATTGGCCGGCACTACGAGGGCGCGACTATCGGCAGTTTTCTAAGTTAATCCCTTCGCCTAGTTCGTCAGACTAATTTATTAATGAGTTATCGAGAGATAAACTAATTCTTACAAACCCCCCAAAAGTACGTATACGTATGCCACTTGGTTATGCCATGCCATTAGGATCGAAAGGAGGTGTAAGTCAAAATTGGGATCGGTTTAGTTTCCGCGAACAGTGGTAGTTAGTAGTTTCCCATTGAAACTTATGTACTTAATTTAGTTATCAAATAAATTTTTTCCTTAACTTGTAAAATTAACTTTTCATGACTTACTACGTTTTCCTTGCCAACGCGTCAATGATTTGCCTAATCCTTTAACACATGCAAGTTTTAATTTAGCGATGAAACCAAGATAGCCGGTGGGAAAAAACATTAAGAACAGAATGTTTAATTTTTATCATTACGTTTAATAATATACCATTATTTTTTAACTGTTGTTTGCAGACCTTGAATAGCCATGGAAAAATTATTGAAGGCTCCTTCTGATGTGTGAATAATCGCGATTCTTGAAAAAAAACCCGTTAAACTGGAACAAAATACCATAAGTACGTTTATCGCCTTAGTGAAAAAAAAGGTCACCAAATCTTTCGTGTGCGTTGCCTGGATATGGGTTTTTTTTTTATTTCACTACTGTTTGTTTTTACTTATAAATCACGCTTTCATCAATTTTTGAATAATGACAATTTTGTGGGTAGGTTTTTGTGTCACTATGGTGAAGATTTACTAAGCCGGTTTTACTATTACCGTTTTAATTGAATGGTCTTGAGTTCTGTGCATGGAAGAGACTGTATTGTTAAAAGGACAACGGTTGTGTAGGTGATTTGTCCTAAACCAACCTCATCCTCCAGTCCCCTTACTTAATACTATTAAAATAACATCATAATATTAGAAATAATAATTTTCCACTCTCATCAGCTTCCACTCTCATTTCCACTGAAATCCCCTCTTCACTTCTTCTTCCCATCTCTTCCTAGGTCGTACTCCTCCTCGTTTTCTCCTCCACTTTTTCGTTAGGTCTCGCTAACAATTCTATTAGGATCCATCCGTAGGAGGTGTCCGAGCCACCTCTGTTGGTTTTTTTCTATTGCCTTTTTGGCTGCGTTAACATTTAGTTTCGACCTGATAGTTGTGCTCCGTACTCGGTATATTCTTCTTTTGCCCTCAATTTCCCTAAGAAATATCATTACTGTTACTTATATTCTGGATTGGTTCTTCTTTGTCAGCGTCCATGATTCTGACGCGAGAACGCATAAGGATAGAGAAGAAAGTTTTGTTAAATGCATTAACTTTTGTTTCCTTTTCAACTTCTCTTCGGTTAAGAAATCCTCTCTTAACTGCTTCAATCATCCTGCCTGCAGTTCCGATTCGCTCGGTCAGTTCTAAATCGACGTGTCCATTTTCACTTTGGTACGCTCCCAGGTATTTAAATGTATCCACTTGTTCTAGAACTTTATCTTCGACTCTAATGAGCATCATTATTCTTCTTGACCGACTAAAAAAATTAAATATCTTCCTTTTCTTTTGCATGAAATATGTAACTTGGTAAACAAAATTAATAATCGTGGCTGAATCACCTACTGGCTTTTATTCTTTTTAAGGGTACTCACTTGATAGACGCTGGGTGACCCCCGGCTGATCCGGGTGATCCCACATTGCTATACCGCTGAGCTATCCCGCTCCCCTTTGTTGTTATTATATTAGCTCACACGTGAATCGATTCTGGACAGCTTAGCAACCGGGAAGGGGAATCACAAATAAAGCTAAATACAGCGACTGCCAATCGTGCCTAACCCGAGGCTCTACCTAAATCAAGCAGTTGCAATCAAGGCAGCTAAGTGTTGCTCGCCTTTGAGGCCGCCGAATCAGGCGTGTTCCTATTTAGCGAATAACTAATTCCAATATTACTCTCTCTCTCTCTCTCTCTCTCTCACTCTCTCTCTCTCTCTCTCTCTCTCCTCCACCTGGCTTCATAGGCTAATTAACCATTGTTTTATTCGGATCTAATCAGAATCAACCCGAAACCGGAAAATATAAATTAATTTCGTTTATTTAAAATCGTCTAATTAATAAAATATGATAATGGAAGGGTACTGCGTGGTCAGAAGAAAGGAAGCAAAGACACGCTGAAATGATGAGATAATACTGGGAGAAAAGAAAGGCGAAAATGAGGAAAGAAAAGTAATGATATTCGCTTGGTTTTCGAAGGCCGTTTCGAGAAAAAAAATTGATGATAATGAGTCTATATGCTGTATTTAAAAAAAATAATAAAATAAAATACTGATGAGAAAAATAATCAGTTTATATATACGGGTATCACCCATAACTCATGAAGGGTCTTGTGTTCAGTACAATGAAGAGACTGTACTGTTTCCAGGTTGTTGAGACTGTCATACATTACCGATGGGATTATATGACGTTATCTCCTAGTATTTTAAAGGCTTAAGGTCGTCTTGTTTGGAGTTTTCATTCGCTTATTCCGATTTGATAATTTCGCTTTTCCTCCAGTTGATAATTTCCCGTTTATAATTTGAATGATAGTATCAATTCCTGGAAGGAAAGCCAGACTAAATCAATTAGTTGACCTGGAAGATACGAAGGTAAACCCAAATAGGCAAGTAAGAGAGAAGGACCATCGGGAACAGAGGCCGTGGTAAGCCGCAGTCGATCCTTTCGCTTCATTGCAGGATCCCGGTCGGCAGGAACCCGGAGCACAATCCGCCTCTATATAATAGATTTAGATGTTACCTACGCCAAACCTTGCGGTTGTAGTTAATTCTCATCTGATGCGGTAACATTGCAGTCGGTTGTAAAATTAATTCTAACTTATAAAAAACGTAATAATTAAAATAATAGTAATTAACATAACCCTTAATTATTAAGGGTCTTGGGCTCAGTACATGCGATGGGCAGAGATTGTATTATTTCTAGAACAACGGTTGTTCAGGGAACTGATTCGTCTGAGGCCACGCTCAACGGCCAGTGTTTCCAATCAATATAGGATTGCCACATTAAACAGGATCTGCGAGTCCTAAGAGGTTTTGTAGAACCAACAAGGTCCAGAAAACAATAATAGCTGTTATCAGATAATATGTTGTGGTTTCGAGTTAAGTTATAAGTTTTAACTTTTCATACATAAAGAGGGGTTTTAAAACGTACGATTTAGTAAATGTTAAAAAACAGTAAATACCCATAAGTAATTGATCACAGAAATTATTAATGACAACAATTTATAAAAGAAGTAGGAAAAGTTATTTAAAAGAGATATTAATAAGCCTAGTATAATTTTGTTCTGTATTAGAAAGCGCAAACTAATGTTTTCGCTTGTTAGGCTTTCAGAAATAGTTAGCCAAAATTTACCAAAATTGAATAATTCTTTGTTTCCAGATTT
The DNA here is from genome assembly GCA_964056705.1 of Troilus luridus. Lineage (NCBI taxonomy): Eukaryota > Metazoa > Arthropoda > Insecta > Hemiptera > Pentatomidae > Troilus > Troilus luridus. Next base: position 38,595,645 of record OZ057417.1, on the reverse strand, counting down.
ACAAAAAAAGCTGAGTGGGAGATGACATTTCGAAGGTTCGGGTTCAAATCAGGCTGTGTCAGATAAATTATTGAGTTCCCCAGGATGTCGCTTCCAGTTGTATTACTGCAAGTTTTAACTTTTCATACATTTCCCTTTTAATATTTTGGAAAAATAATGTTATCATGAGCTTTAGTACGGAAAAAAGAATGTAATTAAAGGAAATGTGCATACTTCGGTACTCATGTCGGCAAAAAATAATAGTTTCAACTAATATTTCGAAGTATAGATAGTATATTTTAGTTTTGAAGAGAAAAGATTTGCCGTGGTCGGGATTCGAACCCGGGCCGTCTGCTTCTCCTTAGCAGTGCTCTAAGCCACTGAGTTACCAGGGGTCGTATCCAAGTCTTATAAATCCGTACACTTCACCGATCCCAGGGGTCGTATCCAAGTCACACAAATCCGTTCTCTTCACCGATCCTATATCCCCTTGTTCTCGCAATTTTTGTGATGCATACACAGTGAAGAATATTCATTGAACATTATTTTAATAAGGATTTTGTTGATATACGTCAATATATTATTTATAATTTATTTTTATTAATTGTTATTTTTATGGTTATTATTTTTTAAACATTTTTGTTTTGGAGAGAAAAGATTTGCCCTGGCCGGGATTCGAACCCGGGTCGTCTACTTCTCCGTTGCAGTGCTCTAAGCCACTGAGCTACCAGGGGTCGTATCGAAGTCTTAGAAATCCGTACACTTCACCGATTCTATATCCCCGTGTTCTCGCATTTTTTGTGATGTATATACGGGTTTAAAAATTATAACTTGCTGTACCTTGTAATGAGCAAATTGTCGCAAATGAATTTGCGGCTTTTTTCTCTAAACAAGGTGTTGATCTCGAAAAATCTCTGCAATCCACCTCAACCAAAGACGACCAATTTAACTATACATCCAATAATGATGAATTATACATGCCGTTGACTATGAGGGAACTCAAAACCACCCTCAACGAACTAAAAGGAAAATCACCAGGTCCTGATGATCTAACATATGAAATGATAAAACATTTGTCTGACGAATCACTGGACAAAATACTTGAATTATACAACAAAATATGGAACAGTGGCGTTTTTCCCAACCAGTGGAAAGATTCCATAATCATTCCAATATTAAAAGTTGGCAAGCCCAAAAATGACGTGGCTAGTTACCGCCCAATTTCATTAACAAATTGTCTCTGTAAAATCTTAGAAAGAATGGTCAATAAGCGGTTGATTTGGCTACTTGAGGACATGAATGTACAGGACAATTTGCAATGTGGCTTTCGTAAAAATCGCTCGACAATCGACAATCTTGTTAGAATCACAACGGATATTCAAAATGCCTTTGTCGACAAGGAACACTCAGTGGGTATATTCTTTGACATTCAAAATGCTTTTGACACAGTAGTGCAAAACAATATTCTAAAACAGCTGCACCATTGGGGAATAAAAGGAAATCTTGCAAACTTCATTAAAGGATTTCTCGGAACGAGGTCCTACAGAGTGATGGTTGGTGGAACTACGTCCAATAAAACATATATTAACAACGGTGTACCTCAAGGCTCCGTATTGAGCACGACCTTGTTTTCGATTGCAATACGAACAATCACTGACTGTTTAACGCAAAACGTCAGTGGTTATCTATTTGCCGACGATTTTGCCATTTTATGTAAAGCACCCGACCTCCAGTTCATTAAGATTTGCCTGCAAAACACTGTGAATAAATTAGCACTATGGTCTCAAAGGACTGGCTTCAAGTTTTCAACAAGTAAGACCCGCTGTGTACATTTTAGTCGACGAAGAAACCCAGGGAATCCACCACAAATAGTTTTAAGTAATACCCCGTTAGTGTATACCGACAACGTTCGATTCCTAGGTCTCCAAATGGACAGCAAGCTAACCTGGTCAAGCCATATAGAGCAATTACAAATCAAAACTGTTAATAGAATGAAACTACTGAAAAAACTAGGGAACACCAGATGGGGATCAGACAGGAAAACAATGCTCCGCATTTATGAGGCACTGATCCTAAGTAAAATAGACTATGGCAGCTTTATATATGCATCTGCCACCCATAGTAGGGTTAAGAGACTAGATGCACTCCATCATGCTGGTATACGGATTTCTACTGGAGCCTTCAGAACAAGCCCAGCATACAGTGTCTGCGTCGAAGCCGGAATCCTTCCACTTACATATCGTCGCCAAAAACAAGGAGCTAAGTATATAGCAAAAATATACACGCAACCTGAAAATCCAGTTTACTACTCTTTATTCCAAAGAATAAACGAGAACAAGTATAGGAGGCTGAAAAATCCCTCCCTCCCATTGTGGTACAGAATGAGAAATGTCATCTCCGAATTAGTAAAATACCAGCCAACAAATGCTCAAAGAAAAAAGCTAGCTCCATGGACGTTATCACCTCCACACATCAACTGCAAAATGTTGAAATTTTCCAAGGCGAGAGAATGTTCCCCACAAGAGATTTCACAAGCCTTCCTTGGTGAACTGAATAACTACCAATTTAACAAAATCCTGTTTACAGATGGTTCTCGTACCAATGACTCTACGTCGTGTGCTGTGTATACTGGCGACACAACTTTTAAGTACAAGCTCAACAGTAATTGCGGCATCTTCACAGCTGAATTGACGGCTATTCTTAAGGCTCTCCAAATAACCCTTACAACAAAAGATCAGTTAACAATAGTTTGTTCTGACTCACTGAGTGCCCTCAAAGCAATGGCTAACACCTTTTCAGATAATCCCCTCATACAGGAAATTTACCAGGCCTTAAAACAAATAGCAGACTCGTTAAGAAAAATAACTTTTTTTTGGGTCCCCAGCCACTCAGGAATACTTGGAAATGAGAAAGCCGACAAAGCAGCATCAGAAGCCCATTTATTAGAAGAAATAACGCTTTCTTATATCCCACCTTCAGATTTATTTCAACAAATAAAAACAAATATCCAAAGCGAATGGCAATGTACTTGGACATCGCTAGAAGACAATAAACTCAAAGTAATCAAACCGACTATCAGTAGCTGGGTATCATCTTCCAGGCAGTGTAGAAGAGAAGAAGTAGTTATTACTCGCCTTAGGATTGGTCACAGTCGTTTGACCCACGAATACCTGATAACAAAGAAAGACCCACCTCAATTTACACTGTGTAAGGTGACAGTTACAGTGCGCCATATCTTCGAGGATTGCCCTAGGTACAGTGGAGCGATGGAAAGGTGTGGCGTACCTCGGCAGATGCAAAAGGCGTTGGGGGATAACGAACAATGTTTAAATAATGCGTTAAAATTTATTAAAAACACCAATATATACCAGTCAATTTGACATATACATTTACACGTTTATGTGTAAGTGTTTATGTGGGTTTATGTATGTGTGTGTATATGTGTGTATATATATATTGTCGGTGTGTATAATGTTATATGGATAATACATATTATGTAAATATGTAACAATATTTTTACTAAGTCTAATAAGGTAACAAGAATATATAAATGTAATTATGTAGGTAATGTAAATATGTATATTCTATAGTGGTAATTATGTAGATACTGTAAACATTTATACTCTCCAGTAGTGAGGGCAATAATAACCATTTGTAGTTGTTTGCCCTTAAAAAAAATAAAACAAACAAACTTGCTGTACCTCAACTCGGAGCGGCAATCAAAATAATTTATCTGCCACAGTCTGATTTGAATCAGAAACCTTTAATTACTCTTGCACTGAGCCTCAATATATTTCAATATATATATATATATATATATATATATATATATATATATATATATATATAAATTAATATATATATAATTATGTTTGGTTCGGAAAAGAATTACTTTCTTGCTTTTTTTTCTTTTATGATTCATAGGATTATATTAGGCTAAGTATGAAAAATTCTTTTAATTTTTAACAAACTGTCGTATGTTAAAAACAGTTGATTTTTAATTTTTGATATTGGGAATTTTTCAGTTTTGATAAATTTCAGCCAACTTATTCTGAAAGTCAATAAAAAATATCAGTTTGCGCTTTCTAATACCGAAAAAATCTCATTTATATTTCTCTAGCATTAGCAATAATTATTTAATAAGTTATACTTTTTTTATTTTTAATAATGTATTGCTAATTATATTTTTTATGATAATTTACTTATGAATATTTAGTAGTTATTAACATTTACTATTGTTTGTAGCAAATCTAACGATCTACTATTTCGAAATAGTCGAATTTCGTTCGGAAATTACATCTGTAACTTAAAACCGTTAACAAAATGGATGTAAAACTTGGACAACACATTCGTCTTTTTTCTTTTTATAGGTATACAGTTTGAAATGAATAGAAAAATATGAGTTTCGATACTTAAATAGTGATACCAACATAATAATACATCGGACTGAAGTATTGATTTTCTAAACCTGAAGTTTCGGGAGCATTAAAAATTCTTAACTAAACCTCCAAAAAAAGATTTTTTTCGAAATTTTGGAGTGAGCACTTCATATAGCCACTATCCAGAATTATTTTTTTGTTCGTTAATAATTAAAACGCATAGAGATGAAAAAATATTGTGAAATATACTCATGTCCGGCAACTGTATAATTTGTTTAGTTTTACTCGACTCGTCAAACTCCGCATAATAAATATTAATTCAATTTTTTGTACAAATATAACTTGAAATTTTAATTTGGAGTAATGAATTTTACATCAGTTACAAATATAAATAGCGTGGATCTTGATAAAACAATTTCCTGAATGAATCGGAATAACATATTCAACTAACGGGATATTTAATTTGATTATACTCGAAACGGAATAGTAATTGTTTGTTTGTTTATTCATCAAACGTCATTTTATACTGCTATGGCTAGTCTGGATGGTGCTACAGTGGGAGTCCTAAATTCCCATCTTACGTTCCTCCCGTAGAACGGCATAACCAAGAATCGTTGTATCTTTGCTCCCATTAAAAGACACTAAGACCGGGATGCGAGCCTGCAATCTTGGGCCTAGTAGGTTGTTATGTTGACCAATAGAGCACTGATGGCCCCGAATTGTAATTGATATTAGTTAGGGTATATGGGTGATCATGTTCTGTTAATTTTTTTTTTTTTAATTCTATAATTAAACTTTTTGTTTTTTTTTATGCATATTAATACTGTATTTTATTTTAAAATTCCGAGAGCGAGAGGATTTCACAACAACTTCAAAATGGCGCCAATGATAATCAAATTTCAAATGTTCCATTTCACGATACCATATCATTCATCCACTGACATAAAATTGATTTGGTTGGCATTGTTCTGAAAAATTATTAATTTTTTTTATGAATTGAACATTAAGATGGGTTAATTATTTGGGATCAGATATTACTAAAAAAAAAATGAATTCACAAGTAAATTCAAGAAACGGACGTGACGCTTCACCGACATTTAAGCCTTGAAATTGCTATTGACACATATATGTGTCCGGAAAAACCAATCAGTGGGCAATATGAGCGCATTTACGTCTCTTGAAAGTCATCTACAGGGATTTTCGACGCATGTAAGCGTTTTTCAATTTTATTATTTAATAATTAAGTGAAATTATAAATAAAATATTACATGTAAAATTTTATGTGAGGCAGATACATACGGATAACTTTTGTTACGGCATTAAAGAAAGACAGTTTATGAACCATCAGGTTCGTAGAAAAAGAATTAAAATTAAGTCGAAATATCATAGAGTTCTAAAATAAAGCTAAAATACTCTTATATTTTTAATAAATTTAATGGTAGATATTATTGATATATTGTTTGTAATCGCACGAGACCCTAAATTGCTGCGAAGGCACACTAGATTTTTTCCAAATTTTTATGTTGAAACATTATAAATTTTATTAATTTTAATAGATGCTTGACAATAGCATGCTAATTATACAACCTGTAGCAATTGAAATAGTATAATCATTTATTAATCGCGCCTTGAACTTTTAATCAACCCCACAGCGATGGTAAGCGCTGAGCACGCCTAGTCTCTCTGGACCGCTTCGCAGGAGAGTACACACTTAAAGGCTAAGTGATAAAATGTAAGTTTTTCCTGGGCTTTGAGAAGTGATGTTCAAGATGACCTTGATAAAAAAAAATTGTATTAATAGATTTTCAATGACCAGTGAGAGCGAACAGTACAGGGCATTGATAGACACTGTTAAAATGGCATCCTCCATGTGCTAAAAGAAGAGGTGAGTTTACCTTTCGTGAGGGAAAGAGGGAAGAAGGTAGGGAAAGGGATAGACAGGGGGGTGGTAAGGACTGGAAGGGATAGACGGGGGGGGGGGTTGGTAAGAGCTGGAAGGGTTGGAATTGAAAGGGCTCGGTGACATCCCACTTTCCCATCACGCACTTCGTTAGCCCTTCGATACCGACCGCTCTAATCAAATCCTCCTTACCGTCCGTTCCAGGTGCAATTGCACATCTTCCCATATCCTCTTCGGGTCTTTTCTCATTCCTATCTCACCTAGCTGTTTCCTTCTTCCAGTCCGATGGGAAAACTCTAGACCTTCTATTCTTTACAAGAGGCTTTCCGGAAATCCTTGCTTTGTACGATACAGGGAACGTTTGGAGTTTACTACCAGTTCCGTTTTCCAATAACAGTGGATTTATCTTGCCAACCTAAGATTAAGATCAAAGTAGATTATTGAAAACCAAGACCTTTTTTCTTTTTGTATAATTGTACATTAATATAGTCAAACTTTCTTTAAAAAATAAAATATGTAAATCATAAAACATGGTATTGCAATCTGGATAGGACGTCTACTATGTATATTTATTAACGCCATTTGATGCAGCTTTAGCTAATCGGACGATGGTACAGTGGGAGTCCTAAACTTTGCGTAGCCAGGTATAATTAGTATAGGGATCATTGACGAGCACCTGACAACCGTCGATACCGAATGAAAAAGCAATGTTTTGAAAATAACTACACTTTTTTTTAACTAGGTCTTTTTTTTGTGGAGACAACATGCGGTATGGTGGTTACACCTACTATGCCTAAGATCGCTTATTTGAAGCCAGACAGGTGACCCTAGGATTTTTTAAAAGGGGGGAAAATTCATGGTTATGCCGCCCTTCAGAAGGGACGCAAATAAGGGGTCCCGAGCCTATACCGTGTCAGGTACTCTTTAAAGATCCCTATTCTAATCATACCTGAGTATCCAGGATTTAGGACTCTCACTGTAACATCGTCTGATTAGCCACAGCAGCAAAAGGTGACTGAACAAACAACAACAAACTACGCCTTTTTAAAGAATATACGTATGTTGAACAGTCATTATCTCTCTCTTTCACTTTTTCTTTTGTATATCTAATATATAAAATTGTCGTGTCACAGTGTTTGTAACAAAACTCCTCCGAAACGACTCGACCGATTCTTATGAAATTTTTTGTGTATTTTCAGTAGGTCTGAGAATCGGACTTAAACTATTTTTCATACCCCTAAGTGATATGGGTCGGCCATTATT